>OZ057412.1:81848301-83098301 GCA_964056705.1 Troilus luridus
TTGTATAATTTACTAAAATCAATTTTGCGATTGTCGATTAAAATCACTTCCTATTTAATAAAATAAGAACTTTCATCTCCACTTGAAACAGTAGCTGAAACAACACATGAATGAACATCAAATTCAATATTTAATGAGTAACATATATAAGATGAAACTGTATATAGGCATTTGATACAATTTTATAAATAATTATCGGTCGAAGTTCTCTCATATAACAATTATCCAATATTTCCCAAATATCAAAACAGCAAAATAATTTAATAGTAATCTTTAATTATTAATTAATTAATTAATGCATTGTATACTAAGTGATATACAATGGCACTTTCAAGATTATTGTATTTTGAATCACTATAATCTCCTAACTCAGCAGATTTTTTTTTAATTCAGCGGTGACATATCAAGCTTTGAATCGAAGGCGGGGGATATATGATCGGTGAAGAGAACGGATTTGTCTGACTTGGATACGACCCCTGGTATCTCAATGGCTTAGAGCACTCACTGCACCCGAGATGCAAACGACCCGGATCCGAATCCCGGCCAGGTCAAATTTTTTCTCTTCAAAACACAATTATTTAGAAATAATCACCATAAAATAAATTATTAATAATATATTGATGTGAGTCAACAAGATCTTAATTAAAGTAATGTTCAATGAACATTCTTCCCCGTGTATACATCGCAAAAATTGCGTGCTCACCGGAATAAAGGATTGGTGAAGAGAACGGATTTGTCTGATTTGGATACGACCGCGGGTAGCTCAGTAGTTTTAAACACAATAATATTTAAAAATAATCATCATCAATATAGCCATTAATAAATATAAATGATATATGTTTTTTGAAACGTTTCCATTTCTGGATAAAACGATTACCGAAGTAAACACATTTCCAATAATTACACTTTCATACATCATTTTCATACTGAAGCTCGTTACATACAACTTGTATTTTTAGAAAATATTAACACGGAAAACGAATGAAAAGTTGAAACTTGTGACTTAACTCGAAGCGATAACCTGCGGAATAATTACAAATTTATCTGTCACAGCCGGATTTGAACCCGGGAACTTACGCATAGCAATGCACCACTCGATTATAACTAAGTATTATTTTTTATTTTAACCGAATAAAATTAATATAAATACTTGAAGTAATAACTCTAGATTATAGTTTAGTCCCAAACTTTGATAAGGAAGTAACAGCAGCCAGGCAGACCTTTGAAGAATAGATTAGGGAAACTCATAAAAAAGTAGTGCTTTTGATTGATGCACTGGAGTCTATCCCGCCAGTTTCTAGTTAGTGGGACCAGTGATATTCAGATCTGGAGATACCTTTCCCACCAACTAATAATAAATGGGACTGGATCAGCCCTGCAATCAGTTCCGGTACATTGTGGAGTTAATTGGAATGAAGGGGGATGACATCCTGGCAAAGAAGGGATTCCAAATAGACCAACACGGTCGAGCTCTGTTCCGAATCCGGCAAAAGCCTCATCAAAGGGATATTGACAGTAATGTTTACCTGTCGCAGTAGGACCTGAAAAAATTGAGCCTCATAAAAGTGTCCCCTGTTTTTACCCTAAACAAAGGGACCACTGACTTATAAAGGATCATATATGTATATCATAACTCTAATACATATATATTAAATAGTTTTCTTCTTTAATAATATCAGTTGACCTTATATATATATGAAGAAGAAAATGGCCCTGGCGGAGGTCAAATATATTCTCTTAAATAGGGAGAGCAGTTAATTGGAAAGCCAACGTTTCGACCCACATTGCAGGTTTTTTCGGGGTTAAATATACAAAATACATACAAATTAAAGTAAACATTAAAAATACATATAGGCAACAAGATATCTGAGTGATAAAACATAAACTATGATAATATCTCCTTCTTTCCGGCGCTACAACTCGTGGCGAGTCAAGGACTCCCGTAGCATCAACCCCAAGTCGTCTCGGTGCAATGTTGCTGCTTTCCAGTTCTTTACTCCCAGGATGGAAAGCCCATCCTCTCCCACGCCATCGGCCAACCGCAATCTTGGCCTGCCGATTCTCCTCTAGGCGTATAGCCTTTCTTCTAGTATTTTCTTTGGGATTTCGTCGTCTCTCAATCTAGCAACATGCCCCGCCCAGCGAAGCCTTCCAACCGTTATATATCTGATGACGTCTATGACATTATAGAGGCTTGCTACTTCGGCATTTGGTCTTAGTCTCCAACCATTATCGTTGAAAATTGTCCAAAAATTCTCTTAAGCATCCGTCTCTCGAATCTGTTTAGCATTACTTCTTGAGCTCCCGATATTGTCCAGCACTCAGATGCATAGGTCAGAACAGGCCTTACAAGGGTCTTGTATAGTTGTAGTATAGTCTTGCGTGAAAGGTTTTTACTTCTGAAATGTTTCACGAGCCCGAAATAACATTTGTTTGCAGCCAATAACGTTCTATTTATTTCTTGCTGCATATTATTTTCAGAGTTGAAGTACAGAAATTATAATAATAATAGTAAAAAAGTTTCAATAAATAAAACGTTCATTTTCCAATACGCAACTAAGATTTCGATCCTCACACGAGACTGAAAAGACAAGAAACCGCTCGACCTTTCAGGCTACTTCAACACTTACTAGACAAACGCTCTAAGCTCCCAATTAATTACAAAAGACTCATCTACATGACCATCATACGACCTATTTGGACCTACGGAGTAGAGCTTTGGGGCTCCACTAAGCCATCGAATTCCTCTCGTATCCAATCCTTACAATCCAAAATCCTTCGTAAAATCCTTAATGCTCCTTATTTTGTTAAGAATAAAATCATCCATAACGACCTTAATGTCCCATTTGTTGCTGATTTGGCCCGAAACCGCTATCTATCCTTTCATAACAAACTTCATTTCCACCCAAACCCTCTGGTTTTAAACCTAGCTTCCTCTTCAATTCCCGATAATCCTCCGAGGTGTCTGAAAAGAAGATGGCCCCGTGACTTCTTAGTTGAACTTGTGATTTGAGTACTACCAGTGGGTAGTTTCTCTACTTGTCATTTTCACATGTCATTTTGTATCGCTTAGCCCATTTACTTTTTTTCTTTTTTTTATACAGTTGTAAATATCAATAAATAAATTAAAAAAAAAAAAAAAAAAAAAAAGATTTCGATCGTCCGCTATATATATATATATATATATATATAGGGGTGTGAATATCCAAAAATAGGTATCTGTTATGATGAATTCAACTGTAATTTTATTTCTTCTTTATTTATATTTTACATTATATTCGGATTTTTTTCTAGTTCGTGTTAATACTGTCTTTTTAATAATTCATTTTAATAGGATGTATTAGGAAAAATAAAAAGCAATGCGTTGAGCCTATGACATAGACTATGATAGAAGTCTATGACATTAGCCAATCCAGATATCGTCAGGACACACAACAATAGAAAATCAAACCAAAGAAGTTGGAGCACATCTTACACGAACAGTCAAAACAGGGTCATCAAATTGAGACAGCAATCTAACTCCAAAAGTTGAACTCATTGTTAAAGGCTATCTCATATGCATTCGAGGTGATATGTATAAATAAAATTTTATAAAAATAACAATTAGTTACTAAATAAAAAAATAATAACCTACACTACAACAACCCATGAAGGGTCTTGGGTTTAGTAAATGGTAGAGACCTTATTGATTCTAAGACTATGGTTATGCAGGGAGGTTATTTGTTCGAGATCACGCTCAACCGCCGGGTTTTTCCCTTAATTAAGAGTACCCTGTTGTTTGTGGTACACTTATGTCATGGATTCATTAATTCATCCCTGAATTGGTGAGACGTTGATTGGCTGGATTTTCAAACAGAATTTTAGAGACAGATGGCTTTGTTTTTGATATTTTGCGTTATATTTATAATTTATGATTCTTTTTGAGTTTATGCTAACTTTTATTGAATATATTTTAATATATATACTTACATTACTACTAGTTCCTTCAATGTTGTTTTTTTTTTTCTGTTCTGTTATTTTTTTTCATAAGCAATCTAATCAAAGAATTTTCCAACTTCTAGTGCATATTGTTATTTTAGGCATATAACAGTAAACCAACATTTGTAATTGGTGAGAATACAATAAATGTTATTTTGTCTACCAAAAAACTAATTGGAAATAAATAACTGGATTTGTGCAGGCTATTGAGTCTTCCTGGACCATAATGTTCGTAAAACAACTCCTATTAATCCCAGGTCCGTTGCCAGAACGATAGTAGGCAAATAAACTTAACCCCGGGCATTTGCATAGCTCCTAGAAACCGTCGATTGAAAACACACTGGCAATTTAAACGTAATCCACTGAACAAATGTGAAAGTTACATTGATCCCCAACCTGACGATAATGGAATCGTAAATTTTAGAGTTTCGAGTGAATTGTTTTTAAATATTAGAGTAATGCTTTATTTTAAAAAATTTCTATTTCGTAACAGTTCATAGGGCACGGTTAATTTTATAGTGAATTAATATGATATGAAATAGCTTTTTTTCCCAGTGAATAGACGGAGTTCTCGATTTCTCAATTTTTTATGTTCATGTCCAGTTTTTTCTGCTTATTCTCTCACGGTAGATCTTACATTTTAAAGTTTTATTCAAATTTTATAAAAAAAAAAATAAAAAAAATGTACCTCTCCAACCAATGAAGGGTCTGGGGTTCAGTGCATCGTAGAGACTGTACTGTTTCTTGGAGAACGGTTTTGCAGGGAGGTAAATGTCCTTGATCACGGCCAACCATCAGATTTACCCCTTATTATGGATACCCACTTTACAGAGTCTGGGCCAACCCCATGGGTCCTAGATCCCATAGGATTCATCTCCGGCCACTAACAAATTAAATAAAATTCTGCCAGCGAGCGGGATTTGAAATCCGGACCTCCGGCACGGAAACAGCGCTCTACCACTGAGCCACTCAGCTCCAAATTGAATCAAATACATCATTTTCAATCAAATAATCCATTTAATCATACATCGATATAACGAATTTAATGAATACGACACAAATATCTTATAGAAATTTGAGAAAAAAAAGTTATTGCTGTAAATTACTTCTTCTTCGTCTTCCTCCTTGTGCCTTTCAGCGTGGAGGTGCCTCGGTCCTTGCCAGTCACCCTGTAAATTACTCATCAGTTATAAATTATTACTTATTCTGTCAAGTTCTCAGTTATACACTCATTGATAATTATATATGAATAGTTATACGTTGTATTTTCTATTGAAAATTATCATAAATACAGGAAATTTCCACCATATATATCACTCCTACCGCCCTCCATAACACCAACCAAAGTCCTGGTTTAGTGATTATCAATAGAAATAATTATGTATTATATATATATTAATAGGATTACTTCGTCAGTTGACACGTGGAACGCGGACACTTAGTTCAGCATGTGTAATCCCCTCTGAGTAAAGGGAAGTATTATATACTATATACTTCATATAGTTGTATTATTCTAATTAATTGAGATACTAATTAGTAATACTGCGTTCAGTTTTTTATTGATATAACTCAGGTTTCCTTGCTACGTAATTTAACTGTGCATTTTAATACTTCGCTCAATGTGAGACTCTTGTTCCGGTTTTTCAGGAAAATATCCTTCATCGTTTTTACGAAATGATTAAAGCTATATCCGTAAATTTGCTAAAATATTTTATCCTACAATATCTTGAGATACTTTTTCCCGTTAATAAGATTTTATAGTTTGAAATATTTCCTCATCTTGTTTAAATATCATTAGTATCGGATATAGATAGATAGAAATTTTATTTGTCTTTGTGGGCTTCCCCATACAAATAGAGCCCAGCTTGGCTATACAATATTATGATTTTAACAACTTATGTACATATTTAAAAAATAAAGATAAAATAAAATTTACTAACACATTCTGGTTTTCAAAACACAAATAACAGATTGAATAATAAACAATTGCTGGTGCTATGATAGAAACAATAAAATTAATAAACAAAACATCACTTTAAAGATAAACTAAAAACAAACATTTAATAGAAAATGGTCTATGATAAACAATTTAGCACTTTTTGAACTCATAATGTAATAATACACTTTATGTAACTTATCTACACTGTCGATATTGAGCATAGATTGGATACTTTGGTTATCAGAAGATTCTAAGATGAAGTGTTGAAGATATTGTTGTCTATATCCATTGTGTGCTGGGCACTGAAGGAGAATGTGATGTAGACTATTGTAGATAAATTGATTGCATGATAATGACAGGTTTCTTTTGACTTGAACAAAAAATTGTGTTTTTCCCTTAGATTCTGATATGTTCTGGATTAACAACTCTTAATTGGCTGACACATTTCAATTTCTGTATATGAACTTTGAATGTCAGGTACGTTTCGGGGTCGGGAGCATTGTAATTGCATAGAATTCGATATAAAGGGTAGTTAGTTGAATTTAGAGTTCTTTGAATGTCGGCTGAGATATATTGGTTATGTACTTTTTCCAGTATGTCGTCTTTTTATCGAAGAAGTCCGTTTGTATGGTGAAGTATCTTTTCATCCTGCACAATATCTCGAGAGGCTTTTGTATTACTTGTAGTATGGTTATATTTCAGACAGTGCACCCTTGACACTCACACCTATAACATCTTGTAATCGTTCACTTGATGCATCCGTAAGTATTTATGCCTCTGATCCGCATGATAACACTGAAACACGAAACAGATGTGTTCTATAATTCGACTGTGCAATTACAGAGTTAAGCTCCGTAACACCTATCTGTGTTCGACTTTTATTACTCCATCTTTTCCAAATAATCACAACCTTTCCACTCTTAAATTGTACAATGTGCATTAGAAGTGATCCCTTGCTCCTTTCCTTTTGTTTCAAACACGAACATGTGGCTGCGGTCACTATTTGCTAGCAGCTAGCTGTTTAATGGGCTTGGATCGTGTACAGAAATGTATTTATCCATAGCCCTGTAAAATAACAATACTATTTAGGATAATTTTTAATAAAAACGAAAAAATGGGTTTGGTCCAATCAGTACGATAAAGAAATCTTGATAAATATGCATATACAGAGACACATACTAAAAAGAGACCCTGAATCGAGTAAAATTTGCGTGTAGCATCAAGATTCTTGCATACTACATAAAATTACTGCTTAGTATATTTACGATTAAAAAATAAATTTTAAAGTTTCTGGGATTGTTAACTAACGAATTCCTATACTGGGAAGCGTCTGAGGGGTAGACCAAGGCGTGGGTGGGAGGATTCCTTTAAGAGTGATATGGGTGACTTGGGTTTGGTTAGTGGTCGGAGGACGGAAGTGTGTAAGCAGAGATTAGTGGTATCGGCATCGAGCCTTCTGGTTAGCTAAGCTTATTATTATTATTAACATACAAAATAAATAGGCAAATAAAATGAGAGATATAGGTATATCTGTCACTATGAATATGTCTGTTGAACCTGAAGACCTAATTTCTTTCGTAATGATTACAATACTTGTTTGTATGAGAATTCAGAAGGGGAGTGTAGCAGTTAAGAAAGAAACTGTTTTTACTTCAGTGAAATGAGAAGTGAACTTCTGAGTAGCACGAACCTTTTTTTTTTTTAATATTTTGAGTAGTAGAAGATTATAAATTGATTGGGAAAGTTTTGGAAAATAATGGTTTCGTACAGGATAGATCGTGTGGCATATTCTTTGCTGGTTGAAGGCAAAGAATCATAATCACTCGTCCTAAAGGGATCGAGGTGCCAAGATGATGCGTTTCAATCCGTCCTCAAGAACGCTGGAGAAGCCACATATACCACTCAAGCTAAGTCAATAAAGAAGAAATGCAATAAATAGTGAAGATACGAGGAACTTGGGGTGAATCGTTGATGAAAAAATTAAATTGTTGAATTAAATTTATAAAAAATGCCCACATTTTCGTGATGAATCTTGACTTACCATTCTGACCGGAATAGATCGGTAAGCTTTTGGACGTACCATTCCGTCAATTAAATAATAGACTTAAATTACACCAACCCCTTTAAAAATGCCGTAATTGTTTTGGATTCAATAACCTGGTTTGAATCTTAATAGAAAGAATAGAATTATTTTTTGTCTCTCCGTTTTTAAATAGATTTGCATATTTTTCCTCCAAAAAAATGTAAGAATAAAATGTGTGGTTGTAAGTGAGCAAAATAAAATTCCTTTGAAAAACATTAACGTGAAAGTGTGATGATGGAGTAAAAATGATATGATCAAATTTAAACTTTGGTGTGGTCATTAGTATCTTTAAATAGGAACTATTTATTATACACTATCTGTGGCACCTGTGTATAGTGTACTAAGTGCGAAAATTGCGATTTTAGGAAAACTGAAGTGAATGTTTGTGATTTTTTTTCCAAAATCGTCCAGTTGAAAAAATTCAAATTTGTGGGGCTTGAACTCTTGATAGTACACTTCTATTTATGTTGCTAAGGTATGTTTTAATTCTTGCCGATATTCTAATATTTAATACTAATCGTTCCAAAAAAATCGACATCTTAGCCCACATTACAGCAATCGATTTTGTGTTAAACGGGCTAAGTGATTGATGTTAACGTGATTGACCTCTTAAAGCCGATTGTTTAACTAATTTTCAGAGTTGAGAATAATTATTTATAAATTAAATAATGTTTTTCCTTTTTCAAAAATGTATGTTTATGACATGTTTTATTTGTTTTTACATAAAAGAAAATAACATACACAGCAAGCCTAAACAAAAAATAATCATTTTATTGGTAGTTTTTAAAACATTGAAAAAAAAACACATAATTTTCTATCATTCGTCAGATGCTTCACCTAAATCTGGGTACACATCCTGCTTAGATGTAGATTTCAGCTCTTCATAGAATCGTCCACATGGTGGACTTATGTAGGGAAGAAGATCTAACAGTTCTTTCTTCTTTTCTGCCGCTATCGGAAGTGATGCAACATATCTGATTGCTAGCTCTAATTTTTGTAGCCTCCCTTTTTCAAAAAACTTACTTTTTTAAAATTACCATTTATATCGAGAGTCGACTTGTAGTAGAGAACCCCGCAGCTATCTTTGTAAGCCATCTTACCTTCCCCCAATGCATAGTGACCTTTTCATTATTTTTTTTTTATTAACTAAGGCGGTTTTTAAAAGGGACGAAAAATTATAAAAGTTGCAACTCTCCATCTCTACAACAATAAATTTATTTTTCTTTCCAGTGTCCCGCAAATTGACCATGGTCAATAGGGCCTTTGAAAGATTTTTGTTTCTTATTCTTAATTAATGGATGGGAAGTGTCGCACTCCATGTGCCTATGACCAGGGATTAAAAGCTTGTGATTTATCTGTTGTAGCGCATTAGAATTTTGATGCAATATGGCTGTTTTTATTTTGCCCCGGGCAAGAGTCAGAGTACATAGTTATTGAACCCACAGAAGGATCAAGTATGGAATTGAAATAGTGATACAGACAGGCATACGATTCATGACAAAGAATGTTGTTTATTCTTAACAGCAGTCGAAATGAATCGAGTTTTCGATCTTTCTCTTTTTCAAAATCAAAATCAGCATCGACACCCGAATCGTCGGAGTTTAAAAACAGTTTCCTGAATTCCTCAGGAATAGAAGGTGGAGGCCTTGACTCTAAATATTAGAAAACGAAAGTAATGTAAATATAAGTTACACAATTAAACAAAAATCAATAGTGTACAAGAACTTACCAGGAGAAGCAATATTTGATTGGTTATTTGCTGTTCCTTCAGACATTTGCATTATCAATTGAGTACATTTTGAAAAAATTGTAAGTGTGAACACAATCGCAACATGCGAGATACTAATATAATATTTTATAAATTTGAAGCCTTTCCATTTTGGGAAGAAGGAAATTTGTAGACAAAATAATTAGAAGGCACTGCGAGGAATACTTAGAAACAAGAAATCAATAACATGTTACAGGAAAAGTTGCATCCGGTGTTACTGACTTACGGGCCAAGTGCCTCATTTGGAAAAAAAAAAATTACACATGTGCAAAACGAGCTGTCTTCAAACAAGCAATGGCATAGCCCACATTTCACTAAGTATGTAGCTTGTCCTTTTGTGCAAAAGTGGCTTAGTAAACTTGACTCGCTTTTCACAATTAAAAGTTCCAGATTGGAGTAAGAGCTCACGATTTACAAAGGAATATCCTTCATTGCAATGGACGGAACACTTATCCCGTTAGACACAAGGAAAGAGAAAAAACTTACGATTCTGGTGATGTAGATAGCTCGAAATTCACAAAATTAGACTATGCTCAGGTGCCACAGATATATATTATAATATACATTTGTGCGTGTATATATATATATATATATATATATATATATATATATATATATATATATATATACATAAAACAGAAAATAACTATATAAAACTTTGCAGTACCAAGTAAGAATTACAAAATTTATAGTTAAGTAAAGAAATAGAATTATAATAGGAGTATGTATGACTAACAGAATATGTGTACAGAACCGATGATAATGTAAAGAAATACAAAGAGTTAGAAAAACATTACAAAAAGGTAAAAAGTAAGATGAATTATGAAAAATTGAAGAAAAAGGTACATAACGTAAAATTGGTGAGACTTAAAAAGTATGGAAAACCTAATTAAATTTCAGGTAATGATATAAAAATTTTTAATTATTTACGTATTGGAATACGTCTTATGGCCGAAGCCTTAATAGGTTCAAATTCCTTCCTGACATTCCGCGAGTTCTTAGATGTCTTTCTAATGTGTGTCGGTCGGTCTCTAATTGGAGGTAAATATGGATCTCAGTCTTCGTCAGATAAACTATTGATTTTGTTCATGAAGCCACTCACCTCATTTAACATGAAGTTTTCTCGGTCCATTATAACTGGAGGAATCTTTCTCGGTGGGGTCGCCGTAGGTTCCTCAGTTGGTGGTAAATTAGCTACAGCGGTAAAGCTGTTCGATGTCACTGCCGGTGGCGCTTCTTCTGCTTTCCTTGTCTTCCTCTTGGCCGATTTCTTCCCGGTCTTTACTTTTTTGAAGTGGGCTTCATCTTGAGAGTCCGGTAGAGGTGTATTTAGGCCCAGCATGATCACTGCCAGTCCACTTCCTAATACACCAATCCCCTGTCCTAGTAGCACTGCACACTGTACACAATTAAATAGTCACTGCCCAGTTTTGCTAGATAGCTAGTCAATTTCATACTCTAATCATAGGAACGCTGCCCTTTCATCTGTTGAGGTTGTATCCAAGTAATATGAATGGACCCCGACACCTTAAGACGGAATCTAAGTAAGAGTAGTAATAGTGTTTATTTGGATAGGTGGCACACGGATCTCTTCCCGATTACACCCGGAATTTAACTTGTAATTTCTATCTATTATGAAAAACAAATAATACAATCTTATCGAGAAAGGAACGTAACGTCTCAATTTTAGTTAACACTCGCTTTTACTCCTCTCCGTTTCTTTAGGAGTAAACTCCAAAAAAGAAATATATTCCACCGAAGCATTTAAAAAATATTGCTGGAGGTTTAAAATTTCTAAAAAGGTTTCTGGATTACTAGAATATAATTACAAAGTAATTTTCTTAAAATGCGAAATATCTATTTACCTTGGGAATACAGAAGACACTTTCTACACAATTTGAAACATAAAAACTAATCTGCGGCCACTTTTAATTTTAAATGGATTATCGATAAGCATAATCAATTACATAAACTACTTTGTTGTAAAAATTGCATTCCTTATCTAATCATACCATTCATATCAGTATTGTATCTACCTATTCATATCAGTATCTCACATTTTTACAACAGTAATTTATTATTCATATGTTATGTGTCATTTATTTTTGACATGCATCAACATTTCTTTATTCTTTCATTTTCTTTGCACCTGCTCAATTGTGCATCCAACAAATTTGATCCCAGTGTTTGTTTTTCTCTTTCCTTTGCTACAAGAAATTCAAGTTTTAGAAATAATCAATAGTTCTTGAGCAGGTCTCATTGACATTTTCTTTTTAATCTATTCCTATCAAGCCCAGGTAACAGGGAGTGGGAAAGAGGATAAACCAGTGGATTTTGTGTAGATGAGTGGAATGTTGTGAATATGTGATGTTATAGTGGAAATGTGTATGGTGTGAGTCGAAATAAACCAAGGAGCATTACAAATTAATTTTTTTAGAATTTTGGACTACCTTGTTTGAATCTTGCGTATATTGCTGAACACCAAAGTTATGCTCCATCTGTCCAAATATGATCTAATAGATGTGTTTGTTGCGTCTTGTCAGTTCTTGTCTTTTTGTTTGTTTGTTTGTTCATTTAACGTCACTTTATGCTGTTGTGGCTAATCGGACGATGCTACATTGGGAGCTCTAAATTTTGCCTACCCAGGTTTAATTAGGATAGGGATTTTTAATGAGTACCCGACTTCGTACAGGCTCGGGACACCCGTTTAACGTCCCTTCCGAAGGACGGCGTAACTAAGGATTTTTTTTTCTCCCTTAAAAAATCCTAGGGTCACTTGCTAGGCTACGTACCCGCGATCTTTGGCTTAGTAGTTTGTTACGCTAACCACTAGACCACAGATGACCTTGAATCTTGTCTTTTTAATTGTGTATATATATATATATTCCATGTAAGTCTTTTGTACAAGTATAATCTGAGATAACGTAGGTAGTTTCGTCGTCAATATAGACTGCTGGACACAAAGCTTTCTGTAGGGAGAGGCTTACATGGCTCGAAACAATTACTCTACTTTAATATTTGTTTTAAGGAGGATGTGAAGAAATATCAAATTCAGAAGAAAATACTAAAATTCATTAGCCAGAATATTAAATGTCTGGTTGGATAATAACTCCTTACCCACATATCATTAAAACCAAATTAATTTAATAAGTGCGAATAATAAATAATTACAATAAACTTTTTATTTCAATTTTCAAAATCCATCTTCTTTATTGACTAATTTATCAAAATTAATTCTCAAAGTATGCAATGACTTCTTTCTAAAGTATGTGTAATTAGAGGGTTATTAATAATAGTATAAAAAGCTATTGACCCCAGGCGTGGGCTGAAGAAAGCCTTTGTAACTAATTGATTAAGTTTTTGGAGTAGTCAAAAGTAATTAATAGCGTAGACATAAGGTGTGGCGGAGCAGGCGGTGATGATACGCATTTCTTAACTGGTTTCCTTAGTTTGGTAAAGGAATATTATTATTAAGAATAAATTATTTGTGTAATGGAACAAGAATTAAAGTCTTAAAACACCCTTTCAATATGTTACTTTTCAAGACATGTACCTTCTCGAGCCCTTTGGAAGATTGCAATTTCTTATTTATATTTATATGTCATAGAGTAATTATTGAAGGTAATTAACAAAAATGATTTCTGGCCTTGTTTTTTTCCTATACACCAATTCAGAACACGTATTGGTGTTCTGATGGTGTGTTCTCAATCTCTCAAATTTCTTTCTCTGTAAATTCAACATGGTTCGAAGAAATACAATAATAAATGTATGAATGGTTTTCAAGAAAAAAATTTATTTTTAATTATTCTTACTTGTGAATGACTTATCAACTACCATGTTTATTACCTAAAAAGGCCCATTGTGCTCGAGTCCTAAAAATCCCTATCATAGTTCTAGGCTTCTGAGATATTTTAGTTCAGTTCTTGAAGTTCCTTGTTTCCCCCAGGGCCAAGGTCAAATGTCTTCTTTCGACATAGTGCATTACATTCAAAGAGAACGTGCCAGCGGGGTTCGAACTCCTCTCTGCACAATCTTCACCGAGATTCTGAATTTGAATGCTTCCTGAGTTTACAGCCTCCAGTTATGGCTTCGATCATACTTTTTAGATCATTTCTCGACATGTGAGCGGCTTCTTTCTTGATTTTTTCAGAAACTTTGTCATTGGGGTCCTTTAGTTTAGTTTAGTGTGAATTATGTTGCCTCTATCCCAGCAGGATTTAATCTTCTTCTTGGTTTGTTTGTTAATTGGATCCTTAGCCAGGGATAGTGGAACCCCGCACCACGGTTCAGGTCCTATTGGAGCAATTCCTGCTCCTTCCTTTGCCAATTTGTTGGCCCTCTCATTTCCTGGCATATTAAAGTGTCCAGGGATCCAAAATATGTTAACTCTGGTGTGTTCAGCTTATTCATCAAGTCGTATACAGCATTCCTCCACTAGTCTGGATTTTGTTACTGGATTTTGTAGTGCATTACATACTGCCTGACATGCTGATAAAGGGTCAGTAAGAAAATTAATGACCTTATTCTTGTGGTACTTCGTTGCGAAGGCACTTGCAAGTAGTGCCCATATTTCCGCTTGGAATACAGTGGGTGTCGTGCCCAGAGCTAAGTAATGACCTGTGCTCCGGCATCCCTAAACCAGAATCCCGAGGCGGCACCATCCTCCCTTTTGGATCCATCAGCGTACACATTTAGACCATTGGGTGTGTTAAAGCAGCCATTCTGGCTTTTGCAAATCGCCTGTGTGTTAACGCGGAATCTTTCGTCAAAGTTATATTTATTCAGCATTAGGTCTGAATGTTTTTTTAACTCTGCACTTTGCTCAATCGTATCAAAGACACTTCTGTGTCCAAAGTCATTCGTGGGTTTTTGAACCCTACTATTTTCTTCAATCCCTCTGCTTCAATTAGAATATCGAGAGGAGTTAAATCAAGTATAGTTTTCAGTGATGCGGTAGGGGTGGTTCTCATGGCCCCGGTGATTATGATGCACCGAAGACCTTCTCAATCTATTTTTAAAGTTCTTTCAGGTATTCTTATCATCTACACATGTTTCAAAAATTATTTTTGAGTTCCAATCTGACCAAAGGTTAAAAAGAAAACCTCTGAAAATTTCTATGCTAACTTTTGGTACACTACACAAACATGCACATGTTTATGCACACATTTGTTTTAATATAAAGTGACAGATCGTTTCATTCCGTTAATCTAATGTCTAGTTGATCTTTAGAACTTCTAGATAAAGGGTACGTAACCTTACATTCAAACCTCTATTATCACTTGAGGTTGATGGGTTTAACCCTTCGACATATCTGATCGTCAGTTGAATACATTAGAATTCGACCAGTTCCAATCAGCTACCTTCCTTCATGGCTTCACATTATTTGTGGCTTTCTTTCTAATCGTATTACTTTCAACTTAAGCAATTGGATTATATTTAAAACTCCTCTGCATCATATAATAATGATGTATTAAATGTTGCAATGAATAATCAGCCGAGCCCATAAATTTCTTCGAAGGAACTGAATAATTATTTAGCAAACTAACAAACTGGGAGTATAGTATATGAATTACAAATAAACAAAATGTATAATACCAAAAAATTATGATTTTTATCTAATTACGTTGTTTTTATATAATACAAATACAATATTTTATTCTTACCATTTCTATATGCGTTCATTATTTTTTTCATTTTAACTTCTTTATACAATTATTTCATATATTGTAATTTGTATTACATAAAACAATCTTAATCATATATAAATTTAAAAAAATTACATTCTGTGTGACAATCACAATCACATAGTAATCGTTATGTACCCAACCCCAATTGTATAACAAAATACATATAAAAACGATAATTTTATGTTATTATAATAATTTAGAAAAAAAAAGTATACATATTTTATATCTCATTACCTTTATTTTAGCTGTTTTCCATTCTTTTTATTTCTCACCAATTATTACATATCTTACTCTCAGTATTTCTTTTCATTCTCATCCACACTCATCAAAAAATGCATTATTCTCCCTTGATACTGCAATGTTCTATATAGTTATTTTCTGTTTCTTTTCCCAGCTCCGAAGATGGGCTACATCTTAGGCCGCGACGTTGGCACAATGAAATAATTTTTGCATATTTTGTGTAATCATTGACCCCACCTCCCACCATTCCCCTAACCAACTCAATCCGTTACCAGAATTACTCAGTCAACTGTTTTCCACTGAAATAGTGTATTTTGAGGTATTCTAGACTATTAGTGTTTAATTTTAAAATAACGCAAAACTAAATTACCTAGAGTGCCTGCCTTGATATACTTTCATTCTTTCAGTGTTGGGAAATAGAGGGAAAATACTTCTAGTAGTTATACATTGATAGAAGTAGAAATATCTTGGCTGTTATATTTTGTTGGAACTTAGTTAGTTATAATTAAAATTCGTAGTTATAACAAAATTAAAGTTTTATTTAGATAGATTTCTTCGAATTTGATTTTTCGTTAAAAAGTACAATATTAACACATATAACTGCCTATTTTTAAATGTCTTTTGAAAATATGTGGTTCCACGTTAGATTCTAGACGGCACTTCTGTAAAGAATTAATCCATTAGGGTCTGTAACAGCGAGGCATTCTTTACAGCCATTGAGGGCTCCTTCCTTGAGAGACCCAATTATAATTGTGTCAGGACTTATCTAATGCCCGCTGCCCTTTTGCTCACAACTTTAGCAATATCTCCTCTTTCATGACCTATATCTCTACATCTCACTCCATTTACTAAAGAGCTTTTTTATTACTTTGACTTTGAAGGAAACTCCTACAACGGTAAAAATACTGTAAACTTACGATAAACGTTCCAGATCTGGGGCATTTTTTGTAAAAATATCGATAAAATGAAATTATTAAAATATTAATTTGAATATATTTAGATATTACATTCAGAGTAGTTACAACAATTGATTTAGTTTACTTCCAATTGATAACTAGTGAATATTATTATAACTAAGTATACATAGCTTGGAGGGGGTAGCTCAGTATGTAGGGTTCTGAATTGCTTTGCTGAAGGATTCGGTTTCAAATCCAGCTGTCGCAGATAAATTATTTAATCTGTTTACAGAAATGAATTAAACCTATGGGTTATATTGATACTGATTTTGAATCAATATAACTGAAGGAAAAAATGAGGGTTGAGTTTGATCTCAGACTAATCACTTCCCTGTATAACCGCCGTTTTAGAAACAGTTGAGGCAGCTCCATGTACCGAATCCAAGACCTTTCTCGGATTGTAGTAGTAGAGGTTTGTTTTTATATTCTATTTAAGTCCTCTTTTTTAGAACTCTTTCTTAGCTCAATCATCCCACGCAATTCTGGGTTGTCCTCTTCCTCGTTTTACATTGCCTAAATACCATCTCAGTAGATTTTCCTCTTTTACCTCATTGGCCAGTTTAACGCATTGATTTGACCTGATAATGAAGTATCAGGTCTAATCTTCTTGCTATCCCTTACATTTTTCTGATGGGTTAATAAGAAGAGATCTCATGTCTGACGCTGGTATACTCGATTGATGTTTCTTTGACAGGGTCTATGATTCTGAAGGGTATGTCAAAATGGGGATAAGGGTTGACCGCAATACAGCCTATTAAGTTTTATTTTCCACCTCTCAACTGTTTCGAAAACCTCTCTTAATTGCTACATTCTTTCCGCAGCTTCTATTCGCTCGGTCACTTCCAAAAATGTTTTTGTTAAGGTATTAGAAGTTGTTCAAGGGCTTTATCTTCAACTCCGGTGATACGCATTTTCCTTCATGGCTTCCTCCCAACCCTCACTAGTTTCGTTTTTGTAGGGTTTATAGACAGAGTGATCTTCAGCAGTTCACATTTTAATATAATAACGAAACGTCCCGACATCCTTGACATATTTGTTACATCCCAGATTTCCCCCGCACAAGCCAATATTGAATCCTTGGACGACCTTTCACCAGATCATAGTCCAGTCCTCCTTTTCTTGCACTCAAATTTTGCTACCAAGCCTTCCCCCTCCTTGAGGTTCCCCTCCAAGGCTCCCTCGTTGATCACAGGACGTGTCAACTGGGACGATTTTTGTTATGACTTGGAGGACAAACTGGACTTAAAAATTTCACTTAAGACAAAACAAGACATTGATACAGCCATAGAAAAACTTACAACTTCAATCAGAAGCAGTTTACATGATAACATCACAAATCATACAATTAATAACTATCAACAGACTGATTTGCCACAGCATATTCGAATCTTATTAAGAGAAAAACGCAGAGCAAGATCGAAGTGGCATAGAACTCGATATCCAGCAGATAAAACTATCTATACAAAATTAACTAACAAACTAAAAGTAAAAATCAAGAAGTTCAAAATTCAAAATTTAATTACCTGGACGGAAAATCTTACAACTACCGACAAATCATTATGGATGACCAACAAAAAATCATCCACTCCTCACTGGATCAAATAACTGGACAAGATCTGACGGAGAAAAATCACAGTTATTTGGTCAATACCTTTCCAAAATTTTTCATCCACATCCTGAAATCATTAACCCAACTCACATTGAATGTATAAAAGAAGCGTTAGATGCTCCCCTCCAAATGTCCCTTCCACCCAAAGCATTCCATCCTACAGAAATATCCAACATTATTCACAGACTACCTTCCCGCAAAGCTCCTGGGTACGACCTCATCACAATTCATATCTTAAAACACCTTCCTAGAAAAGCCATTCTATTCCTTACCTATATATATAATGCTGTACTCCGCTCCACATATTTTCCTGACCCCTGGAAATTATCCATTGTAAAAATGATACCCAAACCTAAAAAAACCAGAATACCCTTCCTCTTACCGTCCTATCTCTCTTCTACCGTGCATGGGTAAAATCCTAGAAAAACTCATCCTCAAACGATTGTACCCCATCCTTGATGCAAATCATGTAATACCAGATCACCAGTTTGGATTCCGAGCATCCCACTCCACTATTCAGCAATGTCATCGTGTGGTGGATGTAGTCTCCTCTGCATTAGAACGTGGATCATATTGCTCGGGCGTCTTACTTGACGTGGAACAGGCTTTTGACCGAGTCTGGCATCCGGGCTTGCTCTACAAACTCCGTAAATTCCTACCTCATACCTACTTTCTCATCCTTCAATCCTATCTCACAAATAGAACTTTCCAGGTAAACCATAATAATGTCCTTTCATCCCTCTTCTCCCAATCTGCTGGTGTTACTCAAGGTAGTATCCTTGGCCCAATCCTTTATACAGCTGACATCCTAACACTATCCTTACCACGTATGCTGATGATACATGTGTATTATCAGTCAACACCAATCCAGTTATTGCATCCCAAAGGCTCCAATCCCATATTACTGATCTTGAAGAATGGTGTCAAAACTGGAGAATTAAAATTAATTCTCAAAAATCCCATCAAATCACTTTTACCTTACGTCGTAAACCAATGACTTCCTGCCCTTCAGTATCCTTTAATAATATCCCACTGGTGCAGGTAGAACAGATCCGATACTTAGGGTTGCACCTCGACAAACGATTAACCTGGAATCCTCATACTAGACTGAAAAGACAAGAAACCGCTCGACGTTTCAGGCTACTTCAACACTTACTAGACAAACGCTCTAACCTCCCAATTAACTACAAAAGACTCATCTACATGACCATCATAAGACCTATTTGGACTTACGGAGTAGAGCTTTGGGGCTCCACTAAGCCATCGAATTCCTGTCGTATCCAATCCCTACAATCCAAAATCCTTCATAAAATCCTTAATGGTCCTTATTTTGTTAAAAACACCGTCATCCATAACGACCTTAATGTCCCATTTGTTGCTGATTTGGCCCGAACCCGGTATCTTTCCTTTCATAACAAACTTCATTCCCACTCAAACCCTCTAGTTTCAAACCTAGTTTCCTCTTCGATTCCCGATAATCCTCCGAGGCGTCTGAAAAGAAGATGGCCACGTGACCTTCTTAGTTGAACTAGTGATTTGAGTACTACCAGTGGGTAGTTTCTCAACTTGCCATTACTCATGTCATTTTGTATCACATAGCCTATTTACTGGATGTATTTTTTGTTTTATACAGTTGTAAATATCAATAAATAAATTTTTAAAAAAAATATAATAACGTTGTACTGAAGAGAAAGTAACTATGTCATCGGCGAATAGAACTAGTGAGAGGCACATTGATCTCAGATTGGCAAACCCTAGGTGGAATTTCCTTTGATCAATTTTCGATCACATTCAAATCACTTTAACTCTAATCTCTCCAACCATTCCTGACAGTGAAACTCCCATATTTCTATTATAAAAGGTAAAAATGTATTCAAAATAATGTATTAAAAAAATATTTCGCTATTGTATTTTTTAAAAATTCTATATCCATTTCAATTCAGATTTATCCTTGATATAGAATGTAAAATATCTGTAGCAATTTTATGGGTGATTTGCATGAAAATGAAAATAGTTATAGGAATTGGCAGGGTAATTCCAATCTTGGAAATAACTGTTAATGAAATGTATATTTTTAACTTATGCCTTCATTTTTGAATGATAAAAAGTAAAACCTAGATTTAAATATTAATGACTTTAAATATCTAAATCATAACGAGACAAAGATCATCTATCAAATGGAAGTAACCTTAGAGTTAGCTGTTAGCATAACAACCTTCAATCCCAAGATCCCAGGGTATACCCCTGATGACTTTAAGATTTTTTTTTTTAATTTAAAAGGAGTTAAAAATTCTGGGTTATGCCGTCCTTCGGAGTGGATGGAAAATGGCAGTCCCAAGTCTCTGTTATGTGAGGTATTCCTTACCTGAATAGGCAATATTTAGGATTATCATTGTAGCCGATAAGCCATAGCAGCATAATGCAACATTAAATAAATAAACAATCATTTATCATTGCCATGAAGGTGACTATTCACATCGTCATTGATCTGAACAGGTTAAAATCTGTTACAGAACACATCCAATTCAGAAAGCCAGTACACATGTCTAGCTCCAGCAGAAAATCACATGGAAGTAATTCTAGAAACACCCTCAATCAACCAATTATCAGCACACTATTTATTTACTTTTTAAACTATTTTTCATTTACTAAAACAAAAAGATCAAATTTATCAAATACTATTTGATCTGCAAATTATTAGAATCATCTAAAATCAACTTCCTAATTAACACTGGATATACAAATTTAAATATCCATAAACTTACATATTTTATTCCATTAAGTAAAATTACAGTATACAAATATTTCCATCTATCTACATTATCTAATTCAATAAATAATTTTATTCCTTATTCTTATACTTATTCCTAACTTTTATTAAACTAAATTTGTAACTGTTTTTTCGAAAATAAAAAACTTCATATAACGAACGATAACTTATAGATCGGATTATTCTGGTACTTTTCAAGTTCAACAAAACACTGGTTTCTATAAATGTTTCTTTATATCATAATAAATAAATAAAGGCTTAATGAACCCAACGGCTCGATGCCGATACCACCAATCTATGTTTACAAACATCCGTCCATGGAGAAACACGCAAACCCAAACCCACTAGATCATTCCTAACGCAATCCTCCCACCTACGCATCTACCCCTAAAACCCCACCTACGCACATACCCCTCAGACGCTTCCCAGTCGGTACAGCGCCTATTAACATCTTGGGAATTCGTTCGTTACTAAGCCCAGCAACTTTACATGCCCATCTTAATCTTCGCGACGCTATCACCTGAATAATATTTACCTGATGCATGCTTCGCAATTCCGCGTTAAGTAATCTCCTATATTCCTCGGTGGTCTCATCCTTTTTTGGACCGAATATTCTACGTAATACCTTATTTTCGAATACCGGAAGACGTTGTTCATGCTTCAGCGTTAGTGGCCAAGTTTTACATCTACAGAGAAGAGATGGAAGGATAATTGTTTTATAAATTCTGATTTTTAGATTTCGGGACAAAAGACGCGAGCTTAGTAACTTGTTACTTTCGAGACCAAATAATAACAAGCATTTCCCGCCTTTAGTCGTTCCTTTATTTCCTCTTGAATTTTGTTTTTTCCAGTGACCATTGACCCTAAGTACTTAAGCATCTCCACAAGTTCGAACTTATTTCCTCCCACAACAATATTACCAAAATTTCGCCCTTTCCTGCTACTGACCATATACTTAGTCTTATCCGAATTTATTTCCAGCCATATTCCCTTAGCAGCATTCATTAACGTTTGTGTATTTAGCTTAATAGTTCCTTCGTCTTCAGCCAACAGAACCAAATCGTCCGCAAACCCAAGCACAGATATTTTACTAATCATATTCAAATTCAAACCTCTTTCGTTGTGTATCACCTTTTTAATAACGTACTCGAGTGTTAAATTATAATGAATAGTATAGGTGATAGCGAGTCACCTTGTTTTAAACCTGAACGAACCTCAAACTTCTCCGAAAAATTATTACCGATTCTAACCTTGTCGAAAGTTTCGCTCGTACACATCCTAACCATATTTACTAATTTTTTTGGTATACCCTGTTCAATCAATTCAGGGTTATACTATATTCAGGGTCATAAAGGGGTATACCCTGTTCAATCAAACAGGGTATACCGTGTTCAATCAATAGCTTCTTTACATCAAGGTATATAAAATATATCAAATGTAATGAGAAAAAGGAGACTGGTATTTTATGGGCATCTATAGCGGATTGAGGACAGTAATAGATTGACCAATGAGATTTTCGAATATTTGTAAAATGAGAAGACAAGATGGGTTAACGAAATGAAAATAAATTTAGAGAGAAATAACAATAAATAGATGAAACTATTTTAACAGAGAAGCACTTTGGGAAAAAACATTGATAGTGGAAGGACTCCAAGAAAAAACAGCGGGAAAACTGATTCAGGTTGGTCTGAGGACAGGAGGAGGAGGCTTAGTTACATGAAGGAATATTGGAAGAACACGAAACAATAAATATTTAAATTGGCAAATGGTAGCCTTTTGAATTGTTTCTTAATATCACTTTGAGTGATGGCCTATTCATTCACAGCTAAATTATATGTCAAAAATTTTGTTTTTTCAAAACAGTTTCTTTCAAATTTTCAATGAACTTGAGATATGAGTCGCACAGGATCAAAATCAAATATCCAAATTTCAAAAATTGACTTCTTCACATTTTTCGCTAGTTTAGTCAAGAACTGCTTTATGCTCCCGAAACTTCAGGTTCAGAATCGAACTTAAACAATGAGAAACAAGGTGGCAAAATGTCGTATTAGACAAAATGGCTTGACTAAACTAGCGAAGAATGTGAAATAGTAAATTTTTGGAAGTTTGGATTATCCGCTTTTTATCCCAAACGCATTATATAATTTTCTGCAATGCCATAATTTAGTTAACTCCGTCTGGTACAAAAACATGTGCTTTTGATTCAATTAATTAGGACTAGAGTAAGCTATTTCACCCTATCCGTTACAAACTAGGCTAAAAAGTATACAAGAATCCCTAAGAAAATAGTAACAAAGAAGACAACTTAATTTGCTAAGGTACTGTAACCCAATATGTAGAACAGGTCATGATTAGGTTGGTACACCTGTCATTGTGTGTCATGTTGAGTTGTTCTCGTCATGACTAGTATAGGTTATAGAGGGACTAGAATGCTTATAGAGTAACTACGTTTGTGATATTCTAATTTTTGTTCAATCAATTCAAAATTGCACTAATTTTACTTTTAACTTTAAGTAGAGAATTTATTAAATTATTAGCATTCATTGAAAAATAAATAGTTTATTAAAACTTAAATAAAATATAGTTCGTCTTCTTACATTCCATCGTGAGTGAAAATCTTGTATGCACCTCCAAGACTAAACTTAACATTATTTCCAGCAATATTTTTTCTCATTCAACTTTGCCTCGTGATTAAAAATAATTGTTCACCCATGTTCTCTCCGGTAGAAGCATATTGCTGAGGAAATAATGATCTTATTTAGCTCCTAGGTGCGTAATATTTCGTAAGTTACACCTCATATTATATGGATCTTGTAATATCGAATTGTGATGTCTTTCTACTGCTTTCGTTCTTGATTTATTTATTATACACGATACATAACTATACGTTTTAAATTCGATGGTAGGGTATTAATTTTATAATTAATCGTTTGCATACTTTCTCACTTATTACAGTTTCGACGTTTTCTTGTTCATTTTACAAAGAAAAAAAAAGAAGAGAATAAAGAACATTGGCAATAATCACCATACATTCGATAGAGGCTAGGCCCCTTCGAAGGGGGTCATCTACAATATCTGACGGTTCATTGGTCACATTGAGACCGCGGCCCTTTGAATCAGAGGATCCGAAATTCAAATGGGGCTGCCCAGTCCCTTGAGGTTATTGTCCTTTGTTATCGTCCCTTGGTCACTCTCTCTCTCTCTCTCTCTCTCTCTCTCTCTCTCTCTCTCTCTCTCTCTCTCTCTCTCTCTCTCTCTCTCTCTCTCTCTCTCTCTCTCTCTCTCTCTCTCTCTCTCTCTCTCTCTCTCTCTCTCTCTCTCTCTCTCTCTCTCTCACTCACTCACTCACTCTCTCTATCTCAAGTTTTAAAAGAGTGTTAACGCTCCTGCCACGATACCGATCTGGCATAGAGATTTGAACTTATTTCCAGGGTTATTAATTAATCTTTCCCTTCCAACAAGCCTACTCATACACCCATTGTATGAGTATTTTCTCGATAATCTGGTGGTTAAGTGTAATTAAGGCCAAATCGCTTCCTTGCATTATAATTCTATTCAATCTAAAATTAGAAATAGGAACAACTTGTTGTAAACCCTCAACACTGCAACAGAAACAAACGGATGCAAAATATGCTAAATGAGTTTAGTTTATCTTTGTTTGTCTATTTAACATCACTTATATGCTGCTATGGCTAATTAGACGATGCTACAGTGGGAGCTATAAATTTTGTCTATCCAAGTTTAATTAGGGTAGGGTTTTTTAACGAGTAATTGACATTGAATAGGCTTGGGACCCCTGTTTAACGTCCCCTCCGAAGGACGGTAAAACCAAGGATTTTATACTCCCTTTGAAAAATCCTGGGACCTGCTGGCGAGCTACGAACCCGCGATCTTTGGCTTAGTAGGGTTTTTTGATGTTAGTTGATGCTAACCACTAGATCACAGGCTGCCCCTTAGTCTATCTTTATTACTTGAAACAATGTATATTTGTATTAAAGAACGCTGAAAATTTTTAATATACTTCTACAGACTTATCACCTTAAATCTTTCAGAGTTTAAACAATGATAAATAGTTTGTGATAATCCGAAACTTTTTCATTAAAAGTGTTGTGAAGTTAGGCCGAGGCATTATCAGGCCCTAAATCACATATTTAATTTACTCAGTGAAAAATGACACAGTTTTATTAGCCCGTTAAGGGTCAAGCCTCGAGATATATAATTAATGATAAGAGGGCAGGGGTAATATCAAAGTAACCCACTGATTTGTGCTAATGTACTTTTTTTCGATGATATAATAAACAACAAATTAATAATAATATAATAAATTAATAAAACTGCTGTTGTTATTTTATTTTTCATTCCAAACCTAGCCCTGCCTGTCAGTCATACCATTAAAATAAAGATTGTGTAATGAGGAATCTGATAATAAAAATAAAAATTATTAATAAAGAATTAAAAAGTTGGATTATAAAAGCAACGTTTCCAACCAAAGACTTACATATAGAAATAACTCACAAGTATAGTGGGTGGCCAAATCAATAGTGAGCAACTTGCCCCTTTATTATTTTAATAAATTCTAAGCTCATGATAATTTTTCCAATATTTGTTAAAACATTATCAAAATTATTAAGTTGGTTTTCGGTTGACTCTTGTTTCAGTTAATTTTAGCATTTTTTTATGTTCATATTGGCAACATTGCTTGGCTTATTTAATCCATCATCATCATAATCAATCCTTATAACCGCCTAAGCAGTGTGAGGAGGAATTCTGCACAGCCTTCTCCAGCTCTGCTGGTCTCCACCAACTGTGCTCTTCTGCTCCAATGGTGTCCCCTCTTCTCAAAATCCTTCCTCAACTCTTCTTCCCACTTCTTCCTAGGTCGTCCTCTTCCTCGTTTTCCCTCCACTTTGGCTCGGTAGGTTTCGCTAGCAATTCTGCTAGGATCCATCCGCAGAAGGTGTCCATGCCATCTCAGTCTGTTAACCTCTATTAGCTCGTTTACTTTCGACCGCAAGTACCTATATGAACTTTATCGATCCCTTTTTCTCTTAAGATTTGCAAGATATCAGTTTTCCTTACACAGTCAAACGCTTTTATGTGATCGGCAAAGCACAAAGACATTTCCTTTTTCCTTTTATAGGATTTTTACAAAAACCTGCCTCATTGCCAAAATCAGCTCTTGGCTTATTTATTTATTTCAATATTATTTTGTTTATTAAATTTTTTTTCTTGCATGTTTGAGGTTGTTTATTTGCTTCTATTTCTCAAATTGTGTCATTTACACTGATTTTGGGATATATATTTTGTTATCTTTTAATAACGGTATTTAAATTTATTCAACGTTTTTTTTCTAATTGCATCTTACTTTT
Organism: Troilus luridus; assembly: GCA_964056705.1. Classification (NCBI taxonomy): domain Eukaryota; kingdom Metazoa; phylum Arthropoda; class Insecta; order Hemiptera; family Pentatomidae; genus Troilus; species Troilus luridus. The sequence goes on from OZ057412.1 coordinate 81,874,701, forward strand.
AAGGTTTTCACTATGGAATTGCCTAATTATGTATTAATTATAATATTACTAATTAATACAAATAACTCACAAATTTCCTAAGTAACGCGTTTCGAGACCGTCTGTGAACTGAAACAAGCTTATTTTCAGGGTGGCTGTATTAATTTGGACCATCCACTGTAATATAAGAACAATACCAAAAATAAAATAATTCTTGTGTAATATTATATTAAAATTACTAAAAAAAAGAAGAAAGAGAGGCGAAAATTATATTTTTTTAAAGTTATTTATTGAAATTTAAAACTGTATAATATAATACATCAAGTAAATATAATGAAAGATAAATAATGGCATGAGATAAAGGCATTAGTGAAAGTATCCAATGATAGTACTCAAATAAGAAATTCAACTAGAAGGTCACAAGGCCATCTTCGAAAATTACATTTAAAATCATATTTACTCATTACTTGTTACTTATGATAGTTATTAAAGTACAGTTTATTTATAATGGAGAACATTTATTCAGGATAGCAGTCAAAGAAACTACTGAAATACTTTATTAAAAAAATAAACAATAAATTCCCACATTGTTGACTCTAAGTGTATTAGAATAATAATAATCTCATTATTTGTGCATAAAGTAAAATAAATCTAATTAATAAACGATCTCTGTTAATAATCTGTCATTGAAAATGATGGTTTCTCTGTTAATATTAGCTAAAATTTTAACTAACTAAAGAGTTTAACTGTCTATCATTTTTAATTGCATTTATTTAATTTAAGTTCGACTAGAGGGGCTAATAGGATGAATAATAATAGGATAAATAATAAATTTATTCAAATAATTTTTTAGCTTTCAGGTACACCAGCGTCTTTTCTGTGCCTTTTTTTTTTTTTTTTTTCATTTTATGAGAGAGGAGTTTCCTCATTCATGAATATTCTTTCTTTTCGATTTTCTTTCCATTACATTAAATAAATGTTTCACTGCAGGTTGGTTGATGTAGCCCTAAAAGTAAGTAGAGATGAATCGGCTTTGTGTGTCCGCTGGTTTCTTAAACTGCTTATTATGCAGCATTCTTTCGACGTTAAGCCTTTTGGAAGGAAGGAAGCACAATTTTTATCTTTCATTTGACGGAGGTGGCTTAGAGGAAGTCTCTCCTATTCTTCACCCCAATCTTTCTTCACATTACTGGTAATAACTTTTTAACCATTCAGACAAAATTGTTGGTCTTAAAAGGGGAACGTCACAATTTTTTTTTGCTCTTTTAGCTCCTCCTTAAGCATATTTTTTTTGTTTAGAATAAATTTCAAATTTTTTTTTAACAGGTTTTATGTAACTAAATTTACCGGAATTTTATATCCCTAATTTAAATGATAATTAAATTCTAAATATCACAACAAAATTTACGGGGGTAAGGACATTATAAAAAAATTTAATTAATTTGTGTCTAAAGATTAAGGCATAAAAACACGTTTATAGATAATGTTCTTAATCTTTAGACTAGATCCAAGGATAATGTCTGTAAGGGGTCAGCAGGCGCAATGCTCCTATACTTCTTTCCTTGGGTAGATCATAGCCTTTCAGAATAAAACATACCATACTGATCGTATTCTATTACTTAGTGACATATAGAATAGAAAAGATACAATTACTTGTTAAAATAATTTAGTTACCCCAATGTAGCATAATTTGATGAGCCATCCACCTAGGATAGGACCGACACTATATCTGTAGTCCAGATGGATAAGTAGTTAAGTCGAATTTTTTTTAGAATAAGTAAATTTTATTGAGGGAAGATGAATTGTGTCTTAGGCTTGAAATGGACTTAAAATATAAGCAATAACTCCATTTAAAGCCAAAGCTTGACTTAGCCATTTATACACTAAGATTCCGCTCCTCTCAAAACAATTTACTCGTTCTAGGCTAAATTCGACTCTACGGCTTATACATCGGGGCTGTAGATATATCAGTTAAACATTTTACTATCTGGCATATGAAGTTAATGACTTCATATGTTTCATATATGAACATATATTTAATTCATATTGAATTAATTACTATTCTATCTATGTGCATGCTAATTGTATCTCATTAATTTCATTTATTAAATTGAAATGATGTACATTGAACTTCGAATATACAATTTTAGCTCTTGTAACTTATCATAATGAGAGTATTACACCAAGATTTGCTCAAAATCTTTACGAAATATCCATCAGCGTTAAACGTAAACAATATCAAAATAAAATAACATTATGATGCAGTAAACGCGCGTACGTGATTTAACACGATCGATGAGAGCTTCCTAAAAAAATTAATACAATTAAAGAAATAAATTAGTTTAAAAAATTTATATTCTTGTGGATCATATTAGACGAAATAATATTTCTTTTCTTCATGTTCTTGTAATTTTTTTTTTATCCTGCGTTGGCGTTCAACATAACCATGCCCGCTACCTTATGGAGAAGCTCTCCTGCATTTCGTATGCCGGTCCAATCTCTAATATTTTTAAGCCAAGAAACTTGTTTTCTTCTTATTCCACTTCGACCTTATATTATTTCCTCAAATAATCAAATGCAAGATTTGATAACGACATCCCCTAAATGCAGGCCCCAGATAGGACAATTTCCTGTATTATTATTCTTTATAAGATAACTACTTATTTTTAAACTAAGGGGTGTTGAACATTTTAACATCCTACATCAATATTTATTGAAAAAATTTCTTAAGAATTTATAGACCTAATGATACAACACCTCATCACATGGTCACTCGGTGACCATCTGCCAACCACTTTAACTATTTAGGCGTAAGTCATTAAGAGCCGTTTGAGTTCCCCATGGATGGTTTTAGTTTACCCAGCGTTGGTTGTGAGAGAGAAACCTTGTTAACAAATGTTTCGTACCCGAGTTTAAGCCAGTCCAAGGTTTCATTTCAAAACTTTCCCCTCTTTATATGGGCCAGTTTTAATTCGGCCCCTGGAAATAATGGATGTCCTCAGAGGGTGCGAAAGAAACTTTATTATAGTGGTGGCTATAAGCAGTTCCGTAGCATTGCGTGGATAATACACAAGTAGTGTTATAGTGAAGCTAAAATTGTTAAAACTAAAACAACTTAAAACTCAATTTGTACTTCCACATAACCGCTCAGAGGAAAAGGCACGAGGTTCAAAAGAAAGTATAGCCATGTCATATTACGTTATCAATTATTTTTGTACAAGAGTTAACGCTCAATGGCATTAAGCAGATTGTTTAATAAAATAGTTTTGCAACAAGGAAGTTTCATCAATGCTTCCGTGTTGTCAGCAGTGTAAACTTCCTAGTCCTTCCCTCTTCTTTTACAGGTATATATATATTAGGAGAGAGAGGATTAGGAGTTAGGAGAGTAGAGAGTAGAGATGTAGAAAATAGTTCAATTTGTGTAGTCTCTAACTTATATGTAGTCCATTTATAAATAGCAATAAGTCACCTAGTTAGTTCATAGTAATGTCTCTTGTATAACCATATTATAATGTTCAATTACTCAATAAATATATGTATTTCTTACAATTCGTCCACCGTTTGATAACTCAATTATATTATATAATTATATGTATAATATACTATAATGTAAATATATTATACACACACACAAACACACACACACACACACACACACACACAGATATATATATATATATATATATATATAACTTAAGCGATGTCGCACGAAAACGAATAAAAAAAAGAATGAAAAAGGTTATAAAGAAACACACTGGTTGACTTCTGGAAACACACTCTTTATTTGGTCTGATAATCCTGCTTTTATCTGTTTTACAGTGTTTACATTTGCATGAGTGGAATTAGCAATAATACTGTCCAGCTCTCACTCATAACTCCCCCCTGCCAGTTTCCGAACAATCCTCGGAAACTCATATGTACAGAGTAAAAATAAAATAGAGAAAATTGTAATATAACAAAGAAAGATAGAATCTCATAACTTCTCACAATAACAGAAATGGATAGTAACATTTTAGGAACTAAAAGAACCTGTACAAAAAAAATTTTTCTAGTCACTTCACACTTCACTGATCTATATACAATAAAACCACAAACTAAAGAAAGAAAATACATAATACAAGATACATAACTTTTAAATATCCTGTCGGAATACGAAACAGACAACAGAACAAACAACAAAAAAAAATCTTATTTCACTCTCCTATCAACGGGATTACAGGTGGCGATACGAGAACTTGTATAAGTTTCCGTACCCGTTTACTGTCGGGAGGATACTCCAGTACGCGTCTCAACCGGGGGTTCTACTGCCGGTATCTTTAGTTGTTCTATGTGAACCGTCCTTCGCTTATGGGGTGCGGTCATGCTCTCGATGGTAACCACGTTATGCTCCCGTATGACAGTCACCCGGAACGGCCCTTCGTATCTGGATGGCTCCTTCCCTCTATTGGTCCCCAGTTTCCGGTAGACAATCGTCCCGATTGCCACTCCCCCTGTCGCGTCCCGCATTGCCAGATTTTCTCGCGCCACTCTCCTAGCTTTCTCGGCTCGAATCTTCTCGCGAGTCTTTTTCCACATGACGCGCATCTCCATGCGGTTTGTCACCATCTGTTTCTCATCGTCCGTGGTCCCTCTAAAATCTCTCCGACGCTCCCTCAAGCCGAAAAGTATCTCGAACGGCGAGAACCCCGTAACCGCGTGAATCGAGTGGTTGTACGCGACGATGGCTTTAGTCATAGCGGCGTCTGGCTCAAGTCCCTTCTCCCCTTGATATACCCGGAGGTGCTCGCTTAGGGTGCTATGAAGGCGTTCGATACAGCCTCTACTTTTAGGGTGTCCCGGCGTGTTGAGGTGCCACCTAACGTCCAACACGCGCATCTCCTCCCGAATCGCCGCATTGTCGAACTCTCGACCCCCGTCTGATGATATCTGTTCGGGTACTCCGTAGAATTGAAACCAACGCTGTAGCGCCCCTAACACCGCATCCGCCGATCTTTCCTGTACTTGGTATGCCATAGCTACCTTACTAAATAGATCTACCATCGTCACCCATTTATATCCCCTCCAGGTAAACGTGTCGATTTGAAAATCCATGAGGGGCGCTTCTGCTGTGGCCGTCTCTTCCTGCATGACCTTCGGCGGATGTCTATCATATTTTGTGCGTAGGCACACTTCACAGGTCCCGATGATCTCGCTCACTGTTCTCTTCATGTTGACCCAAAAGTATCTACGCCGTAACGCCATCAACGTCTCCGATACCCCACGATGGTTCGTCTTTCCCTGGTGATGAGCTAGGGTTACCTCTTTCTGACGTTCCTCCTCGCGGACTGTCTCCACCATTCGTTTACAACGAATAAAACTGCGGTCCAACCCAATACGCTCAGACCTCCATACCCTTTGGATTTTGTCCCAGATCGTGGCGTTTCCTACATAAATGTGGTGAACTTTCCCCTGTTTCGACACATCTTTGAGGACTCTACAAATTTGATCATCCCCAACGCCGGGCTGTGACCAGACCGTAATAACGCTGTGCGTCCCGTACTTAGCGAAATCAATCTTCAGTAACCCTGATGTCCTCGTTTTCCAAATCACTTGACGCCGCTTGTCATTGATGATTTCATCCAGCTCCTCCATATTCTCTGGTCTGTCCTCTGTGGAGCTCTCGTCGGATGGTGGTTCTGGTCCTCCCGTTGCCTCGCCTCCTTCTCTCTCCGGTGTCCATTCACTGAGGAATTGCCGCACGTCTCGCGACGATTCGCCCACTTCCTCTACCGCGTTTGTTGTAATGGCCCGAGACAGCCAGTCCGCTACCACGTTCTCCTTCCCTGGCTTGTATATAACCTCCATGTTATATTGTGCCAGGAACTCCTTCCATCTGGACACTCTCGCCGAGGTCTCCTTGAGCTTCCCTATCCATTGGAGCGGCCTGTGGTCAGTGTGAACACGGAACTGCCTTCCGAAGATATATGGTCGGAAATGCTCCACTGCCCACACGATCGCAAGCAGTTCCCTTTCCAGCGCACTGTACCTTGTTTCCGCATCGGTCAGCCGTCTGCTTGCATACGCTATCGGACGCTCCCCATCGGCCTCTCCCTGCGACAACACCGCCCCCAACGCGTATTCACTCGCATCCGTGGTTACTGCAAAGGGTTTCTGAAAATCCGGGAACGCAAGCACGGGTTTTTCTTGAAGCCTCTCCATACATCTTCGAATGTTGTCCTCGATGGCCGGCGAGATGACAATCCTCGACCCCTTTTTTAGCAACCTGTTGAGAGGCACTAAATATGCTGCCATGTCCGGGACAAATCTCCTGTAGTAATTGAGGGTTCCCAGAAGGCGACGTATACCCTTAACATCCTGCGGCACCGCCATCTTGCGAATCGCTTCCACTTTCGTCGCGTCCGGTTTGACCCCTTCTCTAGAGATGTTATGACCGAGAAACGTTATTTGCTCTTGCCCCAGAGTCGATTTCTCCTTCGACAACTTGAGCCCAAACTCCCTAATCTTGGCGAAGACCTTTTGTAGATGTTCAATGTGTTCCGTCTCGGTCCTACTAAAAACGAGGAGGTCATCCATATAGACTTGGCAAAACGATTCTCCTAAACCCCTGAGGAATTCGTCCATCAAGCGCTGGAAGGTGATCGGGGCGTTTTTTAGGCCAAACGGCATACGCGTAAACTCATAATGCCCTCTCTCGAAGCTAAACGCGGTCTTATGCTGATCACGAGGGTGCATCTTAATCTGGTGGTATCCTGCTTTGAGGTCCAGCGTGCTAAAGATCGTCGCTCCGCTCAGCCTATCTAAAATATCCTCGAACCTCGGGATCGGGTATCTCTCATCTATGGTGTTCTCGTTAAGTTTTCGGTAGTCTACCACCACTCTGTACCGTTCTTTCCCGTCCCCTGGTATACTTTTCTTCCTAACTGCCCATAAGGGACTGTTATACGGCGACGTGCTGTCAACGATGATCCCCTGTTGCTTAAGGCTCATTAATTCCTCGCGGATATGGGAGCGAAGCGCTTGAGGATATCTCCGTTCCTTAATGTACGTAGCTCTATCTTGCTTCAGGGGAACCTCGTGAACCGTCCGGCCTGTCACCCCTAAAATATCCCCCTCGTTAAAAAAAATATCGCGGAACTCCCTCTGAATCTCCCCCTTCCAGTCCTCGATTTTGTTTACCGCGCCTATCTGAGTTTCCGGACCCCTTTCAATCCCTCTACAGCTGTATGTGCGCGATCCGATTCTAATCTCCCATCTACCTCGGTTGTTTCTAACCCTCGCTCCTACCCGCTCTAATAGGTCGCACCCTATTATTACCTGGTAATGCCGGGTCATCTCACCCACTACGTGAACATTCAGATTCCCGCGCTTCCCCGTCCAGTGATCAATCTCAATAGTTGACTCTCCCTCTACTTTGCAAGGCCCGCCAAGAGTAATTAATTGACATTTGCATTCACGCACCTGGAGTACCCTCTCGTTCCCGTACAACTTTTCTAACGCTCCTTTTGTTACAATGGTGTTGGAACTCCCCGTGTCTACCAAGCACTGCACTCCCCCTCTTAATCTAATGATTGGCAACCAGCAGGACTTACCTCTCACGCTATTGCAGGTCTCGGTGCGGTCGCCTCTCTGCAGACACTCCCCTCAGAAAGCCGCTGTCCTGCTATCCCCTGCTCCGGTCCGTCTCTGAACGCCTTTCCGGTTCCAATACCGCTCGCCTCCGCTGCTCCCTGGTCCTTCGCCTTCGGTTTCTGATGTTCCGGAAATCTCTGTCTCTTCACCGGAAGAGTCGCTTCTCCTCGCTGCTCCGGGACCTCTCCGCAGCCTCTGAGTGTTTACCTCCATGGGCTCGGGCTTTGGTAACTGGCTCCTCCTGTATAAGTACGGGCATTGTCGCACCATGTGTCCTTCTCCTCCACATTCGAAACACCTGGTGCGGGGACATTCAGCCATCAGATGCCCCGTTTTCCCGCATTCGTGGCACTTCCGCTCCTCTCTTCTCCCGTTTCTCCTCTCTGTTCCCGGTCGCCTATCCCGTGCACCTGGCCTCTCCTTTTTATGTCCTTCGGGATCTCTTCTTTTTCCCATATCCCATCTCGGGCGGCTCCGGCTAGCCTCTGGGCGACGGTAGGTGACCCTGCTCCACCCTGTCTCTCCTACCTCACTGTATTTTGACTCCTCTTCTCTAGCGCTTGAGTCTACGATATCTTGAGCACACTCCAGGAATGTCTTATCCCTTGGCAATCCGTCCTTTCTTCCCGTCTCCCTGGCCAGCTGGACTTTTAGTATCCGGGACAGAAAGTCCATTCTTGCCTCCACTTGCTCAGTCTCCATTATCTCGCGCAGTTTTTCGGTAATCTTGTTATACCGTGCCAGTAGTACTGCCGCGTATTGTCCATGTGATTGCCCCGGTTTCCTATACTCCCTGAACATTTGGAGCATATCCTCCTCCGGAGCCCAGCGACCTCCTCCGAATGCCTTCTTCAGCCTTTCCTTTATCGTGTGCCAGGGTGTCTCTTCGTCCGCCTGAATAAGGTTAAGGATGCTTCTTTTGACTCGGCACGCTAAGGCTGCCCTTAGCCTGGTAGCATCCAATTCCTCTATATCCTTTGCCCCAACCTGGACCTGGATGTAGTACATAATCCGATCCCCTCCTTTTAAAAAATGGTTGAGCTCCCCTACTTCTCCGTTGAATCTTTCTAATTCACTAATCTCTCTCCTTAAATCACGCGCGTTACTTTTCTGTAGCTTCATGCGCTCTAAAAGGTTGGCCTCCCTCGCAGCAAGGTCTGCGCGTGCCATCGCCAGAGTAGTCGACGGTAGGATCGGAAAATCCGGATTTATAGGCTCCTGTGGTTCCAGTGGCGGTTGTGGAATCGGTTGTGGTTGAGGATCCACCGTGAGCAATGCCGGTCTTAGGATATCGCTTAATCCGGGTTCGGGCATTATTCTTCCTTAATGATCGAAGTCAACCAGAAAAACAAAAGAAAGAAGAAAAAAAAAATTACTTTACCACGGGTCTTCTTTTCTCCTAGGCTCCCGGGTTTCGGCACCACTTAAGCGATGTCGCACGAAAACGAATAAAAAAAAGAATGAAAAAGGTTATAAAGAAACACACTGGTTGACTTCTGGAAACACACTCTTTATTTGGTCTGATAATCCTGCTTTTATCTGTTTTACAGTGTTTACATTTGCATGAGTGGAATTAGCAATAATACTGTCCAGCTCTCACTCATAACTTATATATATATAGTTTAATTATCTTTTCCAGATAAACCTCACAATGATGGACAGTGTTTTTTTCTAACACCTTGATGTTTATTCTTATAGTGTGAATATTTATAAGGGGGTCTATAATCATATACATCCATACCCACATCTATTTCGATAAATTATTTCAATATGTAGTTTACTATTAAATTTCTCGATGAGTTGAATTTCAATATCTCAATAGTCGCCTCTATTTATCATATAAATCATAACCATAACCTGCTTGTAACAGGCTAAGGGGAAACACAAAATGATTAGCGTGAGCTTTGGAAGCTGTACAATCTGAAATTATTCACCTGTAAAACGGGGAGAAAAACTCTTTTAAAATTTAAATTTGATATAAATCATTCATCATCCCTTCATACATATCATTATTCAACTATTTATAGCTTCCTCGACTAAGTGAGGACTGAGAAGTGAAACATTCTTGAAAATATGGCTGAGTGGCTCAGTGGTAGAGCGTTGAGTTCCTATGCCGAAGGTCCTGGGTTCAAATCCCGCTCGCTGGTAGACTTTTATTTAATCTGTTAGCCACCGGAGATAGATCTAGGACTCTACTGGGGCTTAACCGCCCTCTATAAAGTGGGTAACCAAAATAAGGCGATTGAGCGCGCTCTAGGACAAATCACAACCTTGCACAACCGTTGTCCAAGAAACAGCACATTCTCTACCATGTACTGAACCCCAGACCCTTCATGGTTTGTAGTGATACAGGTTTTTTTTTCTTGAAATAAATATTTTCAGGATTTTATATAATCAATAAATTTTATATTCATATAAGACCTGAGGAAAGTTAACTTTCTTGAACGCCAATTAAATTATAAATCGGTATTTAACAATTGAGTGATCATAATTAAAATTAAAATCTGCTTGTACCTCATCAAGAATATAATTATGAAAGTTTGGAATGTAAATAATAAAAATTGTTGAATCTGTTTTATTTTATATTTCAAGTTAGCAAAGTGAGCTTCCAAATGAATAGTGAAAAATGAATCGGCATTTTGGTTTTCACTCCAAAACTTATCCAAAGCTTAGTAGAATGTAATAAAATGCACACATACAAAAAAAGTAGTCAAATCAATTTAAAAAAATTTTTATCGTGATTGAATAAAGTCGTATTAAAAAATTTTCTTAATAAATCCATAGCCCATTTTGATTTTTGACACCAAAAACTTTAGTTTGTTTTTTGAAAATGTCAAAAACAAAAATTAATATTCAATGCTTGCTTCAATTAGACGCGCTGTACTTCTTCAGTAGGCGTGTGTACCGTTTTTATTTATTCATTATTATTTTTTTCTTTTGTCTTCTAGGTTTGAACCAGTTGTGTCTTTAAATATCGAACGCAGCGTTACTACTATGTAGCGGAATTCGCGTCATATAAATTTGGCCAATTCACTTTTTCACTAGTTATGTCGACCGATTTTATGCTCCCGAAACTTCAGGTTCAGAAAAGAACTAAAACCATGAAATAGTCAGCATTGATAAGGCAGCAAAGAGTCGTTTTAGACAAAATTTCTAGAATAAACTAAGCGAAACAAGTAAAAAAGTAAATTTTGGAGAGATCCGCTTATGATCCTGAACGCCTCATATGTTCTATTATGTATTTTTCTTATTGCGAAGGGAGCAAGAAAACACTCAGAAATAATATCGAAAGCGATAAGCTGTTTTTCGTTAGTAAACAATAACTGCCAAAAGTATTGAGCCAGTCTTTAGCAATTTTTAAGATCCTCTGGCCATTAAATCGGTTGCTAGATCGGTTGCTCACTAATGGAAAAGTTACATCTTCTCAATAGAATAATACTCAGGTATCTGTTCCGCAAGTTATTGTTTCGTTCCAAATTCAAAAGTCCCAAAATGTATTAAACCTTCATTTCTTAATATTCTCGAAAATAATTGTGTTTGAGTGTAAAAACCTCAACAGTACAGGTAGAGACTGTACTGTTTCATGGACAACGGTCCTGCAAGGAGGTGACTTGTCCTAGGTCACGCTCAACCGCCTGGTTTTCCTCCCTTATTTTGGGTACCCTATATTTATAATATTTTATAGAGGCTGGGTGATGCCCAGGAGGGTCATAGATCCCATGTGATCCATCTCCCGCCACAAACTGACTAAATAAAAGTAACTGCCTGCAGCGGGATTTGAACCAGGATTTCCGGCATGGCTACTCAGTGCAATTTGAGTGTAAAAAAAATAGTGTAATTATGAGAAATGTTTATATTTCAGTAATCATTTCATCAAGAAATGTTGAATATTGAAAATGAAGCGAATGAAAAGTTATAACTTGTTGTGACTTAACTCGAAGCGACTTAACTAAAATAGTGAATAAAATCAATCGAGAACCGCGTATACTTTCTCGGTTTTATTTTATGCATATAAGAAATGCTTCAAATACCTTTTACTCCTCCAAATAAATGTCTTGTAGGACCGAAGATAAGGTGCCCATTCCTCGGCGAAATAGATTCCGGTGACGGGTGTTGAAGAAAAAGTAGGTCCTTTCTTTATGAGAGCATTTTTCTCAATACCAACATTTCCCTTTTCCCGTATTTTCCGAAGGGACATTTGCGGAGAAAACTGGTTGGCAAGGGCGGCAGAAATATGGCCCCGGGGAGGCGGGGAAAGAAGTTACTCCCCCGCAGGGACATATCAAGCTATCGATCAACCCAAACCGCATTCTAAGCAGTTAGTCTCCTTTATTGGCGAACACATTAGTAAGGAGGAAGGCTTATCCACCTTTTATCGTTTGTGCTAGAAAATCTGTGCATAACTTATGGTTATCACCGCCTGTTTGTTGTAGAAAGTCCTTACACCGATAGGAAAATAAAGGGTTGTTACAACATCCAAAACGTCTTTATTTCTCTAGGTCTGTTATATATTTTTGTTTGTTTGTTCATTTAATGTCCCCTGTGGCTGTTCGGTCGATGCTACAGTGGGTGTGCTAAGTCCTAACATCCATGTATTATTATTATAGAGATATTTGTGCAGTGCCTGACACTGCACAGGCTCTAGATCCCAATTTTACGTCCCTTTAAAAAAATGCTGCAAACCTGTGATCTTAAGCGTAGAAAGTTGTTATGCTAACAACTTCACAGTAGGTGGCCCTTTGTCAAATGCCTTGCAAAAGTTGACCACCTCTGGTTTTTATCAAAACAAATTTAACCTTTTACGTTATATTAATAAGTAACTTACTAGTTTTATTAAGCTTCGTTTGATTTGAATAATAGTCCATTCCATCACAAATTTAAGGATTAGTTTCCGATTTTTAATAGTCTTATAAAATTAAATTCGTAATAATGATTTTCATACATTTTAGACAAAGTTACTTATTCGGGAGGTTGCCATCTTGGTGGTAGGGGGAGTTAAAATCTTTGTCAAGTAACGTTTTGTCACGTCGTTACTACACCACGATCTTAGCTGTATCGGCGGTATCCCCAAACATTTCTTCCCAATAAGTAAAAACCAATAAGCTAGGATATTTAACCTGGTCAATATGTACTAATGACGATATTAGAATCTGACATAATTTCCTGTTCCTTTGCTTATAATGAAGGTTTACATATACTAGGCTTCTCATATAACAGGAATATATGCCATTTGAAATTACCTATTAATAACGATTTTAGTCATTCTCAAATAAGCTGTCACTTTGTTTTATTGAAGCATATTTTCAAGCCATTTTATCTTACCATTACAGTTAGGCGTCTCTTGGCGGTTCTTCGCTAACCCCGACACCAAGGCAACCTGCGGAACAAGTACCTATATAATTATCCATCATCATTAACATGTTATTCTCTTATTCAATGTCACCCAATTTTCATACATATAAATGTGTTTCCAACTCATTTTCTTGAACACTTCTGCCCTACCAGAGTGCACAACCTTCCGGTGACCCCTAGAGAAGATTAGAGAAGCTAATTCCTAATCTGGATTAAGTGATTAACCTCTGGAGCTAGTCCCATGGCTGTGCCAAGCTATTTCAGTTAATTCTACATTTTACTTGTGCATGTAGAGACAGTTCCTATTTATTATTTTGTTTAATTGATTAAATATGCATTGCAGGAACTAGCTATTTTCAATCGTATTCATACACATCAGGATTTCGGATTTTATCATTTGTTGGGTTAAGGAAAAGAAAGAAGGGTTGCTTCGAATCGCATTATCATATCAAAAATCTTGAGTATACATACTTATAGATCTTTCATCCGATAGATTTATGTTCAAGAAACAATTTATGTTTGCAGTAAGGACATAGAGATTTTTTTATCCTTCATTCTAGATTTTTTTTCGGAAACCCGATCTCAAAGCGATATGTAAAACTGTACTCTGTTCCTAATCAGTTAGGTTTCATGAGAATTATCGATAGCTTCACTATTCGCCTCAGGAAAAATACCCTTTGAGCTTGTAATCAGCAGAATTTCAGCAACTCCCAAGTCTGTTCTTGTGATCAAGGATCTGTCCATCCCGTATATACTCAATATCATTTATTTCATTATTTTTTTATATCATCCATAAATATAATAAATTTATTTCACCCACTTCCACCATCACCTCCATTATCTAAATTGCCAGCTATAAATATTTAGGGATTCTTAACTAAAAACTGTTTCCCAGAAATCAGACTTCTTTGCATTATTTGTTGGTATCGTATAACAGATATGTAGCCTTTGCTTAGGATCACTGCTTTCAAGTTATCATCATTTACTTATTTTTTTAGAATTATTCGTCTATGATAGAAATATTACTTTAGAAAAGGGACAATGGACTTTGCGTGAATGGCACTGGAAAAATCCTGTATTTTTAGAGTAACAATTATTTTATGTAGTTGATTTAACTTTTTAATATAAAGGAAGTGTTTCTATTATACTGACAATTTTCATTGTTTGGAAAGACCTTTAAAAATAACATGTTCAACAAAATTCAAAAGTGTTTGCCTCAAATTCTATGATTTATTCCAAATGAAAATGGATAATTAAAATGCCAATTAATGAGGAACGAATCAGTAGTGTGGCGTAGGTCTTAGCCAAAATGAGACAAAAATATTTATCAAAATCTCTGGTGAAAATTTTATTAGTGAAGCGAGCTTTATAGGTGAAGCGAGTAAATTTTCACAATATTTAATAATTTAATTTAATAATTTAAACATTTAATTTAAAAATCTCATATTACTTTCTTTTTCATTCAAGATTTTCATACTTTCTTAAATGATATGAGATCACATCAAATAATAAAAACTCAAATCAAAATAATGTAATAAAACCTCTGGTTACCACCGGAAAATTCATAATGGTTTTCAAAAATGGTAAAAGATAATGAGAAATAAAATAAATTTCAATACTTTTCTCTTCAAAACAAAAATATGTATTTAAAAATAAAAATAAATTTAAGATTATTACAGGAAATTACAGATATGAAAGCTTGGTTGACGGGAGTGATCTTTATATATATTGTAGAATATCCCTACCTCAACTATTTCTGTAATGCATGATACTTGTCGAGCTCAATTATAACATTATTTGCTTCTTCTTCTTCTTTATCTTCCTCCTTAGTGCCTCTCAGCATGGAGGTGCCCCAATCCAAGCCAGCCAAGCCCCTCGATCTCCAACCAGCGCTTTCATCTCATTCATATTCCTCCCCTTTCTTTCTCCAACCCTTGATATGTGGTCCATCCATTGTTGTCTAGTACTTCCTCGAGGACGGCGTCCGGTAGGCCTGGCTTCAAAAAACTTCTTTTTTTGTCCCGGTCCTCATTCATTCTGCACAGATGACCAAACAACTGTCTCCTCCTCGCTGTTTCCCTCAGAGCAGGCACTCCCGGGTCTCCCCTTATTGTCTCATTCCTAGCCCTGTCCCTCCTTGTTTTGCCTGTCATTCTCCGGAAGATTTCATTTCAGCAGCGGTAACCCTACTCAAGTGCTTGTCCATCGGGACCCAGCTCTCACTTCCATACATAAGGGTAAGCAGGTACATATCATCTGCAAAAACCATTACTTGCGCGAGGATTGCCCTCATGCTCCACTTTTCCTCGACCATCCGTGTTGTCCTCCGCTTGCAGATTTTTAATATTTCGTCCATAAAAGTAATGAAAAGAAGAGGACTAAGGCTGTCCCCCTGTCTAACACCCCTTCTCACGGCGAAAGCCTCGAACATTCTTCAATTAATTCTGACTACAGCTTTGGAGTCATGATACGTGCTTTTTATGGCATTTATTAATGTTGTGGCCACATTTTTAGCGGGGAGAGCTTTCCATATTTCTTCTCTAAGGACTGAGTCGAATATTGCCTTTATGTCCAGGAACGCTAGGTACAAGCTCTTTCCTCTATACCATGTTTTCTCAATAATGATTATATGCAATTGGAAATATTCACACGGGATTTATCGTTTATACAAATATCCTTAAAAGTACTTGGAATCAAAGTAAGTAATTTAGAAACAAAATTAAGATAAATTAATCACAAAAAAATAAGCACAACTGATTGCATAATACGTACGTAGGTAGGATAAGTAATAATGTAATAAAATATTGATATTACTGTTTTTATATAATTACTTATTTATTTGATCTTTTGACAGAAAAGGTCACCATTTTGACACTATTGTGTTTGTGAAACTGTTGCATTTCTTCTTCATGAATTATAATATCTTTATCAATGTGTACCTAAATATTATTGATTTAGTGCTTCAAATAATTCTAATTGATTTCTAACGTGTTTCCTAAATAATGAAACCGTGCAAAACAAGTTTGAGTTATTATGATCGGTTGTGATTGAGGAAACTGGGACTTCTGAGCCCTTTGATAACAACAGCTGGTTGGAATTCTCATTAGGCATCTTATTGATTTGGTAATTCAGAACGAGGGAAAAAATGTAGAACCCTTAAGTTTTTGAAATGGTGATTATTTTGATTGATATGATTGTGTTGTGATGTGTGATTGTATCAGCTACTTTTATATGAATACTGTAGTAACTATTTAACAAACGACGCAAAACATATTTGATCCAATTTATCACACATGCTTATATAAATATATATATAAAAAAATAGAAAATGTATAAATAAATAGGGAGAGAGAGAGAAAGAGGAGGTAGATAGTACTTATTTCTATAAATGAAAATTAATTTCAGTTAACTGCCATTCAACCTTTTTGAACTTTCTGAAATGAATAGGGTGTAAAAATAAAAATGACCGTTTTATCAAATTCCAGAGTTCAAAAGTCTGTAAATAATGCCGACTAACAGTATCTTTCGGCACACCACACTCCCTGGCAAGTTCGCGAGTTCTTGTGAAAAGATTTGACTCAACAGCTTCCTTCAGAACCTCATCAATATCCATTAATGGTCGCCCGGAGCCCTTCTTCCTTTCCAACGTCTTATCTCCACTGCTAAATTTTTCAAACCAATGCCGGGCAGTGCGCTGGTGAAGGACACCTCCCCCTTCGTATTTAATAATTTCACGTGTTGCTTTAGCTGCTGTGAAATTGTTTTCCAGTAATGTATTTAAATTACGAGAATTTCGTAGGACACTCATATTTCTTCCTTAAATAAATAACTAAACTGAGGCTTTTTTTGAAGAAGTCCAGTGTTAGTAAACAAGCTTAGAGAATACTCTAAAGGGATTATTAAGTGTTGGTAAATAATATATAGCATTAAAATATTTTCAGACTATTGAACTCTGGAATTTGATGAAACGGTCATTTTTTTCGATGCACCCTTTTAATTTTTGTTAAATAATATTTATTGCATAAAAATACATAATATTTAAATGAATAGAAGGAGGTAGTGAGGGAGAGTGAGACTGTAGGTGAGGAAGTGGGAGGGATAAAGAAAGAGATTGGCGAAAGAGAGACAGATTGTGAGGGGGGAAGGAGATCGTAATTGTTTTTATAAATGATAATTAACACAAATTAACTGTCATATAACCATTTTAGAATTCCTGCATTTAATTTTTGGTAAATAATACTTATTGAGTTAAAGTAGATAATACATAATTAAATAAAGAGAATGGATTAGAGGAGATGGGGGAGTTCGTAATTGTTTCAATAAATGAAAATTAATTTAAAAATCGATTAATAGTTAATGCCTAGCCTAGACCACTGAATGGAATAGTGTTAGATAGCTAGGAAGCAATCTTTGCTAGCCTCTTCGCTACTGCCTCCGGCTGGCGACAAAACACTCAGGCAGCGGAAATTATAGTCATTACCCAGCTTAAACTATTTCCAGTTTTTCATAACTATACGTTCTCATCTCTGGAACCTAACAAAGTATATTTTTATCAGATTTTCAATAATTGTTTCAGTTACCAGCTGCTCTAGTACAAGAGCAGTACAAGTGTACCTATGGCTAAAATTGCGAAATTTACATACAAACATTTAAATACTCTCTTGTACCTTATATTGAAATATATTGTCGTGAATCGCAATATTCTTCATAGAATTAATTACCTTTTCTTATCATTAAGTGTAATTGGTACTGGTTTACTTAAGAAATAAGTTTCCGTTCACAACTTTCTTGATTTTTTTTCGTTAGTGTTTTAAAATACAATTACTATAATAAAGAATATAATAAATAATAAATAGCTTAATTATTGTATTACATAAAAATATAAAATATATCATCGGTACAAATGCAATAAATCGAAGGTGAAAAAACACATTTATTGTTTTTGATCTACAACCTCTATTATTTGTACTATTATTATTATTCTGCTTCTACGGCTGTTCAAGAACCCGGGCCTCCTCCACCACAGCCATCCAATCAGCGCGATCCTGCGCTATTCTCCTCCAATCTTGTACTCCCAGCAGCTTTAAATCCTCCTCAACATCGTCCGGCCATCTGATCCGAGTGCGTCCTAATGTCTCCTAATGTAATTAAACCCAGTGTATCAAATGTTGGAACCGAAACCCAGACAGATCATGAGGTAGATAGCTTTTCTGACATAAGGTTTAAAGTCATTGGGAATAAATAAAAATTATCAGTATAACAAGATCGTTAAAGGATAAAGAAAATATTACAGAAAATAAAATCGTTGACAACAGTATAAATCGTTCTTTTCCTTGCTTTGATCTGTTAAAATTTATTAGTTAACGAAAACAAAAATCTTATACTGTTCTTTTAGGTACAAACATTATAATTAGTGTCGGTATTTTGATAACAAGACGTAATATTAATGTAACATAGTGAATAATATAGGTACATCTCCTTCATTATAAACAATAAGGTATATGTACAGTATTAATATATATAATATAATGGTTCTTGAGTTTCAGTCAGTTATTTCAACTTCTTTAGGCGACGTTTCGAGACTAGGTTAGTCTCATATTCATGCCCTGACAGTGAAAAAATGAGCATTTAGTAAAAACATTAAATAGCACACTAAAATAAACATAAAATGACACGTGTAAGTTGTAATAGATAGGGTGTACTTACAAGTTCCAAAGAATTGATCAATTTATCATCAATCGCCTAAAGAAGTGGAAATAACTGACTGAAACTCAAAAACCAAAACATAATATTTCCATAACAGTCAAGATAAGTAGAAACCAATATATATATATATATATATATATATATATATATATATATATGTATGTATGTATGTATATATATAAACAAATGAGACATTAGTCAATACCGACCAACTGAGAATATTTTATTATTATTAAAGCAGAAATTGTCTCACAAGCCCCTGAATAAATGTCCAAAATTAATGCTTCCCTGAACTTTCCGTTTATTGCTGTTTCGAATCCAGAGGTTTCTTTGAGATTTTCTTAACTCTGGATGAAGAAAATTCTACTTCCCGAAATTGAAATAGTAACAAAAGAGAATACTTTCAACCCTGGAACAATCATTTAATGTTATGCCTTTAATGAAAATGTTTCTTTGCAATTCACTAAATGCATATCCATTTATTTAACTGTGTGAGTTACCTTTGTCAACTTATATATTCTGAATAATCAATTCCAATGCTGTCAATTCTACAGTACTGTCCAGTATTACAAATTCTGTTAGTGTGTTTATGATAATGCGATAGATTTTACGACTATTACTTACTTGAATACAGTAAAGGAAGTATTGTGATCGAAAGACTTTTACAATTTTATGATACATATCGACCATTCCTTAAGACATTTCCGCTTAATTCAAAGAGGCGGGAGTACGGAAATATAATACATGTATATGTAGAGAAAGAAAATCTCTGTTTAAAAAAATATTAAAAAATCCTAGAAAGTCAATGTAGAATAAACTGAAGAAGAGGCACAGGATTTCATATAAATTTCGTTTTCAAACTACAACAACACACGAATTTTTTAAATATTTTTAATGACATTCATAATAATAATATTTCTTTGTATATTCAGTCTAAATCTGCTGTCATTTTTGGTGTGTATAAATCTGTTAACTAGCTTTTTACCCAAAATCAATTATTTATTAAGACTTATATTTATACTTATACTGTTTAAAATTTATGATCCAAGGCCCTAATTTATGAAGAGCCTGAAAACCCTTACTTGCTTTACCTTTACTGCGATGTTTTTCGATAATTTATAATTTAATATAATTATAGAACATTAAAAATTTGTGTTTATATATATATATATAACTGACCTATTGTGATCCCTCCCTTCCGAAGACAACATTTCCTCTGTTCATTCTTATACCAATCCATTCACTCTCAACACCCCTCATATATCTACAGTCTCCTCCAATTCAAATCCTCAGTTCAACACCATAAAACGAGATCCCGCCATTCAGATCTCTATATACGTTCCCACATAACTACAGCATTCGAACGTTCCTTTCTCGCCTGCTCCACCACAGTGTGGAACTCAATCCCTCCTAACATCTGTCATAGTCCCTCACTATCGTAATTTAATTCCTTGCTTTTCCAAGATCTCCTGGCTTCTCAAAAAGATTCCCTCTAAGCAGGTTAGTCATTTGCTTAGAATGTAATGTATAGAATAATTCATTGTTACTTAGTTGTTTCAATTTGGTTTTTAAGAATATATACATCATGTATAGAAATTATTGTATGCTAGCTCAAGCATTTAACCAAATATATGGATTTATCTATTTCCTTTAATTGCTTAATATCTTGTCAAGATTTCGACTGTTTATTTACTTATTATTATTTTTGTTTAAATATTTATTTTTAAATTGTTTTCTGTCACTTTTTACACGCTTTCTAATTTGTGGCATTTAGCCTTCTGGCCAGATAAATATTATGTTTCTTTTCTCTTCATATTTCATATATCACTAAAGGGACTTAGTCCCAGAATAAAGTTACTTTTTCTATTATATTCTGTATAATGTACATACAATGTCCCGTTTAAAGTTAAAAAGTGATTGGTCAGTTGAGGTACGAGGAGCTGTAATCTTTCATATGAAACCATGATGTATAAATTATAGGTTGTACTCTTATCTCATTTATAACGAGTACTGCATTTGGTGATATAAAAGTCGATCAGTCTTAATTTACTTCGATCCTTCTGAATTCAAACTGGAAGTCCCAACATAAATACAGGAAATTCAAGAGTGTTAACTGGCGTATATAAACCCACATCCCATTGTGATTTAAAAACTAAATGGTCTGTTTACTAATATCATTTCTTAATCTTATCCAGTTTGTCTTCTCAAATAATTGCACAGATTAGATGTGTAAATTGTTATAATCACATTATCTTCATTACGCATTTCTCCTTAAGTCTGGACAGTATTGTACTAAGCAGATGATAGGTGGAACTATTAGTCCTCCGAGGACGAAACACAAGGAGTGTTCATTAAAAGAGCCTAGTAGGGCGGAATACAGCCTTAAGGAGATAAGAGAGGAAATGATTACATTTCAGCCTCAAACGGGCCAGGGTAGTCCCAATTACAAAGGCTCTTGTCCCAGGGACCACCCACCTCTTAATATTCCGGAACCATTGCAGTATAACAAGAGGCTCCGCTAATCTTAGCTCTCGGGGAGAAATTTCAGACTTCTTAGTCTGATTTGTTTTCATTGCGTTAAAAAGCACTAATCCCGGAAATTACCGATTTCCTTTCCTAAATAACTAATGTTTTACGACGAATATTCCCCACCAGATCCGCAAAGTGTTTAATTAAACTAATAACCCATCTGCGAATCTACTAATCCATATTTGTTTTCTGAAGAAATCTCTGTCAATAATTGTTTACTTATGATTAAAAAAAATGCACTACAGACCATGAAGGGTCTTGAGTTCCGTTCGTAGTAGAGACTGTAGTGTTACTTGAACAACGGTTGTGCAGGGAGGGCATTAGTCCTAGGTCACACTCTACCGCCAGATATCCCCCAATTTTGGTTATCATTTTATAGAGGTTGGGTAAGCCTCATAAGATTCTCAGATATCAAAGGATCCATCCTCGGCAATTAACAGCTTAAATAAACTCTGCCCCAACCAGATTTGAACCCGGGGCCTTCGGCGTGATAACTCAGCGTTATCATTATTTATTAGAAAGCCACCGTTTCGACCCACATCGGAAGTCTTCTTAGGGACTAAATATATAAAATTCAGAAAAATTAAAATTATATATGGTAAATATTAAAAAGACATTTAGGCAACAATCACACATAGGCTTTGTATATTTATCTAAGGGTCTCCCATGTTTATATTTTATTAATGGGATACCTTGATGCCTATATGCATTTACCATCTCTAACTTTAATTTGTCTGTATTTTGTATATTTACTCGTAGCCCTGAAGAAGACCCGTAAGATGGATTGAAACGTTGACTTTTCAATAAACAGTTCTCCCTATTTAAAACAATTTATTGACCATATATAATAAAGTCAACTAATATTATTCAATATCTATTATATAGTTCTCATATTAGATAGTTCCACAGTAGATTCAATCTCCTAAAGAAAGGAAATAACTTTGTCGGCCTCACCAGAATCGCTCTCCTATTAAGCCTATCCTATCCGAAGCCTATTGAGAGAGCGTTTACGGTAACTATCTTTCGTTCAATTTAATAATGTAGAAGGGACACAAGTAAGAATGCTGGACTATTGTTAGATTATTGTTGCAATATTGACAAAGTGAAGTGGAGTCGAGTCATTCTAGTGTCCTGTGCCGGGTAAGGACCACTTCCTCTGCCTCTGGAGGAGTTCCAAGGTCTTCCTTCTCTTTATTCTGTACTTTTTATAAGTTGAAGTATCTATTGAGAATTCTTTATTGTTGATTCGTAACGTTTAATATTTTACAATAAATACCTGTTGAAATTTTTATACATCATTTCCGGTTTGTCACCTATATATTCATGCCACACATATAAAGTAAATATTTTATCTTTTTTGATATACTTCTATATTTATATATATAATAAATATATATATACGTATATATATATATATATATATGTATATATGTATTTTTTAAATATTTTCTCTACAAAATTTAAAAAAATATTAAAATAATCAAAAAGAACCATAAATAAAAAAAGAAATTATGAATATAAAATTGACGTAAGTCAACGAGATACCGATTAATGTAATGTTCAATGAACATTCTTCCCAGTGTGTACCTCGCTAAAATTGCGAGAACACAGGGATATAGGATCAGTGAAGAGAATGGATCGGTCTGGCTTGGATGCGAACCTTGGTAGCTCAGTGGTTAGAGCACCGCGCTAGAGACGCGGTTGACCCGGGTTCGAATCCCGGCCAAGACATAATTTTTTCTCTTCAATATATATTGTGTAACAAATATGATATTAAATAGTCCTTTTTATGTTTTATATGATTAAACTATAAAAAATAGTAATTAACCACTATTTTCTTGGTTAAGCCATCAGTAATAAATTAACAGTGATAGATTAGTGGCAAAAAAGGAAAAATTAATATAATTATTAATTAGTAAATTATCCTCCTGAATTAACTTTACGTGTTTTGACAGTTATTTGATTCTTTTCCTCCCTTGAGAGGTCCATTGTTAATATTTGAGGGTCTACACCCTGTTTTTCTTAGTTGTGCAACAAAGATAATTGTCTATTCTGTACTTATATGAGTAAACTACAAAAAAATTAAGGTTAAGCCATCAATAATAGTTATGATTAGGTGACAAAAAAGGTGAAATCAATACATATTACTTGTAATATATAACAATATAGGTTTTTATTTCAATAGTTATGTTTGATGTATAAGTAAACTAACGCATTCTTAAATCCTACTTCGTTATGGCAAAATTGAAATAAAAAATTGAATTAAAGAAGTATTTTTAGATAATTTCAATTTTTTAAAGCATGTTCATTTTTTCCAATATTATATAACTTGCATTTTCAAACACAATAAATACCTTTGTTTAGAGAAATGCAGTTATGAGCTGGTAAAGATATAAAAAACTTTTATTTAATTTTTGAAATTGACAACAGTATTAACATAACAAAAGTAAATGAAAGAACTAAGAATCAATGGCAAGAGATAATGGCAAATAGATAAACTACCCACTGATAGTACTCATAGGACCTATTCAACTTAGAGGGTCTTGAGTCCACTTTCTTTTCAGTTACCTCGGAGTATTGTCAGGAATTGACGAGGTAGCTTAGGTTTGGAATAAGTGGGTTTGAGAGGAAATGACGTTTGTCATGGTAGGAATGATATTTAGTCTGTATATCAGTCTGCATAAAAGTCTATCAACTCAGAAAAGTAGACAGATTCTCATGGCATATCGCGTGAACAAACTTAATACTTACTTTGAAAATTCAACATTGCTTTATACTAAGTTGAAAAAGACGAGTTTATCACTACTTCAGTTTTATAATTTAATAAAGCTACCCACTTCGATATTCTATTAATATGGAAATGAAAATTGATAAGTTGTGTATAGGCCGATACACCAAAAGGGATAAATAGTCATCAATATTCAGTAATTATTTATTCACAGCCTAGTACGTAAATTTATACTCAGGTTTGGAACCTCGATTGCCGCGGTATATCTCAACTGCTCTCATTAATATTATCTTCAGCCATTATCTCTTATCTACTATATCTCATAATAGGCGTGTCATCGTTGATATTTAAATTTTGAATTGACATTTTAACAAATCACTATTCCGTAAAATATATTTATACTAATGACATAGACCTATAAAAACAATTTTTTTGAAAACTTTTTCATCTTCAACAGATCATCATAAGAGATGTTTATGTGCTAAATCTAAATCTGGCCTTAGTTTCTTTGTATCGCCCATAATTTTCCAGCAATTTGCTTTGTATTATATAGTATAAACCCCTATCTAAACCCCCATACGAGGGAATTAATGAAACACTATGTTACATCATAAGCATGGTTTGTATTTACAGTAGCTACTTAAAACAGTGATATAATGTGCCAATACAGGCTATACTTGTCAACTGGAATTGGTCTATACTTTCTTCCTCTTTTTTAATTTTAAATCACCTTCTTGTTCAAAAAACTTGGAAAAAAACTTGCTCTCTCTTCCTGTACACATAAATGCTGGTTCTAACCGCCAACAAAGGTCCCGAGCCTGTATGTCCGGGGTCGTCCGGTGTATACCTGATGTCAGGTACTCGTTAAAAATCCCTATCCTAATTAAACCTGGGTAGGGAAAAATTAGAGCTCCCACTGTAGCATCGTCCGATTAGCCACAGCAGCATAAAGTGACGTTAAATGAACAAACAAACCGCCAACAAGCTCATTTCTTTTAGTCTACAGCCAAGCAATTCAGCTTTTTCTTTGGCAAAGCCAAGATCCCTAACCAAGATTTGAGTAAACTGTTTAGGCTATTATATACATTTTCTGTAAAACATTGGAATTCTTCATCATCTTGTTCATCTAACTCCGTTTGTACATCAGAAAATACTTTCATTGGAATATAATTTAAATCATCAGTCATTGGTCGGATGGCGGAAGGAAGTTTAGGGTAGCTTATTACCTTCTCGTTTTTTGAGTTATGACCAGTAATATCGACACTGCATAAGTAGCAATCATCGGAATGATTTCTAGGCTCCCTCCATATCATAGGAACAGCAAATTTAAAGGGTTTTTTCTCCTTTTTCGACCATTTTCTTAGATCTTCGACACATACATAACATACCTTATGCGGAGCCCAAGATTTATCCTGATCACCAAGTTTAGTTCTAAAGTATGAGAGATAAACCTTTTTGAGAAAGTCTGTAATGTTTCTTTGGTGTTTTTTAATCACAAACTCACCACAAATATAACAAAAACTGTCAGCAGAGTTTTTACAACCGCGATCAGACACTATACTGAGCAATTGAACAGGAAACGTGAAAGTGAGGTTAGGTTGACAATAAACAAAACATCAGCTGTTAACAGAAAAAAGAATCAACCTTTTTTGGCCAGCAAATGTGTTTCAGCAGTGCTACCAACTTCATCCACACCAATAGACATAGTTTTTCAGTTATTTATTTTAAATATTAAAGCTGTTCAATTATTTAAAAATCGCTTAATTTAATAAATTTAACTGTAAAAGTTGAAGAAATTGTGGGTGATACAGCTTTTATAATATCATATTTGGATTCAGCACCCTAAAAACTATAGGAATAAGGTTTTTTTTAGTACAAAAGTTGTTTCATCGTTAGCCTGTATAATTAATGACATTATGGACCTTCAAAAAAACCTTGAATCAAACTTTCAAAGTCAAGTATATTATTATTATTTATTATTTAATTTTCATTTGCACCTGCGCAATTGCGCATTCAGCAAATTTGATCTCAATGTTTTTTCACTTTGCTCTTCTATGATCATATAACTTCGATGATGGGGTAAAAATCAATAGGTGTATATATATGTTATTTGCACTGAAGAAATTAGGAAAGGAGTAAATGGGATTGTTACAATGCAAATTAATCGATAATTATGCAATATTTAATAATTAAAATCGTTACTTGCGCTTTCTATGAGTTTTTAAGGGGGTCTATATTATTAATATGTATTATTCTGGCTCAATGTTCTCCACCCCTAACCACACCCAACCAATCTCCGCGATCCTGTTATTCTTCTCCATTCCCTTAATTGAGGAAACACCTGCCGGTAGAGCCCTGATCTTGGACAGAGCACCTCCCTGCACAACCGTCATTCTAGAAATAGTTCAGTCCCTACCATGTACTGAACCCAAGTCCCTTCATGGGTTGCAGTTCTATAGGATTTTTTGGAAGTAATAAAATTGTAACCATATAAACTATAAAAATTATATTTCGT
This sequence comes from Troilus luridus, assembly GCA_964056705.1. Classification (NCBI taxonomy): domain Eukaryota; kingdom Metazoa; phylum Arthropoda; class Insecta; order Hemiptera; family Pentatomidae; genus Troilus; species Troilus luridus. The sequence continues at coordinate 81,901,139 of OZ057412.1, forward strand.
CTTTGGAAAGAATATAGTAGAAATCAATAATTACCGGGATTTAATTATCTATTAACAACCACTGTAAAATTAATTGACATGTTATTCAATTATTTTCAAATTCATTTAGGGTTAAAAAAAAATTATAATTAAAAAAATTTAAATCTAATATTATACACTTTTATTTTTTTATAAACCTACATATCTGTGTAAAATTCATTAATTAACTTCTTTATATCTTTGTAAAATATGTTATTCTATAAACCCCATTCACAGATAGGATGTCATAATATAAAAATTAGTATTATGAATTTATTGAAGATGTAGTTAGAGATAAGTGGGGTTGAGCACACTCGAAAGTTAAGTGGCTGTAGAGCACTTAAGCCCGGGGGCGGTTAGAGCTGAGGATGTTCTGGCCCCATTACTCTTGCAGATTCTCTTTTTTCTTCAGTCCCCACCATATTTTAGCTTCCGAATCCAACGCTCCGTCTCAAAATAATGTACTAGTTTTGTTTCCTTAAAGTTTTTTGACCATATTTGTATTTCCTTTGTTGAAAAAGGTTTCAACTCCCGAATAGAATGTGCTTAGTTCTTTTAAAAAAATATATATATTACTGACATCGTTACAGAACTATTATATATGAGCAAGTTTCTAATTTTTTCTTTGTATACACATTATAACATATTATAACAGTTTTATAACATGTAACTGATTGAAGGATCAGTTATTCTCAATCCTAAGATGGGAGTACAGACACAACCACCGATCTAATAAGGGTAGTTGAATTATTTTCAAGATTTTATGCACACACTTTATATACATACATATATATATATTATGCTTTGGTTCTTGAGTTTCAGTCAGTTTATTTCAACTTCTTAAGGCAACGTTTTGAGACTAGGTTAGTCTCATATTCATTCCCTGACAGTGAAAAAATGAATTTTTAGTAAAACATTAAATAGCAGACTAAAATAAATATAGATGACACGTTAACATCTATATTTTCAATATTCATAGTCGTTTAGGTAGATAACAACACAAAAACTCGACAGATTTGTGAAATTATACTATAAATACACTCAATTTGCGCTGTAGACGCCGGCATACTGGCGAAAAATCCCAACAAGTTCGAACTAGTCGGTTGATCGGCCGTCTACGAGCGTCATCGGGCGATGGCGGTTATAGTGGTGTAAGCACTCCCTTTCATTTACATTTGTTTAATTTGATCGACCGTGGTCGGCCGATAACTCCTGAGTAGAGTTGATCCAATAACGGTTTAGGTGTACGCGTACAGTAAGAGTGTGTTTCATTTCAATCTTTTATATTCATTTTTTTTGTCACTTTACGTGTAAGCCGGATATCCACTGGGTTCGCGAATCAATGCTGCTCCGCACTCCGAGCTCCCTCTTAACGGAGACGTGATTGGTGAACATGGCAGAACAGGAAGTGATCCGCAATGTTCTGGTGAATCTTGATGGAGCATTTCGACCGAGTTAGTAGCAGTCTATATTTTAATTATTTATTTGACAAAATACTACAGAAGACCTCCTCGTTTTTGTCGAGCTAACTTCTATGAAGAGGGAGGCAAACGCGAATTACTGTTGGAACTAAGATCTCAAGAATTGAGGTGGTACTACAAAAATTTAACACAAATCTCTTCCTCCAACTTCAATTATCTTTTTAACTTGGTGGCACTCTCCATTCAAAGATTTCCGAATAATTGGAAACTATACGAAATGCGGATAAAGGTTAAAATTAACAGCAAGTGCACCTCTAATTTTTCTTAAATAAATTAAAATGATAAACACAGATCAGTACTATTTTATATGGGCATTTATTGTAATGGCAAAATTAGACTAGATAAAATTCGTTGAACGGAGGGGTGTAGCTCACAATGTAAAGTGTGTAGCTCAACCCTTCTATAATTAGCATCCAGGATTCCATAATATTGGAATTTTTAATAACATCCTATTAGAAGTATATTTTATATTTATATAAGATTTTCTTTCTATTCCCCCCCCCCTAGTGTCCATATTCATGTTACACGACCCGTCCACATTAGCCTGAACCCGTCCACGAACCTATCGCGCTCCCCTTTGAGCTCGGGCAAAACACTGGTAAACTTTTTTTTGTTCAATTTGTCCACTAAAGAAGAAAAATGCCCGATCCCGGACTAAGCGATATCCTGAGACCGGCGATACTCAGTGGAACAAAAACCACAACCACCTCCAGAACCTCAGCAGCAACCGCACTTAACCCAGAGTTCTTGATCCTGCCGACGACTACGCTACCATTGTCACGTGCGGACATAGACGCAAGGGAGTCAAATCTGCTAGAGGGCATGAAACTAAGGAAGAAAAATGCGCGGGATCTGAGGAGGGAGATCGGCGAGCTAGAGAGGTTCGATAGGGAAGTTGGTGAGCCGAACCACTTCCTGAAAAGGTTATATCCAGGTTCAGGCCGAGGCGAAGGACATTGAGGAATTGGATGCCACCAGGCTAAGGCCAATCTTAGTGTGTCGAATAAGAAGGAGCATCCTCAACCTAATCCAGATTAATGAAGAAACGCCGTAGCATGTAATTAAGAAAAAGCTGAAGAAAGTATTCGGGGTTGTACGATGGACCCCCGAGGAAACCATTCTTCAGATGTTCAGGGAATTTTGTAAACCTGGACAATCAACTGGCAATAGACAACGGTACTACTGGCACGGTATAATAAGATCACAGAAAAACTGTGCAAAGTAATGGCGACTGGGCAAGTAGAGCCCACGATGGATATTCTATCCAGAATCCTGAAAATTCTGAACTGATGGGTACAGGAAAGAGAGACCGGTTGTAAGAGACAGGCGACAAGGGACGGATAAAAGAAATGGGTGAAGAGAAGAACGGAAATGCCATGGGTGTGATAAAGGGGTCATGCCCCCGAACCAGGTGCTTTGAGTGCAACACATGAAGGGTATATAGCGCGACAGTGCCCATACATGAAGTGGAGTGAGGCCTACAGAGGCGAACCGATGGTGGTAAATGCGCAGAGTCTGCGTAGGCGCACTGGTCGAAGCCATAGAAATAGCCGGACGAGACATCGGAATCGTCGGGGATTTCAGAAACGGAGGAAGAAAAACCATGCATTAACGGAGGAGAGCAGCGCAACGAACACGACGGGCATGAGTGAGGAGCACGAATCATGCAGCAATCTCAGGCGACCACGGGGAGACATGTAACAACATCAGAGGTAAGTCTTGCTGGTTGCCAATTATTATAGTAAGAGGAGGAGTGCAGTGTTCGGTGGATACGGAAAGTTCTAATACAATTGCGACCAAAGGGGCGTTGGAGAAACTGTACGGTAAAGAGAGGTTACTCTTGGTCTGCGAATGTAAGTGTCAATTAATCACTCTTGGCGGCCCATGCAAAGTGAAGGTAGAAGTAAGCATCGAGATTAATCGGTGGGCAGGTGCACTGGGAAATTTGAATGTCCATGAAGTGGGTGGGATGACCCGGCATTATCAGGCGATAATAGGGTTACGGGTTAAGGCGATAATAAAGGGGACTTGTTAGAGCAGGTAAGGAACAATCGCGGGAAATGGGACATAAGAATTGGGACGCGCACGTATAACTGTAAAGGGATTGGATGGGGTACAGAAGCGCAAATAGGGACGGTGAAACAAGTTGAGGATTGGAGGGGGGGGGGCCATTAACAGGGAGTTCCGAGATATTTTTTTTAACGACGGGGATATTCGGGCCGGACGGTCCACGAAGTTCCCATGCGACAAGATCGAGTAACGTACGTCAAGGAACGAAGATACCTCCAGGCACTCCGGTCCCATATCCGCTAAGCATAAAATAGCCTCAAAGAACAGAGGATCATCGTCGATAGCACTTCTCCTTATAACAGTCCTCAGTGGGCGGTCAAGAAGAAGAGTTTACCGGGGGACGGAAAAGAACGCTACAGAGTGCTTATAGACTTTAGGAAACTAAACGAAAATACTATTAACGAGAGGTACCCCATTCCGAGGTTCGAGGATATTCTAGATAGACTGAGCGGAGCGACCATCCTTAGTACGCTGGACCTTAAAGCGGGCTATCACCAGATTATACTTCTGGTGGGGTATGAAAAAGACGGTGAGCGAGATCATCGGGACCTAAGATGTGTGCCTGCGCACAAAATATGACCAACATCCACCTAAGACCATGCAGGAAGAATCTATTATCTATTACATATATCCGTCAGAGCAGAAGACCCTTATAGATGTCCAAATCGGCACGCTTACCTGGAGAGGATACAAATGGGTGACGATGGTGGACCTCTTTAGCAAGGCCGCAATGGCTTACCAGGTGCAGGAACGATCGGCAGACGTTGTGTTAGGAGCGTTGCAACGATGGTTGGATTTTATAGGGTCCCAGAAAAGATTTCATTAGACGGAGGTCGAGAATTTTACAACACGGCCATTCGGGAGGAGATGCGCATCTCAGATGTAAGATAGCACCTCAACACGCCTGGGCACCCAACAAGCAGAGGATGCATCGAGCGCCTTCACAGCACCCTAAGCGAGCATCTGCGGGTATAACAAAGGCAGGAACCGGACGTTGCAATGGCCAAAGCCATCGTCGCATACAACCATTCTATCCATGCGGTCATGGGATTTTCACCGTTCGAAATACTCTTCGGTTTGAGGGAGCATCTGAGAAATTTTAGAGAGGTGACGGAGGACGAAAGGCAAATGGTGACAAACCGCATGGCAATTTGAGCCGTGTGGAAAAATACCCGAGAAAGTCGAGAGGGTGGCGCGAGAGAATTGGTCGGTGCGATGCGCAATGGGGGGTTTGAAAATTGGAACGCTGAAAATAGGATCACTCCTTCGGCCTATGTTACTGACGAAACTCGGATAAAACTTAAAATTAGGACTTAAATTTTGGGAAAAAGTACCAATTTTCAAAGGACCGTAACTCAAAATCTATTAGACTTATAGAGCTGAGGTTGGGTTCAGATTGTAGCAAATTTTATCTACTTTAAAAGTGCTTCAAAAAAAGCACAGATTAGGAGATAAACGCCAAAAACTGAAAGAACTCCGAAAATTTCAAGTTTTTTGGTCACCAAAAGTTTTCCCATTGAAAACTTCGGTTTACACTACTCAGGCAAGCCCTTACAACACATCAAACATGCAGCTCTCTGCAATTTTTTTCGACCTAAAGCCCTTTTTTGGTACCTGGCCGTTGGCCTATTCAGGGTACTTCAAGATTTACTAGACAAATGCTCAAAGCTCCCAATTAGTTACAAAAGACTCATATACATGACTATCATCAGACCCATCTGGACTTTCGGAGTAGAGGTTAGGGCTCCACAAAGCCATCGAATTCCTCTTGTATTCAATCCTTGCAATCCAAAATCCTTCGTAAAATACTCAATGCTCCATACTTAGTTACGAACAAAGTAATCCATAATGACCTTCATGTCGTATTTGTTGCTGATTTTGCCCGAATCCGATATCAATCTTTCCATGACAAACTTCATTTCCACTCAAACCCACTAGTTTCAAACCCAGCAACCTCTTTAATTCCTGATAAACCTTCGAGGCGTCTGAAAAGAAGATGTCCTCGTGATCTTCTATGTTTAACTTTTTTTTTAGTACTGAGTAGTTTCTCTAATAATGTATCCTTTATCTCGCAACATTATTTATCTTTTATTATATTTACTTAATGTATTCAATGTGCAGTTGTTAATTTCAATAAATACATTTTTTTTTTAAATCCCAAAAACTCCAGACGGATATTTAAAAAAACTGACTGTGTGATGCAAAGTAAGATTTTAATATTTACCGAATACATCTAGAGAGAGCATTCAGAGCTGCGATACGACTTTCACATCCTTAATAGTCATAAGATGCTATTAAAGAAAATTTACGGCTATTTGGTTCAACGTCCGTAATGTTTACAATGAAAGTAGAGAAGAAACTAGTAAAACAACAGTTCTCCTCCCACCAATTCCATTGAACTCAATAGCTTAATGGCACCATTTCAGTCCAAATTCTGATCTCCACTTAACTCAAATGTTATATCCGATCCTAAGAAACTCATAAATGTCTCAACTGAATTCCTTTATATACATCCAAATCATATCAAGATACATTTTTAATAGAGGAGAATAAAATTATAAGTAGCCATAATCACTGAAACACGATTAACTGATAACGGGTGTTCAAACTTGATTACCACATTTACCGAATTGACTATCCTGATGGAACTGAACATGCAGGCAACACTGCCATCATTCATCAATCCCTTTCCTCTACCATTAAGATCTTACTATTGATAACTCCAAACAAATCGTTGCTGTAACAAATTACAATTCACCTTTTATCTTAGTAAATGTTGCATTGTACTACCTTCCTTAAAAAGACTTTTTTCGGTAATCCCTAATTCAACTTCATCCTCAGTCAATCCTTTGTCTAAGCGTTGTTGACTAACGATAACTGCCAGTAGTAAGGAGTCAAAAAAGGCCCGGAAACCAATATCTTTGTGTGCAAGAATATAGTTCGTAACCTAACAAGATTTGAGGCGTTGATTTGGAAAAGGTAGTCATGAAAAGCCAATTGTATATAATAAAACCGAAAAACTGTTTTGAGGACTAAAAATAAAAGGCTAGGTTGGTAAATAGTAACTACTACCGTTCATAGAAACCTAACCATTCCCAGTTTTGAATTATTCTTATTTTTATCGTAAAGGCATGATTAATTAGTACGTTTTCCATGGAAAAATTACAAAAATATTTTTTTTTTACTTCCTACCCCTCTATTACTACGTGACGTTCTATCACTACCCAACACCTGACTGTTTTAAAAATATATCTTAATGCGAGTTTTGTCTCATTTATCAAAAGCGATGTCTTTTAAAGAACGATAGCCTTCCCTCAATTCGATAAAACGACAAACCTTACTAGATTATTAAGAATTTTCGGATAACTTATAAACCAGAAATAGAAAAATTACTAAACTTCAGATAAGTGGTATTTTCAATCAAGTTTTGAAGACAGATGATAAGAATTATTAACATAAATGAATTATTATAATAATTTTAAGTATATACATGATAGTCGTGATCCATAATTACTAATAAGCTACGTCCACACTAAGAGACATTTGCTAGGGAATAGACGAGGCAAACCTTAGTCCGCCTCAGCAACGGCCAAGGAGCAGCGGGATTAGTCTCGTCTATCGACCACACTACTATTTGAGTTTCTAGACCAATCCTAGTCAAAACACCATAGAGAGCATTGCTCTGTGCGGAATGAATTCTTGCTTTATGCTTATTAAAAATATAAAATACAAAATAAAATATTTAAACATTTTATTGACTGTTATTACTTATATTAACCTTCTTGCATTTCCCATAATCAACGTATATATGATTTTTTTTCAAATTTCAGTAAAAAAAAATGAGTGAAAATCAAAAACTAACTATTTTAGAACTTTTGTATTTTTGAAGAATTTACAAGTTCAGTTTACTTGCGTTTCTCGAAAAATATAAATTTAAAAAATTACAATAAAAGTTTATTTAAAAATAAACACGTTATATAGAACAGTTTTATTGTTTTGTTTTTTATAGAGCTTCTCATAGAAATCAGAAATAATACAAAATTACATTTAAAAAATGACTAGTATTATAAAATTATACTTAAAAATTATTTCTAGAATGGTTGCTTTATTTTGAACAATCTCATAATCCGTATCTCATAATTGCATTTACCACAGCTTTCACGTCCAAACCATTGTTCAAATTAAAAAAAACTTTTTTTCGGCTAAAATGACATAAAATAAAATAGCACACTGAAATAAAATAAATATATGCAAGAAATAGAAAAGTAAAAACTGATGCAATGATTAAAAGAGGGGCTTATCTGGCATATAAAAATCTAACTTCAGTAAGGGTTTACATAAAGTGCAAGTTCAATTTATATGATAGTTTAAATTACCAATGACTTACCAATTTTATATTAAATAGTTAAAAATACATTAATTTAAAAAATGAGAATGGACGCGCGTATTTCCGAAATACAAACACTTTTTTTTATCTAACTATTTATTGTATGAATTTTTGGTCAAGACTGTCGTAGTGTTGGGTCGAAAGAAGAGGGAAATAAAAGTTTATTCTCAAGGAACTCAGAAAAAATACAAATTTACATTTTATAAACGTCAAATTATACTTCACAATCATTTCCAGGAAAGCCGCAATATCTAGATGAATTTCATCGTCAAAAATCTTCATTTCATCGTCATCAAATCTTTCATGAAAAACTTTATTCCCACTTTAGCCCTCTTTATTCTCCTTTATAAAACTTTATTCTCCACTTCAAACCTAGCTTAAATTCCCATGAATCCTCCAAGGCATCTTTTATTTCATATCAATTTTTATTTCATGATGAAATTACTACCAAAATTAACTCGTTACCCTTAATTACATTCACTTTTCCACATTAAGGCTCACGAAACTTGTATTTTTTAAATATTAAAAATGAAACGAATAAACAGTTAATATTGTGACTCAACTAGAAGCAACAATCTGCGGAACAGGTACCAAATTCCTTATAAAGGAAAAAAGTAACATTAAGGTAGACGTTTTCCAGGCATGTTAAAAATAAAGGTAAAGCTGGACTTTTGTTTAACTAAATGATTATAATATGGTTTACTTAACAAAGCTGCTTTTTTGCGAAATTTGGGGGGGAAATTTTAACCTCTTTGAAGTTATTCTAAGACGTCCTGCTTAATTCATTCTTTTCTTCTGCAATATTTCCTAAATCCTCAATTAGTTAAATCCTCTTTTGTAAAACCTCTTAATAAAATCCTCCTTAAGGATTTGGATAGGAAAGTCTATCTCACTGATCTTCCGTTTTCTGATCCTATCTTCCTTTGAAAACATTCTTATTTCTGAAGCTAAGCTATCTAGATTAGATCTATACAGAAGGGCATAATGATTTCCGACTCGGCTTTAGCATAATATATTACAACGAAAGTTAAAATTAGGACTAGAAAATGAGTCATGAGCTCTGCGCGTTTTATCGTTCGTATTCTTCAAACTTTAGGTATCAACTTTGAGTGAAGTAATAATAATGACCTGAACTTTCAACAACTCTGTTTGGTGATCATAATACACCGAATAATCGCTTGTTTATAGGCTTTATAAAATAGTATAAACTGTAATACTTAATCATACATCCCAGATAACCAGGCGCCGTGTGGTGTTAGTACAAGGCATACTATATAACCTAACCTATCTCTATTATTAACTTACTTAATATTTTATAAAAGCATTTTTTTTTTTTATGAGAATACAAGTACAGCCTGCGAAAAATGTATTGTAGCTTTTGTTTGCCTCTTGGAGGATATACATAAATCTTGAAGGAAATTAGTTGGGCGGCCAATATAAAGCATATCAGACAGAGGATGTGAATAGTGTAACTTTGATTTAAATTCACTTTCCAATCAAAATTGTTCCTATTTCATAAGTGTCAAATCCATTTTCTGTAAGCTGCTGAATACGACTAATTGTTAATTTATAAATTATTTGGTTTTATGAACAACAAAATGTGAGTTGGAAATTTACGAAACATAAATATTTCTTAATATAAATAATTAATAAATGGTTATATATGTATATGTATAAGTTTTAAATGAGTATAGTTATTGTCTAGTTTACCTGTACCACTACAACCCATGAAGGGTCTGGGGTTCAGTACATGGTAGAGACTGTACTGTTTCATGGACAACGGTTCTGCAAGGAGGTGACTTGTTCTAGGTCACGCTCGACCGCCAGATTTTACCCCTTATTTTGGGTACCCTATTTTTATACTATTTTATAGAGGCTGGGTGGGCCCCAGGAGGGTCCTAGATCCTATATGATCCATCTCCCGCTGCAAACAGACTAAATAAAAATCATGGCCTGCAGCGGGAATTGAACCAGGATTTCCAGCATGGTAACTCAGTACTCTACCACTGAGCCACTCCTCTCCCTTGTCTAGTTGCAAGGGCAATAAAATCCATTAGCAGATTTTACCTTAAAATCAAACAACAGAAACTACCAGCTGAAGTAATAACTTCATCCTGACAAAGAATTGTCCAATACTTTATATGACTAATATAACCAAGGTATAATAAAATCGATAAAAAAAATTTAATTTGTAGAAACCTTAAAAAGGCCATTGTTAAGCCTTTTTAATCTCTACTAATTTATATTCACAAGGCACAGTCGTAACTTGGAACTCGAGCCAGTTATGTATTCAGATAGCGAATTCATCTCCTCGCTGGATGACAGGTACCACGTCGTGCTCCAATGACCAAATTGAATGCTTATTAAGTTATTTTTCAGAATTAAAATTTCATGTTAATTATATTTTATTTATGAGACAAATTACACAGTAGGCTGCTTATGGGCCTAAGCACGGCTCTATTCTTGGGATCAAATGAGAATATTTTTAAAGGGAATTGGGAGGAAAATTAGTACCTTCAGCTATTTTCTACGATAGGATTACCTTGCCAAGATAAATAGTACTTTTTTGAGTGATTAGTTGATAACTTAATTTGTTTCATTTTATTTGAACCCGCATATATATATATAGACATAAATGGAAAAGCCTCCAGTCTCTAAAATTACAGGAATTGAAAATAACTGAAGATATTTTTTCTACTCAAACATCATCGGGATGGAAAGAAAATGTCACAAAAAATAAAAAGAAAGAAAACACGTAGCAACTTCACAATATAGAACACCCACTAGAGACAGAATGCTATCACCACCAAAAATTAAGATACAAATGCAATTACTTAATCATAAAGAATGTTACAGTACGGTTCAATAAAAAAACAACTGATTATAACAAAAATAAAATGAAAATATGTGTATTATGTTTTCGAATACACATATTAAACATCCAGTATATATATGATGTGTATTTATTGTCCAGTATAGCAAGTAGAAAGAATAGAAAAAATAAAAGACTTGAAACTAATGAAAAAGGAAACTAAAAGTACAAGAGAAAAATGTCATTATCTAGAACTCAATGGATAAATCTTACCATTATAACATATATCCCACAAAAGACAAAGAAAACGAAGGAAAGACTCCAAGTATACAGCATAGTTGTGTTTGAAGATCTTCTACTTCGATAGAGTCAGAACCTAGTGAGAGGGATACCTGTAATGGGATGAGAGGGATACATGTAAATATAATAATGTAAGTAAACTTCTACGACAAAAATTAAATGAATTACACTCATTGATGAATATAAAATATGAAGTAAATAAGTAGTTTTGAATCTATAAAGCAGTTTTGCTTTCAGCTGCTATTTATTCATGGACGGAACGAGATAAGCAGCCGAGATTATTTTAGACTATTGTTATTAATTATAATAGGTGACAAACCCAAACATTTAAAAACGTAATTAAAAACTAGTAAAACTAAGAAACTTTAGTAGTTATAGTTGAAGAAATAGTGCCTCCCGATTCCACATTCTGGGGTAATAGTATTCATAGAGCACTTGGAAGCAGCTTTGCAAAGATAACATTGAATAGGAATTTACTGTCCTCAATGTGTTCAATAGGAATACTGCTTTGTAATTCTCAAATTTTAGTGTGTTCTTTTTTTTTAGATCAAACGTATTGTGGGCATATTTTATTCTTTTATTTTTATTTTATCTTCTCTCAACGTTTTACGAAGTATATGTGTCAACATTGTTTTAGTTCCTCCGACTTTTATGAGGATCTAATTAGGAATTCTACTAGTTTATTAGTGTTTACCATTTTTGTAATATCCTACCTCATTCTTAAAAAGAATGAAGTATAGATTGGATATCACTTACTATTTCATCATTTTTATTTCTACAACCATTACTTTTTCTTGGTTAAAAGGCCTGTCTGACCTCACTGAATGCCTTCTGGTTTCTTTTAGTTGGTATATTTTCTCAGCAAACGTGTTGCACTGTTTCTTATAGTTGTTACACGAGAAGAGACACGGCCAAATCTGAGCAGTGTTCAACACTAATATTGCCATTATAAATTGCGATTATACATTTTAATAATTATTATTGTAATTCTAGACCATAACTATTCTGTGAATACTTAAAATTAAAATTATAATTCAATTATGTTAATTATAATATAATTAATATGACCAGCCTTGATTTATTTAGTATTACGATAGGCATGCTATATCATATATGCTGTGGAAATGTTCATTTAACTTTCTTCGAGCCTTGTCGGTTTTAATATTTCCCTCTTCTCACGACCCAACCCAACCACAGTCTTGGCCGAAAATTCCAGCAATAAATAGTTACGTTAAAGTGTTCTATATTCGAGGAATGCGTAAATTCAAGTAGTTTTTTATACCATAATTTTAATTATGCAATGTGAAAATTGGTAATTCAATTAAGCAAATAAATTAAATTTTTACCAGCTCCAAACTATTACAGACCATAATATTACTATTAGCTTTTTTTTATTTGTCAGATAAGCGCGACCTTTAATCATTGTATCAGTCTTTTTATTATCTACTTCTTGTAAATTTGTATTTTTTTTTTCCGTGTGCTATCTTATTTTATGTCATTATAGCCGAAAAAAAGTTTTTTTAATTTGAATAATAGTTTGGACATGAAAGCTGTGCTAAATGGAATTATTCGTGGTACGGATTATGAGTTTGTTCAAAATAAAGCGACATTCCTAGAAATATTTTTTAAGTACAATTATTATTTTCATTTTAAAATGTAATTTTGCATTTCTTCTGAGTTCCTTGAGAATCTGTATTTTTAAAACAGATCTATACAACATGGTTATTTTTAATGGTGTATTGAATAAGATTGGTCTAGCAACTCAAATAGTTGTGTGGACGCCAGACGAGACTAATCCGGCTGCTCTTAGGCCGTTGCTGAGACCGTTGCGTAGACGGACTAAAGTTTGTCTCGTCTATTGCCTAGCAAATTTCTCATAGTGTGGTCATAGCTTAAGATAGGACTAAGTGTTTTATACTACTCAGTCACTTTTTAAGCATTCCAATACAAAGGTATTTAGGTATACTTAGTTATTGCGAAAATCTAGTAGCAAGCAATACATACAAAGAATAAACTATCCATTATACTACATCATATTATATTATACCTATAATTTTTCGAGGTGTCGAGTCATAGGCCCAAAAGTCGAAAGCAGTAATAACTATAAACAATTAAGTAGATAAAGTAGTTGGAAATTTCTAGATAGCTCAAGTCGAGCAATTATTATGCAGTAGTACCTACCTAAAGATATAATGCCAATAATCTCAATATCAATCATATAAAATCGTAGATGGCACTTGAACACACCCAATCAGCTGATAACTACAAACAGAACTGAACTCGGGCTGAAGGAATTGCCTAAGGTGTCAATGATTCCCCCTTTAGAGATGACTTAGTTCATGTTTAGGTCTAAAATCTGATAAATGCAGCTACTGTCCCGGTGGTTTTCGATATTACTACGCCTATTACTTATTTATCGATTCAAAAGATGGTGTATGAATGTGATTACTTTTTTTTACATTATAGGCGATCCGACAAGGGTTCCGTCAAGTTGCCAGAGCAGAGCTGCCTCTCGATCCATCCAAGTCTTTTCCTCCCTGGTGGAACCCAATCCACGACTTTGAACGCCATTCTCTTCACACGGCCGTACCATCTAAGACGGTGTGCCCCGATCCTTTCATTTGTAGATATATCCACATCCATCCTCTGTCAAACAACTCCTCCAGAAACCCATCTAATCCGCATGCACATTTTTAGTACAGACGGGACTCATAATCCAGGTTTCCAAGGAATATGTCAGGATGTTTTCCATAATAGCAGTTTTCACTACTATTACGTATTTTCGTACGGCGTTTGTTTTCTTTATAACTGTATTCCAGAGGACCGGGTAAAGCATTCGGGGATATAGCTCCAGCTTTCCTTTGATGTCACGCTCAGATGACCTGGAAGCACATCATTATCATCAGCATAGCATACGCCATCGTCTCGCAAACACAACCTGGTCGTCGGCAAAGAACAAGAACAGTAGCTGTTTGCCATCATTGAATGGCCCAACTTCCCCACACTGTCTGTACTTTGGTTTCACAGCTTCGTGAAGGTATATCTTGAAGAGAGTGGGGTGACATGCTACAACCTTGCTTTAATCCCTTACTACCATGAAAACGGTCCGAAAGGTGGTTCCCGCATCTTATTTAATACATGCCGTCGCTGTATATGTTATCTCACAGCCTTTACCAGAGCCCCACTAATGCCTGCTTCTTTAAGTGCCACCCACAACCTCTTTCTAGGCACATTGTCATATGCTTGTTCCAGGTCTATAAAAGCCATGTGTAGTTCCTGCTTCCTTTCCTGGGACTCGATGAGATGACGAACAACAAATATATTGTCCGTACATCACCGTTTCGCTAAAAACCTGCTTGTTCCAGAGGGGTTGAGTACGCTACCTTTAATTTGCCCTGGAGAAACCTACTAATGGTCCCGGGAACACAACTTTGCACGCAGATTCCGCGATAGTTCCGGCACATTTTCCTATCACCCTTCTTGTATATTGACGATATGTACCCCTCAGGTCACCCGGGATATCATCTCCCCTGAGGACAAGGTTTTTCAAATCCGTCAAAAGGGTTACCAGTTTCGAGCTTCCAGCTTTCAGGAGCTCTATAGCAATTGCGCCTGGTCCCGGAGATGTGCCAGTCTTCGCATTTGATAGAGCATGCTGAAAATCACTCTCCTCCACCTCCATCGGATTCTCCAATTCTTTATGGTTAGTGTCATTTTCCTGGGACGCAAAAATTGAGGTCTATTTTCACTTAGGAAGGTTCTGTAATGGTTCTCTCGCATCTTTTCCCTCATGGGAGAGAGTAAATTACCAATTCTCGCTGTTTCAGCACTCCCCAAGACTCCCGGATTTAATTAAACCCTAAAGCACAGTTGATTCGCTGGCAGCATCTCTCCCATGAGTCGTTTTTCGCTTTTGTCACCTGTTCTTTTAACATCCGGTTCAGGGTTCTATATGCTACCCAGTCATCTTTCCTGGTGGAAGAAAGACATTTTCCATAGGCCAGCTTTTTTCTCCTTACTGGTTGGGCTATGCAATAAATGTGATTAAAAAAAAGAAATATCTGTCCGATGAAATGATTCTCAGTAGTAACCGACCGATTTACACCATGATAATTCTGTGACAGTTTCTCTAAAAAATCAACCCCGACTAGTAAAAGTTATGCGATTACTAATGTAAAAGGCTGCTTGAATTTGAAATATATCGAGCAATCTCCCACCGTTGTATTTATTCGCTCGGGTTAATTAACAGAGAGATTAGTGGAAGCAGAGAGCTGAAATGAAATAGCTGCTATCAGGGGAATAAAAATGAAAGATGATAGCCGAAGCGATTGTTAGCCAGTTAGTTCCCTCACTCTTAATGACTTTTCAAATCCCATGCATTTCTCGATTGCCATTTCTATCCATATCAGTTACTTGCTAGGCAAACGGATTTTATTGGCACTATCGGAATGATATAGATGGTGCTCAAACATCTTGCAAAAATAAATTTGTGTAATTTGCAAAATTGAAAAAACAAACAACGCCAAAACGTCTAAAAATCTGCATCAAAAGATCCAGCCATACACTAAACAAAAATGCAACCCCATATAGTGTCTCACAGTGAAAATTGTACATCCTGTAGGAAGAAGACCAAAAAATAAAAATAAATGGTTACAGGAAACAAAACCAGCAATTATTCAACATATTTATTTATAATACTTGTATTTAAACAAGTACAAACAATAAAATTTTAAATATTCAACTTTAAAAAACTAACAAACAAAAAATGAATAGATAATTTCACCTCATAATTAAAATGTACACCCCCTTCTTAGAAAGTTTTGGGAATTATTAAATTATAAACTTTTTATTTAGATAACTATTAATTTAGTTCAAAACTTTGTAGGTTGTACTTTGTTGTGTGTACTCAAATGTGAATTTTGTTGTATTACTTTAAAGAACTAAGTCTCATCTGTATCACTTACAATTTTTGTTACACTTTCAACTATAACTTCCCACACTATTAAACTTTAGCGATTCATAAACAAAAATAATCAAATAATAACACTAAAAGGTTGAATGGTCAACTCACGTGCCTTGGACGTTGTTCATACTCCCATTATTAAGAATTTCAAAAGTGCAGTAGATTATGTAGAACAGACTTTGAAAAAAGCCTAAAACACAGTAGTTTAAATTAATAAAAATATTTACTTAATATTAAGATAATACAGTAGAACGTCGATTACCCGAACTAATCTTGTCAGGGGTAGTTCGGAATTTCTAAAAAATAAAGTACATTAGCTGAGATGGGAAGAAAGAAAATCAAGACTCCCAAAGAAGCCTAGTCAATGATATCCGCGTTGCCCTTAGTGGCCGGTACGTGAAAAAAATTCATTACACAGACTAATTATGTAGGCATAATATGCCTTATTACCCGAGCAAAGCTGGGGTGGGTCGCTAGTTTTAAATAAAATCGTTTCCATTATTTATTATTAGAATGCAAATGGAAAAAAACACAAGAAAAGCCTTATGTTTCAAATCTGGTGTAAAAACAAACAATTACCAGTCGACGTTTCGCCTATTCAGGCATTATCAAGACACAAAAAAGAGTAAGGCCGACCACATCTCAAAGAAGTGCAATAGATCCCAACGAATAATCGCTCAAATAGGCTCATAACCTGAGAACGCAGCCCCCCCCCCCCCAAGACGTACAACCCAAAACTGAAAAGGAGTTGATACGCAACCAGCTGGGAAGGTTATAGAATCTGCTGATCCACAATATATATCAAGTAATGTTAACCCATACACTTTCATACATATTACCAAAAATTAGCAAGATTTAACTTTTAAAATACTCAATGTTTCAGAATAAAATTGGTTTAAATTTCTACAATCTGTTTTAAAATTAACTGCAATGTCAATTTTTTGCGCAATCGGCATCGCCTTGAACAACTTTCTTCTAGAGCTATCACTCTCCTTGTAAATCACCCTAGCATTCTCAAAATCAAATTATGCTTACAGGGTTTAGTATGCTGGGCCAATGCTGTGTTAGGTTCCTTGCCACCAATATTCTTACAATCATATTGATGCTGATACATTCTTCTGTGCAGCAATTGTGATGTTTCACCAATGTATATCATAGGACATTGCAAACAGCTAATCTCATACACTACATCCGATTGTTGCTGTGTAAGTATCTTATCCTTCAATGGCATATAAAATTTACTCATCTTGTTAATAATTCTATTCCAAGCCTAATATGCTAATATGATATCGTATTCTTTAAATATATCACTAACCCGCTCTGACAGGCCCTTAATAGAAGTGCAGGCAAAGAAGACACCATTCACATTATCCATCCCAGCACCACCACCCCCCGACGATGCAAGGTCTCTATCATCAGAAGCTTGGTTCATGTTATTGTGAATCTTGTTATAGTTCAAAATCCAATATTATCTAATGAGGAATACCCTATTTTATTATTTATTATGATTTTTTTTTAAGTATGCAGATACCATATAAATGATTCTTTTTCTCTTGTTAGATTCTTTTTCTTATACAATTTTTATTAAGTAAGAGTTATTAATTTATTTTGTAACATGATATGAAAATGCTCTCACTCACTCCCTATCGATCTCTCTCTCTCACCCCCTCTCTCCCGGACCCTCTGGTAGCCCTTTTCATACAAATTGAAAGATACAAAGGTAACAGTAGCAACGCTGACCTTTACAGTTAGCCTAAGTAAATAATGGTCGCTGAGAGCTACAAACAGCTCCCGGAGCACAAAGAAAACCAGTTTAAGACAAAACACTGTTTTCCTTTTCATCTGTTATGGTTTCCTTATTTTACAAATATTATTTATACTCTGACTTATGTTTGGCAGCCAGTTTATTATTATTATTGTATTTTCGAAAATTACTAGCAACATTAATATTTTGATGGATTGAAATATATTCATTACATCATTAATGAAATTTTATAGTTTCCACAGAAATCCCATTCAACCTTAGTAAATTGAAGGAAATCGAAGTAACACAAACCATTACAACTACCTAAGGAAACTAGTGTGATTTGAATGATATAGTTATTTATTTGACAAGTGAGGAAAGTGCCACTTTATTACACTCGAGTGAATTTTACCACACGAACCGAAGGCGAGTGTGGTAATTAAACGAGGGTGTTATAACCACTTTTCTCACGTGTTAAATATTAAGTACATTTTTACTGGAACCATTTAACAATTAGGAAATTAAAGGTGAAACTTTATATTTGCTAAAACTACACTAGCGCTATCTCTTTGAATTTTCTATTACTAACCATGCAAATTATAACTCCAGGACGGTTTACTCATTGAAACATTTATTTATTATTATTTAGAAAATAGTATTCTGATAACACATACAAAAATAAAATAAACGTATATTATTATATCTTTATATTAGATTTATATTTATATTTCTCTTTATATCTGACTTTAGATGTTTTTGGTAAAAGTTGATTTCAGTTCAGCCTGTTCTTTTATGAATGGAGGAGTAAATTCTATGAATTCATCACTATATCCATTTTTTATTTTGTTTGTGGTCTGATCACTGTTTTAATAATAGATATTCAAATTTCTGTTGTGTGAAGGTTCTAATACATTTAAGGTTATACCTTATTAAATTAATATAAATATAACCTTATTATATAAAAATATAAATATGTCTATAAAATCGCTTCAAAATAAATACAAATCTATTTTGAATTAAATATAAAATAGTTCTAAAACTATTTGTTTTAACATTTTAGGAATATAAAATGAATAATATTATAATACCGCCACTTAACATTTAAAATAACAAAGTGCTGATTGTCAAATTCGATCTAGGTGGCTATTACTTTTCCTCACTAGTGAGGGAAAGTGGTTTTCCCTCACTAGTGGGGGAAAGTAGGACTTTCCACACCAATTTTAGTTGAGTAATGGATAGCATTACTCAATGGTTGGAGGAAAAAATAATATCCTTTCATATTTGTGTAAACTTAATGAAATTTCATCCATATGTATTTATTAAGTCTTCTTTAATTAATATTTGTAATAATAGGAAACCATAAAAGATGAAAACGAAAACAGTTATTTGTCTGAAACTCTTTTTCTTTGTCCTTCGATAGCTGTTTGTTGTTTACCAATACATATAGAGCAAGCGATGAAGAGAGAGATATTTTTGTAATCGTAGCAGTTTCATTCTTTGCCTTCCGAATTTATTTAATGAAATCGACAATATATATATATATATATGAAAATATTGATCATATTTATATATTGTATACTGTGATTTAATTAAACAAAATCAGAGATATAAGAGAGAAAAAAAAATCGTTCAAGAGACAGTAATACCAAATTAATAACAATTTATTGGAATTCAGTTAGCGATATACAGTCACTAACAAGCTAACAAAGGCAGTACACTCATACCCACACAAACGTAATAAAAACTTTTTTAATTATGATTTCACCTTTTGATTAGTCGCTACAGCCAAGAGATCAGTGGGATATATTTAGACCCAGCCACGTTTCGGCATTCTATTTGTTACCGTTCTCTCTTTGTCCTCGCTGGTAGATTACTGTTTCAATTAATAATTGACCTCACTGACAAATTGGGATCACGGATCATATAATCGTTTAAGGGCCGAAATGTTGCAAGTTGATTGGTTGGTCGTTTCAATGTTTCAGGGACCAAAACATCTATTTAATTACAGCCCAGTCTGTTTATTAAGGCTACTTTAATTAAATCAATTACTTTTATATCTTATATTACAATATTTCTTTACACATTAGCTTCTTTCTTCTTTATGTAATTTGTTTTTAAGATTCAAGCGGGACTGAGGATGGTTTAAATTCAAAATTCGATCCGATAGGTAATGTATTTAATTATTTATATTAATTAAAAGAAGGTGGTACAGCAATTTAACCGTCAGCGCTTCTATCGGGGAAAATTTTAACTAAAGACGTAAACAAAGGACAATGCCGTGAACAAATGTAACCTTGCATCTGTCGATGTAGCTAACAAAACATAAAATATTTTATTTATTATGATAGTCTATTTATTGTGTTAGGACTTTGGGTTTCACTAACTTGTAAAAATCTTTGGCTAAACCTACAGGTTACTTTTATTACTTAGTTCTTAATTACCTAAGAACAATTATTATATAAGGATTTGTTTCAAAATGACAAATGTAATTTTTTAGGCTAACCGACATTGATTACCATTAGGAACTTAAAATAAGAGACTCCATAATGACAAATCATAAATTGACTACTTAACCAATATTATTTACTTATTATTAGTGTTTATTTTAACAATGTTGATGTTTGCAGTGCTTCTGCCAGGGGTGCATGACGGTACTATCGCTGACGCTGGTGGCCTCCCTGACGGTCTACTCCGCGGTGGTCTTGCCCAAGGGAGGCTACTACTTCAACATGTCCGGGCTGTCGGCCTGCGACCCCTTCTACACCCGGTCCTCCATCAGGATTCTCGCCGCCTGTTCCTTCTACTTCCCCACGACGATGCTCCTCATGTACTGCTACGGATCGGCTTTCCACGCCAACAAGCTTAGGATCAAGGGTGCAGTGGCTGTCTCCACTCACACCGATATTTCGGGGTCACTCCACAAGGTCAGTGTTCCTTACAGATTTTTAAAATTCAGAAACTGTCATATCATATCAAAGAAAAAAGTGCAATAGTTTATATTTGTACAATAGTTAAAATATGTTTTATAATGTATTATTAATTGTTTTTATTTTTTAAATATTTTTATTTTTAAGAGAAAAGATTTGCCCTGGCCGGGATTCGAACCCGGATCTTCCGCCTCTCCGTGGCAGCACTCTTACCATTTGAGCTACCAGAGGTCGCCTCTCAGTCAGGACATATCCCTTCTCACTGATCCCATACCCCCATTTTCTCGCAATTTCGCGATGTCTACATGCGGAAGAATGTTGACTGAACATCCCAGCCAGGGCAAATTTTATCTCTTCAAAATATAAATAGTTAAAATAGTTCTATGA
Organism: Troilus luridus; assembly: GCA_964056705.1. Lineage (NCBI taxonomy): Eukaryota > Metazoa > Arthropoda > Insecta > Hemiptera > Pentatomidae > Troilus > Troilus luridus. Next base: position 81,922,228 of record OZ057412.1, read on the forward strand.
AATGACTTATAGGTGCCTCAGATTCTGACAACAGTAGCCAAATATTTGTCTCTATAGAAATGAGATCACCAACATTTATCTGTATAATAAGTATAAATTATTATATAATATGTATAACTTAAGGATAGGACGGCTACTAACATTATAGTGCAAAGCACTATTATAGATTGCCTACTGCTGTGCTGCCCCCACTCACCCAAGCAATGATCCAAGGGAAAGTTAAGATCTATTGTTCTTTTTCATTTTAAACAGTAATATGGGATTCCACCCTGAGTGAGATCATTACAACCGAGGAACAGTAATACTATATAGTTATTTATTAAAATATATGTTCCTCTCTTTTCCAAAGGTGTACGTGGTTGATTCACTGGATTTTTTTTAAACACATACAAATCCTGTACATCAGACAAAATAACATTACTTTTATTATATGGTTAAAAAAATATATGTTTACATACGAAATGCCGTTTTCGTCACATGTGAGTGTTTACATTTGAAACTTCGTATACGAGATTCCTGTCATCTTGACTATCTATTGTCCAATCCACCACTATGTCATTTCTCCTTTTCTATGTACAGACCATTGGAGACCTACTAAGGGCTATTTCAACCTGTTCAGTAACCCTTCATCGGTTTACTTTTAATACTCATAGATTAGTAAACAGTACCACATTTAACATTATATTTAATTATAATATTATATTAAGCCTTCCACATTTTATCTTGAGACAAATATATATTTAATGACAATATTATTTCTAATCATAAATGAATCTTATTGATAAGGCGTGATACTATTGTCTATGCCTATTATGATAGCAGATGAATTGAACGCTGCAGGGAATTAAATACTCTCTTTGGTCAGCATTTCATGAACTTGTGTATGACTCCTGTCCAACATATGACCTTAAAATTGTTCTGGGAGATTTCAACGCTCAGGTAGGAAAAGAAACAGAATTTAGACCCACTATTGAAAAATATAGCCTACATAATATAACAAACGATAATGGCGAACGCATGATAAACTTTGCCGCTTCCAAGTCACTCGTGGTTAAGAGCACTATGTCCCCTCATAAACCCCAACATAAACAAACCTGGCTGTCATCAAATGGCATCACTACGAATCAGATTGATCACGTGCTAGTGTCAAGCAGGTTCTTTAACAGCATCAACGATGTGAGATAGTATAGAGGTCCTGGCTTAAGTTCAGACCATTACTTCCTTGTAACCAAGCTTAAACAACGAATAAAATGCCTTCCAAAAAGTCAAGCAAGGAAAACAAAGGCATGGAATCTAGCTTTTTTTTTAGAGATGAAGAGAGGTCAAAAAAGCTTCAAATGGTAGTGACAAAGAGTATAAACAATTTGCCAGCAGTAGAAGGTTTGAACAAAAACGCGAATCAGAGATGGCTCAAAATTAAGGCTGTCTAAAAGATGGTGCTGAGAGAGAATGTGGGCAGGTAGAAAAACCTCCCAGAAACACATGGTTCGATAAAGACTGCGCACAGGCCATAAATGACAGAAATGAGAAAAGGCAAAAATGGTTAGCTAGGAATACACGGAGCACATTTAGAGAATACTCCAATGCCAGAAAACGGGTAAAGAAACTAGTTACTGCAAAAAAGAAAATTTCACTAAGGAACGAGATCCAAGAACTGGAGGATGCGAGACGGAACAATGACACCAGGAAGTTCTTCCAGAAAGTGCAAGGAATACAAGGAAGAGGGACTAATTCGGCTTTAGGTATAAGGGATGAAGAAGGAAGCCTAAAGATCCTTCCTGCCGATGTGCTGGACAGATGGAAAATCTACTTCTGCAATCGGCTGAACTCAAAAACGGAAAGAGTTCCTCTATCCGGAATAGAAGGAAGAGCAAGCCAGGAACCTGGCGACGAGCACATCCCGCCAGAAGTGGAGGATGTTGAGGAAATAGTGGTAAAATTGAAAAACTGGAAAGCATCCGGAATAGATGGTCTCCCCGCGGAGCTGTTCAAAAATGGCGGAAGCGAGCTAGAAAAAGAACTCTACGAGCTAATATAGCAGTTCTGGGAAGAAGAAACAATACCCAAGGATTGGTGCGAAGGGATCATAGTACCAGTCTACAATAGAAAAGGCGACCCCTCGCTATGCTCTAACCACAGAGGAATAACTGCTCTGCACGGCATACAAGCTGTTTTCAAAAGCAGTATACAATCGACTTCTGCCATATGTGGAGAGGAAACTGGGGGATTACCAAGGAGGCTTTAGAAGTAACAGGTTGACCACTGATCAGATATGGACCTTAAAAAATATCTCCGAGAAAATGAAGGAGTACAACCAGACAATGTGGATGCTGTTCATAGATTTTAAATCAGCATATGACTCAACTATAAGGGAAGAATTGGTCATAGTCATGCAGGAGATGGAGATCCCTGGGAAACTAATACGACTCGTACAGTACACGATGAAAAATACATACTGTCTGAGTAAGAATTGGAGGGGGACTGTCTGAACAGTTTGAAAAATGGTCTAAGGGAAGGAGATCCTCTTGCCCCTTTACTATTCAACATTGCCCTGCAGGCAGTTATGGAAAGTGCAGGATTACTTGGAGGCGGGAATATTTTTAATCGACTAACGCAGGTTCTCGCCTATGCAGATGAGGTGGTAGTTATAGAAAGGACATTACCTAGTATTAAGGACAACCTGCAGAGGCTTGAGTCGGAAGCAGAAAAGTTAGTGTTAAAAATAAATGAGGAAAAAACGAAACTGATAGTGCTGAGAAGAGGAAGGCAAAAAATCGCTTTTTTTTTAAATTAGTTTCTGTCAATTGGATGGAAAGTTCCTTGTTGTTTTTTTCTAATAAAAAATATGTTCTTGGATTACTTTTTGATTTTTTCTAATAGACATGTAGTTAAAAAAAAAGAATAGTTCATTGGAATAATATGTTTTCTGGATGAGGTGTGAAGCTGATTGATTGATAAAGTATTTCTTTATATTTCAAAAATACGTGTAATAGAATTTTTTTTCTCTCTCAGTATCGTAATCCATCTATTTTATTTTTTTTACTTTTCCACTTTTTTATTTTATTAAGTCTTACTATCGACATATAGGAATATTGCACCTGTTTTTATTTTTATTTTTAATGACCAATAAGATGTTTACGCAGTGAATTAATGTAAAAATATGTTGAGAATATTTTTATTTTTTAATTGTATTCCATCCACCGAATGAGTATTCAAGAAGAATGGACCAAAAGTGAATGAGCTACTTTTGAATTTCACCAAATGCTAAAAAAGTTGGAATAATTAATTTTATAAGGCAATGATTTTTCTTTCTGCGATGGCTGGATGGAGTCAGTGAGGACTCCAGGATCCTATTAAATGTCCGGAACTGGAAGGCCGCTGCACTGGACATAGAGAACTGGTGAAAACGTTTCGAGGAGGCTAAGGCTCATTGATGGGCTTTAGAGCCATGCAAGAAGAAGAGGAAGAATGATTTTTTTAGTTTATCAAAATGAAATTCATCTCTTTTGCTCAAGGAAAATTTGTAATAAAATGGGTGGTTTTAAACTTTATATAAACCAACGATACGTTGATAAAGACAATCTTTATCAATCTCATAACTTATAAAACTGGAATCGTGTTATATAAATATATCTGGTTATTTGGCGATGGCTAAGTAAATTCCATTTTGGACGAAATAAATCAAAATGAAAAAAATAATAATAAATTTTATTGAACCAGAGAAGAAGATATACATGTGTTTGATGATCAAACATTGATATTGGACTTCGTTAAGTGGACTACAGGCGAGCTCGATGGGAGAACGCTGCCGTAGAGACTGAATAAATATTGGGTGACACATGTTAAATCAAAGATATACTTTTTATTTTCAATCGCCATATAAACCTCTTTCATGACTATATGTATTATATTGAAATAAAAATAATTTGTGAAATGAGAATACATTCTTACGTCACTTAAAAACTATTTACCATAGATATCCATTGGAATCTGATTTATTTATATGCCTCCTTCTCACGTGAATTTATATATAGCCAAAATACTCACTTAACGATTGCAATGTATTTCTACATGCAACTAATATAACTGCATGCTTTAAACGTTTACAATCCCTTTGTAAAAATACAAAACCAAAAACCTTAAGGTTTTATTTTTAGCTTAAAGGGAATACCTCATACTAAAGATTACCTCACAGCTGGATCAAATAGTTATTTATGCAGCTAGGGACTAAAGAAGATCATTATTGCCTCAGCTGTAAGTTTGTACCCGAGCGAATGCGAGGGAATAATTATCTTTACTCACAAGGCCAAGCCGAGAGAGTAAAGTATTGCTTGGAATAATGATCAATTTAGGGGCATACAAGATTTTATCTCCAGGTGGGATGTAAAATGGAAATAACATAATATTTTATATTATGTTATGTTTTACAATAAATTCAAAAACTGGAATTAAATGTGCAATTATTTCAATTTTGAATTGTTGTTTTGATTTAGGTGGCAATAATTTGAAATACAATTATTTGCTTCTTGTGCAATATGTGGTGGATCCATAACTTACACAACCTGAACACAAATGAACTTCTGTTTATCAGTTTTGGTGTTTTGAAACAACAGCTGATTTTAATGGCCGGTGTGACAGGTGTACCAACCTAATCCTGAACTTTTTCAGTAAAAAACCTACATTATTTAGACGAATTAGGTAGTCATCTTTTTTACTTTATTCCCTAGGGAATAAAGTTAACTTTTTGACTCAATTTCTAATGCACAGGGAGAAAATACGTACTTTAGTCCTAATAAATTGAGGCAAAAACACATGTTTTTGTACCGGCTGGAGATAAATTTATAGATATAGAGAGGCTGGAAAGTAATTTATATTAATTGTTTCAGTTCATTGAGGAATCTTTCAAAGAATAAAAACCACTTTCTATTAAGTCTAATATATAATGATATTTTAATTATTGTTAATATTTTAGAGAACATTTTGAAAGCAGTAGGTTATTAACATATCATTGGAAGGTGGCAATGGTTAGAAAAAATATTTTTTCTGGCTTGAATCTAATCAACGGTTTCCAAAATTTAATGTGATATTTTAATTAAATGAGACTCGTATATAAGAAATTAAGACGAAATTGGTTTAGATTAAAGTTACATTTACATCAAAGGTGACGTTTCTCAATGAGATGCTAAGCAGCTTAAATTGTCTTAACTTTATGTGGCGTTAGAGGCTTCCTCCCTTCGTAACAATTCCCTCTAAGCATTTCCAAACTATATATATAAATCTTCTTCCTGCTTTTATAGGGAATGAAAAGAGTCTATAATCTGAATAGAGTTTATGGGGTAGTCGCAATTTGTTGAGTTTAATATTCCGTGTTGTTAAATCATTTGCTTTTTAGGATCATATATAATATACAGTGGCGGCAAAAAGTATTTGCACGCCCAGTTTATATAAAACTGTCGGTCATAAGGGAAATAATAATCCAGTGAACTTCACATTCATAAAAAGTATATTTAAAACTAAAACAACTCTATATGTGTACAATAATTAACTTTTTAGATTAATGGGGAAAAATAATGAAATCCTCTGGCAAAAAGTATTTGCACACTTTGTGTACTATCACTATTATCCTTTGTTTACTATTTATTAATTCTTACACCAGTGTTATCTACTCTGTCTAATATTTTCCTACAATGCTAAAGCATTAAGAATCTTTAGTCCTAATTAATTAAATTCTTTAGTCACTGGATAGCTATCATGCCGAAAATAAGTGAATTGAGTTAGGGAACTCGCGAAAAAAGTGTTTTGTTGCGGGGTCAACAAAAATCATATCGTCAAATTGCAGATTTATTAAGTATACATTTTTCCACGGTCAGGTACGTCATAAAGAGGTATGAGGAATGTGGGGCAACTGAAAACAGCGAGGTAAAAGGCCGTCCGCAAAAATTTGAATTCGTTCAGGTTAGTTACAGTACTATCAGATACTGCCTGAATTCTGAAGACCATGGTAGAGTACCTCGAAAGAAACCTTATATAAATGAAATCAACAGTAAAAAGCGTCTTGCTTTTGCCAGCAAATATTTAAATAAGCCGCTTAGCTTTTGGGAGGATATCATATTCTCTGATGAAATCAAGTTCAGTTTGTTTAGGTCCGATGGGCGGAAGAGTACTTGGAGGCGGGGTAAGGAAGAATTGAAAAAGCAAAATGTTTCTGTTACACTAAAACTTGGTGGTGGACATGTTATGGTATGGAGGTGTGTCTCATACCACGGTGAGGGAAATCTTGTTTCCATTGACAGAATTTTAAATGCTGAGGGTTATGTGAACATTTTGCGCCATAACCTGCATGAAAGTACTGAAAAAATGAATATCAGGTATCTCGATATGTGTTCCAGCAGGAAAACGATCCAAAACACACTGCCAACAAAACCTATTTATTGTTGATATTTAATGTGCAATGACAGCTGCACAACCCTCCTCAATCACTCGACATAAATATTATAGAAAATTTATGGCACATCTTGTATCAGAATGTGAGAAAGCATCACATCACTGGAAGACACCATTTGAAACAAGTACTGGTCCAAGAATGGGAAACAATCAGTTTTGACTTGGTTAAAAATTTGGTCCACTCCATGGCCAGACTTCTACAGGCAATTATCGATGCCTGTGGACTTTTTACGAATTATCAAATTTATATTTGTTCTGAAAATAAAAAAATAATCGGAAGTGTGCATATAGGATTTTATTATATTTTTTTATTTTTCCCCATTAACCAAAAAGTTAATTATTGTACACTTATAAAATTGTTTTAATTTTAAATATACTTTTTATTAATGTGAAGTTCAGTGGATTATTATTTCCCTTATGACCGATAGTTTAAAAAAACTGGGTGAGCAAATACTTTTTGCCGCCACTGTATGTTACTTTGTCATAAAAGGGATATCCCAATATGTACATCAGTCTTTACTGATTTTGTAGCAGTTAGTATTATTTGTTTTTAATTAACTAAGGTTTTCCTTCTATAATTAGTTGATTTAGGGTAAATGGGTCAGTTTGGTTTGAAGAGTAGACCTAGGAGCTTTAACACCGTAATGGAGGGTTTGCTTAGTAGGCTGTTGACAACGTGACTTGATACTCAAATAAGGGAGCCTTTGTTAACTTAAGTGAGAATAAATACATGATATTAACTTAATTGCTAACATATGTTTTTTTTACTTATTAAAAACCAAGTAGTTTTAGTACTGATATGTTAGCAATGTATTAGGTGTGGACAACACATGGCCTATTTCTATAATAAAAAAATCAAACTGGGTGAAGGGGTAAAATTTAAAATTTCAGAAATCTCATAAGCATTTAGCTTCAATAATAAAGAAAATGATAACTTTTTAATTAAATCAAATATCTGTTGTAAGCAACACTGAATCGATGGTACAAAAGATTTTCAATCAAATAAGATCTGCTTGTCACTAATTATTATTTGTTATAGGATACTCAAAAATATAGTAGATGATTAAGAGCAAAATTATTATACTTCTCCAGTTTATACCATACGGTTAAGTTGCGGTAAAAAAACAATGCAGTGTTTCAAATGAAGTATCAATTCCCGTTTATCGACTATAGTAGATATGGGATATTTTTTAAAACATTGAAAGTAGACAATGTCAGACTTCACAACAAGTAACTAATAGGTTCTTGAATTCCATTAGTCTACAACCTGCTAGGGTTAGGTTATTATTAAAGATTACCTTCTGTTCAAGCGTTTACAGCCAGTCCTAATGAGTACAAGCACCCCACGATGGTATGGATCAACCATAGCAAGGAATCGATGATGCCCTGATGCGAGTATGCCATGGTCTTGTGGAAAAGACCGAATGGTTGTCCATAATTGAGCAGTATCAGAAAAACGTGGCCTCCAGTAATTCGTATGCCCTAACGAGACGCGAGTTACTTATTATTTCAAGACTGGGGATGTGAAGACATAAGGTAGAAAGTCTATCCTTGGTTAAATCCTGTGGATGATTATAAAAGCCTAAGAAGGGGAGTATTGTTCGTTCTACACAGCCTTTGAGTTCGGGTGGAATTTAGGAGCTGCCTGTTTCAACCTGTTCCTGGATAACAAGAAAAAAGAGGAATATTATTACAGAAGTTAATGGGAAGAATTCGGTCCATCGTACATCCTGTCCAAGAACGGTGGGACGAAGACAAAGTTATTTATGTGCGCTTACGGACCGAATATATATACCGTATTCCCTTTGACCCGAGAGACGTCCGTGGCAACAACACTGTAGAAACGGCCACTGCACACAAGATGGATTAATTTTAATCAAAATGAATAAAAATTAAAAAAATAGACAAACACTTAAGTCCATTTAAAAAAACAAAAAATTCAAAGTAGTATTGGTACATGATTCATAGTTCCTTGAAGAACATTTCAAGAATAACAAATTATTATAATAAAAGCTTTTCCTTGAAAGTATTTAGGTCTAAATCTCACTTCCTTTTACGACCCTACTAAAATACCATAAGGTGCTTTATAGAATGCTTGTTTTATAGCCAAGGGGAAAATGGAAGTTTTAATAATTAAGTCACATTTCTCTTGAATCGTTATGTTCTTACAGTAGCTTTTGAAGTAGACCCATTAACATAGTGAGGGGAACAGAAATTGACCCAAAATTAGGGCCAATCTACCCTAAAAGTACGAAATTTTTTTTCATTTTTTATATCTCGATATGAAAAAAATAAGTCATATTTAAAACGCATCTAAATATAAGTGGCTAGTAAGATACGAGTATTAACTCAGTCAGCATTAAATCTTAACTATTATAGACGATAAAATGAAGAGCTGTGGATTGTTTTCATGATTGACTTCTTTGATAAATGTTTAATTTTTAACAACTTTAATACTAATTATAATTTTAAAAAATCGATTTCAGTTTCGAATCCTAAGGTAAAAACAATACCCCATCAAATCTATTCGCTTCTCTCATAAGCTCCTATACACGATTAATATTTTTCAGTCAACACAAAATTGTGTGTTCTCGTGGTTCAAGATACTAATACTTATTAACAAATTAAAAAGAATACAATGTAATTACTTAAAACAATTAAATTATTAAACTAATATAAATTTACAGTAACAATATTCTAAAGATTATAACCTAGGCATAACTCCTATTTAATCACTAAAATAATATACAAATAACATAAGATATTGTTTATACTAAATAACTTAACTACTTACCTAAATTTGTACAAATAGAATAAAATTACACAATAGTTTATTACTAAAAATTAACACTTACAGTCGTCTAATTAAAGTCCACCGACCTTAAGATCCTCCAAATATGACAAACTGACACACAGTAATAAACAGAAACAGTTTCTTACACTCTCGTACTGTTACAGTTAACTGATACACTGAGTTGGCAAGACTCACTTATCACTTATCACTGACTAGTTCGTCACATTGACCCTGACTGATACTAACTGTACCACAAGGCTGAAGCGGGCGGCATGCAAAGGCCCATCGAATGTTCGAGACTGCCGGAAGGGAGTGGGGAGGCTCCTCGGCCCTATGAGGTCCTTCTAATCTGTCTTAATCCTTCCAGCTCGTCTTCAGCCGGTCTTTCTCTCTCTCCGACCGTAACAGTTTATTTATGTAGTCAATAGATACTTTGTGCCATATAGATGGCTCTAAAAGCTATATTATATAAAAAAAATTATATAATTTATCAATTCTAAACCAATCGCTATCAATCAAAATCGAAATATAAAATGGAATGTAAAATATGATTTTATGTTTCAAATTCCATAATTTACATTTGTATGGCAGGCAGGCATCCGTCAACATACAACTGACCACACAACTGGCAGAAGGTTAGCCATGAAACTTGTAATTGCCAATTACTGTACTAATTAGTGTAAGCTAATTAGTGACGGAATTCTGCCATCTTCCCCTCGCCGAGTTTTACAAAAGGCTTCAAATTAAAACTAATCAATGATTGCTCCGTTAATTATGAAGTGTAGTGGGGCCGGTTCCGCCTCTAAATACTCTACAGGTGGGACCTTTCAATCAGGCTCATCTATCTCCGATTCCCTCATTAAATTTGTGTAATCAGCTTATAAAAATTTAAATGTGGAAATGGTTGACTGATTATGTGGTAGGATGGTGAAGTTATTTTACTTCATTTGTTTTTATGACAGCCCCTTATAATATCTAATAATACGCATGGCTAGACAAAATTCTAGTTGTAATTTTTCTTTAAAATTATCATTTGATAATCATTAGTTGGTGGGTTGGCAACACTGGTTAACGGTTTTTATAGATCCTCTTTAGTTAATATTTTTATTCTACATCTCTCTGGTATTTTCTATTCTGTTAATATGTTTTTCCTCCTTCATTCTCATTATCTTTATCCTTTTTTCCCACTTACTATTAATAAATATCTGTGCATCTGACCATGGAAGTAGGTTAACTTCCAGGACTTTATTGAAAAATTGTTTTTAAATCCTTTTTTGACCTCAAGTGATGTTTACTTACGAATTTTAAATGATGTTGCGAAGAACAGAAATTGATGATGACAAATGAATTTGTCGAAACGTCTTTTAATCCTTCGTTAATGGTTTAACAAGATTTATCCGACTGGAATAAAGGTTTTTTTACTCATTGGTGAATTGTATGATTTAAAGGATAGTCCAGTATATAAGAAGAAAAGCTTATAAAGAAAACCACTTACTATTTTAAAAATTAATGTTTATTAATTTAATTTTAACTCTATCATATATAATATTTTTTTAGTAACCAATTTCAAACTCATTCATTTCCCCTTACACCAAAAATATAAAAGGGAGTGGAGTGGCTCAGTGGTTGAATGCTGAGTTTCCCCACGACCCATAATGAAGGGAAAAATCTGGTGGAAGAGGATAAATCACTTCCCTGCACAACCGTTGTCGAAGAAACAGTACAGTCTCTGCCATTTACTGAGCCCCAGGCCCTTAAAGGGTTGTAGTAATACAGGGTTTTTTTTCTTCAATAGCATGACATACATTATATTTTTTATTTCTCATCAATTAACATATTTCATAATCTAACTTTTTTGCTATGTATTACTTCCTTGCCATTCTTATCATTTATGTTGATTTAACTATAATTATATTTTCTTTGGTAGTTTACTTTTTATTTAATTATTTTGTTTTGTTTTAATCTCAGCCCAGATGATGGCCTAAAAGTTCGGCCGAAACGCTGGTATAAACAAAATAAGTTGTAAACAAACTTATTTTGTTTAAAATGTATTGACTGCACCCTTCCAAAATTAAATTAATATTGTAAAAAAATCAGTTTAAAATACTTCATAAAAAATCAATTAGAATTTTAATATTGTCAGTATTATTACATTCCGATTTGGATTCTGGACCTACTCCTCCACTTATCCAGTAGAAGTCCCAATATTATCCACAGTATAACATCATCACTTATTTTATAGATATTTATTTGAAAATAAAATAACCCGATGACAATAGGTTATAGGATTGTAAGAAATAAGTTTCTCTATACCTATAAAGGGAAAAAATAATAATATAAATGAAATGACATGACTGAATATGAAAAAAAATTTTAAAAATAGCGAAATCATGTCGTTGTTGTAGTGCATAAGTGGCCAAGTCAGTCCTAGGATTGAAATGGAGTTACTGTTTTGATTATAGCACCATTCAAAGCATAAAACTACAACAAAGACACGATTCTGCTTCTCTCGGTACAATCAACTTATTTGAGACCAAATTCGAACCAAGCACTTTTTTACTAAAGCAACTGATATATAATATAAGTAACGAAAATAATCAATAAAATAGAAAAAAGTTGTCGACCACTAACCAAAATATCAATTTAAAATAAATTGAAAAATATCATTGAAAAAACAAACAGACTAATACAAAACATATTTCGATTATGAATACTAGTAGCTCCTATTAAGAGGGTGACTTTGTTTTTTTAATCTCTTTCGAACACCGACTCGATATTCGAAGCATTTTACCTGGGTATTTCCATTGTTTAATTTATAATGATGAAAATTTAGGTTCCACATAATTTCAACAAAACCATTTTGAATCTTGAATAGAAATGGCTTAATAAAGCAACAACCCATAAGAAAAAGCCTGTACCTCTACAACCGGTGAAGGGTCTTACCTTCAGTACATGGTTGAAAGTGTACTGTTTCTTGGACAACGGTGATTTGTCTTAGATCACGCTCAACCGCCAGATTTCCCCCCCTTATTTTTGGATGCATACTTTATAGAGAATGAATGAGCCCCAAGAGGGTCCTAGATCCCAAATAATCCATCTCCGGCAGTTAACACATTAAATAAAAGTCTGCTGGCGAGCGGGATTTGAACCCGGGGCCTTCGGCACTGCAACTCAGCGCTCTACCACTGAGCCACTCCGCTCCGTTTAATAAAGCAACAGGTTTTATAAAATTACCCCAAACAAAAAGTTCTTATTCTTGAAGGAAGTCTGTACAGGAATAATGAAATCTGAAAAATTAATAGTTAGAAGAAGGAAATAAAATAGGAGATTCGATAATCTCTGTAAAATAAACCGTCAGGACTGCGGAAGACCCTGTGGTGGAAGATAAAGTATCGCTTAATAAACTTAAGTATAGGCTGGGTATTCCTTCAGGTGTAATTCGGCAGAACAATGTGAGAGCCGGCCATTGAAAAAAATCGGGTGGCACTTGATTCCGTCCCATTTCCCTCATGGGATGAAGAATCTAATGCGGGGTTGGCCTCAATCCTGACCGGCTCAGTTCCTTTCCTCATTTCCCGCCCCCGGTTTGACGGCCAATCAGAATCAATCAAGCCATTAATTCAATTCTGTGGTGAAATCGATTAGACACTGCCGGAAGGACTGGACTACTACAGTGATCGGATAGTTTGTATCTTGTGTAACCTTCCCACTCCCTCCCTTATGCTCCCACATCTAATGAATATTCCATCAGTTCTGAAATCTAAAATTTGTAAATAAATAATAATTTATGTTCTTGTCTGATATAGGCTTACACTTTCCAAACGAGGTGTACACAATCAAAAGCGTATAACTCCAAAATTTATTTGTTTTCGTTTTTCACTAGTTGGCTCAAATGATTTTGTGAAATATGACTCTTTGCCACATTATTTCTCAGGATTTATTCCGTGTTTCCTGAGCATAAGGACTGGTTACAACAGATACTTCTCATGGGAAAGCCTTGTAAATTTTTAGAACAAAACACATTCATAGTGAACTCATTATCTACCTGCTTGTTTCTAACAAAAACAGCCATCCCTTAGCATTAGCAGAAATAAGTCTGGTCTCACATTTTTCAAGGGTCATAGTTTTCTGATAGATTTACAAAAATCACCGAAATAATATAATGTGCAGGTATTTGAGAGGGTAGATTTGTTCAATAAAGCTTTCAAGTTTATTGTTCAATAAACTAAGTTTTATTAGGGATCAACGACAAATGCATTTTAGAAATACCATTATGACTTTTTGAGAACTAATTGTCGAAGCACAGGAATACTAGGCAACAGGAGTATACAAACATATCGGGTAAAAAATGATTCGTATTACCAATAACTCTTGAAAACGAACATTTTAAATAAAGTTTTTATTTGACATAAAGTTTACTTACTTATAAATTACATGGTCTTGATTTCATTGCTTAACTTTTCCTAAGTCAATGAATTCTAAAGGCAAATATTTGACTTTCTAATATTTTCAGACTTTAGTCACAAAAGCCTCTTTAACCGACAACCGGTAGACTACAAAACTACTATGTAAGGAAATATAACATTATGCGAAAAAAAAACAACTTTAGAATTTCGTTGTATAAACAATTTTATACAACAACAACAACTTTATTTGCAATTGTACATATACAACAGCATAAGTGTGAATACATGTTCCGGAACAATTTTATAATTTTCTGCACTAAACGGTTACATACAGAGCAAATAAAATCTCTTTTTAGGTCATCCTGAAAAAAAATCTTTTATTGTTTGACCAAAAAAAAGTGAATCCCAACAATTTCGTGGAATCAATTTCAGATATTGTACTAAGCACAAGTCAGTAGTACAATAACTGTTTTTTCATGTCTTTTTTTAAGATTAAAAATTGATAATTTCCATTAAAGACTACTAGGCATACGACTCATTCGATGGACGAATCTTCATTATTGTGTTATATATTGATTATATACAGATGTATTGACTAATATACATATACATTAATATACATATATATTGACCCTCCGAACAGTTATTTTATACATTTTCATGTACTTTATTTATTAATCAAGACATATGATGTGCTGCATAAGCTCAATACAAATTATCAATATTTTCATTGAAAAAATAATTAGTATATACTTATATTATTTATGAGGAGCGGAGTGGCTCAGTGGTAGAGTACTGAGTTATCATGCGGGAAATCCTGGTTCAAATCTTATAGTACTGTTACGGGCTACTGGGTGTAAAATGGACTAAACTATTACTTAATTCAAGAATCTAATATTTATTAACAAATTAGAAAGAATACAATGAGATTATTTAAAACAGTTAAATTATTAAACTAATATCAATTTACAATAATAATATTCTACTAAATGTTATCTAATTTCTAAGATAATATACAAATAATATAAGATATTGTTTATACTAAGTAACTAAACTATTTATATAAATTTGTACAAATACAATAATATTACACTATAGTTTACAATTACAAATTAACACTTACAGTTCGCTAACTAAAGTCCTCCGACCATAAGACTCTCCAAATATGACAAACTGCCACACAGTTTATTACACTTATTACACGGCCACTAATTGTCACTGTTGCTCACTAAGCACTTATTACAGACTGATACTAACTCACTGTAACTCACGCACTATCACTAGTTAACGACTGCTACTCACTGGCATATTACTTCACTGCTTATTACTGACTCGTCTTATTACCGAACTCGTCTTATTACTACTCCCGGCCAGAACAGCTGTCCTTTTTATATAGGCAAGGCCGGTCGGGGTGGGGATTTCTCGGAAGAAGACCGAGAACCGCCTAGACCGACCCACAAGGATCTACGCCATTCTATAATCCCTTCCGCTTAATCCCATTGTTTGTCTTATCCTCCCAGCCGGTCCTACTTCCTGCTCTGACCGTAACACTGCCCCCTCCTTAAAAGTGCTCTGCCCCAGAGCATAGTCCGGAGAAATCGGGCGGTTATGAGCTTCCCTCGATGGAGACGCATTTCCTTTCCAGGGGTTGAACGTGCACACCAATATGGCGAGTCCAGAGTTGGCGAATATCTGTTCAAGCATGTTCCTGACAACCTTCCACTCCAGGCCGTCATATCCACAGCCCAACTTAGGGATCGCGAGCTTGGTGACACGCAGTCTCAGAAGCTTACTCCGCAGGTCGTCGAGGCTTCGCCGCAGTGCGTCATATGTGGGCTTCTGATCAGTAGCACACTTGGTAACTAAGTAGAACATGTGTCGTCCTTCGTGCGTATGGTGGAGTGCTTTCCCGACGCTTGGTCCTTGGCGTTCCAGTTCCTCAGTTCCAGCAAACTTCTTCCTGAAGACCGTTGCAATCCCTCGTGAAGTCCTCAGATCTTCGGCGACACAATGGGCCAGAGAATAGTCCGCGGGTAACGAGAAGATATCTCTGTATACTGCCTGAGTTACTCCACGGAAACCTTGTACCTTAGGTTGTGCAACTGATACCTTACTGGTCTCCACGTTGTTGAGGTTCCTGACTTGCTGGTCTTCTGTCGGGCCATGGTCTCCTTTGTAAGGGGCCAGTCTGTTAAAATGGACTACCCTGGGTTTTCCTTTTGGCTGCTTCCTGATCCTATAGATGACGTCGTTTATCCTATTGATGATCTCAAACGGGCCATCCCAGGAGTTCTGAAGTTTAGGTGAGTAGCCTCGCCTCCTTCGAGGGTCATGTAGCCAGACCAAATCTCCAGGATGGAAGCCACCTTTCTCTGCCCTGATGTCGTAACGCTCCTTCATTCTGTCACTGGCTCCCTGGATGTTTGCACGAACCTTCTCGTGGATATTATCCATCCGCTTCCGTAGATTCGTGACGTATTCCTCTCCGTTAACTTTCTCGTCGGGCTTGAACCCGAATTTCAGATCACATGGCAAACGAAGTTCTCGGCCGAACACCACATTTGCGGGGGTCTGCCCCGTTGCTTCATGGACTGAACTGCGGTAGGCTAACAGGAACAAGTGAAGATACTGGTCCCAGTCTCGCTGATGGTCGGAAACCACTTTAGACAAATATCGACCCATTGTCCTGTTCATGCGCTCCACCATGCCATCCGATTGAGGGTGAAGAGGTGTCGTCCTGGTCTTCCGTATTCCCAGTGCTTCACACATTTCGGAGAAGACTGCAGACTCAAAGTTTCTTCCCTGGTCAGCGTGAAGTTCCATGGGTACTCCAAACCGGCTGACGAGCTGCTTCACAAGTACGTCTGCAACCGTGACTGCCTCTTGATTCGGAAGGGCATACGCTTCCACCCACTTAGAAAAATAGTCCATGGCCACGAGAATATATCGGTTACCTTCGTCTGTCACAGGGAAAGGGCCAGCGATGTCGATCGCTATCCTCTCGAACGGTGCTCCCACGTTGTACTTCTTCATAGGGGCCCTCATTCTTCTTGTTGGTCCGTTAGAAGCCGCACAAGTCGCACAACGCCTGCACCAGTCCAACACATCGTCCTTAAGGTTTGCCCAGTAAAAGCGTTCACGAACTTTTTCCAATGTACGGTGAACTCCAAGATGGCCGCCAGTTACACCGTCATGTAGCTCCCTAAGAACTTCGGGCACTTTCTTCCTTGGAACGATGAGCTGTAGCCTACGCTGATCTCCTTCCGCGTTCTCCAATGCCCGTTTCAGCAGCCCGTTGTCCACTAAAATGGAGTTCCATTGGGCCCAGTACGTTTTTACATTCTTCGACATTGGAGCAACATCCTGCCAGGTCGGTCTTCCTCGCCCCGATATTTTCCATTCCTTTATTTGTTTTAAGTCCGGGTCCTCGTCCTGTTCCTTTGACACCTCTGCATCTTGCCAACTGTCGATGACAACTGTAGTCCTCAACACCGCTGCCTGCTTCTCTTCTTGTCGAGAACAATGGTTGCAGCCTTCATCACAAGGTCTTCTTGACAAAGCATCCGCATTCCTGTGGCTCGTTCCAGAACGATGAGCAGATTCAAAGTCGTACTCTTGAAGGCGCTCGATCCACCTTGCCACTTGTCCCTCCGGTGACTTGAATCGCAGCAGCCACATTAGAGCAACGTGGTCCGTTCTCAGCAGGAACCTTCTTCCGTATAGATATTTATGGAAGTGCTCTATGGATTTTACTACTGCCAAAAGCTCTTTCCTTGTAACACAGTAGTTGCGTTCCGGAGCTGAGAGTGCTTTGCTGAAATATCCAATCACCCTTTCTTCTCCGTCTTGGAGCTGAGAGAGGACACTTCCAATGGCGATGTTGCTGGCATCTGTGTCAAGTATGAACTTGCCCTCGGGACGTGGATAGCTCAGAATAGGAGCACTACTCAATTTGCTCTTCAGCTCCTCGAAGGATGCCTGGCACTCGTGATCCCAATGGAAAGACCTTTTCTCTTCGGTTAGCCTGGTAAGAGGTTTTGCGATGTTAGCGAATCCTTTCACGTACCTCCGGTAATAGGTGCAGAGCCCGAGGAAACTCCTCACCTGGTGCTTATCTCGAGGTACTGGCCAGTCGGTGATCGCTGCTATCTTCTCTGGGTCAACAGCAACTCCGTTGTCTGACACAATATGCCCCAGGTAGTTGACTTGCCTTCGGAAGAGATTACACTTCTTCGGGTTCAACTTTAGGTTTGCTGCACGCAGTCGTTCGAAGACCTTCTCCAGATTCTTCAGATGGTGAGCGAAGGACTTTCCCAGAACAATAATGTCGTCTAGGTATACCAGGCATACCTCCCAAGAGAGACCTCTTAACACGTTTTCCATCAGCCTCTCGAATGTGGCAGGAGCATTGCAAAGCCCGAATGGCATTACTGTAAACTGCCAGAGCCCAGTGCCAATTGAAAACGCCGTTTTCTCTTTATCTTCAGGTGCCAATCCAACCTGCCAATATCCACTGCGGAGATCCAAGGTCGAGAAGAGTTTACACCCCTCCAGGGTGTCCAGCGTATCGTCAATCCTGGGAAGCGGATAACTGTCCTTCTTGGTGACGTTGTTCAGAAGACGGTAGTCTACGCAGAACCTCGTTGTGCCGTCTTTCTTCTTCACCAATACGACAGGAGACATCCAGGGGCTACTCGAAGGCTCAATGACACCATCAGCCGCCATCTCCTTTATGATCTTCTCGGCGTCCTCCCGTTTGGCAAACGGCAGCCTCCGCGGGACCTGTCGGATGGGCTTCGCATCCCCGGTGTCAATCCTGTGCTGGACGATATCCGTTCTGCCCCGTGGTCCTGGTCCGATCTCGAAGACGTCATGCCATCGGATAATCATATTCTTCACTTCCTCGCTCTGTTCGGGCGAAAGGTCGCGACATGATTCGTCCAAAAATCCTTTTAGTTCCTCTGGCAGTCCTCGGAGCTCGGTGGGACGACGTTGCTGCTGACGAACCACTGAGGTAGCGGTTGTACACTCCCCGACTTGTGTTCCTTTCTTCAGCGTTACCGGGAAGCTGTTCAGATTCATTAGCCTAATTGGAGTGGTACGTCCAACCTTGATGAGAGACCTAGCAACCAGTACGCCGCGTCCTATCTCCTGTTCTTCGTGCGTTCCGGGTTCCAGTAGTACACATTGACCCTCTGGTAGATGTCCTTCGACCGTCCCATGCTTCACGATTTGGCTCTGTGCAGGTAAAGTGGTGTCTTCTAGTAAGAGCACTCGTGCGTAGAGATCCTTTCCCTGCCGAAGGATGACTTCCTCGTCTCCCATCGTCAGCACACCTTTTGACATGTCCAGCTTGATCCCGTATGCGATCATGAAGTCCATGCCCAATATGGCATCTTCATCGATCTCTGCCACGAGAGCGCGGTGCTTCAGATGTTGACCCCCGATGATGAAGGTGGCAACTGTCTCCCCGTAGACCTTGGCTGGCTGTCCCGTGGCAGTCCGTAATGCCCAAGTTGTTGGTAAGATCTTCTCAGCTGGAAGTGTTTTCGAGTTCAAGATTGTCATGGTTGCGCCGGTATCTATTAGCAGGCTTCGCAGCTGCCCGTTCACCATCCCATCAACGTAGAAACTGTTCGTTCTGCTTCCTATTGACGCAACTCTGATGGTCTTCCTGGGGCCTTTGACGTTACGGGTTGACAGTTGCCCCTTCCCATCAACCCTACTTAGTTTTCCTGTGGCTTTTCTTGCTTCTTCGATGGACACTTGCTTCTAGGGTGTCCAAGTTGGCCGCAGCTCCAACAGCGTATCTCCTTCTTACGGGTCCTGAGAGCCTCCAAAACTTTAGTTACTATGTCTTGGATGCTAGGGACCACATTAGGCTCCGCTTCTACTGCTCTAACTCGCGCATGGCCCCGTACGGACTGTCTAACAGCCTCGAACTCCATGGCCTGGGATAATGCGTCTCCCAGAGTTTTCGGGCGGGCGAGCTTCACTGCTTGCTGTGTCTCTGGGTCCCGAAGTCCATCCAGGAATTTGTCGACAGCCAAGCTTTCGTAGACATCGTCGGTGACCGATGGGTAGGCGTTCCTCACCAGCCGGGCAATATCCGCTTCAAATTCCTGCAAAGTCTCGTTGGTCTTCTGGACCCTGCTTCTCAGCTGTGAGCGATACAGCTGGTCCATGTGGCGGTGGCCGAAACGCATCTCCAGTCTTCTGATCAGCTCCCCGTAGTTGGACCGCTCCGACATGGGTATCCCCTGCAGTACTCCCAAGGCATCTCCACGCAGGGCCAGACACAACGCTGAAGCTTGGGTCTCCTGTGACCACCCGTGGATCGAAGCAGCTGTCTCGAAGAGAGTCATGTAGTCCTCCCACGGCGTCTTTCCGTCGAATACTGGAATGGTATTGTGAGTTGGTGGCGCCACAGCATAGGCGGGTAGAATGGTGTTATGATGGCTGCCCTCGCAGGAACGGTCGGTGTCGTTCGTCGGTGGGTTGCTCATACGTCCCTCGAGAGCTTCCATTCTTAGCCTAATTTCGTCAACTTTTTCTCCTAGCCTAGATTCTACAACAGCTACTTTATTATCTACATTTTCCATTAACTTATTCTCTAATGTGCCTAATTTAGACTCTAATGTATACAATAAATCACTTTTTACAGTACTTAGCTCATTTTTAACAGTGCTTAACTCATTACCTAGCTCATTTTTAACAGTGCTTAACTCATTACCTAGCTCATTTTTAACAGTACCTAAATCATTCTGTAAATTACCTAGCTTATTTTCTACATTGCCTAGTTCATTTTTAAAAGTTGCAGACAACTTGCTTAAATCAGTTTCAAACAGAACGTCATCTGGATTTTCCCCTAGCTCTACAAAAAATTGACGCAAGCGATGTTGCAGTACACTTTTATTTCCTGAAGAATCCAGATCACGTTCTTCTAATTCCCTTTTTAGATCCGCAACTTTTAAATCCTTAATTTAACACTTTGAGAAGCCATTTTTCATACAGTAGCCCAATAATTACAAAATAATAACAATTACACAAAATATCCCACTTCTGACACCAATTTGTTACGGGCTACTGGGTGTAAAATGGACTAAACTATTACTTAATTAAAGAATCTAATATTTATTAACAAATTAGAAAGAATACAATGAGATTATTTAAAACAGTTAAATTATTAAACTAATATCAATTTACAATAATAATATTCTACTAAATGTTATCTAATTTCTAAGATAATATACAAATAATATAAGATATTGTTTATACTAAGTAACTAAACTATTTATATAAATTTGTACAAATACAATAATATTACACTATAGTTTACAATTACAAATTAACACTTACAGTTCGCTAACTAAAGTCCACCGACCATAAGACTCTCCAAATATGACAAACTGCCACACAGTTTATTACACTTATTACACGGCCACTAATTGTCACTGTTGCTCACTAAGCACTTATTACAGACTGATACTAACTCACTGTAACTCACGCACTATCACTAGTTAACGACTGCTACTCACTGGCTTATTACTTCACTGCTTATTACTGACTCGTCTTATTACCGAACTCGTCTTATTACTACTCCCGGCCAGAACAGCTGTCCTTTTTATATAGGCAAGGCCGGTCGGGGTGGGGATTTCTCGGAAGAAGACCGAGAACCGCCTAGACCGACCCACAAGGATCTACGCCATTCTATAATCCCTTCCGCTTAATCCCATTGTTTGTCTTATCCTCCCAGCCGGTCCTACTTCCTGCTCTGACCGTAACAGTACTTTTATTTAGTCTGTTTGCGGCGGGAGATGGATCATATGGGATCTAGGACCCTCCTGGGCCTCACCCACTCCATAAAATATTATAAAAATAGGGTACCCAATAAGGGGGAAAATCTGGCGGTTGAGCGTGATCTAGGACAAATCACCTTTCTACAGAACCGATGTCCTTAACAGTACCTACCATGTACTGAACCCCAGACGCGTTCACGGGTTTTAGTGGTACAGATTTTTTTTTTTTTAGGTTTTAATTTTATGAAAATAACTTTTACTATCCTATATCATCATTTCCTATACTCTTGTTGTTTATGGATTGACTTAAATGTCACAATCTACGGTGATTATTATTTTCGAAATGGATATTACTAATGTAACCGCCACCTAATGAACTGAAGAAAGATTGAGGCATAACGAACCCTTACGTGGTCCACAAATATGAATAATTTAGTCCCTTCCTCATTATATAAAGCAACTTCTAAAAGGGCTGCTTTGCCAAAAGATCTTTCAATTAAATATTCATCGCAGGCCACTTTGTCGCCTGTTAAGTGTTGCTATATCTCATTTGAGGATATCGTCTATGAGCCCTTAGCTCTCTTTAACAAAACCTTAATACTCTGTGGCAAACTGATCCTCATCAGCTTCTTCACCAGACTTCAAAGCGTGTTTTATTCTTTAGTGACCTATGTACATGAATTAGTAGACGTAAGTCGAAATACCTAAATATTAGGGCTTCTACTCTGGGTAAGGTCATTCTGAGAGTGGTAAATTATAAGGTGGAATGCGCCTTGGTTCCTAGGGATACTCAATGTTAATTATAGTATATGAATTAATCCACGAAGTAAACTAAACAATAATATATTTGAAAATTAGAATGGAAATGAATATGAAGGTTTTTGGAAGAAATAAAACAAAAGATAGAAGAAAAACTTTTTATTTATTTAGCATAACCTACTTTTCCTTTCGGCAACAAGGGATATGCAGGGGTTGTTTGTTTGTTCATTTAACGTCACTTTATGCTGCTATAGCTAATCGGACGATGCTACAGTGGGAGCTCTAAATTTTGCCTACCTAGGTTTAATTAGGATAGGGATTTTTAACGAGTACCTGACATCGTACAGGCTCTGGACCCTCGTTTAACGTCCCTTCCGAAGGACGGCGTAACTAAGGATTTTTCACTCCCTTAAAAAAATATGCAGGGGTTAGCAGACATAGATAGATCTATTAAGGCTATCTCTATCAATAATCTTCAACTATATTCCCTTATAGAACCCCTCCCGCCCACCTACCTCTTGCACAACTATAAGATTTGCTTGTACCATCCTTCCTTAAACGAACTCTTGAACATTGTCTTCTTTCATGAAATGTAATGCAGCCCAGCTGATCATTGAATAATTGCAGTACATACATATACGTATCAAAATACAAAAAAACCTGATACCAATACGAAACGGATTATTATTAACTCTAAACAGCAGCCCTGAAGTCACTACAATCTTACTAGAAAAATACCCTCTGGCCATTGACCATCAAACATCTTCAAGGTCTTGGAACTAACCCACACTCTATAAAGTGGGTACCTTAATTGGGAAAAACCGGTAATTTAAGACGACATCGGACAAGTCACCTCCCTACAAACGGTTGTTCTAGAAACAGTTCAATGTCTACCACGTACTGAGCCCAACACGCTTCATGGGTGGTTGTGGTACATGTTTCCTTTTTCCTGTCTTAACGATTCGTAAAACATAATTTTATTTGATTGCTTATTATAGTCATAATAGCGAGGGCTATAGGTAAAGGAGTTTTCTTATTTCCTAAGTCCTTTTACAACTTAAGGATAATCAGTTGTAATGAGGCATTGGATGAATTACGAAGTTGCAAATGTGGGGTTCTTATGATAGAATCACTGTATTAAAACTTCTATCAAATGTTATAGTATGTAATTCCCGGTACCTGAAGTAAAAGCCTTTTCTTTTCTGACTTTTGACCCTTGATCAATGAAATAAAACAGTATAAAGTGTAAATTGATTATAAAGAAACTATCTCTAAACCTAACTAAAAAACTAACTATGTCTACCTCGGTTCGTCTTTAACTTTTAATTAATATTAATACCATAGCTTTGAAATTTGTAATAACCATTTGATATTTTAGATAAACAATTATTAGGATGGTTTAACTTTTCATTGTTTTTCCTTAATAAATTGGTACACCCGATTACCTTCCTAAAACAAATTTTTAAAAAATTGCTCAGACAGATAGGTTTTGGAACTTGCTGACTGCGACAAGTCAACATAAAAAGGTACCATTATGCGGCGCCAATAATTCAAGATCTGTGGAGGATGTGAGCACTCTCGCTTGGCTAGCAAGTTGATGGCCTGGAATGAAGCCAACTCTCGTTAAACAGAAAACGGAGGAAAAATAGTCCGGCTTAGTGTCCTCCAATATATCGTAAGCGTCTCGACAGATCTACTTCTAAACACCAGGAAATAAAAATAACAATAAATGGTTTAACAGACTTGTGATTGGATGCCCACAACACCTAAAAGCACCTATACCTTAATCTCCCCACCAACATTTCGGTCTAACCTTTTGACGCTTCCCATTCAGCTGGGCTCTTATTAGCTTTAGAGATTCGGTTCAAATGCAATAACCTTATATGCCCGTCGTATTCATTACGTTTTCTTCTTCTAACTTCAATTATACTAACATAGTACATGCTTCGCATTCCCGCATTGCGTAACCTCGTAAATTTTCCAGGCTTCTCCTTTATGGATCAAATATTTTTTACAGCCTTGAGGTATTTTCGAATACCTCGAGACGTTCTTCCTATGACTTTCCCATGACTAACAGCCATAATCAATTGTAAAAGGGTAATGGGTTTATAAATTTAAATTTTTAAATGTTGACAGAAGGAGCAATTTGAGTGATATTTCAACTGTTTTAGGTTAATCTAAACCCTGCATTGGGAGCGGAGTGGCTCAGTGGTAGAGGATTTAGTCGTCATACCGAAGATCCAAGGTTCAAATCCCACTGCAGACAAGGATTTCCTTTAATCTGCTGCCGGAAATGGATCCTATGGGATCTAGGACCCACCTGGGGCTCACCCAGCCTCTATAAAGTGGGTAGCCAAAATAAGAGAGAAAAATCATTTAGTTGGGCGTGATAGTGGCAAATCTTCTCCCTGCACAACCGTTGTCCAAGGAACAGTATAGTATCTATACTATGTAACGAGCCCTAGGCCCTTCAAGGATTGTAGTGGTACAGGTTTTTTGTTTCGTTTTTTTAATCCCTATGGTATAAATAACTTCTCTCCACTATTATCTATATAGCAAAAAGTATTTTCATTTCTGCAAATGACTCAAATTACAAGCATTGACCTCTACTGCTTTCTTCAAAATTATTATATTTCGCTGAGTAATTATCGTGCCTCTATTCAACCGAACATGGATAATTTACCATTCGTATTCAATACCTTTTTGGTCCATATCACCAGGCAGCAGTGAAACCCAACTATAATAGGCAGATTCAAGTCTACAGCTCAGAGTTCAGAGCTCAGGTTGCTTAGATAGTTTAGGAACTTTTAGCTGATGAGCATGTTGAGGACAAACAAAAGACTGAGTTGGCAGCTTTATGAGTAACAAATGCATATTCAAGAAAGTAAAGGAATGCCAAAGGGACAAGGGATTTCTGATAGATAATTAGTGCTGTCAATATAGAGTTAGTGATATAATAATCATGTGCTAGTTAGCTAATTGAATATGGCTTCCAGAAATTATTTCTGATCACGTCGGTAATTAGTTTCAGATCCATTTATAGCATATATAAAAATTTAATTTTTTTTTTATTGAAAGCTTCTTTTGGTAGGGGATACAATAGTGGATTCACGCCAGCAACATGCACGAGACTGCCCCCAGTGAATCGATTATACTATCCTATCTAACGGCGATATGGTCCTTGGCCTCCTCAGTGATCCTCCTCCACTCCGACCTGTCTTCGGCTGCCCTTCTCCATCTGCCGACACCCAACGTCCGAAGGTCCTCCTCCACATCCTGTAGCCAACGAAGTCTAGGTCTCCCTCTTCTCCTTCTTCCACCAGGGTGTCCCTCCATCATCATTTTTGGTAGTCTACTTCTATCTATTGTACGTGCCCCAACCATCTTATCCTGGCTCTCTTAACCGTGGCAACAATATCTGGAGTACCATATAGATTCCTAACTTCCTCGTTTACCTTCATTCGCCAGCTATCTCCTTCTTTTGTTGTGCCAAAGATCTTTATGAATATTTTTCTTTCCCACATGTTTAACAACCTTTTATCGTTGCGTGTCAGCGTCCAAGACTCACTTCCATACATGACCACTGGTTGAAGGACAGTACGATAGACTCTTATTTTGAGGGCTCATTTTCATTAGAGACTGGTGCCATTGATTGCCCGCAGTTATCCTTGCCTTAATTTCTTCTCTAATCTTATTATCTTCAGTGATAACAGTGCCCAAATACTTAAACTGCTGTATTCTTTCGAAACGATATACATCCATGCCCATCCCTTCTTCTTCCTTGCTGGTTATTCCTGCAACTGATAATTCCTATAAGTTCCCTAAATTTACACTCCCTTAGCCAACTGTCCACTGTCGATAAATTTATCGTACGTAAAACTGATCAAAATTGTTACTTGTACTAATCGATTGATGTCGCCTAGTCAAGATATTTTTAAAAATTATGTAGCACATCACTAAGTGAGTCATTCTCACCTTACTTCTTTGCTGCAACCAATTTTTATATTTATTTTAATATTATATTGAAAATTTTAATTGCAATCAAAGGAAGAGAGATTACTGCTATGTGATCAATAGTTTAAAATAGAAGTGCTTATCACTAGAAAATAAAATTTATATCACAATTCCCTTTAAAATCATAGATTATAAAAAGCTGAATCCTCACTAGTTAATTGGGTTTAGTGAATTTCATTATACGAAGTTAAATATGTATTAAACTGATCCAATATGACTAGAATCATGGTGCGGGGCTCCCCTTTCCCTGGCTAAGGGTACAATTAATAAGCTAGCCAAGAGGAAGATAAAATCGCGTTGGGATAGGGCCAATATAAGGCATACTAAACTTTTTATAAAGGATCCCAACGACAATCTTTCTGAGAAAATCAAGAAAGAATGTCGAGAACCGACCTCAAAAGTATGGTTGAAACCATCACTGGGCACTGTAAACTCAGGAAACATATGCGAAGCTTGGGCATTGAACGAGAACCTCGGTGCAGATGGTGCACAGAGGAGGACAAAACCCCCTGGCACATTATCTTTGAATGCAAAGCACTAAGTCGAAAGAGAACATTAGACCTTGGCCCTGGAGGACACAAGGAATTTCAAGAACTGAGATTTAAAGACTATCTAAAATTTCTCAAGTCTAGACCTAGGTTAGAGATTTTTAGGACTCGAGCAAGGATTTTTAGGAAGAGTCACACACAAATAATAATAATAAATATGTATTAGGGTGTACAGCAATTATAAACGGTAATCAGCTAGTTAGAATTTACAATCCAGCAACTTAGTATCAATTAAAATCTTAATTAATTATCAGTTGAATATAATTAAGAAAGAATGGTAATAGGGTAATTGCATTAACAAAATCCGACTTAACCACTTATTCAGCGGGGCTGTAGATATAACCTAGTAAAGACAAAATTATTAACATTTTACCTAACAGAGGAATAATTAAATACAAAAATGCATATTCATTCATCTAATGAGCCGTCTGCCAAGCAATCTATTTCATTAGAGTCACTGATATATTATTATTTTTTAATGTTAAATATATACTATGCTATGTATCGTGCCGGGCGCTATGATAAAAATAAATAAATATGAATGACACAGAGGACTCTATATTTACTCCAGTTTTAATTTTTAACATCAGATACTTTTTAATTTAAGTTCTGTAAGTATTTAATGGTAATCTTATATAACATCTAAATCATTAACCGCATTTCAAATTGTATTTATAGAGTATATTCATTATAATTCTTTTGGTGCTTACTTCACCCAGATGGACAATATTGATGGTTTAATTAATTAGTAAATTGGCAAACACTCAATCAAACTCTGGAAAAGAATCCAATTTATAATAAAGTTAGGACTTTTAAAAAATAATAATATGAGTAATAATCACAAATGATTACACTGGCATACCAAAATCAATTAGAATTATTAAAATATATTTAATCCCTACAAACAAAACATTATTAAATGGGATATCTTTGGATTAGAAATAGATAAAAGATTAAAAAATTAATTATAAAAATAATACATCTCTTATCTGTTTTTGTATTTTTGCAATCCTGTTTTTCAAACAGGTCATTGATCCCACTCCTAAGAATTTGTTCCTTTGGGATTTATAGATTTACGAAAAGGGGGATACATGGCAAAGACAAACTTCTGGCAGTTTGATTAATAAGATGAAGACTCCACTATGTCGAAGAAAAACATTTACATCTTTACATCTTTCTAGGTTTCTTGACCTGAAAAAAGTTCTAATATATATACATTTATGTATTTTTGTTATGTATTGTCTATAATTCGCTATACAAAACACGTTTATGAGTAAGCGGTAGATGAGTGTAATAGTGCAATGATACTACATCAATCAGTCATATCTCAATCAGATTATGTCTTGAAAGAATTAATTTGTTAATGAAATTTCGTGTAATGCGAAACTTTAATTAATTAATAAATAGACCATGGATCATGTAGCTATATGTAGTAAGGATTAAGTTTCCTATTGTTAATTAATACATATGGAAGCGAATTGAAAGTGCAATAAAAATGAAATTCGCCGCATATTTATTTGTTTAAAAAAAAATTAAATGAATTGATTTTTCTTGACTTTTGATAACTATTAATTAAGGTTAATTTAAGTACATATTAACTCAAGTATCTTGGTTAAGAATATATTTTTACAATTTTTTTCTTGTTTTTATCAAAAGATTATGAAATATAAATTTGTAGAACCCCGTCAAAAAATCAGGACATTTAAGAATAATGTGTTTTGTTATATCTTTATCATTTTTATAGTGATCGGAGAGTTTATCTCAATAATATAAACTGATGTATACTCTACTCATTCCAATACTATTTGAATAAAATTTACAAGTGGAAATGTCTTCGATCACCACGAATGGTGTGGCTGAGTTTAATTGGTGCACTCTAAACATAAGGATTGATGCATATAAATAACAGTTAAATCAATAAAATTATAACTGTTACTAACAGGCAATAACTGAGATCTGTTATATCAAATTGCCAAGAATAGCTATTAAAATGTTTGTAAAATATGGTTGTTCATTTTACCCGGCAACAAATTAACAACGAAACTCTTCTTATATAATTTTGAAACTTGGAAAGAAAGTTTATTTAATTTTGTGTTAAAATAAATTAAAAATGTAAGTTCGTGAAAGTTCACTCAATTTTTATAAGAGTATATTGTCTCTACATTTAACGAAAGGAATGTAAAAATTAAATCGAAAACTTCATCCCCCGTTTATTAAATCCCTAAATTATACGAATCGTACCGACATTGCCTTTATCTAGGTTAATGTGAAGTATAGTGATACAATAGCCGTATGATCAATCAGAAGTAAACTCTAGTCTCATAAAATCTGTTATTACGAGCCCGACTTGGATGAGATCCAAACTCTCTTACATTTGGTCCCTAGCTATTATTGGATTCGGGATTAAAATGTTTTCAATTTTTATCTGATCCTTGTTCAAGTAATTATATTTAATGGTGCTTTTTAGAAAATTATGACCACTACTAGTTCAGTATCTAGTTGTTGGAATATCAAACAACAGAATATACAATAATAGGTCGTTTCTAAATCAAGTCGTCTTGAATATCCGCGACACACATCATAATACATCATATTTGTAGATTTTATCATTGCTAACGAATAAAGGAAGGCTGGATATCATTCTGTTCAATGATACCCCTTTGAGTAAACAATAGAAAATTTAAGTATTTCTTTTGTTTTTATTTCTATATATTCTCGCTAGAATATAATACGTTAACGAGGTAAAAAATAAAATAGGAAGACAACTTTTCAGTCAAATATATGACAGCAGCATTGTCCTAGGTAAACTTAAGAGTATATAATCTCAAATTAAGCTAATGAATACATTACAATAAATTTTCATTTTTTTCCCATTTAAAATTTATTTTTGGTCATATTGGATCTCGAATATATAAGAGAAAAAATAGATTAAACGGTTCACATAAATAATACTTCTTCTTCAAAGTCGTAATTTGCAAAAGTAGAATTTGAAAAATTGGAAGCAGGCTCATGTGAACTTTATCATCATTTAAAATTATTTAAATATCAATGTTTGATTCATGGATTCATATATAATAATTCATTTAGAAAATAAAATATTTGTTTAAAAATATATAGATATATTTTCATTAATCTCTGTTTAATGAAAATATATATATTTTTTTAAATAGAGATACAATTTTCCATTCATAGAAAAATTTGAATCTGTCCCTAGCAGGAATCGGCTTTGTCACCAGAGGTTTTATATGAGGGTCTGAGAAGCAATTACAAGTGACAATTTAACGATGTGAATATTGAGACAATAAGATATGAGCTGTTATATTTGAAAGTGGTACAAGTCCATCTTTTCATATTCACGATATCTTAAAGTTTCCATTTGAATTACTTTAAAAATATGGGCAAACGGGCAAATGTTTTTATCACTTATGCGTTTAAAACCCTATATTTTATGAAATAATAATCATTAAAACCATTTAAAAGTATAAACGAATTTTTTTCAGATCCGAATGAGCTTATACCACTTTAAAATATAACAGTTCATATGATGAATGTACTAAGAAAGTACAATTAAATAATTTTACACAGTTAAAATTAAAATATTTTTGTTTTGAAGAGAAAAGATTTGTCCTGGCCGGGATTCGAACCCGGGTCGTCTGCTTCTCTCAGTGCTCTAATCAGATGAGCTACCAGGTGTCGTATCCAAGTCAGACACATCAGACACCGATCCTATATCCCCGTGTTCTCGCAATTTTTGCGATGTATACATGGGGAAGAATGTTCATTGAACATTAATTTAATTAGGATCTTGTTGACAAACGACAATATATTGTTTATAATTTATTTTGTTAGTTGTTATTTTTATGGTAATTATTTATTTGTTGAAGAGAAAAGACTTGACCTGGCCGGGATTCTAACCCGAGTCGTATGCTTCTCCGTAGCAGTAATCTAAGCCACTGAGCTACCAAGTAAAATAAAGATAAATAAGTAAAATAAAAATAACTACCTACTCATAAAAATAAATTATATAATTAAAATATTTTGATAAAACCAAAAATGTTCAAGTTCGTATCATGCATATATTTTATCTCTTTTATATTTGGCAATATTACTTTAGGAAACTATTTTAATGAATTAACTATTCACAACTACAAATAAATTTTTATTTAAAAAAATAAATTATACCCCTTGGTTTCATACCCCACCTCATAATAACATTGTTTATTTCTGTAACACAAATATTGTGGATACGGTGTTGTTTACGATGAAGATAGAGCGAAAAAAAGAAAATGTAGAAAAGTTTAACTAAACAAATTAAACTGCAAAGTAATTTGGCATACATTAAAAAAAAAAATCTGAAATTTAAATTTATGTAAAAACTTTAATGGACTGAGAATTAATTAAAAACCTCTTTGCCGATTCTTATCTATTTGCATCAAATCATTAATCTGGGTGTATTAATTAATTTTCTTTCTGTTCTCGTCACACGTTATCTGTTTATCTATGTATTTTATTGTTTGTTGTTCTAAGGACATTCATTTATTTTTTATTATAATATATATTGTTCTTTGGAAGATTATTATTATTAAGATTAGTGGCTGTCCCGGCAGACGTTGTTCTGCCCTATTTCAATAAACAAAGGGCTTCCAAATTTTCTCCAGCCATTGCATCACCATGGCAACTTCATAGATTGTTGGTGCATTGAAACACCTCACATGTTCTCCTACAGCAGTTTTATCAGCTCTGATTACAATTTTATGATTACCATATGGCTTAAGATCCAGTTTTAAACAATGTAATCAATTGATTGTGTTGATGAAACAAAGTTTGTAATTGTTCTACAATAGACCTCCTCAATGAACTGCTATTATCAATTTCTTCTGTTGTATTTCCCATGAAATAAATTTGCAGGGATTTATAGTAGTCATCAGTTACCGGCAACAGCGAACTTTTTGTCCTTGTATCTGGAAACAGAAAAAAAAATATTTTTACACAACACCTTAAAAAGGAATAAACAAAGTAAGTCTTGTTACCTTAAAAGTTAGCGTGTAATTGTCGCGAGGTATATTTGTTGCCCCGAAAGAAGTCATTTGGAAGCAGTTTATATATTATTGTTGTTTCTAAGGAAATGTATGGAATCCCTTCCAGTTTCTGAAACCAATGAGTGCAATGGCCTAGGTGATGGAACCAATGACTCATTTTGCCATTTGCGCAACACATTCCATTTCCCTCATTTTTGTATTTCAATACCTTGCAATAGGGGCAAAATGACAGATCAATAGCAACGCATTGGTAGGGATTGTAGTCAATTGAAACATGGTAATTGAAAGCCGCTCGTGAATCACTGAAAACAGTTAGGAGACGACGCGTTGCACGTGATTGTAATATCCTAATCCTTTCAGTCTCTTTTCGCTCTTCACGTTATTTGCAGTCCGATTAGATTGAAAATTAGCTTGATTTGTAAAGTTTCGTTCTTTGACCCAAATTGCTGCGCCCGCATCTTATGGGTCTAAATGTAAACACCCTCAACAAATAAACACACAATTGGTTTTGGAGGGAAGCGAAAATTTAATAACAACCAAGAAAATGCTACGCACCAAGCAAGCAATAATAATACGTACGTCAGTTATATTTTTTTTTGTTCAATTTGCTTTTAAAGAACGTAGGCAAAGTAATATAAGTCCATGCAGCCTCTTCCCATCCCAAAAACTTCATCAATGCTACCTTTCTTATCACTTATTATATATTATTATATTGTATACTTACGATTACTGATCTTCATTAAGTAAAATATCACAATTATTTACAAAATAAAAATGACTATAAACAATATTTGAAAAAATTAAAATAAGAGAAAAAACTAATTTGACGGAACTCGTTATATTACTTTATTAATGACACGCACACCCAAATAAACTTTTACTAACATCTAAAGCGCCTTTGTTTTGCTTTGATTGACGTTAAATGTTTGACAACTGGGAACAGAGTGGTTTGTATAGGAAAAGAAAATTATTGTTTTTATTATTTTCCAAGTCATTTTTACGGGGTTTTTATCCATAAGAACCTTCTTTGTCCCTTAACAAAAATAAGAAAAACAAATTAGCCGAATTGGTCGAGCCGTTCTGGAGTTTTGACCTTAGCAACAAATTTGGTGATTCATTTTTATTTATATAGAGGAATTCAATTTATTCTCCTAGGATAGCTTCTATCAGTATTTCATTAAGAAAAAAAAAGTAAACTGTTATTTAATGTATTTCAGTAAATACGACATACGAATATTTGTATTTTTCTGACTAATATTTGAAAATATTACTTTATCAAAAAAATGATGGCTCAAAATTATGTAATAGAGGCTATAAAATAATGACAAATATAATATTGTCTCGATTATATATAACCCTAATTATATATAGTAGTCAAGATTAAAAAAATTAATCTGTGGCCTTTTCTTATTCGGAAAATGTCCATATGTCATTTCCGCCTTTCTTTCACCAATTTCTTTAAAATTGTTATCTTAAAATTAAACCTAATTTTAAATAAAAATTGTCGTTAATGGTCGAGGGAAGACTAAGTCTTACTTTTGTCAAATTGTTAAAGGGATGTTATTATTTGCTTTTTTGGGCAAATGTCTCATCACTAAGTCGTCACGATGCAATCTATATGTCAATATTTATTTATTAACTCGGCACTACAACTCGGTTACGAGTCTTGGCCTCCTCCACCAGCCTCCTCCAGTCCTCTCTGTTCTGCACAGCTTACATCCAGTTAATCACTCCCAGGACATCTCTGGCATCTCTCGCCACACCATCCGACCATCTCAGTTTCGGTCTCCCTCTTCTCCTAGTGCCATGGAGAGGTTCAGTCAAGACCCTCTTAGGGATTGCCCCCTCCTCCATCCTAGCCACGTGTCCAGCCCATCGCAATCTCACAAGCTTCATTGTCAGAACAATGTCCTCTTCATTAAATAATGGATATATTTCGCGGTTCGTTCGCCTTCTCCAGTTCCCGTTGAGAGGGGCTCCTCCAAAAATTCTTCGGAGGATTTTCCTTTCAAAGACTAATAGGTCCTGCTCGATTCCTTTACCTGTCATACATGTTTCAGATCCATACACCAGGACTGGACGGATTAATGGCTTTTACAGATGGAGCTTGGTCTGCCGGGATAGAAGGCGGGAGGTGAACTCTTAGCGGAGGACAAAATAACACTTATTGGCCATCAATATTCTTCTCTTCACTTCAACCTCAGGTGCATTATCTTGAGTGACCAGTGACCCTAAATGGGATATGGGTAATGGGGAACTGGGCCACTTTCTCAATGTTGAAGGGGCCAATATTGATGGTTTCTTCAGGTTGTGGGTCCTCCCCTGTGGCCATGTACTTAGTTTTTCCGTCGTTCACCTCTAACCCAAGTTTTCTCGCGGCGTCCGACAGAGCCAAAAAAACCCTCTCTTACAACTGAAACGTCCTCCCCTCGATGTCGACATCTTCTGCATAGGCTAAGAGCTGACCAAGGCGGTTGTAAACCACCCCGTTAGTTTGCAGACCAGTGTCCCCAACTGCCTTCTCAAACGGCAGGTTAAACAAGAGACATTCTAGTGAAGTCCTTTTCTTGAAGATAACTCTTCCGTCCTTTGCCCATGAACCTGCACAATACACTTCACACCACTCATGGTCTGATTTACCAGGCGTACTCGCTTATTCGGGATATTGAATCCTTCAAGTGCCTTCACAGTTCTTCCTGGTTAATGCTATCATAAGCTGCATTGAAGTCCACAAAAAGATGGTGGGTTTTAATTTGATGTTCATTTCCTCTTTCAAGAATTGTTCTGAGGTAGAATATTTGGTCTGTTGTGGATATCCCCAGTCTAAATCTCCATTGATACGGACCAAGTTTCTGCTCTGCAAAAGTAGGAGACGCTGATAAAGGATATTAGCCAGGATCTTATATCCACAAGAGAGAAGAGAAATACCTCTGTAGTTCTGACATTGAAGTTTGTCTCCTTTTTTCGAAAATAGGGTATATAACTGTGTTTTACCAATCCTCCGGCAAAACTCATCTTCTCACATGGTTAAAAGAATATCCTGAAACTTCTTCATCTGCTCCCCACATCATCAGCTCATGGTTCCTTCTCTTGTGTCTGAAACACAAGGGGCTGAGTTGAGAAGCTACACAAAGTGGCTTTTCCATCGCAATGAGACGTCATCCTTCCATTCAACTGTGTTGCCACTCTTGTCTCTACAAGTTACCCGAACCGTGGTTCGGAGTCTTCTCCTACTATTGATTCTCCTGAAAGTCCCTTGATTGTTTCTCCTTCGAGTGCTTTTCAGCTTTCTCCAGTTCATCTTTCTCTCTTTTCCTCTTCTTTCTTTGATAGAGTCACTTTTCCTCTCTCCTTTTCTTCTGATATTCCTCGACAGCTTTCCGAGTCGCTTTCCTTAACATATTTTTGTACGCCATATTCTTTTTTGGCCGCTTCACATTCTCCATCGAACCATGGTGACCTTGCCTCCTTTTCTCTCGCCCCCAGCACATTATCTGCCGTCTCGCGCATTGCGGTGACACAGCTTTTCCAGAGTGATTCTATGTTTACCGTACTCATAGTATTGGAGGTTCTCATCTAGCTGCTCTATGTACCGCTGTTTGAAATCTGGCTCCTGTAGCTTTCTGAAGTTATAATGTTTAGGTTTTATATCTGGGCCCCCAGACCTTTTGAATGAGAACTTAGGAATTATGTGGGCAATACACAAAAAGTGGTCCGAATCTACGTTGGCGCTTGGAAACGTCCTCACATTTTTAAGGCTGGATTATGCCTTTTATCAATTAGGATGTGATCTATTTGATTTACATTTATGAACCCTATTTGGTGTATTCCAGGTGCCTTTATGAACATAGGCAACTATGTCAAGTTTAAAATGGTCAATTTGATCAAGTAGTAGTTTCAGTGCTCCGGGTCTGTAGAATGAAAGACTGTTCCAGTTTCCGAGGTTAAGAGTCCTATAAGGATTGCTGGGTTGTTTCCTTTTGTGTCGATCGATTTCCGAGGCTGATTTTGGTTTCTTCGAAATATAAGCTTCAGGTAGGGGGGCTTCTAACCCTCACTCCAAACCCTAGTATACTGGTGGGGCTGCCACCTTGGTGCCTGTATACTTGCAACCCCATCCGGGGCGACTACCTAGGGAAGGTGATCCTAGGGTCTGTGATGTAAGTGACTTTTGTCTGAAGAGTGAGGGTGAATGTAGTGTGCTTTAATTAGTGTATATGTGTGAATGTCAGTATATTGTTCATATGCGTCAATATAATTCATAGTAATGCACAACTTGAACTAATACGAATTAATACTGTTGAGAAAATACCCTGAGTTGATGATTCTATTTAAGGACTAGGATATTATGTAGTTTATAAAATTCTGGACGTCTTGATGAATTTGTTTTTATTGAACATATCGAACCCTGCGGTGGGTGGATTGTGTGGATGTAGATGCACATAAAATGCAGAGGATTAGAAATTGGCAAGCAGTAGCAGCGAACAGGGAAGACTGACGGCTCAGAATACAGGAAACATTGACTCTCCAAGAGTTGTAGCGACATCGAAGAAGAAATCGTTAATCCAGGTCGTATGGCGTTAAAACAGTTGAGCTTAATATCATACTGTACCTGATAAATTTTAGTATCAGAAATATAGTGTATCGGTCTATGCAATCCTAGAACAGTCGAGGGATGCTCCTAATATTTGTAGACGTTACATACAAGCATAAAGGAAATAAACGACTTATACAGGTATTAACAAAAACAAATAAATTAGTAAGCAATAAAAAATATTAATAATTGGCAAAAGTTAAGTATATAATTTATAAATCCGTTTATAGTTAAGCTTTATTGATGTGTAAAATGCGGTTACATATTTCTCGTAATTTTTCTGAGCCTGCTGCTCACACGATGACTTTTAAACCCTCGACAACCTCACCTCCCACATTTCTATACAAAATATCGAACCGATTGTTGTCGATTGCTGTTATCGGAAAAGGGTCTGTTAGAACGGCTATCCATTATTTTGTCGGAGGGACCTGAGGTATTTAAAGCCGATCCTTGGAATCCAAAGTGGATGGTAATCGCAGGGCTGTTAATGAGGCCTCGCCTTGACAAGCTCCAACACTGCGTCGATTCGAGGCGGGTTATTAAATTCCACGCCCCGGGGATCCTGATAGGACCTTAATGATGTTTGACCAGCCACCTAACCCGCCTTTTAAACTCTCCGGTGAACAAAAGTGTATCAGCTACTTGACGCCACGGATAGAAACACAAAACCTCCTCGAAAAGTCGTTTCGATATTATGTGTAACCAAAAAAATTCCATACTTCAATCAGTTATCTAAAATTAAATAATTTATTTAATTCCTTCTTAATTTAATTCATCATTACAAATAATGATGCATTATAATATTATTTTTAAAGTAAAACTTCATTAGCCGCATTAGGCG
Source organism: Troilus luridus (assembly GCA_964056705.1). Lineage (NCBI taxonomy): Eukaryota > Metazoa > Arthropoda > Insecta > Hemiptera > Pentatomidae > Troilus > Troilus luridus. Next base: position 81,959,466 of record OZ057412.1, read on the forward strand.
AGTTTTTTTTACTTGTGCACTTATTCGTGATTTTATCATCACCATAAGCCTCTCTATCATCACCATCTCATAAGCCTACTACTTAAGCTTGACCCAAATGTCCCTGACCTGTACCAGCACATTTCTTCTATTCCAATCCATTCTTCTTTTCCTGAAAGCTTCCTTCACCCCCTCTTCCCTCCTTAATCTTCGTCTTCCTATCCCTCTCCTGCCCTCTACTCTTGCGTTTGTCACGGTGTAGTCCTAAGTACCGGACCTGTTCTACATGAATCAGTGGGATGTTATTTAACGATACAGGAGGACTGGAAGTGGGTCTTGTTGTGATTTTACCTAGTAACAGTAACCTAGTGATTAATTGAAAAACTTGGGTTTGAAAAACATATGTATTTATTCAATAGAAATGATAATTTGAAAATTTTCAAAATGAGTAAAGAAATAAATATAAATGCCATTAGTTCAATTAGTTACTTCTGGCGGCCGAAATTCTACTATGTCCTTCAGTAACCTCTTGAAAAGGTCGTCATTTCTGTACATCTGCTTCCGCATAAACTCACACAAATATGAGCCAATTATGGAGCGATCGATGAGTGCTATTTTCTTTTTTATTTCTTCTTTTCGCTTTGGCCCACAGTGACTCAACTGTTTGAGTATGGACACCAGTAACTGGATCGACGAAATTTTTTTAATGATTCACAGTAAAATCTCTATAATCCATTCCAACCAATTTTTCGATTCCATCGTAGGACTTCCACTGATCCGGCATTATAATGGAACCTGGTCTAATTGACGTCCTAATACACTCCGCCAGGGTTTTAGTTGTGCTATCGGGTAATATGTATAGCAAACATTCTTTCGTCTCATGACATCCCCAAAGACCTATTGCTGTGGATAGGACCGTCCAACGTTATACTTGCGACGAGAGAAACACGACTATCAACCCGAACATCAACTACCAAAAACGAATATCAACTATCAATCCTTCCTCTCCACTCACTGTGGGGGTTTTCAATAAACTGAATGCGCACACCTCCCTCAGACAGTTTTTCCAATCAGCAATCGTACAGTGCTCATGTCAAATTCTTTCGAGCAGAATTTAACCGTCGTATATTCCTTTGTCCATGAATACATGAACTTTATTTAACGGTAACTTGCAATGAAATAGCCACGTACCAGTATACGCACCACATTCATACCGGCATTGCCTTTTATTACATCTGTATGTGTTCCGACCTTCGTAAAATTTACAATGAATTACTTTCGGCAAAATTCCTCTTTGTTCCAAAAATAACTTTGCCCCTTTCTCTTTATTGCATAATTCGTACAGTTTCAAAAGATTCATATTGTTTGCTTCATTAAGCTTATACGTTCTCACAGTAATATTTTAAAATGCCATTAAACATGTGTTTCATTTGTGTATCAAGGGAAATAAAACATTATAGTAACTGTTAATTAATATCATAAAATCACTGGCCGGGTTATTGGAAACAAGACTCCTGGAAGTTGTTGGTTTACGACGGACGGTGATTTGTGGTGTGAATTTATTTTATTACTCCCGTTTTGACACCAATTTTCCAGGTGTTGAAGAATACGGGATGCTATAACTGGATCAGTGTTGACAGATAATAGACATGTGTCATCCGCATACGTTGTTAGGGTAGTATTAGGATAAGTTGGGATGTCAGCTGTATAAACTGTGTAGAGAATTGAGCCGAGGATACTGCCTTGAGCAATACCACCAGATTGAGGAAAGAGGAATGAGTAGACGTTATTATGATTTGCTGTGAATGACCTGTAGGAGGGATAGGATTGGGAAGCATGTAGGAGGTAAGAATTTAAGTTACCCGGGCCTATTTAAATTACTCTTTCTTTAATATTAACAATACATAACTCCATTGTTTTATCGAGGAACCCTAAAATATAAAAACAAAATTAGTCCTCCGTGATTCAATAATTTTGGGATTATTGCAGAGGAAAATATTATTTCAGTTTATTTAATTTAAAGGGGAGCCTTGTTTTTATTTCATGTTTAATTAAATCATCAATGTATCTGACAAGGCGTGACAGAATCGAATCATTAATACCTTCATCGTTAGTCTCACATTTTCGTACTTGGGATTCATATTTATTTATATTAGGTAAATATGGTTCAGGAGTAGTGATTTCTGGACATTATTTACAAATACATGAAAATATTGAATAGGTACTTTGGTTGATGGATTTGGTAATGACATTTTGGGATGATCATGAGAACAACTCACTCTCGAAATGTGGCGAAAATAAGTTACGAATAGACTGAATCTCAAAAACTGAAAGTAAAATTTATTTATTAACAATCAAGAAAAACATATACCAATATTTATGTTGTATATACGCACATATAAATATATACATACAAATATACAATACGGTTCATATACATGTATTTATTACATACATTTTTTTTTTTGGTTGGGGCTACAGACTTTTATTTGGGTTATGGCTATTTCAGGAAATAAATTGCATTCTGGAGTACTAAAAGTCTGGAGAGGCTATTTCAACCTCGTGGTATTACGAACCATGGTTTCTTAGTTCCCATGGTACAGAGGAACGATACCCATTGAGCTTCGGTTCTTTTTGGGTCCGATTCGGCTGTAATTTTTCTATTGTCTTCATACTAGGTAGACATAATGATGATATTATACTGTTTGTACTTCGTGTTACAATGTAGTGTACTGTATCGGATGTAATATGATAAGACTTTGATGGTAGACTACATCTGATTTCTAATGATGCCAATTTTTCGAGAATGATTTTTGTGTTGGATTTATTGCAAGCTTTTTTATATCAATAGTGTAGGTTTTATCAAATGCCTTCTTCAACGTCCTAGGAAACAGCTCCTACTTCCACACTGAAATGTATACTCCTGTGTATTCCAGATCGACTTCCATCTGAATTAAGCAGTCAATGGTAGATGTATATTCCGAAAACCGCATTTAAAATTTTGAAGTTATTGAAGGCATAAGTAATTTCTTCAACATCCTTCTCACGATTTTAGAAAATGATCTGGTTAATATCGGTCCATAAAGCTATCTCATGAATTTTTTTCTCTGTCATGTTCTTCTCTTGTCTGTAGAACATCTGATTGAAGCCCGTTGTTATGCAATTCCGCACAAACCCTGATCTAAACTACAAAAAAAAGAAGCAGATTGGATTGGTCATGGGTAGATACTGGATTGTCCTGTATCTGAATACAAGAGATACTGATACTTTTCTGTATCTGATACTTTTACTTGATATTTTTGTATCTGATTCTTTTACTAGATATTTTTGTAGCTGAATACAGTTATCCCGACTCTTACTTTTCTAATACGCTACACAGAAACCTTTCTTGGAGCATCAGTTTTTTGATCATTTATATAGGTAAAAGTTATTCACCGAAATAGTAACCTGCACAAGACATCAAATGATTAAAATCATGTTTTTAATTGGTTAATTATTTTTTTTAAGCTATGGAATTGAAGAAAAAAAAAGTTGTTAACCCTTCCTCAAACTTTTGCTATTCACGTTCCAAGACACGTAGAATTTGGATTGTATTACAAAATTTGTCTGTCCGCCGCCGAAAGCTATACTCTTTAAAACGCTATAGCTATTATAATACTCGTTATATTCCGGTGCTGTTTTTTAATTTTGTGAAACTAATTTTTTTCTTTAAAACGATGTAAAATTTATTACTGTTGAAAGTAAAAAGTTGGAGAAAACATTTATCAATTTCTTCGAACCATTTTTGTTTTGCACCCGATTTCAATCATCTATGTCGAGTTCCTTTACTTTATAGTATGATAATGTAGAAAACGGAGTTTTCATTTCAAATTATTAAATAAAATAAAAAAATCACAACCAACATATGGACTTATAATAATAATTTAAAAAAAATAAAAATAAAAATAAATAAAATAATTAAACGATTTTTGTATTCATTCTATTTTTTTTCAGTACATTAGTCTCCGTTAGCTGAGAAATTTATTTTTGCTATATTCCTAAGCATTTTGTTAGGTTCACTTTTATTTATCTGATTTGAAACCTAATTTTTTACCAATTTATATTTGAAAAGTAGATGTGAAAACATATTAAGTTTCTACAGTTATAGTGAGATAATACAATTTTCAAGCTCAAAAATTATAGAACAGTTTATTTATTTAAATATGTACAAATATATTTATATTTATTTGTACAAATATATTTATTTATATATATATAAATCCCTTCTTGCAACTATCCCCACCCTCCCAACATTGATCCTAAACGACAACCCTATCAGTTTCAACTCCTCCGTTAAAAACCTAGGCATTACCATGGACAAAAACCTCTCCTGGAAACCACATGTCGCCCAAATATCCCGACGATCAATTAGTTCCCTGAAATTATTCCATCGATCCCGGCACCTCCTTACACAATCTACCCGGAAGCTTCTTGTATCTTCCCTTATCTTCCCCCACTTTGACTACTGTTGTGTGGTATACGGGGGCCTCTCGAAATTGCTAGAGGATCGCTTAAAAAGAATTATGAACTGCGCTTTAAGATTTGTCCTTGGTACTCCGAGGCGTTCCCGGGTGTCACATCATTATGATGAGTTAAAGTGGCTCTTCCCACCCATTCGTAGACATTATTTCCTTAGTGTTTTTCTATACCAATCCATTAACTCGCAACACCCTTCATACATCTATAGTCTCCTTCAATTTAAATCCACTGTCCAACACCATCAAACAAGATCCCGCCTCTCCGATCTCTACATTCCATCCCATAGAACTAAGGCATTCGACCGTTCCTTCCTCGCCCGTTCCACTACTGTGTGGAACTCAATCCCTCCTTTCATCCGCCATTCATCTTCACTGGCCTCATTTAAATCCCTGCTTTTCCATCATCTCTTGGCATCCCAAAAAAATGCTCTCCAGGCAGGCCAATCTTCCGCTTGAATTAATGTGTGTCGAATACTCGATCTCGTTACCTACGTGTTTGTTTATTTTTCCAACAACAAAGAAGATACAAACTTTGTAAATACTTTATTGCATGCTATGCAATTTATTTGCTTTATTTAGCAATTCCGTTATTAACTATTATATTAATGTTATTTATTATTATTTTGTTAATATCAAACCTTTATATATATATGTTTTATTACTATTTTTATTTTTCTAGAAAATTAGTTAAATTCCTGTAAAATCTATTACTTTTTAATCAGTTATTTATTTTATTTTCTTTTTTCTCTTTCTCTATTTCTATTATGTTTTGTCACTCATGATTACTTCATGATTTGTATCATTATGTAGCCTCCTGGCCAGATGAACATTATGTTTATTTTGCTTGTTCTTTATTGTTATTCTAAAGGGACTTGGTCCCAGAATAAAGTTTGTTTTCTATTCTATTCTATTCTATATATATAGCCTCCGTTAGCTAAGAAAGCAAGAAGAGAGGGGTGTATTTATAACAGCATGACCCAACACCTCGCATATGCTGATGATGTGGTTATCACAGAAAGAAATGAAAACGTGCTCTTGGAAGCATTATGGAAATGTGAAGAGGCAGCTAGGAAGGCAGGGCTCATTATAAATATGGATAAAACAAAATACATGCTCTCATCCAGGAAACTGTCGTCCAGTCGATATCTCCAAGGAAGAGGGTGCACTTTTGAAAATGTTAAGACATTCAAATATCTTGGCACATTACAGAAGACAACAGACTGGAACATGAAATAAAGGCGAGGATTGAAAACGGTAACAGATGCTATTGGTCCCTCAGAAACGTGTTCCAAAATAGAGCTGTACCCCGTAGTCTCAAAATAAGGGTATATAAGACGATACTTCGTCCTGTCGTTGCCTATGGTGGGGAGGCGTGGACTGATCAACAGCATGAGAGATTATTGAATGCATGGGAGAGAAAGATTCTTAGAAGAGTGTATGGCCCAACCAAGGAAGGAAATTGTTTCCGCATTAAAAGGAACCAAGAACTTAAAGACCGATATGGAGAACCTGACATAGTTTCTTGTATTAAAAACACAAGATTGAGATGGTTGGGGCACGTTCATAGAATAGAGAAAAAAAGGCTCCCAAAGCTGATTCTGGAGGGACGTCCAGACGGAGAAAGAGGAAGAGGAAGGCCTAGAATGCGATGCCTGGACGATGTGGAAGCAGACCTTAAGCTCCTGGGGGTAAGAACATGGAGAAGAGCAGCGAGAGATCGGTCAAGGTGGAGGAGAATTGTTGAGGAGGCCAAGGTCCTTCATGGACCTTAGCGCCATGTGATGATGATGATGATGATGATATATATATATATATATATATAAGTTATAAGGACAAATAGACGCTAAAGATAAACAATATGTTCATAGAGATTAAGGTTGTTGTTATTTCGTTATAAACACTATTGACTATATATATGAGAGCTGAGATAAATAAAGTTTAGTTGTTATCTTGAGTCTGTGTCGTCACTATGCCCGAAACCCTATTTTTTTTATAGTTGTGTTTCAGTCTAATTATAACTGGTGCCGAAAGCCGGGAGATTTACAAAAAAGGTAAATACGTACTTAATCCGCACTTCGGAGTTAAAGGTTAATTAGTTTTTCTCCGTAAAGCCAGGCAGAAGAATAAATAACAATGACGGAAGGTGATGAGATTAAGAGGCTAGAGTATCAACTGGCCCAGGCAGCGGTGGAAAGGGCAAGCTTAGAAGCAAAACTGAAAACGGCCAATGAGACGACCCAGTTCGAGCTTGTCAAGATCAGAACCCAGAATTCCGCGTTCATCCACGAGGTAATTAGCCAATTGGAGCCGTTCAATGGAGTTTTGGGTGATCTCGAACATTTTATAAAGGGGGCCGATCAAATTAAGCAGCTCATCGACTCCAAAAAGGATAACGGCACGCTTCAGGAATCCGACGTAGTGCTTCTAGAGGCGTCATTGGTGAGCCGGATTTCGAGGCGGGTCCTCAATGCCATCCAGGGGGACACTACTCACTCTTGGGATGTGCTCAAAATACGGCTGAAAAAGTTATATGGTGGAGGAAGATGGACGCCGGAAGAGGATATCTTCTACATGTTAAAGGAGCACCGGAAGCAGGGCCAAACGGAAGGAGAGTTCGCCGAGAAACTGTTGGTACTCTACAACAGGTTGGTGGAGAAGATGGTGGAGACGTTTGGTCAGTCGGAAGGCGCCCAGCGTACGGCATTTGTACGGGGTATTCTGAAGGTCCAATTGAACCACTATATGGACCGCCCGGGTTCACTGCCACGAGACCGCGATTTCGTGGACTGCGCCCACGAGCTCATAGATGCCCATGAAAGGAATGAGACTCGGTTTGAGAGACCAGAAGGGGAATGGACAGAGGTGAAGTCACCGAGGAGGAGACACCAGAGCCCGCCTAGACGTAATAATAACGGCAGGCCGTTCGAAAAGCGATCTAACAGGATACCCGAGGACCGCAGAAGGAAACAAGAAAAGAGGTGCTACGAGTGTAATCAACCGGGCCACCTCGCAGCGCAATGTAATTTTACGAGGTGTTATGAATGTGGCAGGCGGGGACACGTCGCAAGAGAGTGTCCAAGGCGTAATCCACGTGCAACTAGAAGAGGTCCGCAACCAGAACCAATGGAGGTGAACAAGCAAGAGTGGAGCAGGAGACGGTCACACAGGAGAGACAGAGGGCAGTTTTCGAGCGCTGATTCTTCAGGAGAGGAGAGTGTTCGATCTGAGCGCAGCGTTCCGGCCTCGAGAGGACACGAGGTAAGAGGTGGGAGTCCCTGGAGGGGTGTTCCTTCCGGATCCGGGGTCGCGACGCGTCATGCTAAGCTAGATTGAGGGTACGACGACAGGCGGGGCAACCTCTCACGCGAACTTATCATTAATAATAACGGGATGGAAAGAGGAGGGACAAGGTTGCCCGTGGCGAAGTTGAGGGGATTAGATCTCAGATTTCTCGTGGATACGGGCAGTACTAATTCACTGGTTAGTAAACAAGGGGCGGAAAAATTAGGCATGTGGGGGATGCGACGTCAATGTAGTTGCGTGATTTCTACGGTCAGCGGACGATGCAAAACCTTGGGGGAAGGTTACTTTAATTTCAGAAGGTTTGTGGGAAAGGACGTGAGAATCAAACTTCATATCACAGATGCCGTAATGCCAGGGTATGATCTAATAGCGGGATGCGATTTGTTGCAGCAAGCGGGCTTGGAAATGAAGGTTGAGCAAGGCCACTGTCGATTTCGGTTAGGCGAACGGACGTACCGAACCAAACTGGTGGGATCAGGTCACCGTGTCGAGATTGGCGCAGTCGAGTGCAGTCGGAAGGGCGTAGAGGACGTTGTCAATCAATACACGGATCTGTTTTATCGGGAAGACGAAATTCTGCCGACCACGGGAAAAACGGTTCATCGAATTATACTCAAAGCGGATAGACCGGTCTACGTTAAAGACAGAAGATACCCCCAAGCGATGAAGGATATTATACGGGAACAGTTAGCTGAACTTTTGAAACAGGGAATTATCCGACACAGCAACTCTCCCTTTAATAGCCCTCTGTGGGTCGTAGAGAAAAAGCAGAGCACACCGGGAGGAGGGAAACAATATAGAGTCGTGGTGGATTACCGCAAATTAAACGAGGCGACCCAAGACGAACGGTACCCCCTACCTCGCGTCGAAGACATACTGGATAAGTTAGCGGGTGCGACTATCTTTAGCACACTTGATCTCAAAAGTGGGTACCATCAAGTTCGGATGGCCGAAGAAGATATTGGAAAAACCGCTTTTTCATGGGAACGCGGGCATTACGAATTTGTTAGGATGCCATTTGGGTTGAAGGGGGCACCGTTAACGTTTCAACGTCTTATGGACGAGTTTCAAAGAGGTTTGGGGGAGGACTTTGCTCAGGTCTACATGGACGATCTTATAGTGTTCAGTCGGTCGGAAGCGGATCACATTAAACATTTACAGGCGGTATTTTACAGAGTCCGACAATTCGGTCTTAAACTGTCGCGGGAAAAATCGAAGTTTGGGTTACAGGAGATCAGATTTTTGGGTCATGTGGTTTCGCGATCGGGAGTTCGGCCTGATCAGGAACGAGTTAGGGCGATTCAGGAGGCCCCATTGCCGGTTAATGTTCGTGGCGTTAGGCGTTTTTTAGGCATGGTGAACTATTACCGACGTTTTATCCCAGCTATTGCGGAATTAACACAACCACTGACGGAAATACTGAAAAAAGGGAGGCGGTTTGTGCTCGGGCAAGCTCAGCTGGAAAGTATTAAACGTTGCCGGGAGGTCCTAACCTCGCAACCCTTACTAGCGTTCCCCGATTTCCGGTTGATGTTCCGAATTACTACAGATGCGAGTGAGGTCGCGATTGGTGCAGTTATATCCCAGAACTTTCCCGAAGGTGAGAAACCTATCGCTTATGCCAGCCGGAAGCTAAACGAAGCGGAAAGCCGTTACAGCGCGATAGAACGGGAGCTGCTAGCGGTCGTATGGGCGATAGAATATTTTCGACCTTATGTTTATGGTAGGGTGTTTGAGTTATTCACGGATCACAAGCCCCTAGTTTACGTGAACACTCTGAAAGAATCTTCGGCGCGCATATCGAGGTGGAAGGAACGTCTAGCGGCCTATACCTTCAAGATTGTCCATAAGAAGGGGGCGGACAATGCCGTGGCGGATTGGTTATCGAGGGACCTCGTGGTGAATGCGATCGATGGGGAAGGATCTTCCGCAGAACCATTCGGCCTCAGATACTTACGGGACTGGGCGGAAAACGGACCCGAAATACCGCTGGTTCGTCAGGACTCTGAGGATAATTCCGTCACGTCGGAACGGTCTAGTGATTTACCTGAGGTCGACGAGATTATCAATGACAAACGACTACAGATCATCCTCCGGTCGAAACAAAGTTCGGGTGTCGAAACAAGAGCATTTACGGCCGAAGGGTCGTCGGTGGTTATCGTGCGTGCTCCGGCTACGGTGGATGACGACGCGCTGGAGCGGATATTTACTGAATTTGCCATCCCTGGTCGTGCCTGCCATATTTTTGTTGGGAATAAGCTCCTCACGGATAAACTACGTAGACTATGGCGTCAAGAGCGAATAGGGGTAGGGTACCCGATGATTCGTTGCCTACGAGAAGTCGAAACAGTTTCGGACAAGTCCAGACAACGTCGAATCATTTCGGACCACCATGAAGGCAAATCAAACCATCGAGGGGTCGATGAAACAGTACGGGCCCTAAAAAGACTGTATTTTTGGAAAGCCATGGGGAAAACTGTTCGCGAGTATATCGAGCGATGTTCGGTGTGTCAAAGAGCTAAATACGATAGACAGCCACCGGCGGCAGAACAAGTAGTCTCCCCCACAGCGTCGGAGCCCCTACGGTTAATCCAAATCGACATATATTCCAATGAGGGACAATCGTGGGTCACCGCCGTCGATTCGTTTAGCAAACTCGCGATGGCATATCCCATTGAGGAGAAAACCCCGGGAGCAGTTTGGGAGGGGGTACTTCAATGGTGCGCGACCTACGGAGTACCAGAAGAAATCGTTTCGGACTGCGGACGGGAATTCGATAACGCCCTGATAAGGGAGGAAGCTAAGATTCTGGGAGTTTCGTGGCGACTAAATACCCCCCATCACGTAACCGGCAGGGGCGCGGTTGAACGCCTCCATAATACTCTGGCGGAGCACATTCGACTCCTTAAGTTGGGGCGGAATTTGGATCCGTACGAGGCTATGCCGCGGGCGGTGATCGCCTATAACCATACTATACACTCGGTAACGGGGCTATCACCTGTTGAAATCGTGTTCGGACAGGTTCGCCGAGATCGGGGGGATCTCTTAACGGCTAATAACGAGGTATTGCGAGAACATCTTTTACGGGCTCGTGCGGCTCGCCGAGCGTCGTGGCGTAATGTCCGCGAGAAACTTATTCGCGAAAAATCGGTTCGAGTGGCTAAGGCCAACGAGAGATTGGGTGTCTGGACTCGAGGACCACTGCCACTGGGAACGGTCGTATACCGCCGATTAAGGACAGCGCGGAATAAAACGGCCGCACGGTACGATGGCCCCTATAAAATTATTACCATCCGTGAGCACAATCTCTATACCCTTCGCGACATCAATTTTCCCTCACGGGTCCGCACAGTACATCTCGAAGAGCTTCGAGTTCCCCGTAGAGTGTCCCAGCTCGGACCGGAACCTGTGCTTCAGGAATGAAGATTGTAAATTGTGTTAGATATAAATAATTTTTTTTTGTATTCTTTTCTCAGTGTTTTGCCAATTAGGTTAGTGATTAAGTATTTTTTGTTACTGATGTACGTATTTTCTTTTTCTTTTGTAGCGATAAGTCAGAGTATGTTATGTTGCTTTTCTTATTATTAATAATGGGATTGTAGATTACTTTTATGTTCAGTTTTGTATTTTTATTTTTTATGTTACTTTTATTTTTGTTTTTAAAGAGTTCCTCCAGGAGAAGGAACTGGAGGGGGGGAGTTATAAGGACAAATAGACGCCAAAGATAAACAATATGTTCATAGAGATTAAGGTTGTTGTTATTTCGTTATAAACACTATTGACTATATATATGAGAGCTGAGATAAATAAAGTTTAGTTGTTATCTTGAGTCTGTGTCGTCACTATGCCCGAAACCCTATTTTTTTTATAGTTGTGTTTCAGTCTAATTATAACTTATATATATATATATATATATATATATATATATATATATATATATATATATATATATATAACTATGTTCTATGGTAAATTAAATCCCACAATTAGATTCACAAAGTTGATACAAAAAAATAATATACCAGTTTTAATTCGTATGTTATAATAATAAATCTCATGCTATTTATTATTATAACATACGAATTAAAACTGGTATATTATTTTTTTTGTAGTGAATGTATTCGTGAATACTGAAGTATCAGCTACAAATTATCCGATTGATACAACCTTATCCATCCCTAGATTGGATGAAGGCTGTATACTGGTAATCCTGGAAGGAACCAATATGTTAATGCAAGTTGCTATATCATCGCTTAATGAATGTTATTTGCTAGAAGAACCTTTTACACTTTTGTGCACCTCTGAAATAAACAGGTTCCCAGGGGTCAGAAGTTCATTGTATATGCCTATATTTTTCAATATGCTTTATGTAAATGTTTCTCTCAATTTTTTATTCCGAACCAAGCAATTTTATATAAAATTTATGAGCTAATTTCAAGTAAAATATTATATTTTCTCTTCTACTGGACAATACCAAATAACTTGGACCCAACCTTTTAGATTTGTGACGCACTAAAAAAGTTTACAAGTTTTTCTTCCACCTTCCCTTACAGCAATTCCACGCTTCCTGTGTTCTTTATGGCACTTCATGTTTCTTTTTGTACTTTTTACTGATCTAGAAGTTTGTTTTTGTTTTATTTATGTTTCTATTCACTCTTATCACTATCACTTTGTCTCTCTTCTATATTGATCAGAATAAAATGAATTACTACATGAGTTGAGATGGAAGGCAGTAACAGTTGTTCGTCCCATTAAACAAGGGTAACATTGGCATGCTTAGTTATCTTAGAACTGACGATATTAGCTATGTAGACAATGAACAGGTTAAGGATAGAGTTTACAAAGGGGCTTTGATGTATCTGAGGCAATTCCGAAGTAGATCCAGTACCTTCGTTCACAGCGGTTATTAGATAGATGTGGTTAAACCTTTATCTCAACAACGCATGACTGATTCTTCGACAATACTTAGGGTCTTTACATACATATTCGCTGAACGTAAAGAAAAGTCTAATGAAAATGTTACGGGATTGTGGTGAAGGTTGAGCTGGGTGGAGCAAAGAGCTATGCGTGAAAAGAATTTGCCACTGCCTTAATCACTTCTACTATATAATTTATTTTATATATTTATTCCTTACGCATTCAGAAATTATTATTTATTTTATAGTTTATCGTTTTGCTCTTCTCTTTTCTTATATTTCAGTGATAAATACATTGGTATCCTCTTCCCAGGTGCTGCGTTTCTAACTGAGTATATAGTGTTGTGTAATGTTTTCTTTATTCTCTTTTTGGTATAATAATATATAATTGTTAATTGACCTGGACTTGGTCATCGGCTAATTTCCTTCTATAAGCGATTCTGTAATAAATCTTTTGACATTTAAAGTTTTATTTTTCACTAGAAACTAGCACCTTTAAAAAATTAATAACACAACATTTGGTTCATGAAATCGAAATTAACCAACAGTTTTAAATTATAATAAATTAATTAATCAAATAGGCTAATATCAAATTGATATACAAAAGAACATCATACGTTAGAGTCCGAATAGAGAAAATCGAAATTTAATTTAATCTCTTACCCATGCTGCTACAAGACGACTTAAACGAACAATAGTCCAAACATAAGTAGGTTTATGGCGGTATCATAAATATGTGTCCGCGACCGTGGATATGACTGATCTACACCCATTAATGCGCTCGCAATCTTTATTTAGTTCACTTATTTTTCTTCTTTTTTTAAAACGATAACGCATCGTCCTCTTCTTAAGATCCACATTTTTTCTCGGAATGGCTAAAAGTGATCTGCAATAAAATTAAAGAAAATTGGAACGAAGAGTAGGAGAGCATTCCCCAAAACCACATCCGTCAAAAAAAAGAAGATAGAAACATCGCTTTGATCCCCCGAAACGGACTAACGTCAAAAGAATTCGGTGTAATAAGCAGGCTAAGAATCGGCCGTACCAAAGCTGACTCATGTCCATCTACTTTTAGGGCTGTATCAACAAACTCGCCAAATCTGTGATAATATAGAACTACAGTGAAACATCTATTTGATTGTAAGAAGCATCAAATAAAAAGAATAAATTTGGATATTAAAACTTCCATACCGTTTAAAGAAAATAATAAAATACAAATGCTGATGTATTTAAAACACACGAAGTTGATATACGAAATTTAAGAGAGCAGTCGTCCCTAATGGCCTCAGCAGTCGAAGCAACGTTCAAGAAAATCAAATTAAAACAAAAAAAGAACAACAAATTTAGTACTCTTATTAATTAATTTCTACATTGACATTGAAGTATAGTGTATCCTACATAACTTGTTCTCATTATTACACTTTTTTGTTTAACATTTTTAGAAAATTTACATGCTTTTTAACTTTTAATATTTGTTGGATTCCTATGGATAAAATCTGTTCAAACTGCTCTTCTGTAGAAATTCTTGTGTGTGAGTATCAGTATCTCAAATCACTTAATTCAATCTGTGAAACTTTTTTTTCTGCAATATGTATCTTAAGATTATTTTTTACTGATTCGTTCCGACAAAGGATGACTATCTATCAAAGAATTATAAGCCATACCGAGGGTCGAAGAATAATTAATGAGAAGCGAGCTAAAGTTCCAATCGCTGAACTTTGGCGGGATACGGTGATTAATCGGAATAATCTTTGGCGTACTATATCGCAGATTATAATAAATCCAGAATGTACGAGGCTCATCTCGAAGTTTTTAACTTCCAAAATTTCAATCGTTAGACAAGTATCATCCTAAAGATCACTGAAATTCAAATACCAAGCCAAACTAATTGAAGCAATATTCAGGAGGTAGCAACTCCAGTTTTTTTTTTTACGAGAGCTAACACAAGTTCTTGAGACAAGAAGAAAGACACCTGAGGACAACAGGGGTCCCCATTTGCAAGTTTTGGAAGGTCATTGATCAAATCTGCGTTTTTTGTTGGAAAACAGTCAACATTAATCATTAGAAACTTTCAGTGTCATTATATATTCCTTACATCATTTAAAATTAATATAAATGGTTAATTTGAAATATCTCTTTTATATCAATGATTATTTTTTTATATTAATGATGCCTCTTTTAAATTGATACAAAAAAAATCTCTTTTATGCTAATAATTATAATCATCCCTCTTTTTGATTCCAAACAAAATACATTTTTTCAGTTGAGCACATTTCAAACTAGAAGTGTTACTAATTGTTGATATAAATGTACAGTAGTGAATGTGAAAAAAAAAACCTGGATTCTTTTTCGATATATAGATTGAGATTTATTTATTTTAGGAGTGGCAATTGATATTAAATTCATCTAGAAGCATCTATAGTGCACAGAACCACGTAAATGACATATGTAAACTACGTTCGACGGTACGCATTGATTTTAAATGAAACTTGAATCATTTTTTTTTTTCCAAAAGTAGTGTTTTTCACTTTTAGTACTCAACTTTTGTTTTTTTCACTATCGCCGATATAGTACGGTTAATTCAATAGTACGGTCAGTTCAATGACGAGATTAACCGTTAGGATATCCAGTGTTCTATTAAGCATAAAATGAATGTCCTTTTTTAGCAAAGTGTGACAAACAATACAGAATGAAAAGAAGAGCATAAATAAATAAATACAAAATTTGCTGGAATAGTACTTTCATAGTTTATTACTAATTGTTACCATGACCTCTATCCGGATCATCTTCTTTCCCAAATAAATTCACAGTTAAAGTGCGATGCGATCCAGAGAAACTGGCTGCGCTGAGCGCTTACCATCGTTGTGGTCTGAATACTTTTAGCTCGTATCAGCTTCACTGCTTGATTAAATGTTCAACGCGCTACTAATAAATTATTATAATATTTCTTTTCCACAATATTGTATAATAACATAACTTACTTTCAAATATCAATCGTCTATTAAAATGAGTTTAATTTATTTTGTTACAACATTAAATAAGAAAAAAAATCTGGAGTGCCTTCGCAGCTATTTAGGGTAATACCTATCATACAATTTTTTTTAAATGTCAGGATATTTTAGCTAATTTTAACTCTTTAATATTTTAACTTACTTATTTTCTATAAACCTGATTGTTTCATAATATAGATTTCTTTATTCCTATAGCCAAATGGATACGCATAGTTTTGTCTCACATAAAGTTATACCTGATATTTTAATCATAGTTTCCTGTAATTATTACATGAAATGTCGACAAAATTTAAAAAAACATAGATGCCCCCATAATCCCTATCGGTGGCTTTCCAACAGACGCATATATGCGGTCACAGTACTCACCGATTGGTTACATTGCGTACATATATATGCGTCCATAACACATTAAGGTTTAATGAAGAAAAATAAAACGGGATAATATGTATACCATATGTTACAATGAAATCAGAAGAATTATAAACAAGGCTTCTTCAGGAAAGTACATTAGGACTAACGCATACCAGTAATTAAGATATTGTCATTGCAATAGCTGTAGATTGTGAAAAAAATGTTTTTCTAAAAATATAACAATTAATTATGTTCTTAGCGATATATGCATATCGGAATGACTAGCATATCTCCCATTCCTCACGTCATCTACTTGTTATCTCTACGGCATTGGTTAGGGTGATTAATCTACGGAGGTGAGGGTAATCGGGATGGGAGTTATCGGGGGTAGATAGCGCCAGGGAGGCGGGGATATGAATGGATGGGGTTGATGGGCCAAGTGGGATCCAATCCCCACCAGGCCATAACCCCCCCTCGCACCCACACACACTCTTTTATTTCCGATGTTCTCGTCTTCCTGACGCGGCTGTTTTAGAAGATGAGAATAATGAAGTAAACACTGATTCAGTCGTCATTGGCTTGTAATAGGAACACTACCGCATTTCACGAAAAATGCTGCTTTTTTATCTACTGTGTCATTTCATATGAAATTACCCCTTTTATTATTTCTAAATTTCAAAGTGAAATTTGTGAACTTCTGTTGTTTACTATGTTTATTTAAACAGATTGTTATGAACGGTCATTAATCCTCTTATTTTGATATTTAATATCACTACAATTGAGGGGTGTAGATGTAAAACTCACATTTCCCACTTTTCGTAATATTTCGGTATACAAAGATAAATGAGTCATAATTTTCAGGAGAAGAGGTTGTTGTTGCTCCTCCCCTAAAAATTCTGACTCCTTTATCAGATATATTTAATGTTATGAAAAGAGGAGAATGTGAGTTTTGCATCTACACCCCTCAATTGAACATTGTTCATTATGCTTTCAATTATTACCATGGAAAATTGTGCGATTTTATTGTATTTTTTTTTTTATGAGTTTAAACATGGACCCTCTGCTTCCCAAGCTACAATAAAAAATACCACCGTGTTCGGGAAAGGGCGATGTAACGAAGGAACAATAGACAAGAGCCAAATCAAATTCTCATCCAAAAAATTGTTGGTTTCTGTGTGGTGGTCAATGGCAAGAATTATTCATCTTTCACCTGTGGGTAAAAAGAGAGGTTGGTTTTTATAAGTTTGTGTTGCATTATATCGTTATCGCTGCAATACAATGCGTTTCACCTGTGAGTAAAAAGGAAACCATCACATCCACATTGTATTTCAGGGATAATGATATAATGCAACACAAACTTATAAAAAACAACCTAAATGGGTTATTCTGAAGGGACCTTTACTCTTATACGACAACGTCAGAGCTTATGATTCACGACAGACAGTGAAGAAACTAAACGAGCTTGGTTAAGAAGTCCTCCCACACACACCTTATTCGCCAAACAAATCTGCAACAGATTTCCATCCGTTGGAAATTAGGGCAAATTCCTTAAGGGTTTGTAAAATTTTTGAAAATTAACAAAACCTTCAATTTTTCATAAAGTTGTTTATGAACTGAATAGTCTTTCCTTTGAAAATTGTTTTCATATGAAACGACCGAGAACTAATCTTTATATAAATTATAAAATCTACTTATAAAAGTATTAAAATGAATGATGTATATATTTATTGCGGCGAACTGCCCAAACCTATATAACCAATATACTGTATGCTAATACACATTAATGGATATTATGTTTACGTGAAAGTCGTATGAGACGGAATGTACGTACTATGGAAGAAGACGTAAAGCTACTTCACCATGGGTCAATATACAGGGCGGTGCATTACAACCCACCAATTTGTTTATGTAAATCTGCAAGTACACCCTTTCCTTAGTACTATACGATGTACTGGTTTTGTCTAATACGATATCACTGATTTATTAAACTTTTAAAAATGTTTAACATTTTAGGGGCTTATGGATGTAACCAACTGTTCTATGAGGAAATGACTATTTTTTTCAGTCCATCAGTTCTAGGTCTCAAATCTCTCAAAATCCACAATTTACGGTTGTCCACCATTTCATATATATTTATCCAAAGCATAAGTTGAGGATCAAATAACCTGGTACTTATCTTTTAAATAATTTATGCAGCTAAACTCGAAAGAGATTACAAAACTGTGTATAACGTACCAATTGACAATTAAAATTGTACTTAGGAATAAAATAATCTTAAAACAGAAATAATATGATAAAACATTAATAAAATTGCGAGCGATGACTACAAATATTGAACAATATGTGAATTAAATATTGATAAATATAACGATCAAAAGTATTATAATTGTAAATTCCTTATATATGAGTGCATTAATAATTTTATATTATATGCTATAAAAATTATTTTATTAATTTTAAGTTAAAAATGATCCTGGACATAAAAAATTAACATTAATTTAAAATAAAATAGTACATTAATAATAACATAAAATAAATAATAAACGTTTAATTGTAAAATAATAATGTAATTAACATTACTATTTGATTACCTAAGTACCAAGGTGCCTGAGTTGCCGTGCCGAACGTTCAGCATTCCCAATCCAGCTGTTGCATTTTTCATTTAAACTCCTAACGGCCGGGGATAGATCCATTGGGATTTGGGGCCTTCTTTGGCTCACCCATCTTCTAAAAATTCGGAATTTCCCAAATAGGAGGAATCTGGAGGTTGAGCGTGATCTAGGACAAATCACATCCTTGCACAATCATTGTCCAAGAAACAGTACAGTCTCTAACACGTACCGAACCAAAGACCCTTCATGGGTTCTAAAAGTACGGGTTTTTTTTAAGTACCAAGTTTTTTTTTCCGCTTACTTGCTATCATTGTTCGATGCCTATAAAAACGGTAGCTATTATCTTGAGTAAATCATTCATCGAAATGTGTTCAAATATAGCGGCCATGTTTAAAAGACCTGAATATCTACACATGTATATGTCTTTGTATGTATCTTTGTATACATAATATATATATAATATAGGCGGTTAATGTTTCGGCATCCTTAAGAGCGCCTTTTTCTTTTACACCAATAAGCTCTTAGGAATGCGTGCCTCCTCGCGGTATGGCTGGATTAACCTCTACCGATAAAGGCTGGGTATAGGGGAACCAAAACGAAACCCTCTGGGGCTATCTACCTCTAAAATTCCCGCTAAAAAGCGTCATTTCGGGAACGGTTTCAAAATTAGAAGAATAGACAGGGAAAACCTAGTCAAAAATAACGGGGAAAAGTTTAGGAAAAACTTGGGACTCCCACAGAACTGGGGGGAAGCCACCAAGAACATGGTGGACTTGGCTGAAAAAATAGCTTCGGGGGCAAAACCCAAGAGAAAGGAATGGTGGGACATCGAGTGCGAGGGGGCAATCTGGAACAGTTTCAAGGCGTGGAAAAAGTGGAAACAGAACAAAACGCAGGAAAAACGCAAGGATGCATGTTAGAAAGAAAGGTCGCTCACAAAATCATGAGGGAAAGAAGGAGAAATTTCCTTAATAACCAACTGTCTGAAATAGAGGCAAACTTCAAAAGGAATAACACCAGCCTCTTCTACAAAGGTTGCAAACAGGAAATCAAGGGTTTCACCCCCTCTGGGCTGATGCTTAGGAGGAAGGATGGAACCCTAGCACAGACCAGTGAAGAGAACTGTAACGTCTTTGCGACATATTTTTAGGAACTGCTAAACTGTGAAGAACCTGGGGAAAGGATGACAATGATCGATACCCACCCCCCCGGGAAGAGGAATCGTATCCAACAGATGATGAGGAACTGGATGAGACCATCGCGTCCCTAAAGAACCACAAATCGGCAGGAGAAGACGGTGTGCTTTCCGAGATGTGGAAGTTGTCTGGGGGTGATTTCAGAAAGATAATCATGGAGCTGATGATGGATGTCTGAAGCGAGGAAAAGATTCCCCAAGATTGGAAAACAGCCTTGATACACCCGTTACTGAAAAAGGGTGATAAAACTGATGTTAATCACTTAATAACAGGGCGATTCCCCTGTAAATAATTAAAGGGGAATCTTCCTACTACCGGTCACCTACAACATTTTTTCAAAACCTTTACTAAACAGGTTATACCCACAAGTAGACTCCAAAATCGGGGTTTCAGGAAATATAGATCTTGTCAGGAACAAATTTTGAGCCTTAAGCTATTAATCAAACACTACAGGACTAAAAGTAAAAAGAACCTTTTTATCTCTTTCGTCGACTTTAAGAAGGCATATGATTCGGTAGATTGGAAAACACTACTTGAGGTACGAAAAGAATACGGAGTTGACCAGAAGACTAGAAAATTGATAAGGCTAACGATAACAGGGACTGAATCTAAAGTTAAATTCCAGGAAAGTATAAGTGAACCATTTCAGATCAAAACGGGACTCAGACAAGGAGACGGTCTGTCTCCAGTGCTTTTTAACGTGATACTGGACAAGATCATGAAGGAGCTTTGGAAAATCAACAATTCAGGTGCAACCCTAGGGACTAAGAACAATCACGTCAAAGTTAAATGCCTCGCATATGCGGACGACCTTGCCCTTTTAGCAGAGACAGAAGAAGAGGCAATTGCTCAAATAAACACCCTCTCGAAATTAGAGAGGAAAGTAGGCTTACAAATATCTTTCGAGAAAACGGAACTGATGACCACAGCCTCGGGTTTTAAGAAGAAAAAGGTTGAAACTAAATACGGGAAAATTAAAGTGACGCAGAGATTTAAATACCTTGGAGAAATGATATGCAGCAATGGGTCGGATGGAGAAGGTTTTAAGGAGAAAGTCGCCAAATTGGAGAAATTAAGCTTCGCCACCAGTAATTTTTATAACAAGAAGAACCTATCTATTATAGCTAGGATACGACATAACACAGTCATCAAGCCGGTTATACTTTATGGAACAGAAACCTCTTGTCTTCCCAGCCTAGAGAGGCTTCTGAAAATAGGAAGAAGAATTCTCAGAAGAATCTACGGACCTAGGAAAACACCTGAAGGATACAGGTTGAGGTCGAATGAAGAAATTTATAGGGAAACAACGGACATAGAAACTGATGTTAGGGTGGGAAGGCTAAGGTTCTATGGGCACATGATAAGGATGAATCCTGAAAGACTGAACCATAAAATTTTTCACCGAATCCACTGTCACAAAAATGCAACGGGATATTTCAAACAACTTAGGGATGATATGGACCAAGTGAGGCTAATAGACCGAGATGAATGCAGAAGGACGCTCAAGGGAATAATGGTTCTTGTGGGAAAAAAGCGCCCTAAAAAGGGTCTTGCATGGTCTGAGGAGAGAAAACTTAGGCACGCAGAGCTCATGAGGGACATATGGGAAAAGAGGAAGCGGATGAAGAGGAAGCATTAGTTTTGATATTCGCGTGGTGTTTAAGGCCTTTTCGTAGGGGGAAAAAAAAATATATATATATATCTGTTTGTGTGTGTGTATGTTTTGTATATAAATACCATCAGCTTCACCTTAGCAGAGAAGTTAAAATCGTTTTCCGTAGTTGGGGGGGGGGGGGTGAAATACAGGTGTAATATTCGGCAGAACAAATGTAGCACTTCGTGCTCCTTGCAAATTAAAACAGTGTCACCTGTAGTAATTCGTATCTTGTCTCTTACCCGCTTACAATTTCTGAAAAAGCTTTAATGAATGCACATCGTAAGGATAAAGTAATTTACTAAATTGGACAATAAAAGTTCGTGCCAAAATTAAAAAGCCCGTTGAAATCTGGATGTGGAGTTTTTTGCACATTGTTTTAGTTTTTTTTAAAGTAAAATATTTCTGTATCTCTAATCAAGTATTTATATGTTTTGTAATATTAATACATGTCTAAAAAATCGAATTATCATTATATGAACATTGTATTATCCCTCAAAAGATGAGGCTACACTTACGATGGGCTATAACTTTTTTAAACTAAAAGAAAGATGTTATACCATGAAAGGCGGTCGTAACGCCGAAAACAAGAGCTGGGCTCTAGACTCTGCTCTCCAAAAGGCTTATAAATCTTTATAGTAGCCTCTTCGAGCTTTCATTTGATAACATCTCTCCTATTACACCAACTAATTGGCTAAGTTCCAAACATAAAAATCTAGCTTTACTAGATTTTTTTTATCTCAGACCTATAAGTCACGTTGTTAGTTATAGCTTTGATCTACAGCTTCGTGATTAGAATGGCTCGAATTTCTTTTTAAACTTACTAAACAGAAAAATGTCACCGTTTTGTGATAGTTATGGTTTTGATTAGAACATAAAAACAAATTGAGAAATTTGGTTATGTTTGGCAACATATTGCCCGAAAACTGTAATTTTCGAGTCTCCTAGATTGGGAACAAAGAGAAAGCATTACAAAAATTCACTTGAATAAATCAAATGTTAACCTTGCTGAAAACTACATTAAAAACATTGAACATAGTAAGTAACAATGGAATATTGTGGTGGCAAATTTATTAGTTTTAAATTATTGTTCAGTTTATGTGATACATTGGAAAATAAAATTTCCATTTGTACATACGTAGTTTTATATGTGCATATATATGTATTTATTATAAATCAAATTATCGAAAAGTATTGACAACGAATTGAATCAGAAAAAAAAGCTGTGCTTTTCGATAACAGTTTATTCTTAAAACAAAAAACAATATTTGTGAAATCACTAACGTAGATCTTGTCAAAGTGAAACACATTCTCTCCATTATAATAGTATTTTTCACTTCCTTTTACTCCATAATATTTTCGGAATACTTTTTTTAGAATACATTTATAGTATAAGAGATCTTCGATAGATGAAACGGTGTTTCAGCAAACACCCATAAAGGAGTTTAAAAGTGTATTAGTTGTCCAGAAATATACAAGAACGATTTCTATGAATGGAATGTTGTGCAAAGCAGTCTTAACAAATTACGATCGCAAAAAGTGACATCCTCTCATAAGATTCAAAGGTCTCTTAATCCGGATTTTTCAAAAATGACCACCGTATTTTTGTTTACTAATATTATTACATTTAGGTGACTTAGTTCAAGCATCTACAAATTTTAGTATATTTGACTCCCAGAATGAGGAAGAATAGACTTTATTAATATATATTTTAGTATATTTTATCATTGTTACATTTGATTTGGGAAACATATACCTACGCTAATTATTTACATGAATCGGCTAATAGGTTGGTATTCGGAGCTAAGCGGATGAAAAATTACGAGAAGAAAAACTTATCCTATTATATTATTCTAATTACGGTTTTTTTATTAAATTTCGACGCAACTCGTGCAGCTGGCACACTCTTAGGAGCCCAGGAGATAGCGAAATAGATTTCTCGTTTTAGTAATTTGAATATAAATTATCAAAATGTAGGGCAAGCTAGTTCAAAATCAAGCCAAAGCCGCTACCTTAAAAAATGGCATTTTATTAAATTTTATTTAAAAAGCAGGTATAGCTCATGGAACTACCAACCATTACAGATTAAGGTTTTTCTTTTGTAAAGTAAAGTGGCTAGAATATAAACTTAGAACTTTAACGATATTGCTCTTTAGTCTCCTAGTTGAGGAGATTTTTTTTTTTTTCAAAAACCAGAAATCACCATTTGTGACTTTTACCTAACATAAATACTGTAAGCTATTCTTCCTACGAAGGTCTCGTATTATTTATTACTTAGTCCTAATTTGAGTCACGGGTGAAAAATGGACCGTTAAAAAAAAAAAAAACAAGTCCCCATTTTTCTGGGCACTGACGTTGGAATGGCCCATTTTACTCAGACCGACTTGTATTTTGGTAATTCGCGTTCAAGCTCCTAAAATTATAACCCTATTTTGGCCTTGGCTCCAGAGCTAGGATGATTCATTTGCCTATCCCAAATTGTCACTGTGAGTCAGCCGCACTCAATGGCGTCAATGTAAGGGTGATAAGTTTAGTCTCTTTAAAAAGTAGAGCTACAAGTTTTTCTGATGGTAGTAGTGGTTTCTGATGGCTGTATTTATCTATTTTTCGGACTTTCACTTCTTTCCATTATTGAGCCCAAATATTTAAAATTATCCACTCTTTTTAATATATTTTCTTAACAATGAGGTCCTTCTGATCATAAATATATTCAGTTTTGCTGACGTTTTTTTGAGACCCTATAATACCTCTCCCAAATTTTTCGTAGCATGTATTCTGCATCCTCATGGCCTTGAGCGACAATTACCTCATCATCAGCAGACATTATATTATTGAGATGCCTGTTACCTATTCTTACTCAAATTTGCTTAAATGTTTATCCAATTTTTTTAAAGCCGTTCCTATGTAGATTTTAAATTGGGAGGGTGACATACAGCAGACTTGCAGTAAGCCTTTACTTACATTACATTATTGGCGCGACAGACTCATAAAGAAGTCCTTGGCCTGCTCAACCGCTCTACCCCAATCGTCCCGATCGCCTGCTCGAGTGATGGAGACCTTACACAGCCTCAGATCTCCACAGACGGCATCCTTCCATCTAGCTTTGGGCCTTCCTCGAGGTCTTACTCCATCCGGATTTCCTTTATACAGCTGTTTAGCTGTTCTTTCTTCGCCCATCCTATATAAGTGGCCCAGCCACTTGATGCGCTGCATCCTGATGAAACTCGTTATCATTAGGTCTCCATATAGCTCACTTAGCTCCTTGTTCCTTCTGATCCTGAGTTGGTCGTTTTCTCGAACTGGGCCGAATATTTGCCGAAGAACTCTTCTTTCGAATCTATTCAGCTTTTCCCCGCTGGATTTATTCAATGTGAGGGTTTCACCAGCGTATGTCACTACTGGCCTAATCACGGTTTTATATATCACCAGCTTGGACTTTAGGCTAAGGAGCTTACTTCTCAGGAGCTTTGACATTCCAAAACATGTTTTATTACCTAATACTATCCTGTGCAGTAAGCCTTTACTATTCGAAAATTCTGATGAAACATTCCTACCTATTTTAATTTGAGACTGGTTGTTGCTATATATTCTTCTGATAAGGTCAATTAGCGTTCTGTTAATAGCATTCTTATGAGGTGTTTCCCATAAAAAATATTAGGGACACATTATCGTATGCCTTTTCCAAGTCTACGAATACAAGAGAAATGGTTTTGAATTTCATTTCATATTTTTCCAATATGAGTTGATTTTCACTAACTAAATTTGCTACAAATTTATGCTGTATATTAAAATTTAATTTAATATTTTGAATATTTTCAAATTACATGATTAGTAAGAGAATTTAATGACAATGAGGTATCCAAAAAAACACAAAAAAAAAAACACTACGTTTCTGATAAGAGCAAATCTAAGAAAATTTACTCAGATTACATTAGTGGTATGATTTTCGACGTTTTATTTTTAGCTAACATTGCAGAAAAAGTCCACGTACTGTACATTTTAAGCCATCATTACTCGACTGTAAGGACAGTCTCTACATGGGACTATTTGACAAACTAGTTTATGTATCCGTAAACAACTAATTTTTAGCTCAGAAACTTATCTACACAAACTGACAGACTTATATTCCGGCGACACCAGACCAGAATTGTAAAGCAGCTGGCGCATTTCTGAATGTTTTTCAAGCATATAAATCAGTTTTCTCCTTGACAGTGGCGGCTTATTAAAATTAATGAGGCTGTAGTTCCAGACAATTAAATCGTAAATAAATCGATAACAGTTAAATAGTAGATCTAAAAAGGGTCCATCTAAGTACCATTATTCATATCTAGCTATCGATCCATCTGTCTATATAAGTTATCCATTTATTATATAAATTTGAAGTCTAGGTGCTTGAGCGCAATTATGAATTGGAACAACCAGTCCGATTTTTGAGAAAATCTTTTTGAGTTTAATGTTTCAAAAAACCAACTATGAACTCTGGGATTCAGTTCATGGTAGAGAAGACAGTTGTGTATGGAGGTGACCAGATTTTTCTCCCTTATTTTGAGTACTCACTTTATTGAGGCTGGGTGAGCCCCAGGAGAATTTTAGATCTGATAGGATCCATCTTTGGCTGCTAATATATTAAATAAAAATCTTGCCAGCAGTGGGATTTGGACCTAGGACCTTCGGCATGGCAACTCAGTGCTCTACCGCTGAGACACTCCGCTCCCTGAGTTTAATTGAGTAATACGAAAATATAAATATATACAATTTTTTTTTAAAGAGCCTTTACTATTATAATTCATGAATGAATTGGACTCAGTAAATGGTAGAGACTGTACTTCTTTTAGGACCACGGTTGTGCAGAAAGGTGATTTGTTCAAGATCACCCTCAACCATCAGGTTTTTCTCCCAGTTATAGGTACCAACTTTATAGAGGGTGGGTGAGCCCCAGTACAGGATCTATCCAAGCCCGGGGCCTTGAGCATAGCAACTCAACGCTTTAATGATTGAGCCACCTTGCTCCCAGCTTGAGGATGAATAGAATTTATACTTCACGGTTAGTCCTATCAGAATATATTTATGTAAACAAATAAATAAATAGCTCAGAGAATATAGCTACTAAATAATATTTTGTTTAAACTATTAATAATTCTTTTTAATTATTCAGTTTTAGGATTACACAGATTGATTTATGATCACTGTATGAGCCGCTGAATTGTAGATTAGTATGTGTACAAGGAAGTTATGTCTATAACTTCACATCAGATATTTATTTTATTTCATTTTGTTGGTCATGACAAGATTGACGACATAACCTTTTAAATTTAAACATTAAACAAAAAAATTTAAACATATTTTAGTGAATGTACATTTGTATTCATAAGTAAAACTTTGGAGAATCAGAAAAAATAAAATAAACAATTTTTGACCATAAACTAGATAGCATTTAAATACCGCAGAGTAACACCAGGATATATGATAGTTGAATGTTGTAATTGTTTATAAATAAAATGTTGTAGTATTAGATAAAATAAGAAAACAAATTTTACATAATACGTAATTATGTACTGCATATTGAAAAATGTTTCGTATATTGTAATAGTTTATAAATAAAATTTTGGAGCAAGCGAAAATATATATAATACTTTAATAAAAGTATTAATTAATGCCTCAGTATCAAATAACTTTTAGTTTTCGCCTTAGATGTCCTTTGTGATGTAATATTACGGGGATCTTTCTCTTATCATCAAGAAAATAATATTTTTTTTAAGCATCGCTGTTAGGATGACATTACTTTGTCCCTAGTTCTCATTATCCTTGCTGGCTCATAACACAGGTTGGAATTCTAGTAATGCTGCGGGCGTTTCACCGTTGTTTTGTAGAGGAGTCTCAATAGTAGTGCACCATAGAGCAACGTAGGTCTTATGATGGACTTGTAGATTTGTAATTGCAACCTCAGTGCGAGCTGTGGCGGCAAGATCAGATGGTATAGCCTGTGGGATTTCTGTAGTGCCAATTTCAATCTTCCCTGAACGTGCTATGAGAAGGTGAGATGCCTATCAAATTTGACGCCAAGGTAGAGGAATGAAGTGGATAATCTTCTATCCTCGCAGTCCAAGGTAAAAGTCTTCGGTAGAGTAAAAGTCTTACTCACACTCTGAAATGACATCACGGTGGCATCCGTCTTATACGGATTCACCCTGATGCCAATCAGTTTCAGCTCGTTCACTATGGTTTTTAGTCGCCTTTAGTGCCTTGTTAAGGGCATGTGGGGTGCTGATGCTGGTAGTGTAAATCCCGATATCACCCGCATATGCTGCTACCATTGCTCCTGGATGCTTCATTGCGACCACGGATGCTGTGAAAATCACAAACATCAGTGGCCCCAATACAGAGCCTTGAGGTACTCCACAGGTGGTTATGCTAGAAGTCGAGTAACTGTTACCGACTCGTACGACAAATGATCTTCCGCTGAGATAGTTTTGGATCAGACGACATAGAGTGGCGGGAAAGCTAAACTCTTCCAAGCGTTGGAGTAACAACTCATGAGACTCACAGTCAAAGGCCTGGGTGCAGTACAATGAAATGAACGCCTTAGCTCTGTTCATCTGCATGTGCTCTATGGTGTGCGCCTGCAGCTTAGCCAGGTGGTGGTCACAGGCGACTCCTCTCTGGAAACCAGTCTGCTCAGGGGGGATGATGTTGTTCTCTCTGCAGTGCTTCGACATGTGATGGTGAACCAGTCTCTCGAAGATTTTGCTCATGTGAGGGAGCTAGCTGATTGGCCGAAAATGCTCAGGTTGTCTCCCACTCTTCCCAGGCTTGAGTAGTGGCACTACGACGGCTTGTTTCCACACCTCAGGCAAGTACGATGTCCTCATGCAGGTGTTGAATATGGTCAACAGAAAGGCTTAACCCTTCCTAGGAAGTATCTTCAACATCACATAGGGGATATCATCCTGTCCTGATGCTTTGTTGCCTTTCGTGCGTCGTAGGACTCGAGCTGACCGAAGTTGGAAAATATGCGCTTCTCGTTGGGGCACGGTAGTGGTCCTTCCGGGATTGATGGAGCATCAAACAGCCGAGCAGCTTCTCTCTCCTGATAAGCCTTCACCAGAAGTTCAGCCTGTTCCCCAGGCGGCAGCAGGTTGCCTCCAGATGAAAGAAACACTCAGCTCCTTTCGGTTACGTTGGTCTTGACGAGCCCCCAGAACTGACGGCAGTTATTATTAATTAAATAATAACTGCCAGAGGGATGTTTTACAGTTTCGCATGAGGCTCTCTATCTGCCAGGTCATCGCATTGATGGCCGGTTTCAGCCCGTAGTCACGAGAGCGCTGGAAAATATTCCTCAGGTTATTCCGCTGAATTATGAGATCTAAGATGTGTTCCGGAGGTTTCCTGATGGCGTTGGGTAAAGGACTGAACTTTGGGATGTGCTGGTTTGCCGCGGCCTGTATGGTAGTGTTGATGACACCCACTCCACCTCGTCCACGGTGATCGTGGGGAGATCTTCCACAATGCTGGCTCTGTAACCTTTCCAGTATGCTTTGTGCAAAAGGTACTCACTAGTAGAGGGGGTGCCTTCAAAAGTATAGAGCACGGGCCGGTGATCCGATGGTCTGCATTACAATCCGTAACATTGTGCAAATCCATGGTAAGGAGAAGGTCCAGCGTTGAGGTCGATCCATGTCGGGCTGCAAGCCTGAAGGTATGCAACCCGGGGTGATAGATGCACAGCCTAGTCTAGTGTGATAGTGGTTCCCAGTGTGTCAATGATTGAGCATAACCATTGAAGTTTCCTAGGACTATGTATCGGCTCAGAGCCTGGGCGTGCTTCAACAACTTCATAGTTGTATGTATAGCTCGTGGCCTCCTATAGACACAGCTGAACGTGAAACGGGTCTTGAACCGTACGTCAACTATGACTATGTGAGTTGGGCACACTGGGTTAGGAATTCTCCTAAATGGCACATCATTTCGGACTAGGATGGTGACGCTCGCTTGAATCCCAGGTGTGCAGCTCCCCCCCCCCCCCGGTACACAGTGTACCCCTGGAAGTAAAGTCGATCCGAGGCGGACAGTATAATGTCTGTCAGCGACACTACCGATGGCTGGTGTTGCTGCAGGAGTGTCTCAACCTCAGCCAGCTTGGAGATCAGACCTCTGATATTATAGTTGATGATGTGGTGTTCAGTCATTTCGACTGTTGGTCTCGAAGGCCCTGTTGATCATCTTCAACATCATGTGCATCATCTGGTCCATACGGGCCAAGAGGGCTGTCAGTAGGGCTTTAGTTGTAGAGGCTGACTGCAGGAAGCCTGGGAGTTTGTTCCCTGAGATGGCTCAGGCTAGAATTAGCTCTGAGCAGGCTGCGTTCCAGGGGGTATATTATAGTGGGAATGAGGTATGGAGTGGGGGTAGGAGTAGGTGGCGGGGGTGATGGGAGTGACAATTACAGAAATCTGTTCCAAAATTAATAACTAAAAAAATCATTAATTGCGGGAAGTAGACTTTTCAGATTAGGCAGTGAGTAATAAAATAAAATTATTTATTTAAATTTTTCATCTGTTAATAAACATATTCGCGTCCATATAACAACCACATATTCTAGTATGCTTTATGATAAAACCTTAAACATTTTGGATTAGATCAAAATGTCTTACTTTACTTTAAAATACATTTTTTTAAATTAATAAACTTGTACCATTGGCTTATCTCCTTTCATAATTGTATCTGCTATTCAACTAAAACTGCAAACTTTAGTAGTTGTTTTTTTTACTTACCCTAATGAAGTCTTACAACTCGGGCCAAAGAGTTGACACAGTATAAAAAAATAAGTTTTTTGTGTTTTTTGTACAGTATAAAGGACAGTATTTTTTTTCTTTGGCTTTACATCCTGGCCAACTTCCCCTTACATCAAAGTTTTTAGTAAATATGAAATTATTTTGTGAAAACTTTATTTTAAATTAATTAATAGGATAGGGAGGAGGGGAAGGAAAGTTACTTGAAACTTATTAAAGTATAACCTTAATAACGTTTTTAAAATTTTTTAATTAAGTGCCAATCAATGGTTAACACGGGTTAAAGAGAGGCCACAGCATTTTATTATAAATTAAATCAATAATAGATATTAAGTTTTTTTAATTTCAATAAAAAGCTGATATCTTTAACTTATATTATAATTAAAAGAATTTATATCAGCAATTCAGGGTTTAATATATTTTACTGTTCATTTATAGTGAAAGTACTTAAATTTTATATCAAGTTCAAATCACTATTCGTAAATACTATTTTACAATACAATAAAATTTCCCAATGATCACTTCAATTGGAGGAGAATTGAAAATCCAATTCGATCACCGGTATGTTATTTCACAACAACAAATCCCTACATATATAGATATAGATATTCCCTAGTTAAATACTGGCACTAATATCCTACCGTCTTGGAAACGTAAAATTATATGTGCAATGGATTGGAATTGGAAATGTAAATATATGTGCAGGATACTTGAATATGTAGCTGTCATAACGACGCGAATATATTTATTATCAGAAAAAAAATTTAAATTATTAATTAAATTTTATTTTATTACTCATTGCCTAATCTGAAAAGTCTACTTCCCGCAATTAATGATTTTTTTTTTAGTAACCACAATAAAGGTTTATACAACTTTATAGCCGACTATCTCTCATTCCGAGGTGAAACCCTAATTTTACTGGACAACATAGTAACATCCCCTTCCTGAAAGTGCGTGATAAAAAGAAAAATGTCTTCATGATAATAGGAACATATCCGTAATATTTCATCACAAAAGACACGTTAAGCGAAAAACTAAAAATTATTAGGTATTGAGTTACTA
Organism: Troilus luridus; assembly: GCA_964056705.1. Taxonomy (NCBI): domain Eukaryota; kingdom Metazoa; phylum Arthropoda; class Insecta; order Hemiptera; family Pentatomidae; genus Troilus; species Troilus luridus. Next base: position 81,990,859 of record OZ057412.1, read on the forward strand.
ATTGATACATCATTATAATTATTTAAGACATCTTACCAAATTAAAAAGAAGAATTTTAGACATATTAACAAGAAATCGTAGTTTTAGAATTATAAACTAAAAGCTGATAAAAGTCCAAAAATTTGCAGAATTTCCGAACATCGATTTCAACCATTGTTTATGAAAGTGGAATTTTATGTTTTTAATTTTTCAATTAAATTTAATTAATTCAATTAAAGTTCTTGGCCCAAAAGAACAATAAAAACAACTGAAAAATGCCAAATCATTTCTCCCAGATATCAAAAATTTCTGTCTTTTGATATTCTCCTGATTCCTAAAGTGTATTTATTGCATAGCAGTAGTATATATCGAAATAATTCATGATACGACAAAAATCAGCGCAGAAACCACAGACGATCGCTATTGGGAAGCCAATTCCAACCGTATACGGTTTCTGTTTTTGGATTTGGCTTTTCGAGGCGTATAGGCTGATACTATATATTTTTGATAATAATTATTCTACACCTTAGTATAATCACTGTCACTATTTTACAAATATAGATTCAATCAATCGATAGATTTTGACAACAGCTGACGTTTGAAACTTAAACGTGATTTAACTTTAACTTGATGCGTCACAGTCCTCACTCATTGTAATAAATTCTTTGATCCTTTAGCTATCCAATGGTCTAATTGAATTTTTGATGGAGATAATAGATATGTAGCTGCAACACCAAACTGTATTCCCCGATTTTGTTATCGTTCGTATTTTTTAATTACCTACCACTATTGAAGCAATTTTAAAGACGTATTCACGTCAAACAACGTATTTATAAAATCCTTTAACAAAAGACATACAGTTTACATACAGTTTATATGTACAAATATCAAACCATATCCCTGAACATTTCTCGTGTTTCTGTCAATTTATATGAACTATAATGACTTTTATGATGTTTTAATGAAAATTCAGGTTGGTTGCCTCTAACCGAGAAACGACTCTGTGGGATCAGGATATCCTCCAGGGTTTACCCAGCTTCTATTCGGTGAGTAACCTTAATTAGAGGAATTACGTGAGATTATGCTTGACCTTAGCTTAATCTGTCGCCCTTTACCTGCACAACCGCAGTCCAAGGAACAGTATTGTCCTTATCAAGTATTGAACTCAAGACACTTCATGGTCTGTGTTCAATTTTTTTTTCTTTTCTTTGAAGAAAGTTCATACCGTCTTGTCCTGCTCCGAATGTTTGTCTAGCTTACTCGTTTTTTTGCGAAATCTAAATTTACCAACAATTTCGTCTAACTTATTCTATAATATCTATGTTTATGATGAACCCTACGCACCCCTGCGCAGATACATAGAAGAGTACATAAGAATACGTACGATACATAGTAGGTAAAATGCAATAGTATTGAGTCTAAAAACTAATTCTAGTCTAACGGCGGAGGACTCCTACGTTGGTTCATTTGTCCTCCTGACATTGCCGTGATGGATTTCTTCATAAGTCCCTCTCTTCTTCGCTTCCTTTGATTAATTCTCTCACCGTAGTCACCTTATTAGTTTGTTTCTTCTCCTCTTCTGGGAACGATGCACTGATAAATTTGATAAATAGAGGATTTCAGGATAGATAGAATAACATAGAGGATTTTAGAGGAGTTACACTATGGAATTGTTGGCTGATTATTTGATAATCCTTAACTAACAAAATTTAAATTACTATATTTATAATATAATAGTTTTACAACTTTTATAACTATTCATTTAACTGTACTGCTTGTTTCTTGAATTTTATAATTGTAATTTGAAAAAAGTATTGATTGTAAGATAGGCATATTTACGGATTTCGTTGTATTCTGGGAAATTAAAAAAAAAAAAAAAACCTGAAGATGAAGACTTTTTTCTTCCTTTAAACGTCTGTTGAAAGAATAAGAAACTAAAATATTTTTATTTATTTCCTTTCAACTTTTGTTGGAAGGTAAGAAATTAAAATCATTTAAATCCCTTGCGAAATTGGTAGTTATCGAAATATATTTTTAGCTGGTCGCCTATCATTCGAATTTTTTTTTATCTGCCTTTCTGTTTCAATCCTTTTAGAACAGGGAATAACATTTAATAGGAATGGGGAGGGGGGGGGGGGTAAACTGGTACTCGTTTCTTTTTTCTTCTTAGAGACGGAATTCAGAAAGAAGCAGGGGTAAGTGGAGTGTGGGCCCAATGAAGCATGAAGTTTATTAAAAAGGGAGGAATAGAGTCGGCGCCTGATAGCTTGGGAAACTATACCTAAGTTAGTACTATTTAGATTTCTAATTTTTTATTTTTTTTTGCTTCTAGCCCACCCCAAGGATGATCGCCTTTTTTTCTTTAAAATACCCGCTGATTTTTTTTCTTTCAAGATGGAATATTAGCACCATTATTCTTTTGTTAATATGTAAACTTGGCAAATTTTTTTCTTTTTGGTGTAATATGGACACCGGTTCATCTTAAGTTGATCATTTTGTATTTCTTATGAGATTCCACATTTAAAAAATATATAATATATTACATATGTATTTCTCTGTCCCACGCCAGCTTCCCTTTCTTTCATGTACCACCGCCGATGTTCCTCCCAGCAGTTTCTCGCGACCTTTTTCTTCCGGATCTCTTCCCAAAGTTGCAGTCTTGGAATCTATGGAGCCCCTTGTCCAGGGTGTCTAGCTACCTGGCTGGTGACCTAGTTCTTATAACCGCCATTTGCTCATTTTGTATATCCATATATATTTTTATAATAACGCCCGGAAGGTTACATAGCAAATAACATGGTTAAATTACATTTATAGATTAGTTAGAGGCCTATTTATAGATCTGATATCTAATATTTCATAGAATAGACCTTTTTCTTAGCTCCTTTCTCGAGACATAAAGTCAAACGAAACAATTCGTATAAAACTTTACACTCAACGGACCTACAATATTTTCAATTAACACTTTAAAAATAAAATGAAACTAAAGATACCATTCGTTACTTTAATTGATATTTCTTGGTGTAATTTTATAGATTTATCTATTACTAACGTGATACATATGTTACTTTATAAACAGAGTTATTATCAAACAGAGTTACTTTATAATATTATATTCAAGGAATGAAAATAGACTAAAAAGCCTTTTTGAAATATTAAGGGGTTTCAGTGAAGACATTCATATGAAGAGGGGATTAAATAAATGCACTCTACAGAATGTAAAAAAAAAAATTATCCTATTATGCGAGGGTGGATTCGATGTTTTTAGATGGGGTAGTATCGAAGCGTGGCCCCAACTTCTTCCCATTCTACTCTGCTCTTATTAAAGCCAACAGATTTATAAAAGTATTGTATGTAGTATATCACGAAATTTTATCGATTATAAAGTATGGAACATCTTATATCGATTGGTTTATAATCGGAATTATAACTGTATTGACAGACTTAGTTATGATAAGCAAGTAAGAACCACTATTTTTCAATTTCCATCTAAATCCTGTACCACTGCAACTCGTGAAGAGTCTGGGGTTCAGTACGTGATAGAGACTGCTCTGTTTCTTGGAGAACACGGTTGTGTACGGTGGTGATTTGTCCTAGATCAATCTCGACCGCCAGATTTTCCCCCTTATTTTGGGTACCCATTTTATAGAGGCTGAGCGAGCCACATGAGGGTTCTAGATCCCGTAGGGTTCATCTCCGGCCGCTAACAGATTAAATAAAATTCAGCCGGCGAGTGGGATTTGAACCCAGGGCCTTCGGCATGACAACTCAGCGCTCTACCAGTGAGCCACTCCGGTCCCTTCCATTAAAAAGTGTCATATTTTTACGATTATGTATATGATTGACCTATAGGATGTGAGTAAAGCAGAGTATTGTGCCACTTCTTCCTTAATGTTTATATATATTTTAAATATATATATAATGTATATAAGTGACTTTATCTATTAACCTGTATCATATATATAGTTAAATAACTTTAATATACTAATCACTTTTTAAAAAGCACTTTTATTAAATAATACTTGTACATTCAATAGAGACTAAAAACAGAGAGAAAGCCTCCTCTTGGTCAGAGGTCCAATATAGGATTTGCTATTGCTGATATTAATTCCTTGTATTGTTTACCAGTACGGCAGCTGCAACTGCACCTGCTTAATAGTTCTTAGAATTGTTTACTATGTTATATTTGGGTTCCACATTTAACTATATATATATATATAAAAGTATATATGTGACTTTACCTATAAACCTGTTAACACTTTAGTTAATTCAACTCTGATATCGGTGGAGATTAACCAGCTATCAGGCTCCCACCGTACCCGGCTTCCCCGAACCCCGATCCCTAATATTACTTTCTTATCTCAAGCCTGATAAGAATGCAATTTTGTCTCGTTACCGATTTTTGCTGTAACTGTTTCATATTAGCGATTCTATCTTTTCAATTTAAAATAAAAAAGGTCCAAATTATTCTGAACAGTATGTGAGCTTAAGGTCTGATGCACTCCTCACCAGCTTTAAGTGCTTGGCGGTAAAAATGGCATGTGCTCTACTTAATGAGAAATAAAGTTGTTGTTCCATCTCTCAAGGATCACAATCAATAATCTAACATTAATCAGCTATCAATCTGATATCAATATCTGTTGAAATGGATTTTCTCGCAGTAAATAAATTTTCTCGCAAGAATCTTGCGAACATCGGTAGCTCGTAAATATGTGCGCAACATTTAGAGAAACCATATAGGGCATCTGCAAATAAATGATATTTGTTGCCTCAAACCAAAATCGAACGCCGCCAGCCAAAGTATAAATCAGCTCAAGTATTATTCTAACGTGAAGCTAATTCAAATTTGACATATTATCATTATTAGAGTCATTAGTTGCGATTGCCAGTATTTAGGAAGACATAGGTAAGATAAGTGCTGCACCTGAAAAAATGGTTTAAAAGCAATGTAAATCCAGGCCATTTTTATAAGCGTGTCCATGTTTAGTTAATGGAGAAATGAAGGAAGTTAAAGTGGAATCTTAACAAATGAATCCTCGTGGGTTATATATGCATAATATAAAACAATTGAACCTCATTTAATTACATTATATCTTTTTATTTTTTGTTAATATTGGCATGCTTCAATAGAATATTTAAACAAGTTATCAAATACTCTACCACCAGTTATAAAGATTTAACGAGCGCTCTATCAATCTAAATTAAAACATACAACAAATAAAAAATAAACATAAGAAAAGTAACAGAAAATTGAATTAAACAATTACTTACAAGATTATGCATATCTACAACATATAATTTGCGCATATCTCAGTGCAAACATTTAATGTTGGCCCACTAATTGACTATAATTTTACGCATTTAAGACAAAAGAACAATCATTTGTTGTTACAGTATTTTTTTTAAGCCTATCTACCAGTTGGTAAATCATTAGCTATGGGCAAAGAGGCATAACCTATATATAGCATTTCCATGTCTATTTGAACCTTTTCTAAGTCAACTGTAACCTTTTACAAATCAAATGCTACCCTTTCCAAGTCACAAGCAGCCCTTTCCTATACAAATGTAATCCTTTCCGAAGCAAATGTAACGGTTTACAACTCAATTCTTACCCTTTTTATTTCAATTGTAACCGTTTCCATTTCAATTGTCACCCTTGAAAATGTTTTGAAAATTTACCGTACTGGGGAATGGGTGAATTTAGGGCCTCAGAACTCGCCAGGATCAAATCATCACAACCTTTTTCTTCACAGCTCTTGTTAGGACAAAAATTAGGGAAATAATTCAAAAAACAAATAGTTGATTTTTTGTTTCTGAGAAAGTTTATTTAATAAAAGTAAAAACATGTAATCTGAACTTAACAACAATATCTCCATAGTTTTGGTAATAAAATAGTAAACATAATAGTACTCTTGTTTACAAAAAAATTAATAGAAAAAGTTGATTTTTTTTCTTAAGAAGTAAATAATAATAAATAATAAAAATAAAATAAAAATAAATGAAAAAATGTAAACTGAACTGAACATTATCACATCTAAAAAAAGTGTTTATTCCTAAGGAGTAAAATAACACTTCATTAAAAATTACGTTAAATTTTCAAAACATTTTCAAGGGTGACAATTGAATTGGAAACGGTTACAATTGAAATAAAAATGGTGACAATTGAGTCGTAAACCGTTACATTTGCTTTGGAAAGGGTTTCAACTTATTTGGAAAGGGTTACATTTGAATTGGAAAGTGTTGCTTGTGACTTGGAAAGGGTAGCATTTGATTTGTAAAAGGTTACAGTTTACTTGGAAAAGGTTCAAATAGACTTGGAAATGCTATATATGAACCAATAATGTATATATGAAACATAAAATATTAATCAGCTATTGTTGCCATACTATTAAGATAATACATTGCATCCACACAAATGATGATGAATAAGGTATTCCAAAACATCTTGCATGCATCCGCATGATGTACAGAAACTTCGGTTTTGTAAAAAAATATTTTATTTTATTTATTACGTTGAAGACTGTCTGAGCCAAGATATTTCATTTTTATAAATCAGGAGAGTCAGCCATCATATTGTATTTCGACATTCTATTTCTATTTTGTTTCTATCCTTTTAAATAGATATTGATTTTATTATATTATCTGAATTGAAAGTGATATATAAAATTGAAAGTAAAAAATAAAATTGAATCTATCTTTACTACCGTTTAAGTTTAGCCTGCCTTACTTAGATTGTTTAATGATTCGTTATTAATATAGAGGAAGGATTAGTATAAATTATTTGCACTGAACTAAGTTTTGTGAGATTTATTAAGATCATTAATCATAAAAACGGATCCTACGGTTCCCGTTTTAGCTGAACATGATATATACGAGGAAAAAATGCATACATTAATTAAGGAAATCAAATTAATGTGTTACCCCATTTTATCTACCTCAATGCGGACATTCTAGTCATGAATTTCTTACATAAGTTACACGTTTTCCCAATTACTTATATAAATTTTTTAATATATTTATCTTTCACGGACTTTAAAGAGTCAATATGACATATCGAATTACCAAGGAAGTGCTATGAAATGATTATATAAATATATAAGTATACTTATAGTTTGGTTTCGTCCATAAAACTTCCAGATTTACGGGATTATACTACTTTTTAAATTCTTAACAGTGTTAGAAACAAAGAAGTCTTTCGATTTTCGAGCTACGACTGATTGATTATTATTGTTCATTATTGAATGACAATCCTTTTCACTATTGAAGTAGAGTGCGTACCTTTTTCACAACCTAATTGATTCTTTGAAGTTGGTGAGAAGGCAATCTCATCGAGCTCAGAATCTTAAGGGAGTGGAAATTGTGCTTTACCTTAAGGTTTAGCCTGCTCAAAATCAACACCCAACTTGATTACACTAGATGTAACTTACGAAGTCCTAAGCCACTCGCATTCTTCTTAAGTGTTACTCAAGAAGTTACTATCCACAAGTCCGTCCGGACTTATTGCATTAGGTAACTGAACGCCGTTAATGATGAAGATAAAAATGTTCTGATATTTTCATCTGCTTTAGTTTAACTTTTAAATTATTTTTGTCCACTTGATCTAATTCTATACACATCATTTCATTCGTTTGAAACGATTGTGGAGTTTCATCAGCTTAATTAGGATATAAACACGTTGATTGCCAACTACGAGATAACTCGTAGACTGCGTTCTTTTCTAGGACGCCAACTACGAATTATCTCGTCCTGTGTTTACTTGCCATTTTTGTGCAGCTATGATTAAATTCGAAATATATCCGAATTGGAGGTATTAATAATCTTATGATTAAATCAAATTGTCATTTTAGGCCAGATTTCTGAAAAATCGCCGAGGCAGTCAACGTGCTAATAGTATTAAAAACTTAGTTCGAAAAACTTGAACCTAAATCCAATGAACACACAGGCAGTTTCCATTGGTTCAAAAACCATTCCTATCCTAAACGTCCCTTCTCAAGATTGGTCAGTTCTTTTTCAGGAAGTACTAGTCATCTTATAATATTCTCCCTCATTCTCTTCAACTATGACAGTGATGGGCAAAGTACGGCCCGCGTGCCAAGTGCGGCCCTTCGGGCTAGTCAATCCGGCCCGCGACATGGTCACACACAATTATACATAAGACAAAAATTTATTTTCTGCAAAGGTAGAATAGAATAATTTTTTGACATTTTTGAAAGATTCCAAGACTTCAAATTTATTGAACAGGACCTGGACATTTTTAGCATGCCGTTTAATGTGGATTGTGAATCGGTTGAACCAAAATTACAGCTCGCACTCATTGAGTTGCAATGCAACAATGAAATGAAGCAACTATTTATCAGCGTTTCTAAAATTGAGTTCTACAAGGCCTTGTCAAAATCAAGTTTACCAAACCTGAAATCTCACGCTCAGAAGATAATTCCGATGTTTGCATCTTCCTACATCAGTGAACAGGTTTTTTCTACTATGAAGCTTCGCCAAAACAGCGTCAGGAACCGATTGACCATCATATTGCGAGTCAGCACATCCCAGTTTCTACCAGATTACGAACAGCTTTTAGAAGCTCAGTCACAGTTTCATCTCCCTCATACGCCTTAATACTTTTCTAAAAAAGAATACATTTTTGTAGCTTTTTGCAAGTTTTCTACCATTGTACCATATAAGTTGAGTCTAATGAGATAAAGTCAAAAATAAAGTTTATCACTTATAAAACTTTGTTTTGTTCATTTTTTTTTTTGCCCGCTTGGATGTTTTTCTATTTCATCCGACCCTCCCCTTAAAAAGTTTGCCCATGTCTGAACTATGACCACGGATGCTTAGTGTAATGAGTGATGTGTTCACACAAGGCAACCTCGCATTTCTATCCGGTATTCAGAACAAAGATGGTTTCCTTGATTGGTTCAGAACATTGATAATTTCCAATGAAAATATCTTTTTGTACCATCCGATACTTCAGGCTAAACAACCTTCTCATATTCTTTATCAACCTCCTGTCCTTAAATATGAAATTTCGTCCTCGCCTTAAATATGAAACATCGACCTATCGATTTGTGTACCTCCTCTGCTCTCTTAGAAATGCCTACTTTAAAAAAAAAGCGTCATATACATATAACATTGTACATTATATCTTTGCCACTAATTAATTTTTTGTTTTCAAATTTTTATATTTTTTTATTTTAAGATTAATGATTACTTCATATTACATAATATTTTCTTTCAATTAGACAAATATCATTATTTCACCAAAATCATTATTGTTTTTACTGATCCTAAAGTAGTAGTAGGTTTTACACAAAGTCAGGTATGCAGACTAGATATGCCTGTACATAAAAAAAATTACAATCATAAAAAATAAACTATGTTTTATACTGTGATTAAATGAAAAAATATACTATGATAGCATTATCTCAAATTGTTTCTTTTTTTAAATTTTCTACATCATTCAGTGTGAATGCGTTTGTGGTTAATTTTTTTTTTTACGTGGGCCGGAGGAAATCTTCAAAAGATGTGGATAGGGCTGTACCTATCCGTGGGTGAGATTTTAACACCACTAAAACCACCTCCCTACACCTGTTTCCACACTCCACACTCCACCGGACCGCCGTTAGGCATTACTTCGTGGAGGGGAATGGCTGTGCCACCTCATGGCTCTTTTCAACTTGTAGCTTCTTGATCTAGGTTCTTCTTCTACAAGAAGGCACCAGTATTTACTGATTCTCTCTCCTTGTCCTTTCCTCCTCTCTCAGTCTTTCGAGGACCCTTATGGCGAATTTTTTCACCGCCGCCCACTGTTCATCCGACTTTAGCATACAACTCACTAAATTTTCAAGAGTTACCTTCTTTCCACAAGCCCGTTCGGATTCCCTTCTCTCGTCTGTGAAGCGGGTACATTCAAAAAATACATGTTCTCCTGTTCCCTCTAACGCCATACACGTTGGGCATTTGGCACTGTCGTCGAGTTTGAATCTGTACTGACAGGCTCTAAAGCATCCATGTCTAGACAATAGTTGTGTTAGGTGAAAATCCACCTCACCATGTCTACAATCATATCGCAAACCTATGTCAGAAATCAACCTGTAGGCCCACCTTCCGGTATTAGCCGTATTCCAATGCTGTTGCCAACGGACGATGGTGGTTTTCCTCTCTTCTTCTCTCATTGCATGTGTGTGTGTTTGTGGTCTTTTGTGAATGGGTTTGCGTGTTTGTTATTTATCTACAAAATATACCAAAATTGTATGCAGTAAAACGAAGGTATTGATGACCTAAGGGATTTACACCTTTAAACGACATCAAACAAATAAACTAATTAATCACACTTTTTCTTTTTTATATTTTTACCCACATCGTCAAACATAAAAAAAATTATAATCAAGGTGAATTGCCTATCTGTCACATTAAAAAAAATAATCAAAAGGACGTAGTGTCTGTCATTTCAACATAAATGCTTTCCGATTGTTCCTTTCAAGTTTGCTGAAGCTTAGAATTGTACAATTAATACCTGATTGAGTATTTAGTTCCACTAAGCCTAAGAAATACCAAAGAGTCATCATTTGTTGTTATCCTTGTAGTTATTTTTGATGATAATTTATTTACTTATAATGATCATGCTACCATGTGATGCCACATGCCTCCTTACTGAAGTACATCCTTAACTTTCAGATAGAAAAATATACTAAGAGCTAATTAAAGTCAAACAATACTAAAGAAAATTAGAAATCGTAACTTTTACTACTCTTGTATAAATTAATTATAATTACATAATATGTTTTTCATTATCGTTTAATGAGAAATATGCATTTTTTCTTTCAGCCAAGTCATAGCAGACAGAGTGAAGGAGAGAGAATGAAAGAAAAACTGAAAGAAAATGAAACGTACATCCACAGAGTAAGTAAAGTTAAATTATTTTTACCCTTTACAGTCTAAAACGTGCATAGGTAAATAGATATAAAAGTTAAAGAACATTTGGACTATGGGTTTCTACAAATCGTCGCATAAGTTTAATTATACTGAAGAGATAATTGTAATATAAATGCAATTTTCAGCATAAAATTATTCGTGAATTAAGGAGTTTGATACAATAATGAAGCAGCTCCAGTATAAAGCCTATTACATAGTATCACCTGTGTTCTAGCGATTTAAAGTTGAACACCTGGTAGCTGGAAACAGACTGTAGCGTGTCTCGTCTCACGTAGCAGTGATAAAGATGGGCATGGAGATTAATTCAAGAAGAACGTTTGAGGACACCATCTTAAGCTGGAAAAACATTCCTCAAAATAACTCTACATTATAGAAAAAGTGAAGTCAACAATACAGGCATATTAAATAATTCCTCTCCCCTTTTTTATCAGTTAAACCCATCACAGACCAGAGCAGAAGCCTTTGAAAATGGTAAAAAGTAAAAAAAAAATAATAGTAGGATCAAATCCATTGGAAAAGGAAGAGAATATAACAAAAAAGAAAGGAAAAATAATTTACGGGCGATCTGAGGTAGGAAAGTGGAAGGGGGATGGTTTTAGGCTAAAAAACTGTTTATCTCGATTTTCGGCAAAACTACAAGTCCTGTGGAAAAAAGTTAAATAGAAAATTTGTAGATAATAAAAAGATCTACAACTTTTATATTTACACTTTTTTCACATAACCTCAAAATTTATGTGAAAAATTAAAAAAAAACAAGTTTTTGGTTTTTTATTTTGGTTTATCTTTTACAAAAAAAAATGTTCACGAAATTTGGTGAAAACTTACCTTTTCATGTCCATACTGTGCTTTTTAAATTATTTTTTCACCTTATTTTGACTTAATATCGATAAAGCACCCTAATTTTCAATCGAAAATTCTCACATCAAAATATCTGTTTTTTTTAAAAAGTCGGTGGGCTTTTTGTTCTTTGAAATCTCTACTTTCTGATGGTGTAAAAAAAATATACATTACTATGGTAAATGTTCTCAGAAAATGCAAAGAAACGAAAAAAACACAAATCCGAAAAAAAAATTGTATGTACAATTTTGAGCTATTTATTTAAAATTAATTTTATCTGAATCATTAACTTCCTCTTCCACATTGGAGCATTTTTCAGAACCATGACAATTTGTGCATTTTAAACCATGTTTTCGGCAGCCACATTTTAAACTGTTACATCCAGTTTCACAGCTGCAACAAATAGTTTTGAGCAATATTTCTGGAATTAATTCCTTTTCAGTAAATTTGGGCATAATGCCACATTGATGTTGCTTCCAGCCCCAATCTGTTGCTGTCAGTTCGTTACCCAGCCAAATTTGAAGCTGATAATATACCATGTAACAATCATTACCCAAAAATTACCCAAGTTTTCTTGCTCTTCAGTATATTGAGCATAAGCTGAAACATGGCGAGACCAAAAAAATACAAAAATGAAGAAGAAAAGAAGCAGAGTAGAAGAGAGGCGGCTAAGGAGAGGTGGGAAAGGAGAAAGCAGGATTCAATCTTGAGAGAGTTAGACAAAGAAAAGGAGAGACAAAGGTTCTTGAAGCGAGTTAAGAAGAGAAAATTAAGTTAGTGGCAGATACTACTAACAAGGAAAAAAGGCAAAAAAGAAAGCAGTGGCGAATCCACACAAAAAATTACAGATTACACAAAGCAGCTGTAGAAAATCTGTGCACCCCATCGACCACACATTCAGCTCAAATAGTCTTGGCTGATCTCTCCAGCAGATCAGGAAGAAGGCGAGCCAGGAAAGACAATGGAAAAGCTTACCGAGGCTTGGCCAAATTGCGAAAAACCAATGCAAAACTAAAATTAAGAAATATAGGAAACGGTGTTATAGACTACAGAGAAAAAAATAATTTCCAGATACACCAAGGACAAGAGTTAAATTAATGATGAGAACCAAAGACAACCAGTTTGTCCAAAAAAGTTTAGTATTTGGTGAAATATTGAGACGAACTTTCTAAAAATTACAAACACAAAAAAAGTGTGGCTAACAAACAAATTTTTACTAAAATTGTGGGGGGTCACCTGTTAAAAAAATATTGGATGCTAAGGGAAGCAGGGGAACTTTTATCATACAAAGCCTACAGGTTAAACTCCAAGAGAAATGCACTTTTATTAAGGTATGAGAGAAAACTCAGACAAGATGGATTAAGGACTCAGCAAGATGTTGAAGCGTTCCTTCGAATGGATGAAAATAGCTGGTTATGTCCGGGGAAAAGGATGTAGCATATTGTAATAGGGTGATAGGTGTAATAGGTGACAAAAAAGATTCCTGACTGATACACTTCAAAACCTCCATAAAGAGTTTGTAAGAATTCACAAGAAAATCAGTTATGCAACCTTTATTGTCAGCCCTAAAGCTTATTTACATGATATGTAAATTAAATTGAAGTTTTATATTTTGATTGTGTGTAATCTTGTCCTCCATCCTTAAATTAAGTAAAAATGGCTTTTCCTAATACCCGGACAACAATTAATATGATTTATAGTCATTACCGTAGCATAATTGTCATTTTGAAATTACAAGCAGGACCAGTTCTAATTCTACTTAAGCATCTTAAGAGCGGCAGGGAGAAGTGGCACAATACTCTGCTTTACTCACATCCAATGGGTTAATCATATGCATAGTCGTAAAAATATGACACTTTTTGATGGAAGGGACCGGAGTGGCTCAGTGGTTGGGCACTGAGCCACTCCGCTCAGGAAACCAGCCTTAGTAAATATAAACAGCCTGAAATGTTTTTATTGACCTAAATTTTTGTCATTGTCAAGTTCCTCAAAGTGCGCTGTAATATTGGAAACACCCTTATCATTGAATTGGGAATATATTTATTATTAAATGATATAGAGAAAATACTAGTATAATTTTTTTAATAATTTTAAATATGATGGGTGTGATTGATTCCATACTGGCCGATATGGTTATTTTGATTTTCATTTTAATGTTTATTCTTCCATTCGGCTAAGCGGCATTTAATGCCTCTTGCCGGCTAATTGATTATTCTCAGTTGTTCTTTTTGCTAGGAATGGAGTAGCTCAAAATCGTTCTTGTATTCTATTAGCTGTAGATCAGCCTTAGGTTTAAGAGAACCTCTTTAATAGGACAACTGATCTCTAAAGAAGAAGAAACCTGGTCCCATTGAGATTTAACCTGGCCAGATCACCTATTATTGTCCAAGAAACAGTACACCCTTACTCAGAACTAAACATAAGACTCTTACTCTTTTTGTTTTGTTTTACATAAAGAGACTAAATTATTTTTATATTACATTACATTACATTATTGGCGCGACAGACTCATAAAGAAGTCCTTGGCCTGCTCAACCGCTCTACCCCAATCGTCCCGATCGCCTGCTCGAGTGATGGAGACCTTACACAGCCTCAGATCTTCACAGACGGCATCTTTCCATCTAGCTTTGGGCCTTCCTCGAGGTCTTACTCCATCCGGATTTCCTTTATACAGCTTTTTAGCTGTTCTTTCTTCGCCCATCCTATATAAGTGGCCCAGCCACTTGATGCGCTGCATCCTGATGAAGCTCGATATCATTAGGTCTCCATATAACTCACTTAGCTCCTTGTTCCTTCTGATCCTGAGTTGGTCGTTTTCTCGAACTGGGCCGAATATTTGCCGCAGAACTCTTCTTTCGAATCTATTCAGCTTTTCCACGCCGGATTTATTCAGTGTGAGGGTTTCACCAGCGTATGTCACTACTGGCCTAATCACGGTTTTATATATCATCAGCTTGGACTTTAGGCTAAGGAGCTTACTTCTCAGGAGCTTTGACATTCCAAAACATGTTTTATTACCTAATACTCTCCTGGCTCTGATTTCTTCCTCCTCATCCAAATTCTCATTTATACGGCTTCCTAAATACTGGAAACTTGACACTCGTTGGAAAGTGTGTCTTCCAAACGTGTAGCTATGAGGTGGTCGGTTTTGCTTACTATTCTTTATTACCATTATCTTGGTTTTCTCCTCATTCACCTGTAACCCCATTTTTCCAGCTTCCACTTCCAGCCTCTCGAAAGCTTCTTTTAAGATTATTAGCGATCTTCCTACTAATACAAGGTCATCAGCATATGCAAGAATACCCAGACTACGGTTAAAGATGGTTCCCTCCATCAGTAATCCTGCCCTTTTAATGACACTTTGCATTACAATATTGAACAGTAGAGGTGCCAGCGAGTCTCCCTGCCTAAGCCCTGTACTAATCCTAAATGTTTCCGTGATTGAGCCATTTACCCTTACGCTGCAAACTGTGTTTTCCATCGTGCTCATTACCAATCGCACCAACTTGGATGGAGTCCACATTTCGCTCATAGCTCTGAAAAGCTCATTCCTGGATATTGTATCATAAGCCGTCCTGAAATCTATGAACAGCATCCACAATGTATTGTTGTACTCCTTCATTTTTTCACACATCTGTTTGAGGGAAAAAATCTGATCTATAGTAGATCTGTTAGGTCTAAAGCCTCCTTGGTATTCTCCAATATTTCTCTCAACATAGGGCAATAGGCGATTATACAGAGCTATCGAGAATATCTTATAGGCAGTATTCAGTAGGCTTATCCCTCTGTAATTTTTACATTCTGTAGAGTCTCCTTTCTTCTTGTAGACAGGCACTATAATAGACTCTTTCCAGTCTTTCGGGATCTGTTCCTCTTCCCATATTTGGGCAATTAGTTCCTGCAGCTCTTTAGTTAGAGCATTGCCAGCTGCCTTCAGGAACTCAGCAGGTATGCCATCTGATCCTGGTGACTTGTTATTTCTTAGCTTCATAACAATATCTTTATATCCTCTCCATCTGGTGGTACTGCTTCGTCTTGGCTGTCATACGAGTCACATTCCAAAACACTTATTTGTTCCTCTGTCTGGCTTAGTAGTCCTTGGAAATAATTCCTCCATCTCACTTGGACGTCCGTCTCCAGCACCAGTAGTTTCCCCTCCTCATTTTTCACCATGCTCCTTCTAGAGCAGTAACTGGTTTTACACGACTCCACTCCTTTAAAAAATTTGTTGGTATCGTTGCTCCATCTTGAGTTTTCGATATCTTTTACCTTATTGTAAAAAGCTTTTCTTTTCTTCCCTTTCAAGATCTTCTTTGCTTCTCTTCTTGCATCCTGGCACTCTTTCTTGTTATTTCTTGTGCTTATACTCAGGTATTTTAATCTTTTCTCATTTCGTTTTCGAATCGCCTCTTTACATTCTTCATCAAACCATATATTTCGCGATGGTTTCTTGTCCATCTTGCAGTATTCGCTCGCGGTCCTTTATAATTTCTTTAATATGATTCCAATGTGCATTCACTTCCCATCCATCTTCTACTACCGGCGTATTTTTAATTCCTTCCTCTACTCTAAGGGAAAAACATCTTTGTATTTGCTCATCTTTTATCGTTTCCTTGGACCATTTGTTGACCTTAGGTTTAATCTTCCCCTTTTTGAAGGGAGACGTTTTGAGCAATATTTTCATGATAACGAGGAAGTGGTCGGAGTTGACATCCGGGCCTCTAAAAGATCTCACATCTTGGATATTATTGAAATACGAATTATCCACAAGGATATGATCAATTTGAGTAAAAGCGCCATTGGGTGAATGCCATGTCTGCTTGTGTTTATCTTTATGGGCGAATACTGTGCTCATAACTACTAGAGAGTTTGATATTGCGAAGTTGATCATTCTTTCTCCGTTGTCATTTGATTTGTTATGGAGACTATTCATTCCAATTGTCGGTATGAACTCTGATTCTTTGCCTACTTGGGCATTAAAGTCTCCCATAACAATCTTCACATCACCAGAGGGGCAACTTCTCACGATTCTGTCCAGATCTTCATAGAAAACTTCTTTTTCTTCGTCGTTCTTTTCCTCTGTTGGGGCGTGTACATTTATCACTGAAAAATGTCCGGTCCTTCCTCTCAATCTCAAAGTGCATATTCTTCCACTGATTGGTTGAAAATCAACTACGGCTGATTGTAATCTCTTACCAACCAGAAATGCTGTCCCAAACTCATGTTTTTCCTTACTTCCACTATAGTAGATAGTTGCTTCTTTTCTTTTGAGAGCAGCGGTACCAGTCCAACGTACCTCCTGAATTGCAGCGAGGTCAACTTTCATTCGGGTCAGTTGTTCTACCAACTCTTGCATAGCTCCAGGTCTAAAAAGGGTCCTCACATTCCATGTTCCAAATCTATAAGCCGTGTTCCATTTTCCAGGTCTTTTCCGTAAATCAGTCCGACATCCGAGGCTTAGTTGTTGAGTTCTTTTAACCAGGTTATTGTTTTTTTGACAAAAGGGGGGTGGTCGGCCCCTCCTTTCAACCCTCCTGCTTTATCCGGGCTTGGGACCGGCAATGGAGTCTAGTTAACTAACCCCATAGGCGCAGTCAAATTATTTTTATATAATATTTTCAACTCACAGCCTTAGAACTTATATTTCCAATTTTACCAATCATTTTTGTATGAATTTAAGAAAATAAAGAAATAGGAGGATTGCCAAATTAAATATTGTTTGTATATTGCTAGGAAATGAGGCTTTTTTCTACAATAATTCTTTAATGTAATTAACTATGCCTTTTTTTCAGATGGTTGCTCATGAGAGGCGTCTCAGTACTAATGCCTCTAGAACAATGGCAGCAATGTCATTGGGTTTCATAGTAATGGTTACGCCTTGGACAATACAAGAAGTTGTAGTGGCTTGTACTGGAACAAAGGTAAATATGGGTAGGATCCTGACAATGTATGACCTATTTTCTACAAACAAAAAGCAAAAACCTTCCCCCAAAAGATATAAGAATCAACCCTAGAGAATTGGGAATCCAAGAATCACAGTGTGCGCCTCAACAAGTTTATTTCAGAGTGACCAGTATAATTTTGTAACTGTTCACATTCAACAGTTTGATAGGGAAGAGACAAAATACAATTAATTTTATTATACAAAGTACATAATTTTAAAAATGGTTTGATGAAATTGGCAGAAAATTAAACTTTATATTATTTTTGTATTTAAATAAGAGGTTAGTTTGAATTTTATTTTTTACCTTTAATCTAAATAATTTCAGATGCCAGATTTTCTGGATTTCATTGTAACTTGGATGGCACTAAGCAACAGCTTTTGGAATCCTTTCTTGTATTGGTTGCTTAATAACAACTTCAGGAGAATCAGCAAAGAATTGTTTTTAACTAAGGTATTAGTTAATTTATAATTTTTAATGAAAAAATTGTAAAATTATTACTCCAATAACATTTTTTTTTTCTTTCCATTGAACACCTTTTACCTTAAAAAGGTATTATGTCGGGGAAAGAAAAGCCCAACACAGTGCTGCACAGTTCCGACACCTCTTAGCCGTGACTTGGAAGAGAAATACTGGGGAGAAATCTTAGAACGAGCAGTTTCTACTTCAAGTCTTGGCAAGTGCCCGCCTCCTCCACCTCCACCGAGGGCAAAATGAGCCAGGACCACCGTCGGGGTTCAGACCACACTCTGATTGCCCAGACGGTGTCATTTAAATAAATTAAAACAAAGACAAGCTATACAGAAAGATTTAAATTGAAAATCTACAGTTTACCTCTTATCATAAAAAATTTGTTGTCTGACTTTAGACAAATAGATAAGAATTGAGATATCGATCACTTCTAACTATATCTCAATTTTCAATCACAATAAATTATACAAAAGGTATGCATGTTAGCAGTTAGCAACAAGATAAGCTTAATTCTGATAATGTTTGTAAATTTTGGCAATATGCATCCATAATATAGTAACCAAGTGTCTGATTTTTCAAAGCTCAAAAACTTTCTTTTTCTTTTTTTTTAAATACTTCCTTAACATTACTTTGTTTTCTTTTAACACAAAGTTGAATATGTTTCTAAACTCAAAACAAATTCCATTACTGGAATTCAATGATGAATCGAATTCATCTGCTGATGAACTTCTATCCCATTAACATTAGAGACAGCATATGTTTTTGATTAAAGTTGAAGGTTCTTACTATCAGAAGGTTGGATCACAAAAGTAAATGTTTTCTTGTCAATGTTGACAGGTGATTGTACCAATACTTTAATTATCCTTAGTTGTTGGTTCTAAAAACATAGCTAATAAGATGGAAGTTATATCCACCTGTCCTGAAGAGTTCATCTGAAGGATGGGTCATAAGTGGATGATTGTTTCCATCGATGAGTTTAGAGAAAGTCTGATAGATTTACAATGTCATAAATGAGCTCATTGCTCATTTTTAAAACTTACTGGTTGTGGTCTATTATTCAAAAATGTTTTTTCCAGTTATCAATGGTGATATAATGTATATTAACAGCTGTTGCATGTATAGTTCTCATTATGAGTTGTATAAATAGACAATTATTTTTACATTTTAATTGGATAAGGATAAACAATAATGGATGATTTTAAAAATCACCTTTTTGTAGCCTAAATATAGTTAGTTATATGTGTTTGCTATAAATATTACTTAATTTATACTTTGAAAAAAGTTTTAATTATTTTAAAAACAATTAATCAAATACAATAGCATACAGTATTGGCTGTAACACAAAACACATAAATTAAGGGTGTTTTGGTTATGGAAGTCCGAGAGAGGAAATGGAAAGTTTTACGGCAGTATTCTTATGTGAGTCTTTGGAGAAAGGAAACAGACTTGATAAAATTTTGTTATGATTCATTCGCACAGTCTAAAATTACGGCTCATTACACAACAGGAGATAAAAAAAACTTTTAAATGGTTCAAATTAAAAGAAAAGAAAGAGAATAAAATCTAATTTAATTAAAACCCTACAACAGAGATAATTTTTATGTCTTACAATAATTTATTTGAATGTACTTGCATATTAACTTAGACACAGTAGTGGTAATTTATGAAGTTGACAGCTATGAAAATTGATACTTTTTAGTTGATCGTCTTCTACATCGAAACAAAAATCAAGAAATCTCCTTACTCAATAGAATAATTTTCTTTCTATATGCTTACATTCACAAATGCAAGAAGCTTTCTTTATCTTGTGGCATGCACACATGCAAGGGCTGAATGCAATTGGAAGGAACAATTACATAGAGGGGCAGGCATTGGTCTACTACTCCTGAGAAGTTTAAGTGTTCATGAACATCATATGCCATATCCCCGGATTTAATATCCAACGATGCAAGTACATTTTATAAATATAATATAATGTACAGAAATACATTTGTGTGATTAGGGCTGAAGGGCATAAAAATGATATCAACTTTTTTATGTTTTATCAAATTAAATTTTATAATAAGTGTTTCAACTATTGACAATTAATAATTTATAATCAACTTATGGAAATAATACGGACTGACTATCAGGGAGGATTCCAAGTTAACAAATCCATGATTGAGAATATAATGACCTGTACATAGAAGGGCCAAAAAATGATAGTTCATTCAGACAACCTGGATGATGTTTTTTAATTATAAAGCTATCTACGACTCAATAGGTAAAAGGGTAATGAAGGAACTGGAAATCTCAACAAAATTTATGAAATTGTTTAAATGCATCATAACTGGCACGTCATGTAACGTCAAGACCTATGGAAGGAATTTCAGGTCAGGTAAGGATTAAGGTAGGGAGAACATTTGGACCAAATATTATTACACATTGCACTTGACATAATAGCTTATTACATAAACCCAATAAAACAAAGTTAATACAAAAAATTACATTACTTGAAATTTTAAATCTGTAAACCTTTTTTTTACAGTAGTGCCAGAAAAATCAGATTGACATTGAACATTTTAAAACCTGTTTCTTAAAAAAAGAATATTGGAAATGAAAAAAATATATCTAACAGATAAATGAACTTTTTTTGGTTCGGCAGAACAAAATTATCAAGGCAATGTCATTTCTCAAAAATAAAGAAATGAACTATAAATTGACTTATCCAGATGTCTTGTAACTTTAATAATCTCATCTGTAACAGTATTCAATGAAATTAACTGTTTGAAAAATTAATGCAATTCCAAGGGTAACCATTGTTATCAATATATTAATTATAAAATCAATAAATTGGTTTCTATGGTAATAATGCTTTCATAAGTATATTGTCTCAGAAAATACTGCACTTGCCAACAAGTCAAACAAAGAAAGAAATATATATTGTTATGTAGAGCATTGTTGCTACAGTAAATTGCAATGGAAAACTGAACCTAGGTTTATAATTTATGATTTTTCTCTACTGATTAAGAACAATAACTTTTATATAACTGGTTTTTGATAAAGTGAGGACATTTAAAAAATTTGTAGAAATACTTATGTATATTGTAAACATATTTTTCAAATGAAAAAAACAGCGCTCATATTAGTTGATACTGTAAATAATTAAATATATACATCTTAATACAATGTATGTGTATATGTATTGTATATTAATAGTGTAGAACTTTCTTTTCCAGCCGAACACTTCTAAACTTTGTAATGTGTTAATTACTCAATAAACTATACCTTTTCCAAACATGTCTAACTTTTTTCTTAAATTTTCATGAACACTTTCTCACTTTTCACTAATACTATATATAATTTAACTCCAATAGCTTTTATTTCTCTATCCCATCTACTTATTGCATTTCCTCCATAATAAAATCCCATTAAAGTACAAAAGCATTTGAAATAATTTTTATTAAAATACTAAAATTACGCTCCCAGAAAACTTATTTTCCCACCTCATGGAAAAATCCTTAGCCCATTCTATTGAGAAGACATATCCTATGTCTCCTAAAGACTAACGCCCAATCTCCATCCTCTCCAAACTTCTTAAAAGATTTGCTTAAACACAAATTTCAAATATCTTTGAAAAATAAAAATTCCTTCATCCTTTTCAATTTGGTTTCCTCCACTCAATCCACCCAACCATTCCACTACTCCTTTCCATTTCCTAAATTAATGATCTTTCTAATTTAATCCTAATTTTAATTTCTAATTTAAATGTATATATAGCAAAAGCCAGTGTTTAGAAAGATAGAAATAGTAACTGTGTGGGAGCAAATCTGATTAGACCCACTTCACTGTAACCTATTGGAAGTAAAAAAAGTTGTTGAGGAAACTTTAATTCAACTGCCAAATAATTTAGTTAGTTTTTTGACTGAGGAGTGACAATTAATTTTTTATTCATAATTTACTCTGATTTGGCTCATCCATTTTGTTAATTTTTAATTCAAAATAAACTTAGACCAACAATTAAATTGTGAAATAGAATCAATAGCATTTATATTTACAATTACTGCATTAAATTATGAAATTAATAATAGGTTTAGCCTGTAGGAACTATGCCATAGTTGAGAACAAAAATCAATAAAGGCTAAAACCTATTATTAATCTCATAATTTAGTGCAGTAATTGTAAATAAAAAAATAGAATTGACCCTATTTTATAATTTGATTTTTAGAAATCAACAAAACAATTGGGTATAATACAAGAAAAAAAGTCTACAATTAAGAAAAAAGAATAACTTGGAGGGAGAATAAACACTACTTCACCATTTAAGATGAGAAATTGTCAATATTAAAACAAATATTTTATTATTTTTCAAAAAAATTATACCAACATTAAAATAAGTTCAATAAATAAAAAAAATTACATGAACAAGTAGAATAAATTAGGATAATGAATGACTAGTTATATCACAGATTCATTATATCTAAAAGGTCGGCTACCGAAGAAGTATAATATGATGGGATCAGATGATCCATCCCTGAAGCTTTGAATTTCTCTAAATCACTATATTTGTTAACCCCAGTTTCAACCAGTAAAGTTGTCATGCCTCTTTGATTGCCGAAATGAATGTCAGTGTTACATCTGCAACAAAATTTATCAAATAAGAAAAATAATGCAAGCATTAAAAGGTAAAATAAAATCTGAAATGGGCATCACATGACTGTTGTATGGCTATATCATTAATAATTGGTGCCTGAAAAAGTGATCCTGAATCATTATTTGATTGATAGACCCTGAGGATGTTCTCTCTTTTTCTAATAAAGCCACTTCAGCATTGATCATAATGGCTTTAGAACAAGATGAGATATTTCATACAGCATGATTACTACAAAACTATGTTTCTCTAGCTGTGAACAACATTATTCACAAACACATTAAAGACCAATAATAGAAAGGTAAAAAATTAAAAGGAAACAATCTCCACAATTGTGTAAAACTAGCTTTATACTTTTTCTATTTTTGATATTTTTTATCAAACTTTTGAACAAGATTAATTTAAAATTTGTTTTCCTTTTTAAAATATTTTCTTAAATTAAAATATAATTCGTATTTTATTAACCAATAACTGTTGTCTATTACCAATATGGAATGTAATAAAAAATCTTTAAAAACTAAAACAATATCCTCAGATATTTGAAGAGAAATAAACTGATGATAAAACATTTTTATTAATGAAATAGTTTACTCTAGATATGGTCTACCTATTATTATACACAATGGTGTATTGTATTGAATGCAATCAATACAACATTAGTATCTATAATACACAAATTATATATAAAACATAATTTATATGCATTCATTAAATCTTCAAGACCAAAGAAATATAAATGTTACTGCAATATTATCACAAACGAAAGTTATAAATGTAGATCCTATTGAGCACAATTAAATTGCTCTAAATAAATAAAAGTATTTTACCTCCTATTGCTTTAGGAACTTTGGAATCGTTAATCAACAAGAATATGTAATGAAAAGCCATAGATAAAATTGATAGCAGTTGCCTCTCGACAAATGAAAATATCAAAGATGAATGTCTAAGAAAAAATTAAGTAAATAATAAAAAATATAAAACAGTAGATGTTTATTTATTATGGTGAAAATAATAATTATATTTAATAATAATAATCATTATAAAAGGGAGAAAACCTTCACCAAAACACAGAAACAATCAAAAGACCTGTTTAGGCCAGATTGAGTCATGTTTCAAACCTCATATTATTTAAAAAGCAAAAAATTATTGTTAATTAATCAATATTATGAACATGTTTTTAATGGAATCCTCTTTCTGTATACTTATTATAGTAAGGTGGATTTAATATATAATATATGTAATAACAGTGTTCAGTATGTTATTAATATACAAGTGAGGGGACATTTGGATATGCCTTAATAAAGCATAATATGGCCAAAACATTGTATCTTCATAATTTCGTAATTTGAATATTTTAATCTACATATTTCCAAATCCTGAAGAAATAATGCAGTAGTTTAGACAGAAATCATTATTTTTCCCAACATGTTAACTGCATTGGAAAAATTCTCACCTGTCCCCAACCATAAGACATCGCTTTGGATCTAACCCACTAGGAATGAGGACATGATCAATGGCAAAGGGAGATGGTTTGCCCATAACCTCAGCTTTCCTTTCTGAGCCTGTTTCCAATGCTGCAACAAATGCTCCAGCACCTTTAAAGTAAATAAATAAGTCACTTTTGAGCACATAATATAATTATTTATATATTTTAAAATTAATATCACTTAAATTTTTCACGAACATCAAAATAGCTAAAGGAAATATGAAGGATTTAACCTTCTTTTTTTTCCAATAGATTGTTGAAAAAGGGTTCCCATCCCTCATTGTAATAATAGCGATACCTTTATAAATTATTAATAAAGCCAATAGTTCTTAAATGTTTTATAGCTAATAGAACACTTTTAATAATAAAGTTAAGACTATTGAATCCTGCTCATTGAAAAATATTTGAATTTATAGTAGTATACAATATAGTGAACACTTTAATTTCAATTCAAAACAAGGCCCAAAAATAGATAAGAAAATTATTGCAAATGTTTTTAAAAAACATTCATCAGTCAATGAAAAGAACTGTTGTAGTATGTTTGGCCTTCAAATTCTTCTAGTACCTGAGGAAACCAGGAATTCTATCAACACATGAACAGATTAGATTTCAATAAAACTAGGTACTCATATTTTGGTAGGCCTAGTAAATAATCTTATTGGTAAATTAGCTGTCCTTAATGAGGGCTTTTATCAACACTTAAGAAAGTGTTCCAATTAAACCTAGTAAAGTAATGTGAGTCAAGTGCGTAATCGTAACTGAACCAACAAGAGCTACTCTTTACGGTATGAGAACTCTTCAGCTCAAAGCATCACAAATCATCAGCATTTTCTAAGGTGAATTATGAGTTTTAAAAAGATCATTTCCGACCTATAAAGTTAGTTGGGTGAGAGACTGTGATATGGAGAAGGTTCCAGCTTCAAGGGTGGATGTGGTAGATAATTTATTTATTATATTATAGTAGATAATTTATTTAATCTGTTAACGGCCGTGGTTGGACCTTGTAGGATCTAAGAACCCTCTTGGGACTCACACTATCTCTATAAAGTGGGTACCCTTAATTGGGAAAACACCTGGCAGTTGAGCCTGATCTCGGGCAAATCACCTCCCTGCACAACCATGGTCCTAGAAACAGTACAATCTAACATGTACTGAACCCAAGACCTTTCATATATTCTTGAATCAAAGTGGTACAGGTTAAAGATATTTCCAAATGATCAAACATTGTCTAAAACTTTTGTGAGATCAGAATTTTCTTATGCTTTTCCCATTAACTCGTAACTCAAAAATAGATTTTACTGGTGTGAACTGCTTTCCTAATGTTTAGACAATGTATTTACAAAAAAAATTAGTGTGAATATTCCAAATTTTTAATCACATTTCCTCTTATGTCTAATCAATGGGTGAATGGATTTTCACAGTATAAATGATTTATATTGTCTAGTCCAGAGTTTGGAAAAATGTATCTACAGTTAATGGATCATAAATAGTAGATGTAATCATCAATTATTCGTGGTTTTCAAACAAAGATCACCAAATCATCTGTCCTCCACAAAAATTAAATTCAAATTATACTGATAAAGGACAAAATTCTAATTGATCTGCCAACTGTTAGATCAGTTCATGTAGTGAACATTTACTTAACTGTTTTGCCTACCCTTACTATGTATTGCTGTGTTGAAAATCTAGCACATAGACATGAAAATTCTGTAATACCAAAATCACAAAATTTTGGTAAATTAACAATCGAAGAATCATACCTGGAATTGGAATGCTATCTGCAGTTGGAAACTTTTCATCTTTGTTGGTAGCAATAAACAGGCAATTGGGGTTATTCAAATAATTGCAAGCCTTGATGACCTTTGGGTAGCTGAAGTAAAAATCATAGGCAATCACTACAGCTCCAACATCGGGAAGTACCTCAACTCGGTTAGTTCCTAAAGAGGAGCTAGAGGAACTAGTGGGACTTTTAGGATCATAATCATCAGGCTGAAATAGAAGAGTATTATCAATAAAACCATCAATAACGTATGTAATATATTCTATAAATTCTATGCATCCAATTAGTTAAAACTTCAGTGTACTCACTTCTTCAATGTAACACAACAAAAATGGCTCGTTATCAATAAAAACAAGTGGTCAATTGCTGTTAATAAATTGTGTTGCTAATATAATAAAACAGAAGTATCGTGATCTGACCGGAAGAAAGATAGCTAGCTCACTACCTTCATTCACTTCACCACATTAGCTCACTGGAGTTTCCAAGAAAAACATTAATAACACATTAATAATGTGTCACTAATGTTAAAGAGCTGCAGCTCTTCTCTTTGACTTTGAGGACACCTAAAAGAGCTATGTGGGGACATGGTAGAGTCGAGGACACATACGGAAACTTGGTAAAGAAATGAACCCAAAACATCCTTATATAAAAATAAACCTCTACTATATTAAAATAAAATCACACTCAACTACTTTCAATAGAATAATCCATAAGGCATAATTAAAATAATAACTACAATTTCAAACTAAAAATTCACCGTCAACAAAATAATGACTAATAGAAATAACAACTATAATTTAAAATAAGATTCACCATCAATAAGATAATGACTAATAAAAATAATAAAGCTAATTTAAAACAAGGTTCACTATCCCATTTACTTCATGATTGAAACGCGCGAAAGAAAAAAGAAAAACTTAATTGGCTCTGTCAACAACAAAAATGCGTTGGCAAGACATTCTAGAAATAAAATACAATTTAATCAATTTTTTGATCAATTTCGGGATGGAAGTAGAAAACCCCTGGGTAATATCCGGCCTCATTACCATAACTGGGCCTGTGAAATGTTTAGTAAGCACGTTTCGACCACAGATGAGAGTCTTAACGAAATAATTTCTTAATCTAAATTAACATTTAATTTGTCTACTTTTCTTTCTATTTAGTTAGTTACAAATGCAAATGAGAATTACAAAAAATTACAAAAAAAGAGGCATAAATAGATTAATCAAAGTTAGAACTGACAACAATCTCTGTGATAAATTTACTATGAGTTTTGAAAAGGTAAATTTAAAAAAAATTAAGAAGCAAAATTAGTTTAATAAGAAACAATTTTTGAAAGAAAAATTAATGCAAGAAAGACTGATGGTATGCATTCATATTTCTATTTAATAGTGGTGAAAAGAGAAAGATTCAGGACTTCTGTTTAATCTGTTTGTAATTCTCCAGAAGGTGTGAAGGAGCATCATATTTATATTTATCATATTTTCAGTTTCATTTCTTACCAACAATATTCCCAGAAAATTCACAAGGGCCTAGTAAATTTATTACTTTAATATAACTACTTACCCCATAACCAATGCTTTCAATGCCAAATTTATCCAACTCTTCCTTGATAGCGGTCCCTCCGATAACATATACTTTCTTGTGGAAATTAATATTTTTCAAATATTTTGCAGTTAGCCAAGCAGTTGAAAGTATTTCATCCTAAAAAACAAATCATTTAATTAACAATTACTTAACATCATAATAATACTACGAGGGTGGTTTGAAAAGTTCTCGGAATGTACTAGAAAGAAGTGTCTTACCTCGGTAGAACTGCTTTTATTTTTCAACATAGCCTCCCTGTAGACTAATGCATTTGGTCCAGCGATGTTCCAATGCCTTGGTCCCATCTCGAAAATGAGATTCCTCCAGGCCTGCAAAATACCTCTCCAATTCGGCTGTCAGTTGTTCCGTTGTAGGAATTCTTCGTCCACTTTGGGGAAGAGATGAAAGTCTGATAGTGCCAAATCAGGTGAATAAGGTGGATGTGGCAATAATTTGTACCTCAGTTCAAGAATTTTTGCCATGGGAATAGAGCTTGTGTGCGGGCAGGCGTTGTCCTGATGAAAGATGACTTTTTTCCTTGCCAAACCAGGCCTTTTTTCCGGTATCTTTTCCTGTAGTTGGTCTAGAAGGTTTGCGTAGTATTGCCCCGTAATTGTTTGGCCAATAGGAAGATAATCTATCAGCAGAATACCTTTTGCATCCCAGAAAACTGAGGTCATGACCTTTACGGCCGAACGTACTGCCTTTGCTTTCCTTGGTGGTGGTGACTCAGGATGTTTCCACTGCTTTGACTGCTGTTTTGTCTCTGGGGTATAGTAGTGGACCCAAGTTTCATCTGTAGTCACAAACTGGCACAAAAAATCTTGTTGGTTGTGGTGAAAACGGGCCAGATTTTGTTTGGACATATCCAATCAGGTGCGTTTATGGTCCAATGTCAAGAGCCGTGGCACCACTCTTGCGGATAATTTTATCATTCCCAATTCATCGGTTAAAATGTCATATACACTTTCAGATGACATCCCTACAGCTTCAGCAATCTCTCGCACTTTCAGTCGACGATCCTCCATGACCTTTTTATGCACTTTTGCGATAAATTCTGGGGTCGTAGCACTTTTTGGCCGTCCACTACGGGGATCATCATCTAAGCTCTCCCAACCAAATTTAAACTCGCTGGTCCACTTGGCAACAGTTCAATATGAAGGAGCAGAGTCCCTCAGTGTGTTCTGAAAGTCGGCATGAATTTCCTTTGCTTTCATACCTTTCTTTACAAAGTATTAATCACTGCTCGAATCTCAGTTTTTTCCATTATCACAAATCACTACGCAAAAAACAACAACAAAGAGTCGTCACTACCACTCATGCCACGTGTTCACTCACAAAGGATGTGTGATAATTGCGCGGGAACCTCGTTGCTCTAGCACTGACATCTAGCGGTGATTCCGAGAACTTTTCAAACCACCCTCGTAATAATAGAAACAGGTTGGTTTATACTGACTTGTACAAAATGGGCCAATCTGCATTTTACATATTTGTTCATATTTTTATAATCACTTTTCATGCAAATTAATGTGTTATATTGAGTCATTTTGATACTGAATTAGAAAACACCAAAAGGATTAATCTTGTGGACCAATAAAGAAAAAATTAGGAATGTTCTACTGACATCTTAGAGTTATATAGTTCTATTAAAACAAAAAAGCGCCCGACTAATAATTTAGCCCTTTTTGCATGAAAGAAGTATTTTTGGTGGGACTGAAATTTAAAAAAAAAATCAACTTGAAGTTTGCAGTATAAATTTTTGAATTTTTAGGTTCTGATGAAATTTATAAACTAAAAACTTAATATAGTCTTTAGTATGGAAAGTAATGTAATCATAGAATATTATTATCATAAAGAGAACCTAATTATGGGAAGTCTGTATACTTCGGTAATAATTTCATCTAGAAATGAACGTTTAGATGTTAGTTAAAACTTTTATTGCTTGATGAGATGATTACCAAAATCTACTCATTACCCATAATTACATTAGTTATTCCATACTAAAGCTCACGGTAACTTTTATTTTTGAAAAATATTAAAAATAAAATGAAAAAACAGTTAAAACATGTAGCTCAACTCAAAGGGACAACCAGTAGAACAGATACCCTTTACAGTATCTTAATATAAAGGTTAACCTAATGTAAATGCTTTAATTTTGATATTGATAAATTTGAATAACAGGCCTGGAACAGTGGTTCTGTTAGTTCTTTCAGAAATTAGAACAGTAATTTTTTGTGTTAAGCAAAATTATTACTTGTGTGCACTAATATTTTTATTAAATTTTTAACCCTCCCTTAAGTCATATTTTTTTTATTTTATTATTTATGGGAACATTTACCTTTTTGAACCTTACCCAGTGATATAAGAGAAGATACAAAGAAAGAATATTATAGAAATTGAAATACACTACATATATACACTTTTCAAATAAAAATTAATAAGCTGTTTATTATACTATAGATACTTCAAACTGCTGAGCTTGCAGATTGTCCCTTTTTAGCTTCTAAGATAACTAAGCCATGTTTTCCAAAATATGAGGTACAGTGAGGGCATAAAGTATTTGCACGCCCAGTTTTTATAAAACTATCGGTCATAAAAGAAATAATAATCCACTGAACTTCATATTAATAAAAAGTATATTTAAAACTAAAACAATTCTATATGTGTACAATAATTAACTTTTTAGATTAATGGGGAAAAAAAAAATAATGAAATCCTCTGGCAAAAAGTATTTTCACACTTCCGATTATTTTTTTATTTTGAGAATAAATATAAATTTAATATTTCGTAAAAAGTCCATTGACATCAATAATTGCCTGTAGACCTCTGGGCACGGAGTGGATCAAGTTTTTAATCAAGTTAAGACTGATTGTTTCCCTTTCTTGGACCAGTACTTGTTTCAAATGTATTCCAGTGATGTGATGCTTTCTCGCATTCTAATGCAAGATGTGCCATAAATTTTCTATAATATTTATGTCAGGTGATTGAGGAGGGGTGTGCAGTTGTCTTCGCACATTAAATATTAACCATTTCTTGGTTTTGTTGGCAGTGTGTTTTGGATTGTTGTCCTGCTGGAACACCCCCCCTCCTGATATTCATTTTTTCGGTACTTGCATGCAGATTACGGTGCAAAATGATCACATAACCCTCAGCATTTAAAATTCCGTCAATGGAAACAAGATTTCCCACACCGCGGTATGAAACACACTCCCATACCATAACATGTCCACCACCAAGTTTTAGTGTAACAGAAACATTTTGCTTTTTCAATTCTTCCTTACGCCGCCTCATAATACTCTTCCGCCCATCGAATCCAAGCAAATTGAACTTGCTTTCATCAGAGAATGTGGCATCCTTCCAAAAGCTAAGCGGCTTATGTAAATATTCTCTGGCAAAAGCAAGATGCATTGTACGGTTGATTTCATTTATATAAGGTTTCTTTTGAGGTACTCTACCATGCAGGTATTCAGAATTCCGGCAGTATCTGATAGTCCTGTCACCTGAACCTGAACACCAGTAGTTGTATGGACCGTGTTAGTCAGGTCTCGAGAACTTACTGAGGGATGCTTCATAGCTTCATTTTTTATCTTTCTCCTCATCCTGGAATACAACTTTTTTGGACGGCCTTTTCGCTCACTGTTTTCAGTTGTCCCACGTTCCTCTTATCTCTTTATGATGTACCTGACCGTGGAAAAATTTATACTTAATAAATCTGCAATCTGACGATATGATTTTTGTTGACCCTGCAACAAAACAATTTTTCGCGAGTTCCGTAACTCAATTCACTTGTTTTCGGCATGATAGTTAACCAGCGACTAAAGAATTTAATTCCTAATGCTTTAGCATTGTGGGAAAACATTAGATATAGTAGATAATACTGATTTAAAAATCAATAAATAGTATAAATAAAAATAAACAAAGGATATTAGTGATAGTACACAAAGTGTGCAAATACTTTTTTCCAGAGGATTTCATTTTTTTTTTTTTTTCCCCATTAATCTAAACAGTTAACTATTGTACACATATAAAAGTATATATTTAAATATACTTTTTACTAATGTGAAGTTCAGTGGATTATTATTTCTATTATGACTGATAGTTTTATAAAAACTGGGTATGCAAATACTTTTTGCAGCCACTGTATGTCCTGAAAAGTAAGGTTACAAATGTGTGTAGGGCACAACTGTGAAAAAGCTAGACACAGCTATAATAGTTATTTTATATTTTTAATTAAATTTTGTTTAATGACGTCATTGCATAGACACTATGAATTATAAGCATAACAATATTTCATAACTAAGCATGACCAATTTTATCTATTTATTCACAATATTTCCCTTGCTAATATCCTACTATTATGTTTAATATGACAACCATTCAATCAAAAAAATCATACCATTACTTTATCTCCTCCGATTTGTTAACTATATAAACTATTGTTTCCAGGCAATATTAAAAACTAGAGATCTCACCTCTTCAGCATCAAATCCAAGGGCGGTAAATTTTTCCATTAATTGTTTTCTCGTCATTGTGCTATTGTTGGTAAAATAAAACTTCCTTTTCCCCATTGAAACAAGATTTTTCAAAACCTCCTGTGCTCCAGGAACTGGTTTTCTACCATGCCACAATACACCTAAAATATATTAGTCAAGCTTATGATTGTGAAATTTCTTTTAAAAAATAGAATTTTCTTAAAGAATATTATATATTTGAATATCTCAAGAGATACATTAGTCGATGTTTATATGAAGGCTAACTAAATCCTTAGAAACAATCGATAAAAGCATTTAATGTGAGCCCTAGGAGTTGAGAAAAAATAAGGTATCACACTAGAAATTTTAGTAGAGTATTTATTCATAGTAATATAAATACAAAATTTATTTAGTTTAAAATACAAAATTTGAGAATTAATTTGAGCTTTAATTCAGTTTTTTACGTTAGATAGGGATGTGATTAGAACTTTTTTTTTTTTTTTAATTTATTTATTGATATTTACAACTGTATAATAAAAATACATCTAGTAAATGCGCTAAGCGATACATAATGACATGTGAAAATGACAAGTAGAGAAACTACCCACTGGCAGTACTCAAATCATAAGTTCAACTAAGAAGTCACGGGGCCATCTTCTTTTCAGACGCCTCGGAGGATTATGGGGAATTGAAGAGGAAGCTAGGTTTAAAACCAGAGGGTTTGAGTGGAAATGAAGTTTGTTATGAAAGGATAGATAGCGGGTTCGGGCCAAATCAGCAACAAATGGGACATTAAGGTCGTTATGGATGATTTTATTCTTAGCAAAATAAGGAGCATTAAGGATTTTACGAAGGATTTTGGATTGTAGGGATTGGATACGAGAGGAATTCGATGGCTTAGTGGAGCCCCAAAGCTCTACTCCGTAGGTCCAAATAGGTCGTATGATGGTCATGTAGATGAGTCTTTTGTAATAAATTGGGAGCTTAGAGCGTTTGTCTAGTAAGTGTTGAAGTAGCCTGAAACGTCGAGCGGTTTCTTGTCTTTTCAGTCTCGTATGAGGATTCCAGGTTAATCGTTTGTCAAGATGCAACCCTAAGTATCGGATCTGTTCTACAGGTACCAGTGGGATATTATTAAAGGATACTGAAGGGCAGGAAGTCATTGGTTTACGACGTAAGGTAAAAGTGATTTGATGCGATTTTTGAGAGTTTATTTTAATTCTCCAGTTTTGACACCATTCTTCAAGATCAGTGATATGGGATTGGAGGCTTTGGGATGCAATAATTGGATTGTTGTTGACAGATAATACACATGTATCATCAGCATACGTGGTAAGGATAGTATTAGGATGAGTTGGGATGTCAGCTGTATAAACTGTATAAAGGATTGGGCCAAGGATACTACCTTGAGGGATTAGAACTTGTGAAGGACTTATACCAGATCCCATGACAGCCCTGAAGAAGACCTGCAATGTGGGTTGAAACGTTGGCTATTGCATAAACATTTCTCCCTATTTAAGAAAAATTTATTGACCTCCACCCCACCATTTTCTTCCACATATATATAAAAGGTCAACTACTATCATTCAAGATAAATTTCTAGACATTCATATGCTATTTAAGCCCGTTTACCTGTGTTATCTACAGTGACCATAGATAACATAATCAAGTAATACTTCAACACTACAACAAAATAAATTTTAAGTTTAAATGGTTCAAGAAAATTAAATTTCATTCAAAAAAGTACAAAATTTCATGTTTTGTATCTGTGTATTCTGAATAAATGATTTGCTTGCTTGTTCCAAACAAACTCTTTCTCTTCTTCACAATCCTCTGTATTTCTAAATAATGTCGAAAGGGAAACTATTCATTTTTATGTTTCCATATTAATTTTTTTTATTTTTTTTTTAAGAAAACATAAATCACACAAATTAGAAATATTAATATTTTTGTAACAAACATTAGAAATAGAATATAACACAAACATTAGAAAAATTGTTATTAAAAATAATAGGTTAATGTATACAACATGAAATTTTTTTGCAAGCATTAAGATAAACCAGTCTAAACAACTGGTGGAGAGCACATTGTGTAAAGGTAATCCCCACAATCAGACAAGACATTCGTCAGACATCCCCAGAAATGAAAGATGTCAGACAACATTCTTTTTAAGAATGTCGGTTAACTTTGTCTGACAAAATGTATTTGAAACACTTATAACTAAAAAATGAGAACGGATTTGTCTGACTTGGATACAACCCCTGGTAGCTCAGTGGTTTAGAGCACTGCACCGGAGATGCAAATGACCCGGGTTCGAATACCGGCCAGGGCAAATCTTTTCTCTTCAAAACAAAAATATTTAAAAATAACCACCATCAAAATAACAATTAATAAAAGTAAATTATAAATAATATATTGACATAAGTCAACAAGATCCTAATTAAAGCAATGTTTAATGAACTTTCTTCCCATGTATACATCGCAAAAATTGCGAGAACACGGGGATATAGGATCGGTGAAGAGAACGGATTTGTCTGACTTTGGATACGACTCATGGTAGCTCAGTGGATTAGAACACTGCACCGGAGATGCAGACAACCCGGGTTCGAATCCCAGCCAGGGCAAATCTTTTCTCTTCAAAACAAAAATGTTGTTAATAAATGTTTGCCTAACACAAGCTGTGCCATGTCATGTTGTATACTATAGCTCAAACTTTGAGGGTTTCCCCATTTCAAATTAAAAAAAAAAAAGGAAATATAAAAAATATGTCAATAACACATAAAATTGAGCCTTAAATATATAATACTCAATTTTTATAAGAAATAATCTCGGGAAGCAAGGATATGTACAAAAAAGATATATTTTAACTTACCATCACAATCAGAAATAACATAATCAAAAGAATCCAAAAATTTCTTTTTTTCTAGATTACTCAAAGAAATTAAATTAGTTGAAGCCATTTTGTTGCAAACCCAAGTAGTCTCTAAAATAAAATAAAAGATTATTAATTATCCTTTGTTTAGTTGGAAATGGTTGAATCACAAGGTTTTTTTTAAGATACTAACTAACATTACACCTATAATATTATTCTCAACATTCTCATATTTAATTTATGAAAAAGTACTGGCAAATTTAGAATAAAGGTAATTTAACTAGATAGTGGTGGTGACCTGTGGTCTAGTGTAGAATAACAACCTACTATATACAATATCACGGGTTCACAGTCCAGCAAGTGGACTAAGGGTGTTTTAGAGGAAGTAAAAAATCCGAAATTATGCTGTCCTTCGAAAGGGATGCAAAATGGGGGTCCCAAGACTGTACGGTGTCAGCTACTCGTTACAGATCCGTACCCTAATTACACCAGGATAGGCAAAATATTGGAATTCCACAGTAGCATCGTCCGATTATCCATTGCAGTATATAGTGACATTAAATGAATAAAGTATCAAAAATATTTTTTTTTAAATTGAACTCTTTACATCATCTTTTTATCTGTGGATGAAAATTTAATAGAATATTCAGTAAATATATTGCTAAATAAAAACTATGAGCTACAATGAGCTTTTTAAGTACCAATAAATTTTATTTATCTTGAAAAAAGAAAGAAAAATCCATGATTACAACCTTCATGAAGACTGTTTTAATCCCAATATTTTAACAAATGGTTCATTTATTAAATTCAAATCAGGAATTATAGATACAAAAATAGTCTTATAGTATAGAGTATGATTCAATGAAATGAAAATTAAATAATTAAGACAGACAAATTTTGAAGTAAAAAAAAAAGTATAAATAAAACCTGAAATGTTTAATGAGGGATGTCTATTTCAATTGTCATCAAACATTTTTTTCTCAGATTAAAAACTATTTTTAAAATCTGATGTTTCGAGTCACACAGCACATCGGGGCCAGATTGCTCAGAACATGATCGGCAATTTCACCGCTACAGTCTTCGCTCACACTTTAAGCTATAATGTCCTGATGAATTACTAAAAGATGGGTTAAATATTCTAGAATTTCCTATTGAGTACTGTAAGGGCCATCTTGTCCATTGCATAATTTAAAAACGCTAACCGACAATTATTCTAAAATGTTTAAGCTTTTAACCTAATTGTATCATCGTCCGCTGTTCTTTCCTCAAATATTAAGCATTTATTACTTTTAAACAGGTATACTATTCTCTGAGATCAAATTAAATGCCCTGGATATGTTCATTATCTTTTTCAGTCATTTTGAGGAGAATCGCCAAAATAAAACCATTAAATTGGAGCCTAACTACACAAAATTGGAGAGCAAGGACAGTATTGTTTTCGACCAGAATAACTCTCATTTTCATGACTATGGCTAGCCAGGAAAAAAAATGAGGGTACTTATTTATAAACCTGGGCTTAAAAAACTAAAAAACATTCAAGTTTAATTGAATTGTCCAAAAAAACTAACACTCTCCTAATGAATGCCTATTCACATTTAATGCACATATGTTAAATAATTACTAGTTCGAATTACTTTAATCTTATTTACTTAAATTTGACCAACAGGAACAATCCCCACAGAAACAACTCTTATTATGAGGCCAATATTACTATTGTTTGACTTATTCAACAGTATAGAGCATATATTTTAAAATGTTATATACTCATGATAACTGTGTTCAGTAGCTTAACAAACTAAGCTAATAAATAAACTAATCAATATAATAAGGCCTCAACACACCACCATTAACATACAACACTACAAATAGTAACTTACTGGCTCAACCACTTCTTGAATAATGAATTATTTCACAAGGCAACGACCTAACCTTGGTTATATACTTTACGGACCAAGGTAGCGATAGATAGGCAGAAACTATCGGTAGGCAAATATTACGCAAATTCGGTCTGGTTGTATGATAAATTATGAGAGTTTAAGTGACAAAATCTTAGTCATTGTAGATTTGATACTGCTGAAATGATTCCTATTTTCAAAACTGACAGAAGGTCTTTCTGACGCAAGGTCGATGCGTGAATAGATCGTGAAGATTTAAGAAAACCTAATCCTAAATATCATTTTATATAATTGTTTGACATGTATGTGAGATAACATGTTAACCAGCCCAGGATTTTACCTCATGAGATGTGACTGCGCATGCGCCAAATACAATTTGTCCGTTCCATCAGTTTCCGTATTCGTAACCTGATAGTCTGAGATTTTCTTCTTGTAGCAGCATCAAGTTCTGAACTCACTTAAACTCGTCAAACATTCCTAACGACGAATTGTTACATTCATCTCCAAGTTGATGAAAACAAATTGAGGTCATGTTGAATAGGGTGCGGAAGTCATTAAAATATAATGTGGCTCACAGTCAAAATGAAACACCAGGATATTGGTAAAAATCTTTAAAGAAATAAATAGTTTAACTTATATTACATTAATAATAATAATTTATTGGGTTTCTGTTCAACTGGTTTTCGCTTGAGTTGAGTCACAAGTTTTAACTGTTTATTGGTTTCATTTATATATTTTGCAAAAATACAGTTATCGTAAGCTTTAGTGAAGGGAAAGAGAATGTAATTAGAGGTAATTTCGATAATTATTTCATCAAGATATAAAAGTTTCAACTAACATTTCGAAGTATAGATGATATATGATTGTTGAAACTTTCATTTCTAGATGTAATGATTACCGAAGTATCCACATTTCCAATAATTACATTACCATTCCCATACTAATATTAAAATATAATTATAATATTAAAAAGTAAACGACTGAATAAAACTTGTGACTCAACTCGAAGCGACAAACTGGGGAATAATTACCATTTGTTGTTGTTATCACTAAATATTCTAGTAATATAATCTTTGTATAATAATAATAATAATAATAAACAATGCTTTAACAATAAAAATAAAACATTTATTTATTATAACTAAACACAATGAAAATGATTCAGCTTTGTTTTCTCCAATATTTGTTTACCTTAAACTATTTTCTTTTAGATAGACTCTTGTGTCGAAAGTGTTATGTTCTTTAAACTATCGTTTTCAAAGTCAGTTTCACAAAATCTATCGCTTATTTGATTTTTTTTTTTCATTAATGGGAGTCCACACCAGTTTATAGAACGTGAGTGGGTATTTCAACATTTTATTGATTGGAAATCTCTGAATCAAATACCCGAAATTATAAAAAAAAGCCTTTCGACTGTCCAACATATAAGACCTACCAAAAGCACAACCCCATTGCCAAAAAAAGTTTAAAAATTTAACAAGGGCACAATTTGTTTGAAAATCGCTAAATGTTTTATATCATTTTAGTACACCCGTTAATGGCTGAAATAAAATAATGTTTTGGGAAAAAAATCAATTCAGTTTTTAGTCGATCTCTCTAGTAAAAAGTCGAAAAATCGTATCAGAATAAATTTTAAAATAAATGTGAGTATTTTTGAAAATGTCTTATTTTGACGACAAGTGGCTACCTTATACGTCAACCAAGCTATAAATCGGCAGCTCAAGGACTGACCCTAAAAAAAATTAAAATCTGCCAACCACTAATAATTTGGTATCACTTAAAAATAATGAAATAATCGTAGAAATACATAAGAAAATAATAGCTATCATAATTTAAAAAATATCGGACGGTTTTAGCACTGCTTCCATATCTTCGTAATCATGTAACGGTGGCAGGAAAAAGCAAGCAAAATAAATTAAAAGTTGCCACTATCACTTGTGGTTCATCTAAAATTCAATGAGTTATTTCCCATGATATAAAATTTTACAATAAATGATTTATATTTAAATATGTAGGCAAGGGGCCGTCTGCAAATTACCTCATACGCACCTACTAAATTCGCTTCAGCAATCATTATCCTATTTAAAAATTATTCAAAACCAAGCATTTTATGTTATTGAGAATAAGGTTACAATTGTTGACAACCAGCAATAATCCGGAGTTTTGAGGAAAGAATGATAAAGTAATAGTTCAATAATACACTATGGTAACTGCTACAAGAAACGTGGCAAAAAAGTTTTATTTGCTTACAAATTTACAATGCACACTTTATAGCAGTTATAAACAATTATAAAGAATAAAAATTGGATAATGACAGACTGATGGCTTAATAATGATTATGCAGATATACCGATATGAGAGAAGCGGAATTGTGTCATTATCGTAGACTTTGGCTTGAAATGGAGTAATAAATACGCGATAACTCCATTTCAAGCCACTCCAATCAGAAAGAACTAGTGAGCCCCGTCACTAGAACCCCACTCCTACCATCTAATTAATCTCAAGAAAATCCATTTCATACATTCCTGTCTTAAAATCCACCTGGTGCAGTAAAAGAGATCATTCAATCATTGTTATAACCATGTTATTTTCAATAAAACAAAAAAGCCACTAGCGAAAAAAAAATTCAAGGCAAGGTTAGACTTAACCACTTATGCACTACCAGAATGATACGATTCTGGTTCTCGCAGTACAATTGATTCATTTTGGACAAAGTTTGCCTTGAACCACTCATTCACAGGGTCTATAATAGATATATTCATATTTCATCACACAAATAGTTATTGATCTATAGCATTTCCATTAGCCATTGTCGATCTATATTTCCTACATTGCCATAGCTGTGTCGTATTCACCATTAAGCCATTACTCTTTCACTAGACTGTTTATTCTTTACAATGTTTTTAAGAGTTACAAAGTGTTCATTGTAAGTTGTGAAGCAAATAAAACTTTTTTTTCTGGTTGCAGTTACCATAATTTATTTTTTCTATTCTTTCCTATATATCGGATTATTGATGATTGGCAATATTTAAAACTGCATTTCCATTCACATAAAATGCTTACTTTTGAATAATTTTTGGTTAACCGCATAAATTATATGAAGGAAAAACGGTCCGGGTGGAGGTCGAAATAAATCTTCAAATAGTAATATATATATATATATATATAATTGTTAACAAATTAAATAATTGGAATAAACAATATGGGTGCAATAATTTTTTTTAATGTTTGGATTTATACTAACGATAATGATAAAAATAATATTTAGGTAAAATGATGAATATAATAATAGAAATAGAACGATAGAGCATTAGTAATTACAATCAAATGGAATGATTATAATAGGTTCAATAAAAGTTGGAAACAAAAATGCACAGAACAACTTACCTTAAAAGTAGAAATATGGAGTGGGGGATTAAGCAAGTGATTAACCAAAACATAAGAAGAAATAGTATATGAAGAAGGGAGAGAAGTGATAATTAAAATATCATTAAAAGTAAATTGAGAACGAAATAAGGAAGGGTTGTCATTGTATAGTGTAGATTAACATTTTTCTCTTCGTAACTCCTATATGTGAATAATTATTGTTGATGTAAGTTTTTGTACTATTATTTGTGTACATTATTCGTGTTT
The DNA here is from genome assembly GCA_964056705.1 of Troilus luridus. Lineage (NCBI taxonomy): Eukaryota > Metazoa > Arthropoda > Insecta > Hemiptera > Pentatomidae > Troilus > Troilus luridus. The sequence goes on from OZ057412.1 coordinate 82,031,375, forward strand.
TGGGATTTTCTCGTTTTACTGTAGGAAAATTATTATAAATATTTATAGACGCTTAATATACATATACAAATAGGTATAAAGAATATATAAACTGAATCCAAAGTAAATACAACTAATATATAAAATGGAAATGGGGAAAATTAAAATAAATAAATGATAGTTATAACAATAAAAAATGAATTGATATAGTTAAACTAGATAAGGATAACGGACCATGTTACAAATATCAGATATAGTGCCATCTATAGTAAATTTTTTTGTAAAACATAGAAAGGCCCAGATTCATATACATACTCGGGATCGTATATGGAAATGGATTGACGCATTAGATTCCTAGCAACATTGGTTTTTTTGGTGGAAGGATGTTGAGAAAAATAGTTGGTATACCAATTTGGTTATATTATTTTTTTCGCTGTTATATGTTTTTTGTCAGTTGATACTATGTTGCGATTCGGGGCACTTGTCTAATATAGGGGCCCAACTATACTGGTAACACTGACTAGTCTAGGGACAAGACAAAACAAGAATCAAAGCTCGGCCGAGATCAGGTCCCTTCGGATTCCCGAACCCCTATAACAATTTTTTTTTTAAATTTAATTTAATGATATTTACAACTAAAATGCTATTATAACAAGTAAATATGCTAATATGTACAATATGACATGAAAAACACTTGTGGAGAAACTACCCATCGGTAGCACTCCAATAAAGTTCTATAGTAGGTGATCTCGAGGCCATCTTCTTTTCAGACGCCTCGGAGGGTTATCAGGAATAGTATAGGAAGCAAGTTGAGAGACTAGTGGATTCAAGTGTGTATGGAGCTTGTCATGGAAGGATAGGTATCTAGTTTGGGCCAAATCAGTAACATATGGGATATTAAGATCATGATGAATGAGTTTGTTTGTGTCATAATAAGGAGCATTGAGGATTTTACGAAGGATTTTGGATTGTAAGGATTGGATACGAGATGAATTGGATGGTTTAGTAGAGCCCCTATAACAATTTTACGTTGGGATTCCACCAACGTATAACATGTAAAAATGATTTTTATCCCTTAAATAACTAATAATAACACAATAATATAATAGTAATAACAATAAAAGGACCGTTTTATTAATAATAATATGAAGTATTTAATAATAACACAATTTAATAGTAATCAAAATAAAAGGAACGAACGATACAACATAAATTACAATAAAAAAAAAATACAATCATTAACAACATACAATTAATAACAAAATAAAATATAGAATGTGGAAGAAAATGGTCCGGGTAGAGGTCAATAAATTTCTCTTAGAGGTGGAGAAATGTTTATTAATTAGCCTACGTTTTGACCAACTTTGCAGGTCTTCTTCAGGGCTGTCGCGGGGGGGGGGTGCCCGATATAAGCCAGTCACAAGCTCTAATCACATCACTGTCTAACGTACTCAAATTCAGTACTTTAGACAGTGGTGTGATTAGAGCTTGTGACTGACCTTTATCGGGCACCCCCCCCCCCGCGACAGCCCTGAAGAAGACCTACAAAGTTGGTCAAAACGTTGACTAATTAATAAACATTTCTCCACCTCTAAGAGAAATGTATTGACCTCTACCCGGACCATTTTCTTCCACATATATTATCAAGGTCAACTATTATCATTCAAGATAAAATATAGAATCATTAACATAATAAAAAATAGAATTAATAACAAAATATAGAATTTATAACATAATAATGCAGTAATAAATTAAAAAAAGAAACATAGTCATATTGAACATAATAATTTAAAAAAAAAATAGGAACATAGTGATAATTAGCTGAATAATGCAATAGTAAGTTACATATCTACAGGCCAGTTGACTGATATAATATTTAATATTTCATTAAATATGTTCTTTTTTACTACGCCTAATTTACATATATTATAAACATTCGAGAAAAAAAAATATCGACACAAGGTGTATGACACTTGCGACTAGTTGGCGTAGTAAAAAAGGTCATATTTAATGAAATATTAAATATTATATCAGTCAACTGGCGTGTAGATATGTAATTTACTATTGCATTATTCAGCTAATTATCACTATGTTCTGAAACTGAGTCTTATCGCAAATGGTTATGCTTTTATTGAAGGTCGTTTAGTTCTTTCTATTCAGGGAACCACAAAGAGGCAACCTTCTTCATTCCCCATTTGTTTTCTATGATTTTTTTTTTTAATATAAATAATGAAAGAACTGTATTGTTGAATTGACATAATTTAATTATTCTCCTTATGCAAAAGTGTTAGAGCAATTCAATTTTTTTCTATTTGAGTTGGTAAATTTATTTTTTGTACTTGTTTTTATATTCTATTTTTTAGTCTTCAATATTTAAATACGTCTATTTTCGTCTAATTTCGAGCATTCTGAGTATTATAGCGGATGCACAATACTCGAAAGGATATTTTTCTTAAAATATGGCTATTTATACCTTTATGGTTCTGCCTTATTGCTTTGGGTGGAACTCTAATAAAACGGTCTGACTATATTATCGTCAAATTAGCCATAGCTGCATAAAAGTGACGTTAAAGGAAACAAACAATTATACTATCCTCCCAATTGGCAATTAGAACGTTCTCGGGATTTAATTGAAAACATTATTAACAATTCTAATAAACTATTTAACAATTGTCACTAGTACTTAACAATTTTATTATTCAAAAAACTTCATTTGTTTCTGGTTTAGACCGTGTCGGTGAATTTTCTGCCAACGTTTCGCCAGACATGCTGCTGACTTCCTCAAGGCTTAATTGAGACTGAAGATGTCCAGCCAACCCGCGGCCTTATATAGTAGCCACTCGGGTCCACTCGTGATTCATCGGTTCCTTCCGTTAGTCGATCGGGTTTCTTCGGGTCCGGGGTCGGAGTCTGTTTTTCCATGCTTGTGATTGGCTGGTTTCTGATTGCCTCGGGTCTGATAGGCTGGATTTCGGCTTGATTGTCGCTGCTGGTTCAATTTGTTGTTCTTGTTGATTGTCTTTCTTCTGTTCTATGTTAGGGAGCCATAGTTTACTTAATTTGTACCCGTCCTCCCTGTTGAAGTTTTCCGGGTGTTTAACTATTTCTATGGCTTCCAGTATCTTCCTTTCTGTGGCCTTGCTACATTTCTTAACTACTCTGATTTTATCGAATTCTATGGCGTGGTTCGTCGTAGTGAAATGTTCTGCTAAAGCCGATGTTTTGCTGTCCATTTTCTTCACACTTTTAATGTGTTCTGTCAGCCTTGTGGATATCAGCCTTCCCGTTTGTCCAATGTATTCCTTACCACAGGAGCATGGAATGCTGTATATCCCCGGTGTTCTGAGTCCTAAGTTGTCTTTTGGATTCGGCAAAATCTGACCTATCTTCCTGTCTGTGGTGTCTATCGTTCATATATTAAACTTCTTAAGTACTTTAGCTATTTTCTCTGTTGTGCCTTTTACATATGGGATCGCTGCTCTCTTAATTTCTTCTCTTCTTTCTTCTGTTGTGTGTGGGCCTGCCTTTTGGGCTTTCTTGAATTCTCTGTTTATGATTTCTTCTTGATATCCATTTTTCATGAGAGCTTTCTTTAAATGTCTTTGCTCTTTCTTCAAACACACCGGCTCGGAAATCCTAATGGCTCTTGTAATCAACGTTCTAATGACCCCATGTTTCTGGGCAGGGTGGTGATGTGAGCCTGCATTCAAGTATCGGTCAGTGTGGGTCGGTTTTCTGTATACCGAGTATCCCAAGCGGTTATCTTTCTTCTCAACTTTTACATCTAGGAACGGGATGCTTTCTTCATCTTCAACTTCCATCGTAAATTGAATGTTCCTGTGCCTCCCGTTTATGTGGTTCAAGAAATCATTCAAAGTTTCCCTCCCATGTGGCCAAATTACGAAGGTGTCGTCCACGTATCACACCACAAGAAGAAATCATAAACAGCGAATTCAAGAAAGCCCAAAAGGCAGGCCCACACACAACAGAAGAAAGAAGAGAAGAAATTAAGAGAGCAGCGATCCTATATGTAAAAGGCACAACAGAGAAAATGGCTAAAGTACTGAAGAAGTTTAATATAGGAACGATATACACCACAGACAGGAAGATAGGTCAGATTTTGCCGATTCCAAAAGACAACTTAGGATTCAGAACACCGGGGATATACAGCATTCCATGCTCCTGTGGTTAGGAATACATTGGACAAACGGGAAGGCTGATATCCACAAGGCTGACAGAACACATTAAAAGTGTGAAGAAAATGGACAGCAAAACATCGGCTTTAGCAGAACATTTCACTACGACGAACCACGCCATAGAATTCGATAAAATCAGAGTAGTTAAGAAATGTAGCAAGGCCACAGAAAGGAAGATACTGGAAGCCATAGAAATAGTTAAACACCCGGAAAACTTCAACAGGGAGGACGGGTACAAATTAAGTAAACTATGGCTCCCTAACATAGAACAGAAGAAAGACAATCAACAAGAACAACAAATTGAACCAGCAGCGACAATCAAGCCGAAATCCAGCCTATCAGACCCGAAGCAATCAGAAACCAGCCAATCACAAGCATGGAAAAGACTCCGACCCTGGACCCGATGAATCACGAGTGGACCCGAGTGGACCCGAGTGGCTACTATATAAGGCCGCGGGTTGGCTGGACATCTTCAGTCTCAATTAAGCCTTGAGGAAGTCAGCAGCATGTCTGGCGAAACGTTGGCAGAAAATTCACCGACACGGTCTAAACCAGAAGAAACAAATGAAGTTTTTTGTATAAATAGTGGCCGTGGAAACTTGAAAGAGAATTTTATTATTGTTATCTATACATATAAAATGCTTTGACCTGAATGACTGACTGACTGACGGATCAACGCACAGCCAAAACCGCTGGTCGTAGAGACCTGAAACTTGGAGGGTGTGCTCCGTAATGGCGTAAGCATCCGATAAGAAAGGATTATCCGAAATTCCCTAAGGGGGCGAAAAAGTGGGGCAAAGTTTGTATGCTTGCTCGTGTGTTTCTTACTCGCAAAATCTACATATTTTCGCTGAACAAAACAAATCAAGTAACATACTTCCCTTCTTTCTGCCACTCAGTCGTGGCAGAAAGAAGGGATCGTCTGATCCAAAGCAATCTCAGCGGAAGATCATTCGTCGTACGAGTCGGTAACAGTTACTCGACTTCTAGCACCACCACCTGTGGAGTACCTCAAGGCTCTGTATTGGGGCCACTGATGTTTGTGATTTTCACAGCACCCGTGGTCGCAATGAAGCTCCCAGGAGCAATGGTTGCAGCAAATGCGGATGAGATTAGATTATGTTTTTTTCTACGGGCGATCAACATCTAGGTTATTACGCCCTTTGCACCTTTACTTATACTACGGTATTTTAATTTGTATTTACTTTTTTAATTTTCTTCGGATTGCATACTAATTATTACCTTTATTTATTTCCTAATTTTGTCTTTATTTGCGTCTTATATTTTGTGGTATTGGTCTATTTCTTTAAAAAGATTTATTATTTTATCTATTGTATTTTTTGAATCTTCTAGTGCAAGTTCTATAGACCGGGGTATTTTATTACTTTCAAAGGTTTTTTGTAGTAATGTACAGTCTTCTATTATGTGTTTTATAGTCAGTGGTGTTTGACATGATTCGCAATGTGGTTGGGGCTCTTTGGTAATCAAATATGCATGAGTGAGGTTGGAATGGCCGATCCTCAGTCTTGTCTCAACTACTTCTTCTCTTCTATTTCCTCTTATAGCACTTATCCACTTCTTCGTACTTTTTTTTATATTTCTTAGTTTGTTAGTCAGTGGGATTTCTTCCCACATGGATTCCCAATCTTTCCTGATCCTGTTCTTTAAAAATACCTTTACATCGTTGGGCTCATATATTTGAAGAGGTGGCCAATTGGTCATAGCAGCTTCTTTGGCAGCTTTATCCGCAGCTTCATTTCCAGGAATTTCGGAGTGTCCAGGGGTCCAGAGAAAAGTAATGTGTTTTTTAAGATGTTTTAATATTTCTATATAATTCCCGATTTTGTTTATTGTTTGATCGGATTTGTTAAAGTTTGATATGCTTTGAAGTGCCGACATCTTCAGTGAAATTGAAGGTAGTTTGATCCTGTGCTCTTATGTTTTAAGGATAGGTCTATTTTATAATTTTGATGTTTCCACGGGGGTAATCGGAAGTCAGGGTCGGCTTGGTCTAACGGCATATCATATATTTCTTTTATAACTTGTTTTTGTCTGATGCATAAAGGGGCGTTTCTTTTCGTATTTATTTCGAAATTTCTGATCCAGCGGGGGTGGAATATATGGTGGTAAGCTGGGTTGGTTGGCTGGAGTTTGAGTTTTGTAACGTAACTGTTTATTAGTTCTTGCCTTCGAAATGTCAGAGGAGCTAAAGTGGCCTCAGCACAGAGGCTTTCAATTGGGCTTGTCTTGAAGGCACCTGTGGCTAATCTTATCCCTGTATGGTGAATGGAGTCTAGAAGTAGGAGATGACTTGTTTTTGCAGAAGAATAAACCACACAACCGTAGTCTATTTTAGATCTTACTATGCTTGTGTATACCATCAGCATCGATTTTCGGTCTGCTCCCCAAGAGGTTCCTGCTAATACTTTCATGAGTCTAAGCCTCCTGAAACATTCTTCTCTTAGGTATTTTATGTGATCAAACCACGTTAATTTGCTGTCTATGATCAATCCGAGGAATCTGATGTTGTTGCAAAATGTTAAATTATTGCCGTACATAAAAAGCTGAGGTACTGGGCTTGGATTCCTCTTTCTTGAAAATAATATGCCTCTGGTCTTTTCTATGGAGAAGCGAAGATTTTTGCTTTCAGCCCAACTCTGTAGTTTATTTAAAACGTTCTGTAGGGCTCTTCTCATCCACTCGTGGTTCCAGAATCTTAAAAAAATGGCTAGGTCATCTACGTAAAGAAATGCTTTCATTGATTCTGGAATTACGTCTACTATTGAGTTTATTGCAATCGCAAACAGTGTGCAACTTAATACACTACCTTGTGGTATCCCATTAGTTATTTTTTTACTTCCAGATGTTGATTCTCCTACTCTAACGTTAATATGTCTTCCCTTTAAAAAGCTTGGGATAAACTTCGGAAGCGTTCCCCTAAGGCCCCATTCATAAATCGTTTTTGTTATTATTTCTCGGTCTATTGTATCATACGCCTTTTCGATGTCAAAGAATATGCCAACTGCTTCTTTTTGTTCTACAAACGTGTTGAGAATCTCAGCCTCTATTGTCACTAGTTGGTCTATAGTGGAACTACTTTTCCGAAAACCCGATTGTATAGGCGATAATAGATTAAATTTGTCTATAGCCCACATCAGACGTCTATTGACCATTTTCTCTAAGAGCTTAGACAAACAACTGGTGAGTGATATTGGTCGGTAACTGTTTGGTTGTAGTTTATCTTTTCCTGGTTTCAGTATGGGGATGACTATGGATTCCCTCCATGCCTGGGATGGTTCCCATATTTTATTGAATATTAAAAGAAGTTCGTTTCTAATTTTCGGAGGAAAGTGTTTTATCATATGATTATGCACTTCGTCTATTCCAGGAGAGGAGGATTTTGTTTCATCTATTGCCATTTGTAATTCCCAGATTGTGAAGGGGCAATTGTAATCATACTGGGATGAACTATCTTGCCTCGTGGATGGAGTGAAATCAATTTCACTAACGTTTTTTGTTTGGTCAAGATTGATGTTTGAATTAGATATTGCTGAGAAGTGATTTGCAAGATTTTCCGCATTATTTTGGGGTCAGTTATAATTTTATTTTGGATTTTTAATATCGGGGTTTCTATATGGTTATTACCAGCTATTTTGTTGATTTTTTGCCATACCTTTTTTATTGGAGTATTGTGGTTTATGGATTCTGGGTATAAAATCCAAGCTTTCTTTTTATTTTTCACAAGATTTCTGACGATTACTTTATGTTTTTTATATTCTGTCAGGTTTTCTTTTGTAGGTTTTCACTGGAATTCTTTAAGGGCTTTATTCTTTGTTTTTACAGCATTCCGGCATTCCTCATCAAACCACGGTGTGTGGTTTGTTTTAGGGTTTCCTTTCGTTTTAGGTATTGCCTGTAGAGCTGATAGGATTATGTTCTTTGTAAAGCGTCCTACTGTTTCGTCTACACTGGCTGGTTGGTGTTTTGTGATTTTTTTATTTTTTCCACAAATTCTTCCCAATTAGCTTTTTCTAGAATCCATCTAGGATGTCTTTTGGTTTTAGACATTTCGGAGTTGAAATGTGTCAGAGTTGGGAAATGGTCACTCCCATATTGGTCTTTACTGACACTCCAGTTAACTTGAGTAAAAAGGTTAGGAGAGGTAAAAGTTAAGTCTATTGCAGATGTTGGATCCGGTTCTTGGGCAGATATATGTAGTTTCTCCTGTGTTGAGTATGATTGAGTCTGTATTATCTATTACTCTTCGGATTATTTTTCCTCTTGTATTTGTTGCTGATGTACTCCATGTATGGTCATGGGTTCATATCTCCTACTACAATGTAAGGTGTTGGAAGGCCAGCGATTAGTTGTGTAATTGCTGCTTCATTGATTTTTTCTGTTGGCGGAAGATATATATTGACTATTGTTGTCATGAAGCGTAATTTAACTCTTATAACTATAGCTTGTAAGGGAGTTTGAATGTCAATCTTTTCTGTATGTAGGTTTTTTTTTACTATGGTTGCCACTCCACCGTGAGCTCTTCCTGCTTCATCCATCTCTTTGTCTTTTCTATAAATCGAGTAATTATTTATACTCAGATTTCGAATTGGGGTTAGTTTTGTTTCCTGCAGACATAATATATCTGGATTTTTGTCTTCTAAAAGGATCCTCATTTCTTCGTATTGAGTCCTAATTCCAGCTAATGATTGTCATATCGTTCGTAATAACACTGTTCTGCACGAAAATCCTCCTTCAAACCAAAACATGCTTTCTTACTGTTATCAGATGTGCTGAACACGAATTTGAAGTCAGATTTTGTCTATCACGCACAGTTTCCTGAGAAATTGTAGTTTTTTATCCAAAAAGGTGAGTTTTTTGTGGATTTGACAAATATTTTTTCGGCATCAAAACATAGTGAAAAAAATTCAAAAGCCCTTGATTTTGAGCGCAATGAAGTATATTTGAACGAAAAAAATTTGATGGGAATATTACAAGTGGTTAAAGAAATATGGCTAAAAGTGTTTTTTCAGTTTTGACTGGACCTCACTTTTGAAGCAAAGTTAAATACTACTGAAAAAAAGGCTTGGATTGCTTTTCGAGAGGTATGTGCTAAGTTTTTGGGAAACAAAAAATCTAGAGACTACCGAAAAATAGTCCAAGAACTCCTTACTTCATATAAAACATTGGGATGCAATATGTCCTTAAAAATACATTTCCTGCATAGTCACCTAGACTTTTTCGCCCCAAATTTGGGTGCAGTTTCGGACGAACATGGAGAACGATTCCACCAAGACATATCCAGAATGGAAAAAAGATATTCCGGCAAATGGAATGAGAAGATGCTGGCGGATTACTGCTGGACACTGCAGCGGGAGACAGGGGAGGAAGAGTACAAAAGAAAAAAAACTACACGACGATGTGTGTATATTTTTTGAGTTGTGTCATATCTAGTATTTATTATACCTGATAGCATGCAGGATTCAATTAATTGTATTTTATCGTTGAAAAAGAAAAAAAAATCTGTTATAATAAAGACAATAATTTTCAAATACATACAATTTTTCATTTTTTCCAAGTTTCACCTCTTTTCTCTCAAAATCAAAAGGTGATAGAATTTTTCTGAGTTCGGATTCGGACTCAGCACACCTGAAAACATGAGAAACAGGCAAAATTGTTCAAGGGAGGGGAGAAAAGTTTTTTTTTGCAGAACAGTGTAATTAGTGAGACCTATAGTGTTTATTGAAATATTTATGTGCTGGAGGATTTTTTAAACTATAGTATAGTGGGGAGGGAGAGGGATTCACTTGGAGGGGATTTAGTGTTATCAGTGCATCCAATACAGCTGACCTTGGAAGTTGAAGGATTCACAATTATTTTATTAATTTCTTGTAAATTAAGGGCGTCTGTTTGACAACCTACATCTACTCCTAATTTCCTATTAGTTTTAGTTACATCAGCATAATTTAAGTTTCCTATGTCAGGCCGACTTAACTTATATTTCTTTTTTGCTTCGTTGTAAGCTATTTTTTCTTTAAATTGGATAGTTTTAATTTCTTTTTCCTCTACTAATTTGGGACATTTCAGATCTAGGCTAGAGTGATGGTTTCCGCAGTTAACACAATTAGGGACTAGTGATTCACATGGTGTGCCGTTATGCTCAGGTTTTGAACAATATGCACAAATAGGTGTATCAAAAATGTGTTTTTGAGCATTTATCAGTGAAGTGGCCGAATTTTAGACATTTTCTGCACCTAATTGGATTCGGTACATACATTTTAACATTAATTTTTTGAAACCCTATGTGAATAAATTCTGGGAGAAAAGGTAATGAAAAGGTGAGCACATATAAATGTGTATTCCTCTCGATACCTGCCTTTTTGGTTATTATTCTTTTTATTTCTTGTACGTTAAATTTAGCCAATTCTTCCAACATTTCTTTTTCCTCGACTCCATCTAAGTCTGGGCAAAATATTACTCCCTTACTGATATTCAATTTTTCGTGAGGACTCACTTTTATTTTTATAATTGAACCAAAATTATTTAACTTTAACAATTTCTCGGACTGTTCTCTATTAATTGTTTCCACTAAAATAGTCTCGTTTCTTAGTTTTTTTACATTTTTAGGTTCGCCACATTGATTATTTATTGCCTTATATATTAAAAATGGTGAGACTTTTTAAGGTCTCCTTCTTCATCTCTTACTATTACCAAAAATTGGTTTTATTTTTATTATCTTCTATTTCACTAGAATTGTCTATACTTTTCCAGCATCTTTTAACTCTTTTTGAGTTTGGAGAACGAATATCAGGTGGTTTATTCATTTTAACCGATTTGTTATTCGTGTAATGAGTTCAATGTAATAGAGTTAATTGAAAGTAAAAACTTTATAGTTGATTAAATTGATAATTTTCCTTTTTATATCAAAAGACGCACCCGCCGTCTTTCAGTGAGAACAAAAAAGAAATAAATATAATAATAATTTCTCATAAAATAGTGGATATTAAACAAAATTAATAAACATCTAAGATATATTTAAAAAAGAAAAAAAAAAAAAAAAGAAATAGAAGAAAGAAATTAAATCTAGACTTAGCTGTACGAGGAATTAGATCTTTGCTCCGTTAATCCGTAGTTCCTTACTCCACAATAGCTCGATATCAACTCCTCTAAATGCGGATGATATTGGGATTTACGCTACCAGCATCAGCACCCCACATGCCCTTAACAAGGCACAAAAGGCGACCGAAACCATAGTGAACGAGCTGAAACTAATTGGCATCAGGGTGAATCCGTCTAAGACGGATGACATCGTGATGTCATTTCAGAGTGTGAGTAAGAAACCTCTACCGAAGACTTTTACCTTGGTCTGCGAAGATAGAAGATTATCCACTTCAATCCTCTACCTTGGCGTCAACATTGATAGGCACCTCACCTTCTCAAAGCACGTTCAGCCAAGATTGAAGTTGGCACGACAGAAATCCCACAGGCTATGCCATCTGCTCTTGTCGCCGCAACTCTCACTGAGGTTGAAATTACAAATCTACAAGTCCATCATAAGACCTACGTTGCTCTATGGTGCACCACTACTGAGACACCTCTACAAAACAACGCTGAAGCGCCTGCAGCATTACCAGAATTCCATCCTTAGGAAGATCGTAAGTGGCACTTCGCTCGAGGGGGCACTTAACACCACCATCCGGGAGGAGATTCGGCTTCCCTCGGTGCATGAGTACATAGGTCGGAGGCACACTATAATGTAATTATAATTTCATAAAATAAAGGAGGTTCAGAAAAAAAAAAAAAGTTCACTTCTCGCTGCTGCCGTACGACAAGTGAAACCGTTACACCAAATAATCCTTTTCAATAAATTCAATAACATTACATACTAATCCATTACTAACACGAACAACAATAAACTTCTGTCAATGTATGTTTCACGGCTGTGCTGATCCGTCTGTGATGAAATTTCATCTCAGATTAAATCTCAAGCCTGGGGAAGGACATAGGCTACTTTTTATCAACACACTACACAGGCGAAGTTTATATAAAACTGTAACCTGATTGACTAACACACCCAGCGGTCAACGCACAGCAGAAACCACTGAACTTAGCATCTTGAAATTCGCAGATAGGTTCTTTGTATAGCTTAAATGAGCACTTAGAAAGGAATTTGGACAATTCCACCCCCAAGGGTTTCCCCCTTAATATAATAGAGGTTCAAAAATTGTATAGAATCCGTCAGTTTTGAAGTTAGACATCTGAAATTTCGGATGTACGATTAACTTATAGTTAAAAAAAATTAATTATTTATTAAAAATGATCTGTCACGAAACTTTATGTGGCAGACCAAATTCCACGCGAGCGAAGCCGTGGGCAAAAGCTAGTTAGCAATATAATTATTGTTATTGTTATTTAATCTTAATCTTAATTCCTAATTACATCTGCAAAACTGAGTCTAAAAATTTATTGTTGGACTCAATTTCACGTTCTAACACTTGAGTGAAACGTGAAACTAATTTCCTACAAACTGTTTGTACGTTACAGACGAGAAAACCTTAAAGAACTATTTACATGTCAATCAACAACACAATTATTGAGGTTGGATCGCTACGGAGTAACAAATTATGAGGATGAAATTTATAGATATTTTTCAATCGATTAAGTGGTCTCAGATTTTTCCTAAAACCTAATACCAAAAAACAAAATATATTTAAAAAATCAGAGAAGAGATATTATGTGTCTGTTAAACCAAGCTATCACAATTATTGTCAACGCCGTATCTAATGAAACCACAATTCCTATCAAGCTTTTTTTATTTCTGTGGTTTTCCTTAATTTCTTGATGTGCATTGAGGCGTATTTAGTAATAATATATAAAAAAAAAGTTTTTCGGAATAACTCGAAAACTCTAGATTTTTTTAGAATTAAAAAACTTATTTATATAATTAGTGAATTCTCTACGAAATAAATAAAAAAACGTAGTATACTCGAATATACGAGAATTTGTATCCCAGTCAGATCCCAATGGAAATTTGTTATAATGTTATTTCTTTTCTATTCATTAAACATACGTTGGATACGTAAAACGTTGGAACCGTACATTGCTATAGTGGAAATATTGTAGGTATTGGTTAAAAATACTACAGACTTTTAAACCAATTTTTTGTTGAAAAGCAATGCCATACAAAATACGGTGCTCTGGGCGAGACCATGTGGGAGCATTTAGTGTCATAACGTTTTAAATAAACTTTAAAAACTTTTAAAGCTTGCAATTAATTTAATTGCATGTAACATTGATGCTTACTATTTCTTCGTTCAAAATTTATTTCTGTGTTTCTCTGAGGCCTTCGTTCTTTTCCATTAGCTACACTTTATTACACAACTGCATTGGATTATATTTAATAATTTAGTTTAAATTATTCTCAAAACAGCTTTTAATGACAAATCATTCTTAATATCCCTCTACTTAATTTCATACTTTACTTTAATTCACTAAGAGATTACAATAAACTTAATATAAAATATAGATGGCCAATGTTGTTTTGTTTTTTTAATATGGAAGGGAGAAACAAATTAAAGAACTATCTGAGAGAAAAGAGGGAAAATGTTGCCAAAAAGAATATTCAAATAATATGGTGGAAAATAATATGGTCTCATTTGACTCGGCCATGTTGGGATCATAGAACTATCACCTCCTTGTACCGACGAATTAGGGTTGGAAAAACTTACAATTGTAATCATAATAAAAAAAAATTCGGTGTGTCTACAAAAATCTATTCACATTTTAGTTCAAATTAAACAGTAATCGGCGTCCAATCGAAGCGGAAAATATCTCTTAAATGTTATCTCAGAGGCCTAAAACTGATAAAAACCTGTCGTCGTAATCCCGCCAATTTTAAATCGGGAGGTTATTGTTTTTATTTTACTCAGTACCTGGTCATATTACAACATTATGAACAACAAAAGAAAAGGCAATCCCAGCTATGGTTTTAAAGGGAAAAAACCTAAGTAAGTCTAAATTTTCTTATTAATCAATAATTCAAACTTTAAAGGTTAATAATTAATTTTACTTACTGATGCTGGACAATAATGTTTCACCTAATTTCCATGGTCTATTCTTTAACAACCTGAAACAGTTATCAAATTCTTATTTCTTTAGTATCATCACTTAACAATTTTGTATTTGTATTTTGGGTATGGTCATTGATGTCTATTTACAATTCGTTCCTCTAAATCAATCTTACTGATTTGCTGATTTTAATTATAAATGCTGTCATATTCAAGTCTTGCTGTTATACTATTTCATTGTGTATTATGAATTTACTGTGTCTTTAAGAGACGGAAATAAATTAACGGTGCTTGTAAATATTGGCTAAATTATTGGACCAATCTTAATAACAATATTATAACTCAAAGCTTTTTATTTATTATGATGGATAAGAAACACTAATTACTTCTATAACCTCTTCTACCCAACATCATAGAGATTTCTATTTTCTGTTATGGTTTAAAGCAATAGTTAAATATAAATATAGAGACCCACTTCAAAAATTATTCATATTACTGTGAAAAAAAATCATTAAAATGATCTGTTATATTTCAGAAATGATGAAGAACCAGCATCTACATTTGAAAGTACATTGGCTTCTTTGGATTTTGATGAAGATTTTCCTGATCGTGATGTGTTGGAATGTTTAGGAGAGGTAACTGTGTAGTCAAATATAGTTCTTGGTTAAAAAAAAGCTATTCTATTTCTATGAATATGTTATGCTTTTACACGGATATCCATTTTAATGTTTTTGTGTTTTTTAAGTAAAGAATGTATGAATGTATCTTTTTATCTTGATTTATTGCTAATTGTCAACAAAATATTTCATTACCTTCCTTAAGTTTTCTTTATACTCAACTGTCAGAAATAAGTAAATTTATTAGATTGTCCTGAGGAATGACAAGGTGTCAATCTACACAGGAATTCAACAGAGTCTTTTTCTGCTTTCAAAATGACTAAAAATAATAATAAAATCATTAGCTGACAAAAGAATGTAAAAGATATATTGGTGTTCTAATTTTAAAGCCTCATGACTGCATTCAGGTTAGCTGTATTTTAAAATTGATTTGAGTAAATTCCTTGATTGGCTTAATCAGGAAGGAATATCAAATGACTTAAATTCTAGAATATTCAAAGCATTCTTTCATGGTTATACTACAGATGGATTTGAGAATTCACTTAAAGTGGTTTTTAAAACATAACCTGCAAGAAATGGAGTTTTAAAGTTAGTTTGACTGTACAAAACAAGTTTCAATGTTATGAAATTTTGAATTGAGAAGTAAGATTTAAATTTGTTTTGCTTTACTACATAAAAAAATTGATATCGATTAGGCGTATTATGAAAATCTTTACTGTAAAACTTATATAAATTGAAGGCTTGAAGAAATAGGATATTCAAGAGTTTTTAAATAAGTTGTATTCACCAAACACTATTTTTAATGTTATTAACTGGGTTAATTGTTAAAAGTTAAAGGTTACTTGTTAAAAGTTAAATCTTAGTACCTGATATACATTGCTTGATATCTGCTCTAGACAATTCAAATGGTGTTACTGCCTAATCAGTGCCTATTTGTACGGTATTAAATTGCTCTGTAGGGGTTTTATCAATCTACCTTTCTAGATATCTGCTATTTAGTTTTTACCTTTTATTACTTACTTTGTTACTTCATATATTATTAAGCAAATAATTTCTCAGATTTAATATTGATATTTTATGGTGTTTGTTTTTAATAATAAATAACTTTAAATCTTAATTTAAAAAATTAAATTGAATCCAATTTTTTTTTTTAATTTCAAAAATTATAAACCCTCATCAAATATATGCCAAAAACTAGAACCAAAAAGAAAAGAACTGTCTGATGTATTACTTTACGAAATATATAACTAGTGAAGAACAAGGATGTTATTCATTCTCTGTAATTTTTTTGTTTCCTTTTAATAAAATAAAATAAAGTCTCTATTTTCTAATATGAAATATCACCTTCAGATAATAATAGGGTTTATATAAAAAAAAAATCTTTGTGCTTCTGGATTTTTTTCTCCCAAATTGTACTCTCCAGGAGCACGAAGATGAAGTTATATAAAAGCTTGACTAGGCCAGTTGTCATTTAAGCATCAGAAACATGGACCTTGAAGGCCACTAAAAAGCAGGCTCTGCGAGTGTTTGAGCATCAAATAACCTGAAGAATTTATAGAGGAGTCCTGGCTGATGGAGAATGGAGAGTAAGGACAAATGCTGAAATCAATGCCATTCTCGTGAACAAGAACATCGTCAAGTTTATCAAGTCCCGGAGAATTAGTTGGCTAGGGCATGTACAACATATGAATGATGATCAAATGCCAAAAAAGATGATCCATGATAGCATTCATGCCAAAAGAAGGAAAGGACGACCTCGTAAACGCTGGCTTCAAGATGTGGAAATCGATCTAATAAAGATGAGCATAAGAGGCTGGAAAACAAAAGCTTTGAATCGACAGGACTGAAGGAAGATTGCACAGGAGGCCAAGGTCTATCCTGGAATGTAGAGCTGTGTGATAACGCCCTGACAACTTCGCAGACAATCTTTCCATTTGTTCGCAGTAGAATTCAGAATTCATAGAGCATCCATCAGGAACATATTCCTGAAGAATAGCACCTTTGAAATTCCAAAAAACGCAAAGCATGGATTTTTTTTTCGAATTGCCCTCTTGCAGCAACCGGATCGCAATCTAGCCATTGCTCGCGGGTATTCGGATTTCGCCAGTAAACCCACTTTTCATCACAAGTGACTATCTTCCGGTAAAATCTCATATCAGAAGGGTTTTCAATAAATTTCTAATCTCTTGGCCGATTGGTGAGGAGTAAATTCGTGAGGGACCAGTCTACAGCACTTTTTCGCCTTCCCAATGAAGTTTAAATGGTGGCATAACAGTATCTTTAGACACACCACACTCCCTGGCAAGTTTACGAGTACTTGTGGATGGATTTGAATTAACAGCTCCCTGCAGAACATCATCAATATCCATTAATGGTCACCTGGAGTCCTTCTTCCTATTATCCTATGTCGTATCTCCACTACTAAATATTTCAAATCAACACCGCATAATGCGCTAGGCAAGAACACCTCCTTCATATTTAATAATTTCACAAATTGCTTCCGCGTCTGTGAATTTTTTTTTCTAGTAATGCCCTAAAGTTATGAGAATTTTGTAGGACACTGTCATGTTTCTTTTTTGAAACAAATAAGTTAACTGTTGATTTTTTTAAAAGAAGTTGAATGGGACAACAACAACAAGCTTAAAGAATGCTCTAAAGGGATTATTAAGTATTGATTACTATTAAGTAGGATTAAAATATTTACAGTCCTTTGAAATCTTGAATTTGAAAAAGCAGTAACTTTTTTGTTATACACCCTATTATATTACCCTTATTTTTATTTTGTGGTATAAGATTGACAGAGCAGTTATGTCCATTTATGTTGGAGTCTTAATAACTAGCTCCAAGATATTATTGCAAGTAAATAAGTAGTACTGAGGGCCCTGGTAATTTCTTTTGATGTTCTTTGCTATATCTTTCTTTGGTATATCTGAAAACTTGTTAGAATAAAAATGTTGAATTTGAATTGAAGTAAGTTATTGGAGAAATACGACGGCTAAGTTCATCATTACATTAGTTGTATTGTTGATTATAATTGTTTTCATCACTTATTTATTATTTCAAATGTACATTATAGAGTAAGTTAAATCTTACATGTTAAAATGCAACATAACATCTAAATAACAAAGTTTGTAGATACCCACTTTGGGTTTAGGACCACTATATATAATAATCAGCTTACATATTATTATAATATACTAAATTATTTTTCCAGGGTCCAGATATTCAAACTACTAGTGTTAAATGGAGTCGACCTGCTCCTCCTGTTTTGGATCCAAGCAAGGACAGCCTAACCTTCCAGCAATTGGACATAGATCATTATGCTGGTATTATTTTTTTTTTTTTAATTTGAATCATCTAAAAACAAAAATTAAATATGTGGATGTGCTACTTACTTATTTCTGAAATTAGTGTATGTATTAATTTAATTATTTTTACTGAAAAAAGACAACAAAAGCAATGTAATCAAGTACTTTTGTGGTGATAATAATGATTAAAATAATGGGGGTTTTATATTAATGTATTTGCTCGTATATAGGCCCAGTTGACAAATGAGATCATCCGCTGTCTTACTGAGTACCTTGGAATAACATTTGGCAGAAGAATAACCTGTGACCTACTATCACTCTCAAACAAAAGATACTAAATTGGTGCTTTAGACTTTTACACTCCATGTTCGGTCTTTGCTCAAAAATTGATTAAAAACAAAAAAATTATATGTAAACCTACCTACTGATTTCAATTTGGACATATGTCTCAAAACTATAAAGGATTAGAAAAATAACATCCATTTCCATCAAAGACTAAAAATATTTTAGGCCTTTAAGACAAGGTATCTAATTAACTTAACTCAACACAAAAACTCATTTATGCCTTCTGTCAAATAGCACCTAGGGAGCGGAGTGGCTCAGTAGTAGAACAATAAGTCCCATGCTGAAAATCCTGATTCAAATCCCACTGCAGGCAAGACTTTTATTTAGTCTGTTAGCAGCTGGAGATGGATCATATAGGATATAGGACCCTCCTGAGGCTCACCTAGCCTCTTAAATGGGTGCCCGAAAAAGGGGGGAAAATCTGGCGGTTGAGCGTCAAATCAATAGGACAAATCATCTCCCTGCACAACCGTTGTCCATGAAACAGTACTGTCTCTACCATGTACTGAACCCCAGACCCTTCACGGGTTGTGGTACAGGCAGGTAGGTCAAACAGCACCTTACTCATCACTACTAAAGGTTTCACATCATGCTTCAAGGTCATTCTGATAGAATTAAATAGAAATGGCCTAGAAAAACGTTCCAAAAAACATTTCTAGAAGGTTGAAAAGTAGTTGGATGAGAGATCTCCTTGATTGACTGAAAAATTGCTACTTATTAAATGACCATCCTCTTGCCTGTCATATCCGTTTATTTTAAATATTTTTTTATTATTATATTCACTGGTCAGCAACTACTTAAATTTGTGAATTAAGCAAGAAAGCTATGTAAAGTATTATATATTTTTATAAATACTGACCTATATTTTAGCAAATATGTTGATTAACTTAGGTATATTGTTTTATTACAATTTAATTCTGATTTACTCATTATTCTTACCATCTTAAAAGGATCGGCAATAAAAGGGATGCCTGGAAGTCAAGTTTCTCCTGTTCCCATCATAAGGATGTATGGGGTAACTATGGATGGAAATTCTGTCTGTTGCCAGGTTCATGGTTTTACTCCATATTTCTACATTTTAGCACCAGAAGGATTCTCTGAAAAAAATTTATCTGAGTTCAAAGTAAGTTTAGTTTCAAATATTTATTATTTAAGAGCTGAAGTAGAATGTAATTATTTAAAAAAATAACAATAAAAGACATCATTATCACTGCAACTCGTGGTTTTTGGGTGATTACCCCTAATTGGTAATTACCACCCCTGGTTGGTATGGGCTATACTGTTTCTGACCCAACAGTTGTGCAAGATATTATGCTCACCTGTCAGGTTTTTTGCCTAATTAAGGCTGCCCATATAGAAACTGGGTGAATTTCATGAGTTTTTATAATCCCATAAATTTTTTGTATGGCTATGAATAGGGTAAATAATTTACTTGTAATTTAGTATCATTTTTTTTTGTTTTTTAGGAAAAATTAAATAAAGTTATTTTAGAAGATTTGAAGTCAAATCCAGAAAAAGTGGAAGAAGCAGTAGTTATGATAGAAATGGTTAAGAAACAGAGCATATTTGGTTACTTTGGCGATACTCTTCTCAATTTTATTAAAATATACGTGGCTATACCTAAATTGATTGCAACTGCAAAAAGACTCATCGAAAAAAGTGTTTTACCTTATTTCTCTGGAGATTCCTGCCAAGCATTTGAAGCCAATATTGATTTTGATATTAGGTTAGTTTTAGTTGTGATTTGATTATTGTATGTTGATTGATTTTATTATTCATTTATTTTTTCATTATTAGAAAATAATATAAGCCAAAAAAAAAAAAAATTACTTTCAGAAAATCTAAATTTTATGAATGTTGTACTATTATTTTCTGTTATTACTTAATTTGATTGTTGTAGGTTTATGGCTGATTGTAAAATTACAGGCTGTAATTGGATTGAACTACCCCCAGGATCCTATACTTTGCGGAGTGTATCAGGTTCTAATTCTAAGCTAACCTATCAATCCCGTTGTCAAATTGAAGTAGACATCGCTTATAATAAACTTATCTCACATCAGCCGGAAGGGGAATGGTCCAAAGTTGCCCCTTTTCGTATACTAAGCTTTGATTTAGAATGTGCTGGAAGAAAAGGTAAAGTGTTTATTCATTATTTTAACTTTATTGAGCCTAGAATAGACGGAAATATTGATTACATTAAGTAGATTTTTAAAGAATTTTCTAATCTTTCAAAAAAGGCTATTCTAAAGTTGAGTTAAAAAATATAGTATACTGTTAATTTTATTAACACACGTTGAATGCCGTGCGGGTCACCGGTGACTAGCACTTGATCTGGCTACAGCGCCATGGGGGCCACAGGTGACGTAGCAAATAATAAAAGTGCATAACCTAATACAGAAATATATAAAAGAAATTCCAAAATCACAGACGCAATGCGAATGCGAAGAATTCAGTTCATGGGACATATAGAAAGAATGGACCCAAACAGGCTAACGCACAAAGTAGATGCATTCTTAATAAGCAAGGCTACTAGACCGAATTGATACAAACAGACAGAAAAGGACCTGGAAGAATTAGGATCACCAAACTTACAAGACCAAAATGAAATCAGAAAAATCACACACACAGGGTTTCAAGGAAGAAGAGAGAAAGAATACCCTATATACATGGTCAGTGCAACGGAAACAAACTCACTCGTTGGGCATGAAGGAATACTGGGCCAAAAGGAAGGCGAGAAAGTGTTGATTTCGTGTAGTTCTAAGTGACCCGTCCGTGAGAAATAAGTAAAAGAGCATAATTAAAGTAAATATGGTTACTGATAAATTTTTCAATACTACCATTGTTACTATAATGGTTTAAAGAAATTAATGCAATAAAAAACTTACAAAAATAATTTTATTACTACCATTTTTGCCTTTTCTTTTGAACAGTTTCTTTTCTTTACAGGTGTCATTTCTGGGGAATGTTTTGTAGATAGCATCAACACTTCTATTTTATCTCTCCATTTTAAAACTGTAACTCAATTTTTATTGTCTCACGCGATATCTTCTCTATGTTTTAATTTTTGGGCCACTACTTCTTTTGGATTGCCGCGCCAATTTTTTCGTAGGGTACCCAATAAATGTGTATTCATATAAACTAATTTTTCTGCCAGATCAAAGCTTGTGTACCAACTATCTGTGCAGATAGTGTGGCCTTTGGCTAAAATATCTTGATGAAGAGCCATTACAATCTCAGTCGACTTATTTCCAGATTTTATTTTATTTGTATTTTCATATTTTCCCATGTAGATTCGAAATGAATAAGTGTACCCTGGCCCACTACATAATTT
Organism: Troilus luridus; assembly: GCA_964056705.1. NCBI lineage: Eukaryota > Metazoa > Arthropoda > Insecta > Hemiptera > Pentatomidae > Troilus > Troilus luridus. The sequence goes on from OZ057412.1 coordinate 82,053,215, forward strand.
AAAATTTTATTGCCTTATCTATGTTTTTGTTTTATAAACTGACGAAATACTATGCGGCCTCGAAATGGCACTAAGGATTCATCCACGCTTAGTATCTCATCTGGTTTATAATATTTCTTAAAATTACTGTTGAAACCATTGAAAATATGAGCAACTTTTGATAATCTATTTTGAGGTTCATTTTCTTCATTATTGCTGAAATGAACAAACCGCAATAACAATGCAAATAGATTTCTTGGCTTAATTATGGATGGAAGTGTCAGGTTATATCCTTCATATTTACACCAATACTGCTCAGTTTTAGGCAATCACAGTAATCCCATCCATATAATGAGACCAAAGAAACGTTTCATTTCATTAGCGTTTGTTTCATTTCAGCGTTTTGAATACGACCAACGAATCAACGGTTTAGTTTACGAATCACTGATAAAATGTTGCTAGTTAATTTACAATTGGAAAGCGCCATTAACACGTTCAGTGCTGATCCATGATAGTAGTACTTACCAGTGGGCTGAAAATAATTTTTTTTTCTAACTTATGATTTTTACTTTATTTTTAATGTAGAATAAGGGAAAAATAATTAAAAATTTTTTTTAAAAATATTTACCGCTAAAAAACTAATGTCATTCCAGAATGACTTGCGCCCGCGGCAAGAAACAAGTTAACAGCGGACGCAGTAATCTGCACGTTTAAATTGTTATTACCCTCCATCTCGTAAATTAATTAATTAATACATACTTAATCAACCAATTATTAATTAATTAATTATTCAAATTGAAATATAATTCATTTATATTGATTATAAGTTTCAATCAAGTAGACATTTTATTAAAATTTATTATAAAATTAAGATATGATCAATAAAATACTATTTTCAACTTTATTTGGGTTGTTTTAGGAGACAAAAAAAAAACAATCTTGTTTTTTAACATTTTATTTCAATAAACATTAATATTTATTTATCAACTAAAATTTTAAATTACTTACATACTATCAAAATGCAAACTATTTATATTTAACTATATTAATTTACTTACGTACTAATAACACTATTTACAATTAACCATATTAATTTTATTTACTTACTATTAAAATAAAAAATATTTACATTAAACTATATTAATTTACTTATATACTATATACTATTATTTACACTATTTACAAGTTATATACTATTAAGATATTCGAAGATATTTAGAAAAATAAGACAGAAAACTTACCTTTAAAAAGAAATGTTTAAAAGGGGATTTGAACGAGTTTTAAAATTCCTAAACAAGAACGCATTACACGCCTAGAAAGGGGAAAGCATACTGAGTAAACATTGCCGTTGAAGAAAGGGATTCAGGTAGAAATGACGTCGCAGAACCGACCGTCGTTCTGTGATGACACGCGCCCGCCACATTGATGCATTAGTGTCATTCCAGAACGACGTGCGCCCTCAACGTGTTAATAGATTGACATACCTGACGAATCTGAAAATGTTATATTAGTTTTATTACCTAACAGAATATGCCAATTCATGGCTTTGGGTATATCATCTTCATTGTTATTGCTATCTTCAGCTTCAGTTTCACTCTCTGACTCAATTCGGCAGCGATGTACCATGGAAGGTCTTATCATATCGGATGAACTACTCGATGAATTTTTCTCGCTGTCTGATAGCAGTCAAAATATTTTTGAGGGTCTTTGTAAAACTAGACCGCCAGATGATGTACTTGATGAATAATCTTCAATTGAAGCCATATTTTTGAGGGCTAATTAAAAAATTGAAGGAAAGATATAAAATGCAAAAAATAGCCACTTAGCAACCAAAGCACGATTGTTTTAATAAAGGACAATCTTAAAAATTGTCGACAGCGCCGTGGGGGTCACCGGTGACCCCCATCTCGAAAAATGCGTCAAACATGATATTATAACTCACTTTATTTACTACAAATAATATTTAAACAAAATATGCATCGCATTATATACAATCATGTTGTACAAACCATGGAAAATGCACCTGGTAGTCAACGTGTTAAATACAAGTTAGGTTAAATTGTATTTTAATATTAATTATTTGCTTTGCCAGTTTTATTTAAGAAATTACCTTAAAATATTCTTAGTCCCCATGAATGAATAAGTTATTAAATGTAATAGGAATGTGCATGACTGAAGCATTGAAATTGAATAAAGTTAGAATCAGTAATTTTTTTTCAGAAAAGTTCTAGGTTTGCTCACATTTAAAACAAGGTGATTATCTTTCAATTGTATTGTTTAATGCTAGAATGTGTCAATATAATTGTGATACACACTATAAAAGGTTTTATTTTGGTAAGTAAAATATAAAAAGTAAAAATAGGAAAACATCTGTGCTTGGTTTTATTTTTGTTCTGTTGGAGGAAGACACAGAAACTATAAAACAATATAATGCAGCATGGCCCAAAGTAAATTTGGAAAAAATAAAAATCTTTATTCTAGGATCATGTCTCTTAACAAAATTGTACAAAGTTATACAATATTACAAAGTGTATTACTAAAGAACAGAAACATGCTTATTGTAAACAAATAAAATCATAAACTGCTATATTTGGCTGAATTAAAAAAAGGAGAAAAATGTTAATTTTTAAGTAGAAAATAGTTGGCTGGATAATTCAAATCTTAGAAATACTTGTTTTGTACAATCTTTGACTGCACCCCCCCCCCCAACATTTTAATTTACTAAAAAATGTTAATAGTATCCTTATTTATGTTTAGGTATTTTTCCGGAACCAACTCATGATCCTGTTATTCAGATCGCAAATATGGTTGTGCGTCAAGGAGAGCATGAGCCCTTCATTAGAAATATTTTTACTTTGAAATCATGTGCCCCTATTTTAGGATCACAAGTAATCAGTTTTGAAAAAGAAGAAGATATGCTTGAGGTACGTATATATATTTGTTTTTGAAAAATGATGAGATTTATAATTGAGTGTTTTTTAAACTAATGATCATTTTTGACCATTTATTTTCTATTTTACATGTGAATATCAGAAATGGGCAGAATTCGTTAGAGAAGTTGATCCTGATTTATTCACTGGGTATAATATTAACAATTTTGATTTTCCTTATTTAATTAATAGAGCTAATCATCTGAAGTGTAGAAACTTTGTTTTTCTGGGAAGAATTAAAAACATAAAGTATGTATTTCTTTTCTTTTTGATCCACCAATTTACTAAAAATTCTATTTTTATTAATGTTTTTGTTTCGTTTTAGGTCCATTATCAAGGATCATGTAATTCAAAGCAAACAGATGGGCCGAAGGGAAAATAAATCCATCAATTTCGAGGGCAGAACCTGCTTTGATCTATTACTAGTAAATTAACTTTTAACTGTTTATAATGAAATATCCTATTTTGAGTGAGATTGGTATTAACTATTGTGTTTTATCTCTTTCTTTAATCTTTTTTACTTTTCAACCACTGATAGATGTTGAGTTTTCACAAAGATTTTTGCTGAGAGATTGAATATTGTAGGTGGGTTAAGTTAAATTGTCACAAACAAGGTTAAATAATACAAATTCGATATTGTGGTGCTGTAAGAGGTTTGCTAGCCAGAAAAGAGAGGTTTGGTTAAGTAAGAGAAGTACATTATTTGATACAGAAGGAGCGGTAATTATTGGTTTGATACTGGGTTTCTGCAGGAATCATCACAATCAGATAGTGAGTGAAGATGGGATTAGTAGTATTGGAATCTAAAGGTTGCAAGTTTCTTTTTAAGTAGTTCGGAAAAGTAATCATTAGAATGCCTGAATCTTTGCCTAAGAATCCTAGACTATCGTTTGGATTGGATATCAAGGAGATCTGGGGGACATAGGATACTTTTTTATTTGTACTTTCCATACTAAGTGGTATAGAAATTCTTGTGAGTGGACCTGATATTAAATTTTAGGACTTAATAACATTAAGATCTAGAGGTATACTTGCTTAGAATATTGAATAGTTACCTGTGAATATTTGAACTGTTAGTTTTGAAAGTGGTATAAGTCCATTTTTTTATATTCTTGATATCTAAAGGTTTCCATTTAAATTACTTAAAAAAGACGGCCAAACAGGCATATGTTGTCAGCACTAAGCAAAGAGTGACGTTTTGGATCTTATGAACCTTTTAAATTTTATTGAATAATCATTAAAATCATTTAAAAGAATAAACAATTATTTTTTGTCAAAATGGACTTATACCACTTTCAAAAATAACATCTCATTTCAAACTTTAATGACTTATTATTCCATTTTAGGTACTTTTGCGAGATTACAAGCTAAGATCTTATACCTTGAATGCTGTTAGTTTCCATTTCCTTCAAGAACAGAAGGAAGATGTTCATCACAGTATTATTACAGATTTGCAAAATGGGGATGCTCAATCTAGAAGGAGGTTAGAGAAATTTTAAATTAGTAACTGTTTACAAATTTTAAATTTATTATTTTGTGATGGAAAGTATAAATTATTTATTATGAAAAAGCCTATTAGTTTTACAATTGTAATGAAGTAAAAATTAAATTTGTAATTAAGAGGACGATATTTAGATTAAGAAACATTGTTTTTATAAGGAAAAAGCTCATCAGTGATCGAGGCGTTGCTACCCGATCAGTTCCCACGTAGAGTTTTTGTAAACGTTTCATACTCATATACTGGAAGGGGTCGGCTTTTGGAAAATAATTCACTCCCATTAGAAAGGAATTAGTCGAATGGGTCCACTAGAGCACAGCAGTTCATAGGAGTGTATTGAATATGTTTACGCCAGCGGGAATTTCTGGAATTGACCTTTATAATGAGTGAATTTTTTCCAAAATGTCGGAGTTTGAAAACTGGTACTCCAGGGTAGAAGTGTTGTTATATGACTGGAAGAAAAGTGAACTCTGAATTTATAAATCTTTCTGATTACTGTTGTCTAGACTAGAGTAAAAAAAAAATATTTCTGGATATTACCAGATAGTAGTTTCAGTTAATGATAGAGCCAAAAAGGTTTTTCTCTCTCCCAGTGTTGTCCAGGTGTCAGTGTTGTCAATGTGTCTTTGACATATCAATTTCTTTTTCAAGTTTCTTATATTGACTGTACCTTTTTTCTCAACCAGCCCTTTCCACGAGGTCTAAGGAAGGAGCCGACGGAAACACATTAATACATTGCATATTTTGAATAAATTAAAATTTGCAAATAAATAAATAAAAAAAATGGGGTGGGAGAGAAAAAGAACCTATTCAAAAACATTGGCTCTATATTTTCATTTGGGCTTGGATTCGCTGCATAGCTTTTTTATATCTGTAATTTTTAAATAACAGAAAAAGTTGAGTTCATTACTTTTGATAATAATTTTTACGGTGGCTCTGCTGTGGGTCAAATTGGATTACAATTACATTTTGGGCATAGGTTTTTTTCATTTGTATAAAGGTCACTATGCCCCATTTGTTATGGGCAATTTTTTACATTACCTGAATGGTAATATGGATTTGCTTCAAATCTCGAAGTTTTGTGGCTGAAATATGGAAACCATAGAAATTTTGGAGAGATTTCCTTGATTGGTCAATCAATATGATTATGAACAATCTACTCCAACATTGGCATATGCAAAATAAGAATAGTGTCATCACCAGGAAGACCTCAAGCAGACATTTCAAAGTATAAGTAGAATAATATATTTGTTATTTTTTTATAGCACTTTCCTGTCTTTAGCTTTCCAAAGATTTCTCAATTTGATGAAAGATTTAATTTGTACGTATTTTTTAAATTCAGCTACTGCCAATGTGTTTACATTTTATTCTTTTTTTAGTTGAAAAAAAATTTTAAATTGTCTGTTCGCTATTTAAATTTTATTATTTATACTTGTTTAGTAACTTTTGAATGTATTAGTTTAAACAAATTTTCAGGTTGGCTGTTTATTGTCTGAAAGATGCCTATTTGCCAATTAAACTTTTAGACAAGTTAATGAGCATAATTAATTATATGGAAATGGCACGTGTTACTGGTGTTTCTCTTATGTCATTGCTGACCAAAGGACAACAAATTAAAGTTATGTCACAATTATTACGAAATGTATGTAGATTTTTTATGTTGTTAGTGTACAAATTTTATTTTATTATGCTTTGGATTGTATATGTATGTATTTATAAGTTTTGATAAAGTTTCAGGAACATTTTATTTCCATATTCTAAAAGGGTGTTTAAATACCTACCCATCCTACTATTATTATAAATGCGAAAGTTTGTATGTATGTGTATGTTTGTCTCTCTTTCACGCAAAAACTGCTGAACGGATTTGGATGAAACTTTACAGTAATGACGGTTATACATGGGAATAACACATAAGCTACTATTTATAATGATTTTGTGTAATTTGGTCATAATATAACGATAAATATCATTAAAAATTACTAGGTTATAATACATATCAATATTACCTCCAACATGTGGTCAGTAGGTAATCGCGGTTATTTAATTTAATTGTTAAATATTTTAAATATTGTTAGCATCGCTACAGGGCTCTCCCCTGAGTAGCTTCTTCTCGTGTTTCTTACTCGCAAAATCTACATATTTTTGCCACTAATATTATAAATGCGAAAGTTTGTTAGGATGGATGTATGTTTGTTACTCCTTCACGCAAAAACTACTGAACGGATTTGGATAAAACTTTACGGTAATATAGGTTATGCATCAGAATAACACATAGGCTACAAGAAGGGCGGATTTAGGGGGGCAGGGGGCATGTGGCCCCCCAAACAGTTTTTTTTGTACTACAGTTTTTGTGTACTGTGGAGAATCCATTAAAGTACACAATTAAAGGCAAATCACATGATCATAGTTGTTAAAATAACAGAAAGAATATGAGTGAAACTATTGTTTTGATATCCTACTATCCTACTAATATTATAAATGCGAAAGTTTACAATTTACAATGATTTTGTGTAATTTGGTCATAATATAACGATAAATATCAAGTACGTCGGATAAAATTCTGCCCTCTGAGTAGCTTGCTCGCGTGTTTCTTACTCGCAAAATCTACATACATCTAATCCTTTCAGTTTTAATTTCTCGCTGCTGCGTTACAACAATTGAAATCGTTATACTAAGTAATCCTTTTCAATAAATTCAATAACATTACATACTAATCCTTTACTGACACGAACAACAGTAAACTTCTGTCCATCCCGTTTGTAAATCAGTGTCGATGTATGTTTCACAGCTGTGCAGATCCATTTGTGATGAAATTTGATATGAATAATCTCAAGCCTGGGGAAGGACATAGGCTACTTTTTATCAACACACTACACAGGCGAAGTTTATATAAAACTGTAACCTGATTGACTAACACACCCAGCGGTCAACCTACAGAAGAAACCACTGAACTTAGCATCTTGAAATTTGCAGATAGGTTCTTTGGATAATTTAAGTAGGAAATGTGGATAATTCTACCCCCAAGGGTTTCCTCCTTAATGTAATAGGGGTTCAAAGATTGTATGGAATCCGTCAGTTTTGAAGTTAAACATCTGAAATTTTTGGATGTACGAATAACTTATAGTTTAAAAAAAAATTAAATTGTTTATTTAAAATGATCTGTCACGAAACTTTATGTGGCAGACCAAATTCCACACGAGCAAAGCCGCGGGCAAATGCTAGTAATTGATAACCCCTTTAGAGCTTTCTCTAAGCTTATGCAATCCCATTCAACTTCTTAAAAAAAAGAACTTCAGTTTAGTTATTTGTTTTTAAAAAGAAACATGACAGTGTCCTACAAAATTCTTGTAAATTTTAAGGCATTACAATGGACTATACTTTGAGTATTAATTGTATTCTATATAAAAGAAATCAAATACAAATATTTGGTTGGAAAATGTTCATTTTTTTATTTTATTTTTTTTTTTTATTACACCCTATTATTTACAATGATAAATGATATGTTAGATCTTCTGAATAGCTCCTTTTTTATTTAAATTTATAATTGAAATTATAGTGCAGAGTAATAATATTCCTGACAAAGATTCTGTACCTCTCTAGAGGATCTGCTATTTTGTTAACTTTGGCCACTTTTTCTTCCAGCATCCATGTTATCTCTCGTTATAGTCCTTTGCCTTTCCTTCCCCTTGACCTGAGGGAAGTGACAGTCTCATTTCCTTGCCTTGTGTCGCATTCAGTCACTGGTGTTCCGGTTTGGCTATACTCTTTTACCTTAAACTAAGTTAGATTTGTATAAAGCCATAATTGTTTCAGTCCTAATATGTGCCTCTGACTATTTGAAATACAATCGTGAGTAGTGAACCAAATTTCTTGGTTTTTGGGTAGATAATCCTTTATGTATCTTGTAGAACCTTGCAAACCAGGAGATAAATGATTTCATTTAAGGAGCAGATTAATTGGATTGGATCAATTCCAGTGTGCAGGGTACATGGTGTGTATTGTTTAGGAAGAGGTGCCAAGTAAGCTTCTGATAGGATATCTTGTTTGACTATCTTCAGCATTTGGTTAATAGGGTATGTCTGCTGGACATTTACAGCTTTGCCTTAACAAATCTGAAGAGCTTCGACAGCAGTGCACTAGAGTTTCCATGGTTGGGCTTATTCATTCTTGTTTGTGCTCGAGTCGTAGCATTATACAGTAGAATCCCGATAATTCGTATGGTCAAGGGACTGAAGATTTGGTACGAATTATCGGGAGTACAAAATTAAAAACGTATTAATACAATTTTTTGAATCTATCGAACCGTCCATCACTAGCACGAAAGTCTTCAATTCCCATTTTTCTGTGAAAACTCGGGCGTGATTTTGTCCTTGTTCTTCAAAATTGATGTGATCGTGGAACCAGGGACGATGAAATTCTTGGATACGTCAATTAGCTTACTAATTAATTTATTTATTATTTATTATTAATAATTTATTACTAATTAGCCACTGGTCACAGCGTTTATGATTTCTTGTTTCTCTTCAATAGAGAGGCTAACGTATTTTGGAGGCATGATAACGTGTCACAACGGAAACAAAGACGAGACTGAATTGTAAATAAAAGTGTGATTGTAAGAAAAGCTTAATAATCATTTTCTTTGAGTGAAAACAGTACGAATTACTTATGAGATTTCTAAGAAAACTTGACTCTCTCACTCGCTCTCCCGTAAAAAACGATAGGATCTACTGTGCCTCTAAACAGTACAAACATACTTGTGTATAAAAACAATACAAATTGAGTGATTTCCTAGAAAGGATTTATTCTCATTCTGCTCCCTGGCATATCAGTTTCACTGTTCTCTCCCTCCCTTTCGAAAACAGTACTAAGTAACGAGATTTTAAAGCTGGAAATAAGATTTATATGATGTTATAAATGACCTCGAGCATAAAAATAATACGAATTACCGAGAGGGTCTGAAATGCATTGATTTTATACCATTTATCGGGATTTTCTCTGGGGACCGGCAAATTTGTACGAATTAGCCGGAAATATCAATAATCGGGATACGAAATATCGGGATTCCACTGTAGTATTTTTTATTAATTTATATTCCATTTCTTAGTTCTTAATTTAATCTATTCTATATATATGTAGGATTGATGTAAATATCATTCTTTGACCCTTTCATTAAGTGATAACATTTTTCGTGAATCGCATACCTCTTTTTACTTTTTATTACCTTAGAAAGTGATTAATAATTCATGGTTCCGACCTTATTTATATAGGGATGAGAGGTATAATTATTTTCTAAAAGATGATCTGTTTCATTCATACTTTGTGTTCTCCAATCATGATGCTACTTAATATCCAAATTTTTAAGGTTGTAAATATCCTACTTATGTATTGGTACAAAATTAACCCAGGCTTTGAAAATTTTCTTATGTAAGATTAGAATTTACTAATACTCATAGTTTTTCAATATTTTCATTATCAATATTATAGATTTGTTTTTTGTTTCATTACAGTTTTTTTATTACCTATTTATTGTTATTGTTTTTAGAGTCTTGAATCTGGATATCTTTTGCCTACTCACAAAATAGTGGACAGTCAGGATCAATTTGAAGGAGCCACCGTCATTGAGCCTATTAAAGGTTATTATCAAGATCCCATCGCAACACTTGATTTTAGCTCTCTGTATCCAAGTATTATGATGGCTCATAACTTATGTTATAGCACACTGATAAATCAGTCTGTTATAAATAGATTAGGGTAAATAAAAACCTTACTTTATTTTTTTTTTTTATCAATTTGAATTTTAGGTACTTGTCTGTTTGGGCAGCTCCACTGATAAGCCTGCTGAATCTTACATTCTGACACTAGCACCGCTTAAAACTTTTAACAGTTTTGAAGTTACGAAATATATCAGAAACCCATAAGATTTTTTTATTAATATAACATTTACATTTCAATAATAAGAACATTTTATTAAAAATAATAGCATGTCAAAATGGTTTCCTATCTTTGAAATAACTAATAATAATAATAATAATGCAATAATATAATAGTAATAAAAATAAAAGGAGCGAACAATACAACATAATATACTTTTAATAACATAACCCATTTTCCAATCTATGAATGTTGCTCTCAACATTTTAATTTCTTCTGAGCAAAATTTAAATAAATTTAATGACATTAACAAATGCAGTCCTGTACAATCTAACCAGGTTCCAGTTCTTAAAACGCACTTAGTTCTGCAACTTCTTAACTGACACCTCCAAATCATTTCATTTTTACACAATTTCATGTTGTGGCCCTGCTGACAACGCTTCTTTCGAGGCAATATCCCTTTTTCTTGAAAAAATTCAACTGCTTCAATCTCATTTTTAGGAAGATTCCACATTTGCATCATGTTTTATAAGGATTAGAATAATGTACATATGTAGGTAATTTATCGATGTGTTTTTAGTTTTGGCGGTCCTACTTACCTACTGCAATATACTCCTGTAAACTATGTTACTTGATTTCTTTGGTTCAGTGAAAATATGTAGGTTTTGCGAGTAAGAAACCCATGAGCAAGCAACTCAGAGGGCCGAACTTCATCTGACTTACTTGATATTTAACGTTATATTATGAACAAATTATACAAAATCATTAAAAATTGTAGCCTATGTGTTATTCTGATGTATAACCTATATTACTGTAAAGTCGCATCCAAATCCATTCAGTAGTTTTTGCGTGAAAGAGTAACAAACATACATCCATCCTCACAAACATTCGCATTTATAATATTAAGTAGGATTTCTATATGTAGTTATGATATAAAATCTATATGTAACATATAGAGTTATGTTGTAGTAACATGGAACTTTGTACAGAAGCAAAATCTTTATTAAGTTTAAATTAAATGCCATTTTAACCTTTTCAATATATGTATCTGATATAGTATGATTGTGATTATTAAATTAGATATATAATTTTTTTTTTCACTTCTAGATTGACTCCTGATCAGTATTCTGCTACTCCAGCTAACTGTTATTTCGTTAAGAGCTCTGTGCGTAAAGGTTTGCTTCCTCAAATTTTGGAAAGCCTTTTATCTGCTCGTAAAAAGGCCAAAAAAGAATTGGCTATTGAGACAGATCCTTTCAGAAAAAAGGTGCTGGATGGACGACAGTTAGCCTTGAAAATTAGTGCAAATTCCGTTTATGGTTTTACTGGAGCTCAAGTTGGAAAACTTCCTTGTTTGGAAATATCTGGAGTAATTTTTTTAAATTAATTACTTCCTCTATAAAGTTTATATTTCTTTCATTTTTTGTTTATGAATAGTTTTATTTTCTATTACTTTTAAGTTCCCAAGTTTGGCCATTTTTATCTTATTCTATTGTTTCATCGAACTTCTTTCTTATTTGAAATTCTTCATTTTTAAAAAAATTATCATTTGATCCTTAAATTTCAATATTCTTTTTACTTGCATTTTTCATTAATTAGTCTCATGATTTTCTTTATCGTGAAAGTTTCAGCTTGGGTAAACCAAAGTTGATTAAGAAGTTATTAACAATTACATTCAGATACATAACTGAATTTGTTCTTTTTTTTTGTAACATATTTCAGAGCAAATTGAAGACCTTAAGCTGTTGATAGATATCAAAAATTGCACACAATTAACAATTTATTATTTCTCCTTTAAAATAAAAGAAATCTGTGAATACACTCAATGCTTATCTCATACACCATATTGATTTGTTGTTTTCATGGATTTAGTTATGCTTTTGATAAAAATTATAGCTATACATATTAGTTATACACTAAACTTTTTTTTCCTTCTATTTTCTTTTTTTATCTTCTTTTGTAGACTATGGATTGTTGCAGCAATATTTATCAGGGATATTATATTTTTTACTCTTGGTTTTTGTAGAGTGTCACTGCTTATGGTCGAACTATGATTGAAAGAACTAAACAGGAAGTAGAACAACGATATTGCATTAAGAATGGATATAAGTGCGACTCTTTGGTACTTTTTTATTTACCAAAGCATTATTTACTTTATTTGTTAAATTTCTCCCATCTTATTTTATTGTATTTCCAAGGTTGTTTATGGTGATACCGATTCAGTTATGGTAAAATTTGGTGTTAAAACGCTTGAAGAAGCTATGGAATTAGGAAAGGAAGCTGCTGAATATATTTCATCCAAATTTATTGCCCCTATAAAACTGGAATTTGAAAAGGTAAAGTGAATGAAAATTAATAATTAAGTCATCAAGCAAATGATGGTTGGGGGAAGCAGTCAGATATAAAACATGGTATTGACACAAGTTATTTATTTTTGCCAGTGTTTCAACTAAATTATTTTAAAATTATCACATAGTTGCATTATATGAGACAATATTTGGTTATAGTCCATAGACAGGTTTAAACTCATGCTGAGTTCTATGCCATCAAAGATTTACATTTTAATTTAATCTATACACCAGTTTTAATAAGGTGGAACTGTTAAAATTGAAGATAAATAAAAAGTGAATTCTGCCCTTTAAAACTCTTAACTCAATAAAAAAGAAAAAGTTGTCTACAAATAATTTTCAAGAAAATTTCTGACAAACAGGCTCAATTAAAAAATGTTGCTTAGTGGAAAATATTTCCTATTACTACCATTGAAAGAATTACTAATTTCTAAAGTAACTATTATCTCAGTCTATTTTATTTTTTACAGAATAACCTTACATATTATTTTTTAAAAATTACTGTAGTTGATGCCTTTTAACTGCTTTAGTATGAATAGACATCTCCTCACATCTCTTGGACTTCAGAACAAGTAAAATCTTAATAAAAACGGGCAGATTCTCTTCTAATGTGGAGAAAATCTGCATGAACTTATTTAAACGTTATTCGGTATAGTATGTGGTTTTTCATTATTCAAGAAAAAGGAACTTAAATATTTAAATTAATTAAAATTATAACATTCGTCTTAAAATTAATATATAAATAAACATATTCATTATTTGATGTCAAATTATAAAACTAAATTTATGATGATTTCTTCGTGCATAAAAATATTCATTTTAAAATTTGTTTGTAATTGTAATCTATACAAGTACTATTCTTTAGAAATATCTTTTTAATAAGTCAAATTATTACTGTGAATTTAAATAAGGGATCTGCAAAAATGGTATATGAATATGGATGAAGAGTTTAAGAGCAACTATATCAAATTTCCGTTCTGCTAGTAGTTGCTGTTAGACACTATACCCATCTGCCCTGATAATTACCTAAATATTAAGCCAAAATGTTGGCACAGATAAAATAAGTTGTACTTATTTCGTCTAAAAAAATTATTGACTACACCTCCCAGCCAAAATTGTATGTTTTTTGTTTCTTGTTTTACATTATTTATACTTCTTATTTTTTCAATTTTTAGGTATATTGGCCATATTTGTTGATAAATAAAAAACGTTATGCTGGATTATATTATACATCAACTGATAAATATGACAAAATGGATTGTAAAGGTTTAGAAACAGTCCGTCGTGATAATTGTCCTCTTGTTGCTAACATGATGAACACATGCCTTCAGAAAATGTTGATTGACAAGTAAATATTTTGATTTGTTTGTTTATTTCAAATATATTGTACTAATTACTGTAACTGTTTATTTTTATTCTGAAGAGATCCTGAAGGTGCAATCAGTTATGCTAAGCAGCAAATCAGCGATTTACTTTGTAACCGTTTAGACATATCTCAGTTGGTAATTACCAAAGAGCTCGCCAAAACTGATTATGCTGGTAAACAAGCTCATGTCGAACTTGCTAATAAAATGAAGAAAAGAGATGCTGGTTCTGCTCCTAAACTTGGTGATAGGGTACCATATGTTATTATTGCTGGTGCCAAAGCAACCCCTGCATATATGAAAGCAGAAGTAAGATGTTCAAAACTAACACATAATAGCTGTACATGAGTGTAGATTCCATAAACATTAATTTCACAATTAAGTATTTTAAAAACCAATATTTGATGAAATATTGTTGTATTATTATATTGTTGATACAAATGAAAATTATCGAAAGTGAAAAACACCTCTTTTAAGAAGAGTGAAAAAACTTTTTCATTCAAAATCAGTACATATCATCAAATGTATTTGGCCTATGTCCTTATATGTGATTTTGTGCTAAGGAAAAAAATAGATGACATTATTTAAATTTTATATCAATTATAAATCCTAAAGAAATTTCTCTAGATCCTAAAAATTTATTTTTCACATTCGACACTGTGCAATTGTATCGATGTTATTATATAACATTTTATGAATTGTTTCCAAATATTCAAGGCATGTTAGTTAAATCTTGGTACTGAATGTTTTATTACATTACAGCTAAAGATGAATAATAAATACAGTTTGTACAGAAGTTCAAGATAAATAATTGTTTGTTAATAAACATTTGTTTTTAATATTTGTTGCCATAAAAATTAAATTAAATATAAAAGTTTTTCATTTTTGTTTTAGGACCCTATTTATGTTCTTGAAAATAATATTCCTATTGATACCAAATATTACTTAGAAAATCAATTATCTAAGCCATTAACTAGGATATTTTCTCCACTTCTTGGTGATAAAGTAGATTCCACTCTTCTTCGTAAGTACATTGAGATAATATAGGATATTTCACTTGGTGGAAAAATAACAATAATTTTAAAACACATGTATATGTTGTGAATATAAATGAACTTACTATTAATTATATTTTAGATGGTGAACATACAAGAACTAAGTCTATTATAACTTCAAAAGTAGGAGCCCTTGCTGCATTCACTAAGAAGAAAGAAATCTGTCTTGGTTGCAAAACAGTGTTGCCAGAATCTGAACAGAAAAATCCTTTATGTCATCATTGCACCCCTAAATACTCCACAATATTGATCTCTGAATTCAATAAGTAAGCAGTGAATGATTTATATTTATATCACATTAGGGTTGGTATTAGATATTTATATTATTATTACGTAGATACTCATTATATTAGATAAATATTGTAGGTAATTTAGCTTTGTTTATTTTAGCATTTCTTTTAATTTAAATTTTAGTATTATGGATCTCCGTTAAAAGTTTATTATATTATTATAAAATATGACAGAGTTAATAGCTCTTTCAATAAAGATTGTTCTTGTATTAAAAATAATTTTGAATTCCCAGGAGAATAATAAGTTTTAAATGATTGAATCTTTTCTGAATCCTCCATAACTAACGTTATCTGTGAAAACAATTTAGGATAGTAGTTTAAAATTGTTAATAATTAACTACAGTTTTGCCTGTAAAGCATATAAATAAAGTGATAAAAATTGATATATTATTTTTTACAAGGCGCAGAGTATATAAATTTGTACTTTGAGAAGTTCTAGCAGCTTTAAGGAAAAAGAAATATACATTTTTAACATCAACTTAAATTATAAGCATCCTTTTTTAATATATTTTAAGTATTAATTACTCACACACAATCACTGTATACATCTTTATTGTATTTTTTTAATTTCAGATATAGGGATTTAGAAGAAAAGTTCAACAGATTATGGACACAGTGTCAAAGATGTCAAGGAAGCTTACACGAAGAAGTAATTTGTACTAGGTTAGTATCTTATCATCTCTTACTGTAATGTTGTTATTTATTTTTTTAATGAGAAGTATTGATAACATTTTTAATTTCAGTCGGGATTGCCCTATTTTTTATATGAGAAAGAAAGTACAAATGGATCTAAATAATCAGGATAATACTGTACTGAGGTTTGGTTGCCCAACTTGGTAAGAATAATTCCTCCGTTGTTCATGAAAGTCTTCTTTTCTACAAGTGTTTATTGTATTTTTATGTATATATTTTTTAATCATTACAATGAAAAGCATTTTGAAAATATAAAAATAAATAGTTTAAGATAAAATTAAAAAAAACACTTATTATTTACATTATGTATGCAATAGAACAGCTGAATTAAGTAGACAGAATATGTGCAGTGAAAACCTTAATTTAGTTAATATAGCCACTTCCTAATTCGGCACATAATAATGCATTATGCAGTTAACCTCATTTTTTCCCATCCTTCTTTGTTTTTGGATCAATCAGAGTCTTTGTTGTTTCTTTTGGAAAACTGATTAATGAATCGAGATGCTTGCTCACAAGTACCATTTGTAAAAGTGGCATTACACTAATAGACGAAAGATCTGCAAGTACTGCCTGGAAACAAAAAGTATAAGCTATTGTTATTGTTGTTATAATAAATGTTATAATTTTCTATTTTTTTTAATTTACCCCCTAAATGTTTGGCTCTAAAGCTTCTTCCTTCCCAATTTAAATTAAACCTTGGTGAATAAACACTTTGCAGTAATAGTATTTGTGATTTTGTAAGGATAATTGAAGAAGCTTGGTTGTGGAGGATGTTAACGAAGAAAGCACAATTAAGAAAAAAATGTTTTAATTAGTGCCATTCAGGTCATGATCAATGACTTTATGGGAAGCGTATTAGAAGGTTTTATGACAGGATTCATTTTAAAAATACTTGTAGAACACTGATAATGCATTTTAACAAGTAAAAACTGTGCATATCAACACTTGATAGCCAACACATTACAAACATACATTTAGGATTACTAATTCTGAGAATTTTATAATATAACAGAAGTTATTATTTATTTTTGTAAGTAGTTGTTTTCAGACCAGTGAGGAATCCTTTCTTAGTAATTAAATAAACTTCTAATATAAAAGTAATTACCTCAAAACCTGCTAAATCTTTTACTCTGATTAATGATACTTTTCTCAAACCAACAATAGTTACTGCCATAATGGGTAATATTTCAAGAGAATCATATGCCAATATAAGATCCCAGAGATATAATACTTGTTCAGGAGACAAGTGTCCACTAAATGCTCTCATTATCCATTTGAAAGTCAGGCGTATACTGAAAAAAAAATTTTGTTACATCAGTTTGCCAATTGCATATAACAAATTTAATTTATTTATTTAGCTTACGGTTGTACACCACTTGTTTTTATATGGCACCACAATTCATTATCTAATCTATGCAATAGCCTTTCAAAAAGGATACAAAGTGAGAGTATTCCCTGCGGATGAGAAGAAACTTCATGTAGGCGAAACCAGTATCTTGTGTAAAATGCCCGGAATACATAATAAAGTTGAACAGGATCATCATAAAGGTAACAAAATGGTGTCGCTACAAAAAAAAAAATTTGTTTGAAGCTAATTAATCTATAAATTCCCACATCATGCTTTATTTTATTCTTATTAATGAAAGGATATTTTGCCAAATTAAAAAAACAAAAACAGTTAAAGGTAAGGTACACCAAGATCATTCTGAAAACTACTGGGATATTTTAATTGTATAAGGTAGTGATTCATTAAATACTATTCCTCCTGCATTATTAGTACAGAATTACTTTTCTCTCTATAATCTTACCATACATTGTGAATCCATGAAAAGGAATTATTCCATTTGGAGGATATATGACTGTATTTTCTATTGTAGGTGTCTTTCCTCTTAAAATACCATGCACTGGCTGTGCTGAGCTATGACTGAATATGCACAATACTTCAGCATCTCTTGAAAAACACAGCATGACCTAAAATTTTAGCACATTAAATACTAAATAAATTGAATACATTATTGATAAGTTATGAGGAATATGAAATTAAATAGATAATTTAGAATAAGGGTTAGCAACATTTTAATGATCAAACATCGGAGAAAACCAAGTTAGCAAATCATGGGTTCTTAAACTTGTGCTTCCCTCATGAACATTTTTATAGAACCCACCTTAACCACCCAGGTCAGATAAATAGAGAAAAAAAGACAAAAACTATTTATACTTTGAACCTGGCCTTAAATATTAAAATTAAGTTTACTATGACATTCCAAGAAATGTTCTTAGTTTTTTAAATAAAAAAATGGCAGGAGAAAAGTTTTTTTTTGTATAATATTTATAGTCGTGTTGTATATTGTAATTTAAATATATATTCTAAATCACTAATAATGTTTTTTATATTAGAATATGTACCTTGTTAAGAACCTGTGGACTAAGTATCTATTGCTGTAAAAGTAATGACTTGAATTGACGTTCATTGATATTAGAATACGTACTAAAAGTAAAACTGAAACTTCTGTCCAAAAATAATCACCTAAATTGAAGTTGAGTGATCTTAAAATTAATATTAAAACGACACTCACTTGATATAGTACATCTTCAAACACAAAATACTGATGGTCATTTGAAGCAGTTAGTTGAACATCCTTTAAATAAAAAACAATGATTCAAAAGAAAATAAATATTTATTATTTGATTTCACCCATTTCAAATATATAATATTAAACATTACCTTTATAATTAACTTGTCAACCATTAAGTCATACTGTAAAACTATATTTTTCAAATACTGGAAATATAGCTTTTCCTATAAAATACAGTGTATATTATAAGAAACATAATAAATTCAATGTTGATTAAGTATAAATTGTATAAAGCTCTACATTAATATAACTCAGGATTGTTTTCAAAAGAAAAAATATAGAAGTATCTGTATTACTAAGACAAATATTTTATAATCTTTAATTTTCTCTTTTACTTACATTTTCTTTGGCTTCTACACCAAGAACCTGAACCCACATTGCTGCTCTCAAAGATCTTGGACATCCTTTTTTCAAATACTCTTGGGTCACGGGAGCATGATTAGTTTCCAAAACTAGAAAATAATATTACTCTTTATTTCATGATTGTTGTTTTACTATCATTATACGTAATAATAAAGTTAAATACATAAACACAATAGAAAAAATGATCATCTCTGATAAAAATATATGTGCACATAAGTATAGAAAATAAACATAGTAACTCATATTTAGAAATTGGGCTGAGGTATTTAAGTCCATTGGTGAGTGGACCAATAAAGGTGTTTTCTGCTGAGAGAAAACATCTTAAAGTGACCACTAGTTAAAAAGATTTCAATACTAGATATTGACATTTTCAACTAGTAATAATGGTACCTCAATTGATTTTAATGCATAAATGGTATGATGCTCGTAAAATATCATACCTCATGTTGTGTTTGACATTAAACTTATACTCTTTAATGACTATCTTATGGAATGAAGGCATTTAACCTTAAAAAGAAGAAGCAGAAGGCTCTGCAAGACTACCATACAAAAATAGCCGAGAACCCCAGAAAATGGAAAGGGATAATACACAATTGATGAGTGGGATCAGTGGTGTGTGACTACCACCAAAGGTGCTACGTTGAGGAAATACTTTCCCACTGTCCGGTCACGACTAGCTGCAAAATGGATTCTCCCGGAGTACTGGATTTCGCAATTCCTCACAGGGCATGGAGGCTTTCGGGCCCAACTTCATGACTACGGAAGGGACATTGACCCTTTATGTCCTAGCTGCAGTGTTCCAGAGTCTGGTGAGCACATTGTCATAAGTTGCACCGCCTTTGAGTCACTAAGATCCAAATTGCTGAGGGAACTGGAGTTTACGTCCTTTCCGGGAATGAATTTCTTCAGTTAATGACACGAGACAATTACCGGTACTTCAAAGAGTTTGTGTACGAGTGGAAAACAGAAGTGGGAACAACACTCTTCAATCTTGGAAGAAGAACCCATGGAAATGACCACTAGGATACATTGAAAAGTTTATGGACGATACAATTATTGTGTAATAATTAATACTGTCAAAGCCTGTGTTGCCGTAAGGTAAGCAAGGGTGTTTAAATAAACAAATAAATATCTTATGGCATGAAAAATTGATAAATTACTGTGGTGGTGGTAAAGACATAACTCCTTTAGAGTAGAAGATCGATAACAACTAATTTGATACTTTCAATAATTAAATGGTAAACTGATAATGATCTTAAGTACAAAAAATACATTATCCTGCATCAGTGAAAAGCGATGAAATATTAGTAATTAAAAAAAAAAATGTAACGGGATAAGGGTACCTTTTTCCCCTAATGCGGTTCTTTCAGCAAGAAGAGTTGGATAATTGGGGTTTTCACTTTTCATGTTTGGATTATTCCCTAATAATAAATCACCTCTTGATATTTCACTATAGAAGTTCCTCTATCAACAAAATTAAACATAATTCTAAACATGAGAAAAATGAAAACATAATTAATATAAATGTAGTACTTACTAATTCTTTGAATGTCTTTACCATTAAAGGTAACTGAATGAAGTCCCATTGTAATTTTACAACACTAAAAAATATTTTAAATATATAATTTTTGTGTGCTAATAAATAGAATGAAATATAAGAAGAGTTTTATTAATGGGCTGAGCCTTAGAATACAAAATTATACTTATAAAATTAAATGAATAATTTAGGGTATTTAGTGACTGCCAGGAAATTTGGGTCTTATGGTTTTTTCAGGAAAGGGGTTAAGACAGTACCTGAGTACCTCAAAAAAACAACAAAGTATATTCACTTTATTAGTAAACGGAACACACCTCAATCACTGGATTTATACCTTGGAGATGTCAAATTACAATATCTCAACATATACAAATTTTAGGATTGTTTTTCGATAGGTGCCTGTCCTGATAAATCAGGTCACTGAAAGAAAAGTGTCAAACAAAGCTGAAGATCCTAAGAGTACTTAGTGGAACAAACTGGGGAGCGGACAGAGCCTCAATGCTTAAACTATATCAAGCTTCTGTTCCAAAATTGACTTTGGAAGTTATGTTGAGTGCTCTCCTCATAAAAATACTTTAGATTAACTTGATTTAGTGCACCACCAAGGAATATGCATTGCTACTGGAGAACAAGTCCAACCTTAAGTTTTTGTATCGAATCCGGCTTCCCACCTTTGCTGTTCGGAAGAAAAAATCTCGCCATCAACTATATGACGAAGTTATGTACACAACCCACACATTTTACTAACAAATACATTTTTCAACCTAAATTTTCGACCAAATTTCAACAAAAATCTAACACCACACTCCCTTTAGCTGAAAGAATATTCATTGAAATAGGAAAGCTGAAACTGGATAAAATAAACAAGGTTCAATATTACATTCCTCCTTGGACCTATTTAAAACCTAAATTAAATCTGGAACTTTCAAAATTGAGAAAAGAAAGTACAAAGCCTGTAGAATATAAAGAAATGTTCACTAAAATAATTAACTCTTCACCAGAGCACTTATTAATATTCACTAACGGGTCTAAATCGGATACTTCAACAGGTTCTGCCTTTGTCACACCAGATGCTACATATAAATGTAAGCTACATCAACTTAGCTGTTTATAGTCTGCAGAAATCAATATAATTGGAATGGCTCTCCGATATGTCATGAAATCGCCATTTGAATATTTGGTGGTAGTATCAGACTCCTCGAGTGCCTCTAAAGCCATGAGTAACATGTACCCTGACCACTTTGGGTTAGAATATATTTTAAACCTTACAAAACAGCTACATGATGGAACATCGACCAATTTTATCTGGTCACCGGCACATGTAGGTACTACAGGTAATGAACTGGATGATAGGACAGCAAAAGAAGCTCTTGCTCTTCCAGGTTGTGGTAAAGCTAATTTGACCCCTCCTAGCTAGTACGACCACTAATACAGAACGTCCTCTAAAAATGGCAGGCCCTATAGGACAATAGCCCTCCAAATAAACTGAAACTTATAAAAAAAACTGATGTTAGGCCATGGAGCAGCTCCTATCATAGCATTCGAAGAGAGGAAGTGGTTCGTACACGACTTAGGATAGGACATACAAGGCTTACCCACGCTCATCTCTAAAGAACATCCGCCAACATGTGAGAAGTGCAACGAGAGCTTAACAAGAGCCATATCTTTGAAAGCTGTACCTTTCACAAAATAGAACTACCTGCCTATGTATCAATGGTTTTGGGAAATGAGGAAAAGTACATTAATAAAGTCATCATCACCTTTCTATCAGTTCTACAGTTATCTCTTTTTATTTTAGCTTATTTTTCTTTATATATAGCATTTCCAAGTCTGTTTGAACCTTTTCCAAGTCAATTGTAACCTTTTACAAATCAAATGCTACCCTTTCCAAGTCACAAACACCCCTTTCCAATTTAAATGTAACCCTTTCCAAATGAGTTGAAACCCTTTCCAAAGCAGATGTAACACTTTACAACTCAATTATCACCCTTTTTATTTCAATTGTAACTGTTTCCATTTCAATTATCACCCTTGAAAATGTTTTGAAAATTTATCATACTGGGGAATGGGCGAATTTAGGGCCTCAGAACTCGCCAGGATAAAATCATCACAACCTTTTTCTTCACAACTCTTGTTAGGATAAAAATGAGGGAAATAATTTAAAAAATAAATAAACTCCCCGCCAAAAGTACTGAAACACCCTGAAGTCTTGAGATTTTCTTGGTTTTGACCTGAATCCGTACTTGGTTTATATTTATAGTAATATTATTTACTAAATGAGATACATTAGGGATTAGACACATCATTCTTATTCACTGTTTACCAACAATCGATGGGATTTTGGATTATTCATTTCAAATTTCCTTTCAGTCCATGTTTATCTTTCGTGTGTCTCAAGTCTGCTTTCTGTTTTCTCTTTAGTCTAGTTGAAACAATTAATTTTATCCACAATGAATCGTTTAATCCGTGATGATTCAGACAGAGTCATCAATCTCTCTAAAGAAGGCAAATCATTGCGTTGCATCGCTAATCGCCTAGGGATTCATTATTCTTCCGTTTCAAGGACCATAAGAAGGTACAGAGAGACTGGTAGTCATTCGAGGCAACCAATGTCAGGGTGTCCCAGGATCACTAATCCCATAGATGGCCGCTTCATTAAAATGCAAGCTCTTCGGAAGCGTAATTCTACAGCTTCTTCCATTAAAAACTTGATCGCTGATGTTCGAGGGATATCAATCTCGGATTCAACGGTCATTAGAAGACTGGGTGAGTCAAACCTCAGCTCAAGAAGGCCAGTGAAAGGTTCTCTTAGCACCGCAGAACACCGCGTAAAGAGATTGAGATTTGCAAGACAACACCAATCTTGGACTGTGGAGGAATGAAAAAAAGTTTTATTCACCAATGAGACGAGAGTGGCCCTTAACAGACCAGATGGCCGTGAAAGAGTTTGGAGATGGCCTGGAGAATGGTATAGTCAGTGCTGCACGTTAGAAACTGAGCCCTTCGAAGGGGGTCTATCATGTTCTGGGGCTGCATATCTTGGGAGGCATGTAGCGAGTTAGTGCCAATCCAAGGAGGGGCCTTGAATGCTTTGAGGTATGTAGAAATGATTCTTCAAGATCATGTAGTGCCTTTTATGCCGTTCATAGGGTCTGAATCGTTGCTCATGCATGATAAGGCCCGCCCTCACAAGGCAAGATGTGTTCCTGAGAACCTGAACTCTACAAATATCCACACCATTGATTGCCCAGCAAGAAGTCCTGACCTTAACCCAATCGAGCACTTTTGGGATTATCTCAAAAGAAAAGTTTGGTCACGAGATTCACCTCCTACCACGCTTGAAATGCTAAAGGCACCTGTATTGGAGGAGTAGGGCAATATGCCCCAAGATTTTCTTCAAAACCTTTTTACAAGTATGCCAAGACGAGTGGAAGCAGTCATTCAAGCCAGAGGGGCAATACATCTTATTAAATATAAATTAAAAATTTAAATTGTAATTTAAAAGTTAAAATTGTCAGAAATTAAAACTGTAGAAAGTAAGTTTTCTAACTGTTTTGTTTATTGGAAGAGATATTATAATTTACTTTAATAAAACTTGTTTATGTCCTGTTTAAAAATGCTTATTACAGACTTCAGAACCTTTCTTTATAATGAAAAGACAGACGTATTTGTAAAATTCAAATATTTCAAAGTGTTGCGATACTTTTGACGGGGAGTGTAGTTGATTTTTTGTTTCTGAGAAAATTTATTTAAAAAAAGTAAAAATATGTAATCCGAACTTAACAACAGTATCTTCATAGTTTTGGCAATAAAATAATAAACATAATAATATTCTTGTTTACAA
The DNA here is from genome assembly GCA_964056705.1 of Troilus luridus. Lineage (NCBI taxonomy): Eukaryota > Metazoa > Arthropoda > Insecta > Hemiptera > Pentatomidae > Troilus > Troilus luridus. The sequence goes on from OZ057412.1 coordinate 82,077,623, forward strand.
AAAATTAAGGAAAAAATTTATATAACATAAAATTTATATAAAAAATTTATATTTTTGTATAACAAAAAGTTGATTTTTTTTCTCAAGAAGTAAATAATAAAAAAAAAAATCTAAACTGAACTGAACATTATCACATTTAAGAAAAAGTCTATCTTCCTAAGGAGAAAGTAAAATAATAGTGTTATCCGGTTAATTTTCAAAACATTTTCAAGAGTGACAATTGAAATGGAAACGGTTACAATTGAAATAAAAATGGTGACAATTGAGTTGTAAAGCGTTACATTTGTAAAGGGATTCAACTCATTTGGAAAGGCCTACATTTGAATACAAAAGATATTTCTAACAGCTTAATCTTTATATAAATATTAACTTAATATTGCTTATTATAAATTCTTATAACTATAAAATAAAATGTCCTGTATAGGCTAAATAATTAATACAAAGAGAAGCTGTTATGTGAGAATAATCATTAGAGCATACTTAATATGGTCAGATGTTTTTAGGAAATGTGCCCCAGTAGCCAATTGCTATAATTGTTATAACAAATGTAAAGCAGAAAAAATTGTATAATATGTAATTGTGAAATGAATTTTTAATTTTACAAAATTAATACAAAAAGATTACTGATTGTATTTTGCTTTTTATAGATGAAAATATCTGGTCATGTTAAGCATGCATTTTGTGTCTCACTTGTACTTCAGGATTGAACATAATGTTATCTCAACTGTATTAAATAAATAGTCTTACTTCTGTGATCAAGTCAAGCGTTTGATTATATAACATATATGATGTTCCAGAATTTGAAATTGGTAGCTTTATTATATTTGAGTCAAAATAGGCTAAAACCTTTTTTTTCCAAAAAAATTGAATTTCATCTATCTAATCTAATATAAAAATATCGTAAATAAAAGGTTTTCAGCTCAAAATACTAGCTACTATTAAGTACAACCATAAATTAACAATAATGTCTCAGTGAAGGGTCAAATCCAACAAAATTCAGTATTTCAAGAAAAAATTTATTATTGTATATTTTACACACTAAAAATTCAACAAATATTTTTTTTAAAGAGTACCACAAAACTCCATCAAGTGGTTTGTTCAAAAGTATTAAAACTAATTGATATTTACAATATATTTCATTTATAACCTATTGTTAATAAGGATTCATTTTAATAAGTTCAATTGTTTGTGAAACTTTGTGGGAACATTATTGTTAGGTGAAATGTTATTGGAGCACTTGGTAGGTAATATTGATCTGAAAAACTTTCATTTAAAACCTTTTTAAATTAAATTGTTGATTTTCTGAAAGAAAAGGGAATTGCTTTATATAGTTAGAAAAATTAAATTCTACTCGATTTTGTCACAGGGGTGAGCCTAGAATATGCAGATGGCAGGATAAAATATTAAACATCTTGCAGTAACCAATTTCTGCTGATAGGTTTGATTGTAAAACTTACTTGGGGCATTTATAGTTTGGACTGCGAATTGCTAATAATACTTCCAAGAAATCTTTTGGTGCATAGACTGGACGATATTGACCTAAATCTGAAATAAATTATAACAGTAAATTACTAAAAATCTGTGGAAGCTTTCTAATTGGATCGTTAGAGTGTATATATAATGCCTGTTAAAGACAGAGTAGCAGCTTACACAAGAAAGACAGCGGAAGAGCATGGTTGCATTAGGAATTAAAGCAAACTCTACGGGGTTTAACTTTATTAAACCAAACATAATAAATTTGCAGCCCTGATGAATAAGTCGGATTTTCCCCAAAATGAGTTTCTTGTACAGAATATATTATTTTCATAGTGAATAAGGATTTAATTTAGTTGATTACATAGGCTTGAAATGGAGTCATTGCTTGTATTACAAATTCATTTCAGGCCCAAAATTAAGGGAATGATACAATTCTGCTTCTCTCAATAACTCACTCTGGACAAAATTCGACAACCTATGACAATTTATTCACCGTGGATGCAGATATAAAACATTAGGTGACTACATTGTAAATAATGACAGATCGGCCTTGGCAACTAAAGTAGTAATTTTATTTTACAAATTTGACTAGAGCATTTAACACTAAAGAAATCTTGTTAATCCATTTTAAGTTTGGTATTGGTATTAAACCCAAAACAAATTAAAATTAAAACATGAACTTTAGAGAAGTTCTATAAAGAATTAAAACATTTTAATTGTTAATGTATCAAAATAGGAAACATCTTACAAAGTTTTATAAATGATACAAATCTATTTTATAAAATTTTATAGATGATACAAAATTATTTTACAAAATTTTATAAATGATACAATCTAGAAATGACCACAATATCTAAGAAGAATATTCACCAAATTTCAAGGAATATCGACAAAAACAGTACGGTCTCTACCATGTACTGAACTCCAAACCCGTCCATGGGTTGTATTGGTACAGGGTTTTTTTTTAATCAACAGAAACATTATAATTTTAAATAGAAGAACTACATACTTGAACTGTATGCAGCAGACTTCTTTGTACTAATGTCTAAAGTCAAATAACAATAAAAAAAAATAAAAAAATGAAAATAAATTAGGTAAATGATAAATATTGATAACTGCTGCTGAACTTGAAACTTTTTAAAAACAAATTTGGAACTGATTTCAAGAAAATATTATTTTTTTCTTTTTAGTGCATTTTATTTTTAAAATGTCTTTTGGTAGCATTCAATTTAAAATAAAATAAAATAATAATATATAAAACCACTATAGTTAAATTTACTTTGTTATCCTGATGAAGTTTTACAAAATTGGAATGAACTATTGATTAACAATAAAAATACATGAACATATGCAATATATCTACTGCCTTTCATTTTAACTGCTCCTGAACCTCTTCTCAGTTTATATCAGTCATTATACTTTGAGATGAGAATGAGAAAACTTTTTACTCACCTACATCATAAATACTAAGTTCATTCCACTTATCATTCATTTCTTCTTTGTCGCTCGAGACTCTAAATTGAGCAAGGTGTACTTTTATTTCCGATGCCATTGAATTTAAAGATTTGTGGATTCTTTTCTGCCAAGTAGCCTAAAAATAAACATGATTAGAAAGATGAGTTAACTCTTTTATAAAAAATTATATTGTTTAAATTATAAGGAAATATGTTTAATTGTGATCATAATAATTAATGTTTACCTGTGATTTCCTGAGATAAGTTAAAGGCTCTCTTGTCACCGTAGGATTTTTATGAGATCGTACCCATTGAAAAATTGTATTTCTCAGTTCATTCTCCATCCCGTTCATTTTCATCGCTTCTAATAAGGTGTTCTTAAAGTCTGTATTTTTGACAGCTGATTTGGATACTAATTTCTGATTAATAAATAAAACAAATATTACTAGGCTGAATAATAGGATATAACTAAAATTTTCCTTGACAATTGAACATAAAGAAATTAATAAAAGTCGTGTGCTCATAGACTATTGTAAATACAATTTATTTTGAGAACAAGCTTAATCAATAATTTTCACTATAAAGTTGAGCATTATTGTACTTCTTTTTTAGAATAGAGAAACCATCTGCTCTTTAAATTTGATTGAATTATATCCTGTTTTATTTAATTAATAAAATCCTTTAAAGGTTCCATAGAACTGCCCTTAACTATTGTTGATTATGTTGGCTTAATCATATAATTTTGGTTTAAATCCCACTTCCTGGCAGGCATTCCTTTAATCACTTAGCGGCCAGAGATGGATCCTTGGGACCTAGGACTCTTCTGGGGCTCACCCCACTTCTATAAAAAGGGTACCTAAAATAAGAGGAAAATCTGGGATGGTTGAGCGTGATCCAGGAAAAATCACCTCCTTGCACAACTGTTGTCCAAGAAATGGTACACTCTACCATTTACTGAACTCCAGACCCTTCATGTGTTGTAGTGGTAAAAGAAATAAAAATATCATATCATTGTTGATTTAGTAAAGAAAAGTCATCACAAGTTAATTCATAATTATAAATGGAGACTAAATACAATTAAAACAAAGTATACAGCAATTAACTGAGCATAAAATTTTGAAAGATGAATACAGATTTATTTAAATAAGTTTTCAATAATTTTAATTGTTGCGTAGTTATAACTATTTTAATATTTTGGACATGGTCATATTATATCAAATAAATGTCGGAAACAGGCGAATGCAGTTGATCAAGAATAAACTTTAATGTAGAGATATAAAATTTTAATGTTTAATTTTCAGAAGGGATAACGATTTTAGCAAAACTGAGTTAAGTTGTATTAAACAGAGATTTTTGGAACTATCCAACAGCTGGTGAGGGGTTGCTAATATTGGTATGCATGTAAAATTTATGAAAGATAAAATTATATCTGTACCTGAAGATCTTCATAAAATGTTTTATACATCGTCATTTTCTTCAAATCTGATGTCAGCTTCTCTGTAGTTGCATGTATACTATCTTTTAAATCTGCCATTGTTTTAACTGATTTAAGCACTCTTATTACATTATTGATGTCTATACTGGTTTTTAAATGCAAACAAACGACATTTTACCTTACAAAAAGTAAGTTCCGGTACATCTAATTATAACTCTGCATCTGAAATATTAACAGCATTCTCTAAGTAAGCCTATAAAATATATTTGTAAACTCGTCATAATAATTTTGAAATAAGTACATTTTGATGTTATTAGGTTGCTATGGCAATCACCTTGGTTAAGGCCGGTGTTCCTAGCGACGTAGTTTTCTTCTGCAGAAGACAGAACTCGCTTGCGATACCACCTTTCCAAAATGATAACATAAAACGGTGTTACTTTGCATCCAACCTCGACGTACTTTAACGTTCTAATTTTTAAAAACCATGGCTGTAAGTTATTTGACAATTAAAGATTTTTCTTTCATATACATCTGTTCAAACTATGAATAAATTCCTATTTATAATCCTGTTTCATGAAAACAGTTGCTATTCTGTTCTCTTATTACCTTGAAAAAATGCCTGGTGTCTATTCTAACTTCCCTTACCCCCTTGAGCCAAAAGTACAGTACAAGGTTTAGCATCTTAGGTCATTATTATTTTCAAATGAGCATCTGGAATCTTCCCTGAGTCGTGTAGTTTTGTAAACAGGCTTTTTTATTTATAGAACGGGGGGATTCTCGCAATTTGCGATGTATACGAGGGGAAGAATGTTCAAAGAAAAACTACAGTATTTTCTATAATTTGAGCCCACCCGCAGCTCTGTAGCTTTAATAGATTTTGAGTTACGTACCTATGAAAATAGGTCATTGTTTCCAGAAAATCCAAATTTAAGTTTTAGCCGACTTTCGTGAAGAACACCGGCCGAAGGAGTGATCCTACGATGAAAGGTAAATGAAATGGAGTTGTAGAAAATTTAATGATCTTTAATTTAAGCACATAACGAAGCCTGTAGTTGCTATACTTCTCTTGTTAATTAAAAAAAAGGAAAATCGGGGAAAGTGGGTGAGAAAAAATGATCAATTTTCAAAGAGGCGTAACTCAGAATCTATTACACCTACGGGCCTTAGTCTGTGCTTAAATTAAATATTTACTACCTTGACTTTTTGGAATAAAAGACCAATTTTCAAAGGGGTGTTAAATTTGATATTTAATTGAACATTAAACGTGCTCAAATTTAAGTTATTTAAAATTACGCTTTAAAATTATAATATTAAACATTTATTTAATATTAATAAATTCATTATCCTTATAAAATTACGCTTTAAGTGCTTAAATGACTCGTTAAATGTGCTTCTCAAATTACATTGGATGATGTGAGACAGATACTCATGGATGTTGTATATATTTCACCTAACTAAAAAATCAAAGATATCATCTTATTTTTACACCGTAGTTTACTTTCGTATACTATAAGTGGTTCAAGAATTTTAAACGAAAATTTAGATGAATTACCCATGATTTTAGTTTGAGACTTTAATCTAAATTTCGCAAAAGATGAGTCAGCACCATTGATTACGTTTCTTCAACAAGATTTTCAGTTGTATATTAATAATAATCCAAGGGAATCTACAAGATATGGCACAACAATAGATGCAGTATTTACAAGACACCTCCATATGGTAAAAAGCAAGGGCGGATCCAGGATTTTTTTCTTGGGGGGGGGGCCACAACAGGCAGACGGGAAAAAAATCAACAATAGCTTACAAATAAACTTTTAGTATATATAGAAAGATTTCAAAACAATAGTTTCACTCATGTTCTTTCTGTTATTTCAACAACTATGATCATGTGATTTGCATATAATTATGTACTATAATGGATTCACCACAGTACACAAATAACTGTCTGGGGGTACGTGCCCCCGTGCCCCCCCCCCCTGAATCCGCCTATGGTTAAAAGTAACACTTTCGTTACTTATTTTAGTTACCATCGGCCTATTGTAACTTTGATACCATCAGAAACATTATCCAGTGTTAATATTACAGAAATACTGATACTGAATTGTAATATTTTATTTGGATTATAATGGTCTTTTATATATATTTTTTAATGAAAATAATATTATTTTTATCACATAAATCTAAAAAAATGTCTGTATTCCCTTCCATTACATCCTTTTCTTACACTTAAATAACTAATTCTTTCCTAATAACATCCAACTTCTATGTTTCACATCTACCAGGCGTCCCGCGACGGCTTATTTTTTTCTATTGGTGAATTATCTGTGCTGTTTGAGCTATAATAGGATAAGTAAACGTTTTTTTTCATTTAATGATGTACTTCGAATTGTTGTTATTACCAGACCTTTCCAAACACTTCTCCTCATTAAATTTTCTTCTTTCGATGTCACTAACAACTTGTTGATACATGTCAATGCTTTAATATTAACAGACCAAAAACTCCATTACAATCGAAATTTTGGACTCAGTAGCATTCATCGCTAGAAGGCTTAACCATTAACTAAAATTTTTATTTCGACAATGAAACTAAAGCCAATTCTTAAAAAAATCTTGTTTACAACTGATGTGTACACATTCATGTCGTATTCTCTTATTTTCCCTAAATTGATCGGCCTGTTTTCTTATGATTGCGGAAAAAAATTTAATTTCACCTCCTACATCATGTTGACTTTTTACCTTTCGACTGCACTATTCGCGCAGTATCATGCTTTCAAATTATTCGTATTTGGTACAAGTTATACTTGGCATTTTTCCAAATACATGGATATTGCAGAGCTATCTCTCATTCTGACGACGTTTACTTTGTGTTTGAAGTCGTTTTTGAAGAAAAAGTCATTGATAAAAGATATATTGACTAACATTTCGTTGGTGGATAGACGCCTTCACGTAGGGAGGAGTATGGTCACGTATAGCTGCTATAAAGGACCTTTAAATAATATTTTACGAATAATTATTCTCTTGCTCAAGTTCATGGAACGTTATTTAGTAAAATTAGGGGATGCCTATAGGAATCGTCATCTGTACATGTTACTAGCAGTAGATTTACCCTTCCTTGCTATTCACTTCATGAATACCCCATTTTTGGCAATACTCAGAGCCTATAGCAAGCATTTCGCAAACCTGAAGAGTTTTGTAAATAGATTGGGTACGATGGTCGATGACAGATGGAAAGTTCAAATGGATCATATTCTACTAATTTATGTAAAACTTTACAACTCGGCCACAACCCTTAATAAAGTCTATTCGGATATATTATTTTTTACGGTAACTTGTGCCTATCTTGTTATTGTCAAACACATCTACTTTGTGTGTTACATGTGCTTAAAATTTAATAATAAATATAAATATCATAATTTGATAATTAGCCCTTTGTATATCATGCTATGGTCTTTAGAAGTATATCAGATTTCTGCATTTTCAGCATTCGTTACCAAACAGGCAAGTAGAATTGTGGAAGTTTTACATCATATTGGTTTTCCCTATTTAAGAAATCGTTTATTTTTATTTTTAGAGTTTGGAATTCAATGAAGAACTCCTCAAAATGGCAAATAATGAGGTACAGAGATTTTCCAGGCATGTAAGGATTTATTGGTATATAAATAAATTTATGCTTTTCTTTTGACCAAATGAAATATGTATATTAGGGTGCCTCTTATTTGGGCAAAAAAAAAAAAAAAATGAATGTCATGGTTTTATTCTGTTCTAAGACAAAAAGAACTAATGCATATGTTTTTAAAATAATATTGAGGGGTCACTACCAGGATATGAAAAATATAAAAAAAGTGTATCTGAAACTTGTATTAATCAGTTACATAAACGACAAGCATGCTATAATTATGCTAAATTATATAACTATTATCCGGTACATGATGATGACCGGCAGATCAAAGGATATCTTTTTCCATATACTGCTCTAATAGGATACAAAAGAATATTTAGGGGTCACTATTTCTTTGAAAAAGTGTTTCTGAAAATTTCTTTAATCAGTTACATAATGACCAGTTCTTACTTATGCCTCCGAATGCTGGACATTACCCAGTTCACAGAAAGCCCTTCTCCTAAGGTTTGAGAGGAAAATTTTGAGAATTTTTGGCCCAGTTTGCACCAATGGGAACTGGAGGATAAGGAGGAACGCTGAGCTAACAAGACTCTACAAGAGCCCAGATATTTTAAGGGTAATAAAAGTAGGCCGGCTTTGATGGGGAGGTCATATAATTAGAATGACCCAGGATCAGATTCCTAATATGGTCCTAGACGAAACGGATTTATGGGACAAGAAGAGTGGGAAGACCTCAGCTCCAATGGATCGATGGAGTGGAGGCGGATTCCAGGCCCATCTTGGGAATCCGCAATTGGAGAGCAGTGGCAACTGATAGAGAAGACTGGCGAACCAAGCTGCAGGAGGCCTTGACTCTACAGGAGTTGTAGCGCCACGAATGATGATGATAATGAGTTACATAAAGGACAACTGTGCTATAATTATGCTAAAATTGTATAACTATTATCTATTACATGATGACGACAGTATCATAAGAAAATATTCTTAATGTGTTTCAGAGGAAATTAGAAATTCACCTAGCATTCAAGCCCACTTTTGAATTCAAAGGGAATAAAATATTGAAATTTGATTACGGCCTAATATGTTCGGTAGGTTTCTAAAAATTAATAAAATATATTATCCAATTAAATGCACGTCTGATTAGGAAATGTTTACAGGTGATTACAACGGTAGCTACATATATTGCAATGCTAGTACAGTTCGGATCAGATTGGAATTAAATGTCAATTCCTGCCCCATTGTGTTTTTTAAACAGCATTCCATAATATATACGTAGCAATAACATCCTGGTACAAGTATATTTTCCAAATTGGGAAGTTATTTGATATGGTTTTTTTTCTTCTAAATACATAATATGTGAGCTGTTATTTTTTAAGGTGGTGTAACTCCATTTGGATTTTTAAAAAATCATTTATTCTTTTAAATAATATTAATTATTATTATTTCATAATATTTTGTAAAGTGTACAGTGTTAAAAATTTCCCTTTTTGCTAAATGCAAAGTTTAAAACCATAAATTAATTTAAATGCAAACCCTAAAATATCTTGATACAAGAAAAAATGGACTTACCACATTCGAAAATAATAGTTAAAATATATACATAAAATAATAGTGTGGTCTCAAACAGACACAAAATATGATTTTTCAATTCAATTTGGTACTGAAAATATCGCTATTTCAAAAGAACAACATAACTCAAAAATTGGTGTTTTTGAGTTGGCCTTCAGTAACAATTATATTGGTTGAAGCTTTTTAATTCAGGAACCACATATCTGATATTCCATCGACATTTTTTTTTTTTTTTTTAAATAAAGCCATATTTTGAGTGGTATCATCTTTGAATTTGAAGTTTTATGGGAATAATGACAAAAGTTAAAATAAAAAAAGTTTCAAGCTTTTAAAAATTTTGTGATAGTAAAAGATTTTCAATACCATCATTACAATAGGAATGCTTTGCTTTACAAATACCCAAAGTTTTATCTTTTTTAATTCACATGGAACTTTCAAATACCTCTATTGAAAAATTAGGTTTCTTAATTATGACATTGTTCTTTTGAAGGAGCAATATGATGGTGTTCCTTTAGTTTAATCTTTTACTCAGAAATAAACTTTCAAATATATTATTTTCTAGAAGAGGTAATCATTAAAGTTATCATTAATCATTATATTTTACTTATATACGAGTAACTCAGTCCTAAAAACTGGTGTATAAATTTGTTATTATTAACATGAGATTTTTGAAAAAATGATTAATATTAACATCCCCAAAGGCGGTAAAGTGAAACAAAAAGAGACACTGTGTCAACTAAAAATCCTTCTAAAACCTATCTGATGCTAGGTGCACAGTTCAGTCATGTCTTTAGGGTTTCCAAAGAGAAGTTAGGCAGGGTGATAAGCTCACATGCCTACTGGTTAACTTGCTTCTGAAAAATATGATGTGTGATTCTAGACCACTACCCCATAAATTTTTCATTCATCAGGCGCAATAGTTAGGTAGAAGCAGGACACTTACTCTGATACAAAAGTAAATCATAATTAGCCTTTTGCTTAACAGGCTGATATGGTCCTTTACCTTCTCAATATAAGCCTTCACCAGATAATTGTGTTTTGTGCAGTTTCTTATTATGGGCATTCAGCAAGTCTTCGGCATATTAGATGAAAATATTCTCCATCCAGGCAGTGGACTTCCTCTTCCACTTGTTCAGTACTTCTAATATTTTATTTTGTATTATTTATAACCTCAAGAAATATTGATGTTTGTTTCCAATCCCTATACAATGGACAAGAAGCAAAATCCATAGACATAGTGGTAAATGGAGCTAGGTCCTAGCTGAATGGATAGGACAGGGATATGCTCATTATCTTGTTTGGCTGCAAGAATAAAAACAGTGGAATCATTAGTTTATTCAACTAACACAAATTTTTAAAAACTCAGCTATCAGCTAATTTAGCATAGATTTTTAAAGTTGTAATATAATTATAATTGAGGCATATTACTAGACTATTATCTACTTAATATGTAAAGGTATGAACTGAACTATTTATATTTCAGTACGTTCCTACCAATCGATAATAATATTGACAATTGCCCATCCCTGGCCCCTCTATGGTAGATCTGTCCTAAGCTATAAGAAACCATATTGTCTATCTTCCTAGATCTATCACCTGCTCATCTGCTTCGGTAAGCTTTTACAAATTTAAAAATGGTTAGTTGAAGTTGTATGCTGATTGATTTTCCAGCACCATCATTCTTCATACAAATAATGGGACAAAAATTATACTTAAAAAAAAATGTTTGACCGTGTCAGCAGAAAGTACTCTCACCGTAAACTGGAATAATGTCTGCCACCTTAGCTCTGCTAAATCGTAGTTATAGGGTATATATAGACTAGCAAATTGTTTTTTTTTTTCCGGTAACTTTCTTCAGATTTTCCTCTTAACTCAATAAGCAATTTATTTGAGATAAACCTTTGTATTAACTAATTTACATTTCCAGAAAGCTTCATGTATAAATTCATTCATCTGCTATATAAGGCCATAAATACATGTAAAATCTCAAGAAACAACAAAATTTGTTGTACAGTGGTTTCGCCTAAAAACTATTTTTTAAGTACATCTTAAATGCTTATATGCTTTGTATTAACCCATCTAGTAGAAGATGGATTTTCTACAAGATGTGTACAAAGAATTACTATTTCTTAATGGTGATATATGGATCATTTCATCTGATGTATTAAATTGAAGTTAAAAACCTATATGTTTTAGCTATACTTTCTAACAAACAAAATGAACTACTATTATACTAATATTTTATTTAATTAGGTATTAATATTATTAATTAGGTATCTATGTAAATAAATTTTAAAATTATCTTAAATTTTACATCTACTTTGGTTTCTCGTATAAAACAGATGTAGTATTTAACTTTTTTAAACCACATTGGTAGACCTAACTTATTGATAGTCACCTGTTAAGGCCATATTAGTAAAAACATTATCTCCTCAGAAAAATACAGAGGGTTCTAAAACAACTTGAAAGAAAAGAAAATCCAACTTAAATAGAATATTTCATATTTATTTTCAATAGTACAGAGGAGTTTATATCTTCAGCAACATCTTTTACACCACATTTTACAATACCCCAACAATGTTGTTCCAAAGAATGGGAAATGATTTGGCTTTAAAAACAACTTTACAGACAGAAATGAACTCACAAGATAACTACATATATATGTATATAGATATTAATGATAAGAAAAAAGGTATCTGGAGTAATAAATACAAAATTAATATTTTAGAAAAAAAATTAGTGCTTTTCTAAAAAAAAAATCTTGGCTATAGTGATTTGACTAGAAAAAACAGCGACTGTAATAAATAAAATAAAGTAATAAATGCTGAAATTTCATAAAAAATTGTTCCTGTAATTTTTCAAACATCATAGGATTGTTGATGTTGAGAGTTAAACATAAAAAATAAAATAAAAAATAATAATAAATAAAAATATAATAAATATTTACACCAGTCATAAGATATATCTTTACAATTTTTCACATTATATATATATATATTTATATATTTAAGGTTTATTTATATATAATATTGTTATTATATATGTATTTACAATCTATATTGACCTTATAAATTCCATAGAGCAAGAGGATAGTTTTAAAAATTAATATCTAAAGACAATGTTATGATAAACAATTTTTTTTTTAACTTTTATATAGATTAGCTTCTGGAAACATAAGTATTCAATAAGGAAATCATTATTTTTCTATATAGATGAAAATAATCAACCTGTATTACAATAAATTACAAAATACGCAGTCTTTATTAAATCCTAATATCACAATAGTAATAATTAATTATATGCAACATATTTAAAATACTAACAACTTAACAGCTAACAATGTGTATGTTAAATTAAAAATGTCCTTTAACTCAAAAGAGGTATATAATTTAAAACTATTTACATGTAACACAACCACAACAATTACCGTTAAAATATATTTGACTATTTGAGCGAAAATTTAATAGCTAGCCTCATGTCCTGCAAGAATATAAAGATCTGCTCCTTCTTCTGTTGTAGAACCTGCTTTTACTGTATTTGATTCTAATGCTACCACTCTAAAAAAAATAATTATTTGGTAATTAATATTCAATTATCAAAAGAAGAATATCATCTATCTGATATTTTTTTCATGCCAACTTTTAACTAAAGAAAAACATAAACGAGAATCAAAAAGACAATTACTAATGATGCTAAATCAGGGTCAAAAAACAAAATATATTTACAAATCAACATTCGTGACAAACAAGATAATGAAGTACTTAACCATCAAGACCTAACAATAAATAAATAACTGTATATTCAATTATGATCACTCACAAAGTTTTAATGACTAGAACTTAGTACAAATTGCACAGTAAAGTACTAAGCAGTTTAAATATAGCAAGAAATCAACAATGATGATGCCCAGAGATAAATCGATGAACCCAAACCTCATCAGCTCTATGATCTTCATTCATATCATTAGTCATGTATATTTTTATTACACTTCTAGCACCTAATCAAAGGGAAGTAATATAGAGAAAGGGTTATTTGAAAAAAAGCACATCTTAGCGAAAATCACCCGCAATACTCCAGAAAATAGTCGTGCAACTAACAGTAATATTTTGGATGAATTGCATCTGGATTTTTTTTTTTTTACACCAGGAAAGAAACTCCATGAAAGGCATATGACAAATAACATCATTAGGATAGCAGAGCTATGGTAGCAAACAAGGGGTGACATGGTTCAGCATTTCCTGAAATTGTGCAAGGTTGACCTAATTAACCCGTGAGGGGTAAGGGGTCTAAGCACCGAATTTTCGTTTGTTTATGTCCCACCACGATGCGTGTGAACTTTGAACTTCGACCTTCTATCTACCTTCCCTAAAAATAGAACTTCTACATGAACACAGGCATTAGGGCCATTTTCCCGATGTTTCACATCAGTACTAACACATCTTTTGTTTGGGTTAGTGATGGTGGTGCTCAGACCCCCCCCCCATTGTAAATCATCTTCCAGGATTGAATCAATTAGCTAAAAATTGCTTAACTCCGTTACAATGCTTTTTGCTGTTTTTTAATAACAAAATACTCCAAGAAATCACTGATTTTACTAATAAAAAATTCAGGAGTATGGTGCAAAACAACTCAAGACAACGTGACTATAAAAAAAATATACTGGAAGTAATAAAAGTCTTAATTGGACTTTTATATCTTAATGTTTGTGATTTGTGGGACAACAACATTGGAGTTAGTAGATTTGGTATGGTTATTTTGAGCTGGTGTCTTTTGAAAGCACTAAGATTTCACAATCAACAAATTCACAATCCAGTCAACAGGACTCCGATCTGACATCTAAGAGGAACATCTAAAGTTCCTCAGATCTCACCGTGAGTTCTTGTGTCCAGGACCTGAGTGCACATCCTGGAGGGTTGAAAATGGAGTTGATCGCTAAATTTTGTTCCTCATATTCATTAATGATGTACAGACCGACCTTCAGAATAATTTTGGTGCTATATTGTAATGGTGATGATATAGCTCTTTGGGGTAAGAAAAAAAATTATAGCTGCTAATAAAAATATATGCAAGTTGGTCTTCTTGATGACCTTTTCTTATGTACTGAAAAACGAGGACTGAAGATAGAAATAGTTTTAAATGTTTAAATGTGTAAGTTGTAATTAGTATTAGTGCATATGTTTATTACTGTAGATGATGGATATGATTATCGTTATAGATGATGGATCGAGTTTTGTTTGGAAATTATTAATTTTATAACTGGTAATGAGTACTGATGGGGAATGTGTAAGTTGTAATTAGTATTGATGCATATGCTTATTATTGTAGATGATGGATATGATTAGTGTTATAGATGATAGATCGAGTTTTATTCGGAAATTATTATTTCATTAGCGGTTTTAGGGATTCTGAGTATTGATGGAGAATCTGGTGTATGATTCTAGTTCATATGTTATTGTTTAGTGCTGTTATTGACGGTGAATCTTATGTTAAATTAAAAGTTTTATTTTTCCTGTTGACTGGTAATTTCGGTTTAAATTATAATTGTTAGTTTATTGATGCCTTATTAATGAATGAACCTGTAATTGTTATTTTATTAATGCCGTATCAATAATAATTGAATGTAATTTTTGTTTCAATATAATACCGCTTTATTTTGTTAGATAAATGTTTTGGGGTTTATTTCTTCACCCAGTTTCCCTTATGTGTCCTCAATTATACCCTGTCCTCTCCCAGCCCTTTGCCCCCGCAGGTAACACAACGAATGACTCAATTACTTTTTTATCAACTTAGACCCTAGATTAATAAGAAATATACAAATATATTTTAAATTGTATTTAAATTTAAAACAATATCTGCTAGAGGTTAAATTCTTCTGTAATATATTCTAAATTTCCACAACATATTTTCCAGAAAAAATGATTCCAATATCATTTTTCAAACTTAATAAATAAAATCAGTTTCTCAGTGTTTTATTATTTTTTTCAGTTCTTAGGGCTAATTAAATGAAATCTTTGGACTCGGGTCGATCTATTTTTTTTTTTAAATGCTGAATAACTCCAAAAAGTTCAATTGGCATCGGTAACATAACATAGTATGCATTCCCTTCATGGGTTAAAATGAACACGAAATGTTTTAAATTATAAGGAAAATTTAAAAATTTAAATTTAAAAGATAACCTACTTATCTGAGCCAAGAAGTTTATAAACTCTGCTTTTATCTACAATCTCCTGTGTTACTTCGCCATTTTTCAAACTACGTCCTTGAACTCCATGCTTGTGGAAAACAAGCACACTGTCAGGTAAGCAAACTATGAAAAAATAAAATTAAGGTTATTAAACAATACTTCAATGGATTAAAAAAAAATTTATATAATGAAAATATATAAAATCTTTAAAAAACATAAGAAAAATTGTAATAACTTACCAACAGATTCAACAGGAAAGTCAAAGTGTAGTTCTGATACTTGTTTTCTAATTGACCTAAGCTTTCCGTGAGGGGTAATAATTTTAACAATGTCTGCAACATGACAAAGAAAAAATAGTTCTGAAATTTATGGACAAGAATAAGAACAAATAGGAATTTAATAAGGCAAAAGAAATTAAATACTAGAATATAGACTGGTGACTCGCAACAAATTAAAACTCACATCAATGATATTGATATGGATATAGTTAGCTGTGGGTATAGTAAATATGAAAAATTTTTGGGTGTGGCCAGTAAAGTAAGAAGATGTTACTAAAAATTAATGTTTTATTATAATAGTATGAAATGAGATTTTGTTGAAAGTTCACATTTTATCACTGTATACCTATATGAATCTAAAAGGTATTAACTGTTTCAGGACCTTCAATAAACATGAGTACACAAATATGCCTTGAACAAAAAGTACATTTAAAAACCTTTAAACAGAAACAAACAATATGTTTTATTCTTACTTGCACATAAAAGTAATAAATAGGTGAAAATGTATATGTATATACACACACACTGACACACGTATATAATTATATGATATAGGTTTTGGACTTATATTTTAGACATATGTGAAAACTAAATTCTCTTATTCTTTATAAGTCATTTGTGATCATATACTTTGATTTCTGGAACTAGTTAATTAAATTTTATTAATCATTTCCCATTAAGTTGCTTATATGCATGAGTGTTAAATTGTAAATCCAAATGACGCAGTTCCTAGTAGCATTTATAATATGTTATTATTACTAATTTAATCTTTAACTATTCAAAGTGATTAATGGTGGTTTTATCAGAGGATGTTTTTCATGTTCAGAGTTTTTAAAAAATGCTTCTATGTCTAAGAATAAAACATGATGTTGGTTTCAGTTAAAAATTTGTATTATTATTTTATGAAATTATTTCTTTTTTAAAAGAAGAATGGTGTCTGTACCAGTAAGGAAAGTCCTGAAACACTAAATCCCTTCTAGATTTCTATATGATCTTAACATGTTCTCATTTCATACTATGATAAAATATTAGCCTCAATTAATTTTTATCCAAACCTTTATTAAGCAATTGAATCCTAGGACCCAATAATTTTTATTGACAGAATCCACAAAACCTGTAAAATTTCTTTTAGATTGGCTTACAAACCAGACTTGCTTAATTGGACCATGATAGAATTTCTTAACCTACCATTATGTATCCAAATATTTATATCATTAAAAATTATTGTCAGAAATGTTTTATAGAAAAGTTTAAATTATTATCTTTGATGAAAAATTTACTTACTAGAATAACACACTAAAATGGCATCCTTTTCTAATTGCGATACACTGATTATATTCAAATTTTCTCTTCTGGGAATAACGGTTGCTGTAAAAAAAAAAAAATTATTAAACATCAAATAAAGATTAATAAATAAATAAAACAAATTAATAGTGTAAGCAATGAAATAAATTAAACCAATTATTATCTATAGTGTGCAAAAATTAATAGAGATATTACTAATTTTGTAGTATATACTTTACCTAGCATTTATATTATTATATATTTAATAACTACATTAATATTTAAGGTAGTATAATTTCTAATAAATATTAATGCTTTTAATAATAAAAATAATATTAAAATGCTAGGCAAAGTAAATACAGCAAAATTAGTGGTATCTCTATACATTTGAACAGTTTACATGAGAACAAGCGGTCATCTCATTTAAGCAAGTAAATCTAAACAGAACATTTACAAAAAAACACGAAAAAAACAAACATTTCATACGCTTAACATTTCTTTGTTTTCTTTGTATTTCATTTATTTTAAACAGAGATACTTCTAATCCCTAAAGATGTACTCCTTCTAATAGTTACATCCATAAAACGATTGCCGCAAGATTGTTCAATAGTTACATTGATTGATTTTTTTTACTTAATTATTAAAAACTACTATGCATAAACATTTATTATTAATGTGAAGTAGCTTATATATGATAACAGTAATTTAAAAAATATTAATAAAATGTCTTTATATGTTACAATAAAAAATTGTCTTTCGTGTGTTGAATAAATTATAGTTTTTATTGATTTTTGATGTAAGGCTGGGAATTGTGTTTTGGACTGAACTAATGTTTGTTGATTTAGTATAGACATAAGAAATTAGGTTTTGAGGGTTAAAGGAATACATTTTATTCTCCAGCTGAAAGTCTATTTCTGATCCTGACACATATCCATCCTTCCAAGCCCATTCCACAGGTAGTGGATAGTAAAATGACCGCCAGAATATTAGCTTTACTTATTTTTATTTGCACAGATGGGATCCCAGCATCCCTGGAAGGTTACTTGAAATATAACTTTCGTCTGAAATACATGAAAAATTTGTCCCCATTATATACTTTCTTGAGGGGAGCTACACAGTTTGCTTTGCTGTATCTTTATTGGTAATGACAAATTTCATAAATTTATTATTATTATTTTTGTTTAATAGTACATTTAATAAATGAAAAATGTATACTTTTCTGGATATGCACAAATAAAGTATTCTTTTTGTTATGAGATTTTTGGACTATTGTGGAGCCGCTATTGTCAACAGATTAATCAATTTAGTGAAAGAGCACCATGTTCCAAGACCATTCAACCATTTATGACTCCAATTGAGGCACCCATTTATGAGACCAATTGTATTTTTCGTACTCTTGGATCAGTAAAGAAGTAAAAACATGGAAGTAAGATTCAATATATATCTTTGCTAATAATGGTCCGATTCACCAATATTTTCCCCTTGATTAAATATCCTTATTTAATTATCTTATAAATGATTATTATTGAGTTGAAATAAACATTTCAGTCCTCTTTACTAATAATGATCCTTTTGATGATTATATATTTAGCGTACTATTTATTAGCTAAAAAAGAACAACAGGCTCAAACCCAATAAAACAAAAGTAAAAAATATCAACATCTCCACAAATCTTCTTAAAAATATAAATATTTTTCAAGATAAATATAAAATCTATTTTTTATAGTGTAAGAAAAAAGAAATCATGTGCTCAAGTAAATAAGATTAAAAGTAATTAAAAGAAAGTTACACCATACCTGTGCCATCTAAATCTTCGAGCTCATCACTGTGAAACCAACTAGCTCCAGAATTCATATTTATCAGTTCAAGAATAAGTCTATCCTGCTGATATCCTTGCTTGACGCTTACACAAACAACTGGATATTCCAATTCTGGAGTAATCACCATTTCAAAAACATTCAATGGTGAAGGAAGATTGCATTCAACTTGCTAATATAAAACATAAAATGCAGCGAATTAACTTGAATGTATGAATAGGTGAATAATGCATTAAAAATAAAATAAAAAAAATTTGAAGCATTGACATGGAAGTCATGAAAAGGTAATTTTACTGGAGAAGAAAAAACTCATTTGACAACAAAAAATGAAAGTTTCAAGAGGAAAATACAGTGGAATCCCGATATTTCGTATCCCGATTATTCGTATTTCCGGCTAATTCCTACAAATTTGCCTGTCCCCAGAGAAAATCTCGATAAATTGTATAATATCAATGCATTTCAGACCCCTCGATAATTCGTATTATTTTTACGCTCAAGGTCACTTACATCATGTAATTCGTATTTCCAGCTTTAAAATCTCGTTACTTAGTACTGTTTTCGAAAGGGGGGGGGGAGAGAACAGTGAAGCAGATATGCCAGGGAGCAGAATGAGAATAAATGCTTTCTAGGAAATCACTCAATTTGTATTGTTTTTATACACAAGTATGTTTGTATTGTTTAGAGGCACAGTAGATCCTATTGGTTTTTAAGGGAGAGTGAGTGAGGGAGACATGTTTTATAAGAGATCTCATAAGTAATTCGTATTGTTTTCACTCAAAGGAAATTAGGGGAGTAGAAAGGGGAAGTTCTAGGAATTTTATTAAGCTTTTCTTACAATCACACTTTTATTTACAATTCAGTCTCGTTTTTGTTACCGTTATGACACGTAACCATGCCTCCAAAATACGTTAGCCTCTCTATTGAAGAGAAACAACAAATCATAAACGCCGTGACCAGTGGCTGTAAGCTAATTGACGTATCCAAGCATTTCATCGTCCCTGGTTCCACAATCACATCGATCCTGAAGAAAAAGGACAAAATCACTTCCCAGACTTGTAGATAACTTAAAAAAGTGGTTCGTACAAGCAAGGAATTCAAATGTACCAGTTGGAAGTAATATTTGAAGGGAAAAAGCCCGAGTTTTCACAAAAAAATGGGAATTTAAGACTTTCGTGCAACCGATGGATGGTTCGATAGATTAAAAAAAATTACATTAATACGTTTTTTTATTTTGTAATCCCGATAATTCGTACCAAATCATCAGTCCCTTGACCATACGAATTATCGGGATTCTACTGTAGTAATGACTACTTTCATATAAACTAAACCACTTCCAGCTTTAACTTAATCCTCTTTATATCCTATTGGCAAGATTAACCCTTGCATGCCCAAAGTGTCAAAATAAAATATAAAAAAATATCCTGTGATTTTTTCTGTTAAAAATGGCCTAAATAAACATGACATCTTTTTTTCAATTTTTTCGCCCAACCATTTTTTTTTTTTAAATAATCCAATAATCCATCCAAACTGAAGTTAGAAAGACTAGCTTGCCTGTGTTGCAATCTGTGGCATATTCTGGAACTATTCATGTAGAATACTGGCTACACTGAGCATTAAAACGCTAACAGGAGTACATAACTAGCCAAACGGCTACATTAGGCATGAAAGGGTTAATTACTACCCTTTTACGCATAAAAACTTAAAAATAATTTTTTTTTTTTTTACTACCTTATCCACGTCAACATCTCAATTTTTAACAAACATTAATATATATAGTTACAGGTGGCTCCCGAGTAAATGCGTAAACAATACTTAGAATCATAATCAATTAGCTAGAATTGTTATGCACTATAAGATGCAGGTGGCTGCAGGTGGCCAGAAAAACTGTAAACAATTCCAGAGAAATAGCATCAGCATGGCTGATCCTATTTAACCGTCCCAGACCAAAGGGAGGGGCCTTTTTTCGTCCGTAGACATTTGTACAGTTAATATCGCTATTTAGTTGACATTTATTTACATGTATTCTATGTATCATTCATAATAAAGTTTTTAAAAAGTATTAGATACGTTCAGAACCTTTAACTGGCGCCCGAATACTGGGACTTAGGCAGATATCGAAGATATACACTAGTGACATTGCGGGAGCTTTGGGTCGAGAAGACGACACCAGAAGCAGCAAGACCACTACTCTCCGCCTAGAGGAAGAATCGCCACTGCGTGTACAGGTACAGCAAGCGTTCTCCACGGCTACAGAGGTATCTCAGTTATCTGAATATTTTTAAATATTGTTACCTGAGTCACGAACAAATTGTTAAATTACGGATCTTCTAACTTAAAAAACTTTACTTCACTGAAGATCACATAGATACAAAATAAATTATACTAATATAATTAAATTTAAATTCATTTTATGACAAATTACTTTTATTTTCAATTTATTATTATTACAATGTATACTTTATAATTTATTTTTAAGAGTATTTCATTTATATGCCAAATTTAAAAGAAAGATTAAACCAACTTCGACAAATTAACAATTCAACTCCACTTACAATTGAAAATTTAGACAATTTTTTATTAAACGAAACTATAATGACCAATATGGAAATTAAGGATCACGACTTCAAATTAATACCGGAGTATGATGGTGACCCGTTACTATTGGTTGATTTCATTCGTAATACAAATTTTATTTTTGAATTATATTGCAAGGATAACAATTCTCATTGCGACACAAACCATTCTAAATTAGTTCTAACTTTATTAACGAAATTAAAGGGCAAAGCGAAAATTGCCACGTATGACAAAGAATTTAAAAGCGTAGGGGACATTTTACAATTTTTAAAAAAGAAATATCAGGACACTAGAACTCGCGAACAATTAATAGCCGAAATATTAAATACAAATTCACACGCGCATGAAAACCCACATGACTATTTAGACAGACTTAGTAAAAAGCGTTGCGATTTATACGCTCGAGTCTATGCCGACCCTGAAATAGAAGACAAACTCGCTGAGATGGCTAGATACGACCGACAGATATCACATCACGCCGTACACAATTTAAATCCGCAACTAACCGATTTCATTTATCACATTAAATTTGACACTTTAGAAGACATTGACGAGATTTTACGAAATTCCGCATCTCATATTGTCCATCGAATTTACGGACAACATAGGAAAGAAAAAAACGTAACATCGAATTCTAACTATAAGGGTAAACATTTTGATCCAAATTTCAAATTTAATAAAAACAATCCACAAAGACAGTATGAACCTAATCGCAACAACTATCAACAAAATCAACATTATTATAAACATGACAGATATAACCATCCAAATTATAATTATAATCAGCAAAATTATAATCGTCCAAGTAATCCAACTTATAATCAAAAACCCGTTTATAACCAACAATGGGATCCCCAAGACCAATATCGCTACTTTAACAAACCATCGTCGGCACAATATAAGCAAAAACAAATTGAACCGCCATTAGAAAAATTAGGAGAATCGCAAACGGTATCAATGCGAACAGTTTCTAATCGTGTTCATCTAGTTGACGAGGACAAAGACGCAATTATACAAAAACTTACAGACAAATTAAGTAACCTAGAAAACAAGTTCGATCATTTTTTAGGACTAGGCCAAGACTCCAACGACCCGCCGGATCGGATTTAAAAAACGCGATAATACAAAATAAAACGGACGAGGCCAAATCAATAATAGAATATAAATTAAATCGCGAAACGGATAAAAAGGAAAGAATAAACTTAACGCGAATAATAGATTATAAAAATAACAGAACTAATAAAATCGACGATAATAAAGAAATATTAGTTGATAATAATAAAATCGAAATGAATAAGGAAATGAAAGCAATAATATGTAATAATATAATCTACGAAAATAAGGAAACAAAAACTATGATAAATAGTAATTTAATTGATAATAATAAGGAAACAAAAAATATAAGAAGTAATGAAAATAATGAAATAAATAATGTAGCAAGTAATGAAATTGTAATTGCCGAAGATAGTTTAAAAACCGACCCAAAAATGATAGAAACGATAAGTAATTCCCCAATACCCCTTGATAAAATGTCGACAAGACAGTTCTCGGGTAAGTCTGGGTATTATCAACAAAATATCAATGGGAACGTAAAATTAACTAAACCTATCTCGGAAACATTACAAACAAATTGTTACAAAAAATCAGAAATATTAAAAGAGAAAAATAAAATTAAAAACGCGGAAAAGACAAGTCAACGAAGCACCAACTTGTCCGCTTGCTTTAAATCAAAACCATCGATTAGTTTATATTACATTATTAATAATAAAATGGAAAATTTGTACCCCAATAATATAAAAATTCAAAAGGAAATAAATATGCAAAAATCAAAAATAAATAAATTAGATATAAGAAAAACTGCGAAATTACATCAGATTTTATTTAAAAGTCAGCCCGCGGATGTGCGAAATTACCTTCGGGGGAAGGTTAAGAAAAGATTTTAAATTTAGAAAGGATTTATCGGATAATTATTATACGACACAAACGGCAGGAATCGGACTACAAATATTAATTACAATTAACATAATAAAAATTAAGTTTTAATAAAAGTATTCATAACAACAATGATACTATAATCTCATAGAAAGATAAAGATAGAATAAGAATAATAATTAAAAATAGAAATATAAAATTATATTATAGATAATAGAAAGAAGTACAGTTATATAAAAGAATAAAATTAATAATAATTGGAACTTATAAATATAAAAATAGAATAACGTGTTAATAAAAATAAGTATTATAAAATAATGATTTATAATAACCACAATAATAATAATAAACAAACGGACTTAGAAACCATTCTCAGGAATCAAGTAGGGAACAATTTGGAATCTGTGACCCTGACAAATGTATAAATGTTGAAAATCATCAAATAATTATTAAAAGAGGAAACAAAGACGAATTAAACTTTACAAAACTATTCGGAAATAAAAAGAGACATGAACTAATTTTTACGGAAAAAGATGACTTACAAACTTTACTATACCAAATACTTGAACCAAACAAAACTTATGGAATTTACTGTTCCAGCAATATGCAAACACTAGATAAAATTTATAATGAATATTTTAATGAAATTCGAAAGATAATTGAGGACGAATTTCCAACGGTAAAAATTAAACGCTATTTTAAGTTCCTTCGAGACATTGAACAAGTTAACGAACAAATTGAAACAATCGAAAATTATCATTTAGGCAAGACACAACATCGCGGAATATTGGAAACATTAGAGAAATTAAAACGACAAATTTACTTTCCAAATATGAAAGACAAAATTACGGAATATATCAATAAATGTGAAATTTGTAAAAAAACTAAGTATGATAGAAAACCACTTAAAACAAAATACCAACTAACACCTACTCCAGAAAAACCGTTCCAAGAATTAATGATTGACATATTGAAATACGACAATAAACTCATATTTACAGCCGTCGATACATTTTCCAAAAGACTATTTACACAAATAATACCAACGCATAATGCAATAAACATTTGTGACTGTTTACAAACTTATTTGACATATTATCCAACACCTATACAAATCACAGTAGACCAAGGTACAGAAATGAAAAATAATCTTGTTCAACAATTTTGCAAATATAACGATATAAATCTACATTATACTTCAACTAATCATTCAAATTCACTAGGATTATTAAATAGAGTACATTTAACATTAACAGAGTTACTTAGACTAACTTCAT
Organism: Troilus luridus; assembly: GCA_964056705.1. Lineage (NCBI taxonomy): Eukaryota > Metazoa > Arthropoda > Insecta > Hemiptera > Pentatomidae > Troilus > Troilus luridus. The sequence continues at coordinate 82,102,522 of OZ057412.1, forward strand.
ATAAACAAAAAACATATTCTCTCTTACAAAAACTAAAACTAGCAACTACTGCGTACAACAATGCATTAAATCAAAATTTAAAACTAACTCCGAACGAGATAACGTTTGGATTTACATCAGGAAATAATAAAAAGACAGATCTTAATATAACAGAATTATATGTACAAAAATATCATAATGACTTACAACTCTTACACGAATTAACGCATAAAAAAATTACTGAAGAAAAAGAAAAACGTACCGACAAATTAAATAAAAATCGCGAAGACCCACCTGAACTAAATGACCATGAATATCTTAAAAATACCCAATCAAAAATAAAAAGTAAGGACAAATTTAGAAAAGTTAATGTTTTAATTCAAGGAGCTAGACAACTAAAGACCCATGTTGACAATATTAGGAGACCTAACAAACGTAAACGTAAGAAACATTCTGTTTCAGATGAAGACTCTTTACGTGTTAACATTACTGACACTACTTCCGATGATTCGGATGATCAAAGTTGTAGATCTGACTGACTCACCTGGACTGCTTCATTACTCAATAAATAATATTAAAGTAATTAATAAATTTTATGAAACATACCACTTTTATAATTTAAGTTTATTACATAAAGAAATTTCAAATATTCAAACTCATTTAATTAATTTTAAGGATCATAAGATGTATCATGTACTTTCTGATTTAACTAATGAAACCACGGAACAATTCCACTTGATGTATTTTAGGGGACTTAACAACCGCCATAAAAGGGGTTTAATTAACGGCTTAGGAAATATTATAAGCTGGATTACAGGAAATATGGATGCAGATGACAAAGCATATTATGACGACATTATTTCAAATGTAGAAAAAAATAATTTTAAAATAGAACACAATATAGAGACTTCGATCAATATTAATAAACAACTCATAGAGGACTACAAAAATAACATAGAAACAATTAATAAAAATTTTATGACTAACCGACAAAACTTTAAGATGTTAACAGAAAATGACAAAGCATATGACTTTTATATTCATATTATCTTTTTATTAAACAAAATCAAAAGTTTAACCTTATCGCTAGAATTTTGTAAACTAGGGATAGTTCATACTTCTTTAATGACAGACGTAATAAGAAACTTACCAAAAACAATAAAATTAGTATCAAATAACCCTGAAGTTTTATGGACAAATAGTAAAATATTTTGCTCAACAAGAGACAATATAATCCATACTTTTATTAAATTACCACTTCATGATGATTCTTACAAAGGATACTATTTACTCCCAATACCAAAAGTAATTAATCAAACCACCTTCGAGATTGATTTGAGGCATGATCTTTATTTGCAACAAGGGCCCAATTTGTACACAGGGCATTGTATATTTATTGACTATTATTATTGTATAAATCTTAAGAAGATAACTTCCAAATGTGTATTTTCCATCATCCACAATGGAAAATTAGAAAATTGTAATTTAACATTAAGTTATCACAATAAAATTAGATATGTAGAATTTCTAAAACAATATGTTACTGTTAATTTAAATAAAATAAGTGGTTGTAAAAACAATACTGTATTTCTACCTACAGTCAGTTTAATTAAGATTGATAAGGAAGATTGTTTTTCGGAATTAAATAAAATTTATACTCACAATTTTCATTCAGTAGCACAACCATTTTATGATTATGTAATTTTAAATACATCATTTATAAACACTAATAATTATTCTATACCACCATTAGAAATACTTACATTTGCTACTCATCATAATATTTATTTCTATCTATTCATATCAACAATTGTAATTATTATAATAATTCTTTCCATTGTTTATAAGATAAAATGTAAATTACAAAACAATTCAATAACAACAACAGAAACTGTAACTATACCTAATGTAACCACTCCTGTAGACAATCATAAAACAATATTAAGTAGATTATATAAAAGTAGTTTTTGATAAAATAAAAATTCATATTGTATTTCCATTATGTTACAAATGTATTAATTTATGTAATCTTTATTATGTTATTATTAATTCTAATTTATGTTCATTATGTCATATGTACTCTATTATTATTCATTTATTTTATGTAAAATATTTGTTTTGATCAGGAGATTCAAAACTTAAGGTTGGGTGGAGTTACAGGTGGCTCCCGAGTAAATGCGTAAACAATACTTAGAATCATAATCAATTAGCTAGAATTGTTATGCACTATAAGATGCAGGTGGCTGCAGGTGGCCAGAAAAACTGTAAACAATTCCAGAGAAATAGCATCAGCATGGCTGATCCTATTTAACCGTCCCAGACCAAAGGGAGGGGCCTTTTTTCGTCCGTAGACATTTGTACAGTTAATATCGCTATTTAGTTGACATTTATTTACATGTATTCTATGTATCATTCATAATAAAGTTTTTAAAAAGTATTAGATACGTTCAGAACCTTTAACTATATACATAAAACTAAGAAAAAAAACCCTAAACATCAAACGGTGTAGTTATAGCATTAACTCAAATTCATGTAAAAAAACAAAATTAACACTTTTGAGTATAAATACTCTAATTGTAGATATAATTTCAGAGTAGAAATAATTACTTATCAAGTTCAAATGCCACAAGAGGCTCTATTACTTTAGTTATTTTTTTTTAACCCTTAGAGTGCGAAGAACCGTCAATAAATTGACTCTCTATTAATGTGTACAAATTACGGAGCGTCGGAATATCGACTATTGCGCAGTTTGATTTTAGGTATCAATCTATGTGGACGTGTTATACCTAAACTCAAACTGGGCAATAGTCGATATTCAGACGCTCCGCAATTTATACGCATTACAAGAGAGTCGAATTGACGGTTCTTCGCACTCTAAGGGTTAAATATTGTGTGTATGTCTATTTGCATTACTAGTGACTACTTGTAGCTACTAGCACTTTTCTAAATAAAAGCTTAACAGTTTCATGGAATTACTTTCAGAGAGTCTAGAATGATTGGAGGAATCTGAGGTTTTAGAAAAAAATTATTGAAAAAAATAATATCAAGGAATACTTAAGTAAAATTTAGCCACTAAGTCAATACATAACAAATAACAAAAACACCTCAAAACATGAAAAATAAAACTAAAAAAACTTTTCTAAACGGTACAGTAAACAAATATTAATTTGAAAGACGGTGAACAAAATACTGGATGCAGAGGAGAAAAAAATGTTGTATGCTATCCCATATGTGAGTACAACACAATTTTATACCCAAATATATTATATAATTGCTAACAAACAAATTAAAGCATATAAGATGTATGTACTATAACAAATTAAGTGGTTAATTTGGATGAAGGTTGGATGATATTTATAGCCTGGTAAGCACATTGATCATTCAAACCATTTGATTTTATAAATATTTTTATTTTAAAGAGAAAAGATTTGTCCAGACCCGGGTTCAAATCCCGGCCTGAACAAAGCTTTTCTCTTCAAAATAAAAATATTTAAAAATTATAACATTTGGTTTTATGTTATAACATCACCTAATATATTGTACTTTTGTTATCATCAGGATAAACTTATACATTAAATATCAAAGAAAATTTACCCCCATTGTTTTCATTATTTAAATTTATGCTTGGTATTTATATTTATGTTCGGTCCAAACAAGGTAAGATTAAACATAATTCACTAGATCTAAACTAAAAGAAATATTTGATACCAAATTCAAGGTAAGAATTCTTCAAGTTGTAACAAAACAAAAACAACTGTACCACAAGAACCCATGAAGGGTCTGGGGTTAAGGTCATGATAAAGACTATACTGTTTCTTGGACAAGCTGTAACCAATAAAATACTACAAAATATAGGAGTAGAAAACTAAAAATTGACAAAGAACTACGGATACAAAGATCACTCTATAACATAATTTATATTATCAGATGTATTAAGATAACCTCCAAATTCAGACACAATTAGTAATGTTTTCAGAGGATATTAACATAATCACAACATACTACTATTTAGAATTATACTAACCTTAAGAAGCATGAACTTGTTGAGAGGGTCATACCATTGCATTAAAAATATGCCATTAGGGACAGCACCGCAAAGATATTTGTAGCCGTTATAAGGATTACGACCAACACAACATCGACTACAACCTTTAGTATCTGGCACTCTAGTAGTTAGAGCGAATTTTCTAGGAACCAGTCTTTCAGGGATTCTATTCATGTGAAGGGAAAACCTGTGAAGACTCTGTTTTCCATGAAGTGCAGGCAAATCGTGCCTGTACAACTGAGGTGTTTTTCCTACACAAAAAAATTATATTTATATTTTGCTTGTCAATAATAATTTAATTTAAATTTTTCAAAAATACATTACAAGAATAAAAATAACCTGATAAAGACATGAGGACATCCTTGATGACATAAAGCCAAATAGTACGCCTGGGATAGAGCTGATCCATAGCAGTTTCATGAAGCTCATTTAAGTTAAGATCATAAATGCCTTCCTCTGCACCAATTAGAATGTGTTGATCTCTTGTTTCAGGGTGTATCCAGCTGGCAGTACAATGAATTCGCAAAGGGCACCCATTAAACACCTAAGAAACAAAGGACTCATTTAGAGCTATGAAAATAAGCAATAAAGAAATTAACTTCTTATGAATAATAACTTTTAACCTATTGCAAAATTAAAAAGAAAATATCTGATGTTGACAACATATGCCTAAAATAGTTATCCACTATAATAGTTATTTTATGTAAATTTTATGGCAGCAAACAGATTAAATAAAGGTCTGCCAGTGAGCAGAATTGGACCCGGGACCTTTGGCATGGCAACTCAGCGCTCTACCACTGAGCCATTCTACTCACAGTTCCTATATTATGCTTAAATGTAATGAGGTATATACACCTACAGGAAAAAATCAGTAAACACAATTCTTCCATTCCAATACTGACATAATAAAATTAAATGAGATCAATAAAAATGAATTAAATATGTAAAAATTAAAAGAAAAATTACAGATAGAATATTTGAAGACATTAATATTGCAAAATTAGGTTACAAAATTACAGGTGCTTACACAATTAGCTCTAATAGTAATAGTATTTTACAAATATGAAAGTAAGTTAAAACCAAAAATTTACAAATAGGTGAAAATAGATTAAAATTTAAAAAATATGTTTAGATAGATTGAAAACATAGGTATAGATTAGAAGTCTATAATTATTTTAAAAATAAGAAGTTTTGTAATCATGAAAAGTTTTTATTTTCAGATTTCAAAAGATATATCCAATATGACCATAAATCCATTTCAACGAATTTTGACATGACATCTAAATAATTTATAAGTAATAAGTGATCATTCAGAAATATCTGATGCTGAAAAAATAGGCTTTAATTTAATTGAGGATCAGTTTTTTCTTAACTGATTTATATTTCAAGACAAGAAAGTCATAGGTTGTCTAAATAAGATAGTTTACAGTTACATTTAAAGATAGTTTAAAGTTAGGTTACATTTAGCCAATAAAATAAAAAAAATGCCGTACTTTGGAAAAACAAGCTCCCATATGAACTTTAGGGGTTGGTGGCAATCCATTACTAAGAGGCCTCGGAGGGGTATGCCTCTTCTTTTCTCTTCTCCGGGGAGGTATTGGAGGAGTATCTGATATAAGATCTGGTCCTTCTACTTCTACAAAACCTGAAACATCTATCTCAAATTAAATTATAAGCTTTTAAATTCATTTTATAAATTTCACAATTTATATGACATTGATATGTTTATAGGGAAATAATAGTTGATAGTGAGATCAATAACTAAACACAGTGTAAAATGTTGGTAGCTTAATATCCCAATAACTAGAACAACAATATATTAAGGTTGTACATAGTGTAAACAAAAAATTACGCTTTTCTCCTGAAGTTTTGACATAAATTTTATGCCTTCATCAAGGCCTCTATGCTTTAATGAGGCTCTAGAAATTATTTATTAAACTAACTAAGCTACTAAGAGCAACTATTTCTATATCACTATTCTCCCACAAATTTGAAATTTAATCAAACAAATCCAAATTTAAAAAAAATACAACAAATATGTTATACACTGCTTGTGGGTCAATCCATTTCAAGTCACCCTGTCACTGTTGCTCAACATTTTTTATTTTCCTGATTTTTTTATCATGGATTCCATATGGGTAGACATTAACAAAACTCCAATTGAAAAAAATTTACAAGGCATATTTTTTAATTGGCAGCCATTTTTAAAATGGCAATTTGGCAAATTTGATACATTGAAGATTGAGAAACGGGGTTAGTGGAAAATTGTACTGCCAAGTCATTTTTCAAGATATCGGAATAATTTAAAAACCACCGTGTTCAGCATTAAATTATCTTCAAAACCTTGTCACTTAGTTTATTTTATAGTTGGCGCTAATTTCATAGCCCCCTCTGGATAATCCTCCTTACTGAACACTACCATCAAGGATTTAGTTGCAAATTGGTGACCACTTAGATTTAAACATTTTTTGGTTATGAGATTTTGGTTCTTTATGAATATAGAGGAAAAATATAAAGTTTTAAAGTAATTATATTAATGAGCCAGTTTAAGTAATTAGCTTTAGCATTAGACAAATGAGGTTTTTTATTTTAGAATCTTTCAAGAATTACCAAGTAATAAAGTTTTATTTAAGATAACTAAAATATAAGACAGCTCATGAAATACTATTAATTATACTCACCATTTTGTGGCAAATCATCATCTTTTTCATTAGGGCCACTGTCACTAAGAGATCTTTGCCTTGAACCATTGAGGGTTAATGTATCAGTCAGGCTCAAGATCTCATCCATAGAGCTGTGCCTTCTACCAGTGCCATCAGGACCTAGAAAAAAAATTAAATAAAAACCGTTTTAATGATTCTTATCTATATTACGAAAATGTTTTCACATTAAATATAATTTAAATGTAAAATATATTTATGTATTTATGATCATAGAAACATCACATATATATTACAATAGAAAAACAATTATAAGTTACTACAAAGAAATCATTTTATCTGACCGAATGTTTTGATAAGGTAATTTAATACAAATTATTTAAAAATAAAAAAATGCTAAATATTTCCAATCAAGAGGGAACATAGTATGATAAATTAACTATCAAAGCTTTATATTAATTTGCCAAAAACTGTCTTCTTGGAGTTACTAAGCTTCTTCCATTAATTATAATAATAATTATTCTGTTATTGTTTTTCAGGATTTGTTATGGTTCTGAATATTTCTTCCTAACCTTTCAAAAGAAATATTCAGAAAACATCACTGAAGGTAATAATAGAAAATCAGTAAACAAAATTATCCTCTCTGCAGAAAAAAACGATAAAAACTAAAATTTCATCTAGTTTGAAAAATTACTTTATAAAAAAAAAATTTAATTCTTAAATCAAGAGAACAAGATACATCATAAACTTTGGTTGTTTGAGAACAAAATTGGTTTGAACTGAATATTTGTTGAATAAAATAATGTAGTTATTGAATTAAAATTTTATTTAGCGTACTATAACACAACCGATAGTTATTAACACATTAATTACTCATGAATCAGATAATGTTTTCTTAAAAATAGATGTTCATGTGATTAAATTATATTAAAAATATCGGTCTAATAGACGCATTAATGGGTGCTTCGGAGGTTAGGCCAAGAGTCTCAACTATGAAATTAAACATCTGTATTTCTTTAATATATGAAATTGAAAATTTAATGAAGAAACAGAACTATTGAGCATAAGAAACTATTAAAATATAAAAATTAAGAAAAATTATTAATATAAGTTAAACCGTAATACAAGGTAATATAAGTGTATATAGTAATATAAAAACGCCTTTTAAATGTTCATTGCTTTAGCTTTAGAAATTACCATTAGCTAGAAATACATTAATATAAAGAGTATGAATCTAAGACAGTGAAGAAGTAAGATTAAATACCTGCAAGATTTGTGAAGTAGTTATGCCCATGATGCACATCTGAAAGGTGGTTGCTGGTTTCATTGTCACAAATTGGTAACGTTGCCCTGAAAATAAGAATACCATTTGTAATTAAATCAGTTAAAACTTTTGCTTCAACATAGCCACTAGGAAAATACAATAAATACAAAATAAAATATGAAAATAATAAAATTAGTGGTTATATAAGGTTTAACAGTTGTTAAACAAAATGTTAAAAAAATAATTTTTAGAAGTTTATAAATATATACATGCGGATAATTTAAATTAACCACTTTAAAAGAGAATTAAACCGACATCAAAATTTATATTGAATAATTATTAGTTAACCAAATGAATTATTATTAAGGGTAAGATTGTTCAGGTTGCGGTACAAAGAAAAGAAATTTTCAAATAGCATTTAAGATCTAGTACTAACTGTTTACTAATTAATAGTTTATACTATTAGAGAATCTCTTTCATTTTTTTTTTATTTATCACCACCCAAACCTTCTTACTCTTCATAAATATATTTATAAAATTTATGGTAGAAGATATTTAAAATTCAACAATAAATTCTTTGACAGATTTGGTTGTTTCCTAAAAAGTCCTCCAATTAGCAATATGTGCATGCAACTTACAATAATTATTTTATATTAACCATTTCACAATATTGATATGAAGAGATATGCTGATTACGACTATGTTACAAATCATAAAGAATTGAGGTATCCAAAAAGTATACATCTAATATAAGCTCTTTTATAACATTAAAAAATATATAACACATTTAGTACAAAACAGACACTACCATGGCATGCTTAAAACTAAACAATTAACTTTAACAGTGAAAGAAGCAGGAGAAATAAAATAAAAGGATATTTAAATGTAAGTGTTTACAAATAACAAGCATATACTTAAGTAAGGAAAGATAGCACAATATATAAAATGTCAAAAAATGTAACAACTAAAATAAATAATTTTATAAAATCGTTGTATAAAGGTAACACTGTGGCAGACCACCTAATATTCTTAAAGCCATTAAATAAAAATAAAAATGCGATTACATTATTATTATCAAATGATTAAAAATTATTTTAAATGAACAATAATAATAATAATAATGTTTTTCTTTTGTAAATTCTATAACATTCTACAATATTATTATAAAAATATTTTAGCGGATTTCTTTTTATAATTCTTTGTATCTTAATAACAAGAGCATCTCAAACATCCCATGAGAAAAAACATACCATTAATTGAGTAATACTAATCCTAAAGCAAAATTAGTTTAACTATAAACAGAAAAGGGAAATAAGAAAGTATAAATACAGCGTTCTCTTCCAGAATCAAAACAGAAAGTAGGAGTAGTATTAAAGTTCATTCGTAAATAAGTTGAAGTGTTGTTAATTTGGCTTGCAAGCTATAGAAAAAAAATGAAATCTAAAACCAATATTTCATTAGGAGAGGGGGCCTAACATGAAAATATTATATAGAACACTTTACTATATAGATAAAAATTGAATATTGTGGAAATACTAACATAAGAGGCATCTCAATATATTTTTTAATACTTCATTTGAAGATCTCAGGGTAAAATGTCACAAGCCACAATCTTAATTTTAATCAAAATTTTATATGAAATGCTATTTTATTCTATATTTAACTGTTTATTATACTAGATTAGGTTACATTTTTTAGGATAATACAGAGATTGTAAATCTACTATCTATTGAACATTACTACCCAAACTAACATAATGAAAGGCTATAATGTGAATTAAAGTAGTGTTCCTCACTAGTTTAAACATTATTTGTCACATTTTTGAGCAAAACCTAATATTTTTATTTTTATACACACAACAGAGAAATTTATTTATAAAACCAGGAACAAAAAAATTATTGTCTCGGACTTATAACACACAATTACTAAAGAATAAAATTAACTATATGTTTTTGTTATTTTTTATAGTAACAATAATTCATAAAACAAAATTAAGTAGGTAAAAATTTTTCATTGCACTAAAGAATATATTAATTTACCCTCTATGGAAATAAATATATCTAAATTATAAAATTAACTACAGATTTAAAAAGTACAAGAAATAAATATATGGTGCAATGTAAAAGCAAGCATTTAAGCTAATGAATGATAAGAGAGAAAGCTGCCAGATTGCTGAAGATGCCAGAAATGTTAATAAGTTAAAACGCCAATGAAATTTCTAAATAATAATCGCAAATACTTACTGTTGACTGTACTTCATCGATGTGTCATACAGCGAGAGCCCTTCGTTTCCCCTAATAAAATAATTCAATTTTTCTTTCAGTCTGAACGTATTTCTTTACAATAACAAAAAAATATCACAATTCAAATCTGCAATCATAACTTTTTAACTAGTTTGAGAAAATACATTATAAATATTCAAACGAATAATAACAACTTTTAATTATCTACTAAAAATGAGGAATTTAAAAATATTAAAAAACAAAAACAACTTATGTATATAAATGCCCAGTATTAATGTACATTTGTACAAGATGAAAACAAACAAAGTTATTAAATAATGCTATTCTAATCCCCCTCCCCTCAAACTATAGCAGTGGGACATTAGTTATTCAATAAAAGGGAACCATGCTGGATGGATGCCAGTAACAAGTGGTACACAGGAAGATATGAACTGATACTGATTAAATGGATAATTCATATAGGGGCATTCTCAACATCTTTACAGGGGTGGTGGGGAGAGATGGGCTTCTAGTTCTAAAGGCAGCTTTTACTCTTCTAAAGGGATATTTTACTTTTTTTAGCAGAATCTTTCAGTAATATGTTCATTCATTATATTGATTTTCAAAATCATGATTTTTTTTTTTTAAAGCAAAACAATAATGTATTCTGCCATTTAAAATATACAAATGTAAAAATATTTCGTGTAAACCATTCTTTTGAACCAAATATTTCAAGAACTCTTTCATCAGACATTGCATTTTATAAGTATTTAAGACTTCTTTTAAAGGTTCAAGAAAAATTTTCCATGGAATTTCTAAGAAAATAAATTTCTTGCTTGAAAAACTGAATTAACACTATTAACTAAAATATGCATAATCTTATAATATAAATATTAAGGACTCACTGATATTGCTGTTTTTTAAGATAAACTTTAAATTTTTATTTAAAAATTTATTTTTCACGTTATAAAAAACAACAAATATTTTCATACCTTCAAGCATTAATATTTAATTCCCAAAACAAATAAATTTCAATCAATATAAAATAACAATACTTAAAAATAATAATAATAGGGTTTATTATTATTTTGTTCATAAATAAAATACTGTAAAAATCAAATAATCAAGTTTTAGTTTGTTTTCTATTTAGTCCCTCTATTGTAGATAATATAAAATTCAGTTAAATGCTGCTAATAATTTTTTTATGGCTGTAAACAATAGCAATAAGAAGTTTAACTACATCAGCTTTATTTTTTTTAGAAAGGAAAATGACAAACCATTGAATTTTTTTGATTTGTAACCATTTAGTTAGCATTATAGTGACAGGCTGATGTAGTTTAAACTTTCTTGGGGTTATATAAATTAAAGGAAAACATTTTTTTACCAGTATAATCGTTTTCTAATGATAAAGAGATTAAAAATCTTAATGATTTGATGCCATTTACATGAATATTTTGTATATTAGATTAATTTCATTTGCCCCATAGAAATAACGATCTTTATCATTTATAAAATGTATCTATAGTTAGGAAAATTTGATGTACTCCAGAGAAAGCCAAGCTCTAGATGAGTGGTGGGGATACTGGTGAAAAGAGAGTGTAAGGGAAGTCTGACTTATCAAATAATAAATACTTGTACTTTTTTAATGTGACATTTTCTCTTGTTTTATTGCAAGATGAAAAAATCAAAGAATTTATAAATAATTCAAATTACTTTTTTATCCCCCCAAATTGTCATTCTGCACCCATGGAAGAGTATGATATAGTGATTAGAAATACTTTTTGTAATAAATTAAGAAAATATACTCCTAAAACAAAGCATTTCAATATCTTTGCTATTACTCAGCATTTTAAAATTTGACTGAAACTATGAAAATTCTGCTCTTTTGATCTATTATTTTAGGAAATTAAAAAGGGCAAATCTTGTTTTATTACTTAATATTCTTCCAATACTATCACAATATACAAGAGCATTTTTTATGAAAAGACAAATACAAGTATCATTTTTATTTTCTAATTATTTCACCTATAAAAAAACATTTATGATGAACAATACAACACTATTAAATAATGACTAGATAAAAGCTTATGAAACCAATTTAAAGTAATATTTTAAATAAACAAACTACTTATTTTTGGTTGACTCCTGTTTTATTTTTTAAAATTTAAAGTAATTAAAAATACCATAAAATGTAATTTTAAGTTATCAGCAAGAAATATTTTTCTAGTTAATAGTAGCCCTTATGAGCAGACAAACGCCAAGCAGGATAAAATGCTTGGTTGGGCTGACAGGTTGAATGAATGAATGAAACTCAATGCTGTAAGAGTAAGTGTGCAGATATAAAACCACTTTTTTGTAAACAGCTTTTGTTTATGTTTGTTATTATATCATTTATAAGTTATATTATAAGCTGTTAATAGTTTCAAAATCTAAAAACCTTTAAATAGAATTTAATTCAATAAAACTTAAAAAAACCTGACTATGGAGATAACTTTTATATCTTGAAACCGTTTTTTAAAGTTATCTCCAAGCTTGATTATTTATTAAATTCATGGTATATACTATCCATGAATAGTGTTTCAAAATTCCATTTACATTAATTATAAAGTGAAGGCATATATACATATAACACTTTGTTAAAGTGTAATTTAAAAAATATATATATATTTTAGATGCTTTAGTGAAAGAGTTAACAGTTAATATCATCTCACAATTAGAGATAATGAACACTAACCTGTGCATCCCACGTATCCTGTTAGAATAAAAAAAAAGGTATGCAAATCAATACTAATAACAATTAGTTATATATAATATATATATATACACACACACACAATATAAATAATTAAGTATATGAATTGGGCTCTTGAATATGGGCCAACATACTTTTAAGTTACATCCGTCAAAACAGAATTACAAAAATGTTTTGACTGGAATGTCAATTTTTGAAAGGAGTTATTTTTAACCAACTGCATTAAATAGCTAATAAATATTAATACACTTAAATTCTTTAATTATAACATTTTAAGCATACAAATGGATGCTATAATTACAGAGGGCCCTAAAATGATAAACAGAATAATCATACAGTAGTAATTGAAAATGTTTTGAAACTGGTGTTATCTAGGTAAACCTAAACTTACAAATGCTGAAAGCTGATAACAAGCATTTATTTATAAAGTAAACTTACAAATAAAATAAAATACTTTAATAGATCAAGTTATGAAATAGTAAAAAAGTATAGGTCACAGTAAAATAAGAGTTAATAAGACAAAGGTGATATCTCACATAATTATAAAAATTGATAGATTTATTTCCTCATATATCCTTATTATTATTTTTATTGTTCAGGCTTAAAAATATATAATTTCATTCTGGAAAAATATTTAACTTTTGTGTTATGATAATAACATCCCATAATTTAAATTTTTGGTTGGACCAACACAGGATCTGACTTTTTCTATAAAAATTAACTTTTTAGTGGAATAATGTTTGTAGAGAATTAGTATTTGAGAAAGTGAAGACCAATTTCTTAAACTAAATGTAACATCAAACCAATTATCCAAACGCTTAATTATCTGGACATGCTTCGCCTTGAATATAACTTAATAATTTCTACTATAATATAAAATATTATAGACTTATCTGTCATGAAGAGAAAGTCTAGATTGAAGCAAACTAATATAAATACTTTCATTATGTCATAACTTAGATAAATCTTGATATGTATGAACATATCTTTATTGATGTTTATTTTTTTAACTACGCACACTAGTTCTACACAAACTTAAGATTTTTGTTTGGCATTTTCTTATTATTAACTGAATTATGATTGTGAAAACAAACCATAGAACATTAGCTTGGATAATTGACGCTCTAATGTAATTATGGAAAAAACAACACATCTAACGTAATTCCAGCAAAAATTTAATTAACCCTCTAGCATGCACAATCTGAGAGCTCCAGTTTCACTTTATTTATTCTTTCAGTTAATTAAAAGAATTGTTGTGTTTTTTGAGTTTGATCTCAGCCAAAACATTACACTCAGTCTTTGATAAATACAGACGTTATCAAGTATTGAAAAAAACAACAAAACCCCTCATGGTTTGTAGCAGTACAGATGTTCTCATGCTTATGGTTTCTTAGGTCTTACCAATGTAACAACGATTCTGACAAATACAATGGTATTTAATTACTTGACAACCTTGATAATAAGTGTCTTCTAGTGAAGAGATAAAATAATATATTTAGATGTATATATTAACTATATATCCTTAAAATAAAAAATTGTTGCTTTATATCTCTATTGGAACAAAATTTATAAATATGAAGTTTTTTTAAACAACATTTGGCCAGAAGAAGCAGTAGGATGGTGCAAAGACTGGAGAAAACAATGAGTGTAATAAAACAACCCAACCAAGTTATACTAACATTTAAATTTATTCATTTGAAAAGAAAAGATATGTCCAGGACCGGGACTCGAACCCGGGAGTTCCAGATTCCGAGAAGCGTACTTCATTAGGGCCCAGGATAGCTCAAATGGTAGAGTCCCAGACTAGTTATCTGGAAGACCCGGGTTCGAGTCCCGGTCCTGGACATATCTTTTCTTTTCAAATGAATAAATTTAAAAATTAATAACAACTAAAATAAAATAAATTATAATAATTATAATGACGTAAGTCAACTAGATCCAAATTAAAATAATGTTCAAAGAACATTCTTCCTCTCGTATACTTCGCAAAATGCAAGAACGCGGGGACTTGGGATCAAAAAGAAAAGATATGACCATGGCCGAGAAGCGTACTTCATTAGGGCCCAGGATAGCTCAAATGGTAGAGTCCCAGACTAGTCATCTGGAAGACCCGGGTTCGAGTCCCGGTCCTGGACATATCTTTTCTTTTCAAATGAATAAATTTAAAAATTAATAACAACTAAAATAAAATAAATTATTATACTAACATTTATTGTAGCAGAGGGTGGTCATGCTGGAATACACTTTTGTGTATTGACTTGTTCTGGGCATTTATGTCGCTATGCTTGGTCCAAGCAATTCGTAAAACAAAACAATGCCGTATAATCCCACTATAAGGAGAGGAAAATCATTTTTGGACATAGGCTGGCCTTCAGCGGCTTGTCAGGATTTGTCCACTATCTGATCCACAATATTTGTTTGATAAATGGCTACGTTTCGTGACGGTGAAGAAAAGAGTTGCAGATTGTGTGGCACCCAAACATCAAGGCGGGACATGTAGCCAAGCTGTTTAAATTGGCTTTAAACAGTTCTAAAACCTTTTCCGAAATTCCCAGCGTTTTAACAATTTCTTGTGCCTGGAGCGACTGGTCTTATTTCGATTAGAGGCTTGATATCATAATTTGAATTAACCTCTGTGGGCTTGACCGCTGCAGAGTACATCTATGAGACTCGTATAACTGGAACGAAACTTGGCAGACCATAGATCCTCATATACATTTAAGGTTTAAAAGAGGCTAACATAAATTTCATTAGAGAAGATGAAGGATACAAAATGGAAAATGTCTAGAACCTCTCAGATCATCAGGTACAAACATTGATTTATATCTTGATGTTATTAACTCTATTTTAAGATTTTATTTTTATCACCAAAAACAAAAATGCATGATTATCTTTATACTTGAGAGAATCCTATGTGATAAGGAGTATATTTTTCTAACCTCAATAATTCATGTTGATTTATAAAGTTGATATATTACAAAATAAGTTTAAAAAATGCAATGAAATAAATATTCTGTACGTTCAGTTATTTTATAAATTGACTTTATGAAAAATAATCAGAAGTTAAATTAAGTGTGTTTATAATCAATTTAACACCATTATGTAGAACAATAAATTTTATAAGCAAGCAAGATATTTATTTTGCAGTTTTCAGAATAATGATAAACATTTTATAAAATACACATAAAAGTAATTATTTTGTCAGTGAGTATTCAGCACATAGAAGTTTATTCGTTTGATGATTTGCCATAAAAAATAATAACATTAAAGCCTAAGGAGGGATAGATATTAAGACTTGGAAATTGCCATGGAATTGAAATTGACTTCAGAATATCTAAATTTTATACAACTACAACCATAGTCAATAGCAAATATTTTAAGAAAACAACTATAGGATATTTTAAAGATTGATTGATTAATAATGGTCAATGTATGTGAAAGGAGAAAAACTACTAAATAAATAAACTTAGCAAACAGAACACTGTATAACAAATGGGAAACATGCATTTACAAAATAAAATTGTTAAATGCAATTAGGTAATTTCATAGCAAAATGATAGATACTTATCAATTAAAGAGGTAAAATGACTAAACAATCAAATGGATGCAACAATTACAAAAAACAATAAATTGAGGTAACTGAAATAAGAAAGGGGCTTATACATTATTCATTGTCAAGTTGATGTGAAAATTCTGTAAGAATAGAGGAATAGAGAATAGCTAATTAAATCAAAAATAGTAAATTATTTTTAGTTATAATTAGATTAAAGAAGAAAACAGCCTTATATCTAAATTTTGGAAAATGAAGAGGGCTACAGAAGCATAAAACAGAAATACCACAATAAAGAATATTGTTAATTGAACATGAACACACGCACACACACATACTTATATATATTTTTCAATATGGTTAAAACACCGAAAGGTTGTAATACCATAGCTTACAGTATGTATAATTTATAATTTATGTTTTATATATTATATTTTCCTTAAAAATAGAATTCAATTGAAAAAACATTAAGCTATTTAAAATTTGAGTTTAAATTCCAGAGAAATATTATTTAATCAAACAATTCATTATTGATTAAATTAAATCTTTTCGAATTTAGGTTTGACAACCTTAACATATTATTTTTTAGTTTTTGATTAATGAATAAAGCTAAAATATTAGAAGATGGCACAACAAAATGACAGTGAGTCAGACGTCATGTCATATCATTAATTTAATAAACAAAATATAATTTTTAAATTTTACCTAAACGGTAAGAGGAATTCCTAGATGTAAATTGATTCATTTTCTGCATGATAACAACTCAAAATTAAGATGATTAAGTTCTTGTAAAAGTTTACAAAAGGGGGAAAAATAAACAGCTATGAATTTTTAAATACAGCTATTGGAAAACATAATCTTAAAAATATGCAGATACTACTCAATATACTATATACCTTTGTATGAGTTCCTCATCTATGTACTGCAAAAGACTCCTACAGAGATAAAATAAAACCTTAGTCGTTAAATAAAATAAATGAAAATATTGAAATGATGATAAAATTAATACAGAAAATAAAATTATAAGCAATTAATGTGTCTTAAGGCAGCCAAAAAAAAAAGAAAAAAAAAAAGAGTCACCTAGAAAGATTTTTGAAAATGTAACAGGAAACAGAACCACTCAACAACAAATATAACATATCAGAATGGCTTAAGCTCACAAGGTGTCTGATTTATATTGCATCATGACTAAAAATGATTTGGGGAAGTTAAAAGTAAATTTCAAAAACTGAAGCAGTAAATTTTACTTAATCTATTTCCCTGTTATTAAAATCTTAAAATTTCACAAAAACACTAAAAATAAATATAATTTTTTTTAATGTTTGAACAAAATAATTGTAAATTATGTTACAAAGATAGGTTGAAAATTTATGTGGGAGTTGAGATTTGGAACAGAGTCCCAGCATAAAGACTCCTTAATAAATTTTGGACTCAATACGTTTTAGAAAACATGAAATCCAGCTAAACTATTTCTTATTTATAATTCAATTACGCTTTTCCTTTTATACAAAAAAAAAATAAAATAAAATAAAATTTTCATTATAAAATATTAATTTTTTTTTTAAAATCAAATTTCAGATTTTTAAAAAAATTGTATGACCAAATTTTCACAATATAATTTGTTGGAAATAGAATTATTACCCATAAATCATTAACATCTACAAAATTAATTCTATTAATTGTAAATAAAATACAAATTTTGCCTGTCAACTAATTTTTTAAATGTAATTTTACACTATTTCATTAAAGAAAAATATTTTTTATATTTATACTTTTCTTCACTTATAAATGAACCATATTATAATTTTAACAAACAAAATTCTCATTAAGCATCATTGGGGAAGAGAAAGAGAACAAAATGTGTAAGCCGTCTAAAACAAGAATAGCGCCTGGTTGTGTCACAAAAGTCTTAGCACTGGGCAGAAGGCTAAATAACATTAAAATTTAGAAGATTAATAATACTTAAAAAAAAAATTCAAATGGCAAAATACACCACGTGAAAATAGGATATGCTTATGGTTTACATTGTAAATAATAGAATTAGCTTTTGTTGTGGTATAACCTGAAAAATAGATAGCCACTGGGCATTAAAAATTAATAAATTTTATCAGTAATTGTTGAATAACAATTAAAAACTAATATTTCTTATTTATTTTTTAAATTTTGATCACTAGAAAAAACACTGCCAGTCTGATGGTTGTCTGCACAAATCAGACCTTGGTAAAGTTCATTTGAAATAATAATCAGGAGGTAAAGTTTTAAGTATTTCTTCGATATATTTTTCCATCAAGCAAATGTTATTTAAGAAAACCACTTCTTCGAGCAGGATCTCATTGCCAATAAAGTCTGCTTCCCACGGGTGATGAATATGAGTGTATGCAAGGAGGTCATTGGAGATCCTTTAGATATTTCTCTGAACTAAGTCTGACTTATAGATAATTAACAGTGAGAGTAGCTCCCGAGGCTTACTGGAGAATCTAGGTAATGGTAAGATAAGGGGAACAAGTAAAATGTAAGTGGTTTTATCAGTCTATACAATTAGATTAAACTCCACCTGCTGTCTCATCCAGAGTTAGTTGCCAGTCCCAAGCCCGGATAAAGAAGGAGTCAGAGGGCCAACAGGCAAAAACCGTAAAGTTAAAAAAACAACAGCCTCGGATATTGGTTGGCTGTGGTGGAGGAGGCCCGAGTTCTTTTAGGACCTTAGAGCTTATTAATAACAATAATAAAATAAATTAAAAAGCCAAATTAAAACTGATCTTAGAATCAGGCAGTTATCTTGTACAGGTTACTCTTATGAGCAAAAGCCATCATGTTGTAATCTTCTAACAAAATATTGCCTTCGATATGAAATGTTGGTTCCACCATGCCTTTTACATTTCTCAAAAATTGAAAGTTAACACAAATAATAAAATAAAGGCGTTGTAGTAAAACAAAGAAAATTCAGTAATATGATGTAAATAAATTACAGAATTATAAAAGCAGTTTATTTCTATGTTAGAAAAAAATCAAAAGAGATAAAAAATAATTCAAGAATCAAAGGAAAATTGTTAAGATTTTTATTGAATCATAGAAATTTGTGCAACAACTTCACAGCTGAGCAAGATACATATTACTTAAATATTTATTTACTACCAGTCTGTTTATTTCATTATTCTTGTTTTGCATTATTTGAAAAGGAAAGCAAATGAAATATATTAAATAACTGTAACAAAAATATTAATAAAAAATTACAAGAAAATAATACTGATACCATTAATGTTTATTTATTTAATATTTCAATGCTGAGATCAAAATATTTTTAAGAATAATACTATTCAATAATCAGCTGCTGTCAAATTCATAGACAAATAAAAGAATAAAAGATCAGTTACTAACTGCATACCATGTAATTTACTGTAAGTAAGCTTAATTATATAGTAATGGAAGTCAAAAAATAAAATTTAGAGGAGTTAATAATGGAATAAGAAGAAATAATAATGATTAAAAAAAAAGAGCAAATAAACAAAGATGAGATAAAGGAATATGGAAATAAAATAACTAAACATTAGATAAATATTTGATACATAGATATTAGGATGAAGTAGAATTGTCATTATAAACAGGTTATTCTTGTTATAATACAATTTTTCAATAAGAAAGTAAGTAGGAAGAACTTTATCACATCAGATCAAGGTATTCATAGAAAACCTAATTTATGAATTAAAAAGAAAAAAAAAAAAAAAAAAACCAGCCACTATATATAACAAAACTAAAACAAACTATAACTTATTACCTACCTTAAATGATTAAGGGCTCTAACTAATGATGCAAATCAGAATACTATAATATATACACCATGTTTGAACATAGTTTTATATACTTGACCATAAGAAAATTTTTAATTAATAAACCTAAATTATACCTAAATTTAGCTAAATTTAACCTAAATTTAGGCCTGAGAATATCATACTCCAGGAATACACATACAGGAATTACTTCCACATGAACATAATAAGGAAAACGGCTGAAGAACATGCAAATTCAAAGTCAAAACAAAAACAAAAAATACATAGTACTTACATGCTACATGCAATGCATGAAAAATATACAACAGATGCAAAATACTATTAATATTTTAAAAATAATTACTACACGAAGACACTTAATATTATTGAAGTCATCATGGCATAGACAAAAACAGTTATGTAATGATACTTAACAATATTTAAATTATCATAACTCTACTTTTTAATTATATGTTCTGATTAATATACTGTAACTCAACTTCTCTTGAAAGAAACAACATACTGAATGGGAAGATGCCATGACAATATATGGTGAGTCTGGCAGGTCTACGGTGGCTAGGCAGTTCTATTCGAATTAAACCAGGTTGCTAATTTTTTCTTCAAGTAGCTGCTAAATTATCATACTTGATATATTTATATGTATGTGTGTATATTTACACACACACATTTCAAAATTATAAAAAAATTACTAACAGTTCAAATGCAGAAACCAAACATTTTCATCCACAATAAAAATACTGCAAGCAAAAATTCACTAATCGAATGGTACATGCAAGGAATTCATTCCAAAACTATTTATAAAAATAGTTATAAAAATAAAAATATTTATAAAAATGATCAAAATAGTTGAGGATACCAATTATTAATAATATAAAGTATATAAAATATCCATGATTCAATCAAATGGTGGAGAACAAATAACAATAAAATAGACCACAACTAGGATTCATCATTAATTTTAATACTTTTTCCTCATAAGTTTTTTAAACATTATTGATTGGATATGTGTTAGCCCAAATTTTAATCTTAAAATATAAACTTATTATCTGATAAAATATTATTTTGTGACCTATAACTTTTTTGTCTACCAATAAAAGAAATGTATAAAAAATATTAGGAAGTACAACAAACAATTTTCCAACAGAAAAAGAAGAATCATGAGCTAAGAAGAAATGGATTTACAAAAGAAAGTACAATTCATGGCAAAATTAAGAAGGAACGGCAAGATATAGAACTATAACAACAAAAAAATAAGTAAAAATCTATAGTGAAAGTTAGGACAATTAATTAAAATATTAATCTTTTTATTTTCAAAGGGTCCAATCTTGTAAATGTAGTGGTATGTTATTAATCCTCCAGTATATCTAAGAAATACAAGAATATTTTAAAATACTATCAAGATTTATTCATACTAATTTTGATCTTTATAAACTTTCGATGAAGTAGGAAAACTGTTATCGTTTTGCTTTCAATGACATTCATAGACATCATTACTATTCATATTAAACAAAATGATAATAAAATAATAATGAAATTGTAATTCAATCAGACTAATTACATCAAATTATAATGCTTAAATATACAATATGTTTTTTACTGATAGACATATTTGCATTGCTATTTTTACATGTTTGCAGAATGTCGATGATTAAGAAGTTGAAGAAATAATTGACTTTTGATTGAGGGATGGGATTTGATGAATGGAGGTCAGCAAGAAATTCCAGATAACTGTGCACGGATATTCCGGAAGATGAAACAAACGAAACAAATTTATTAGTGTTTTAGTCTTATCTCTTAAATACCATATGGTCCCCCATTTACTAGACAGTTACAATTAAAGTGGGGGAATATGATGGAAGCACTAGGAACTGGTGAGCTTTTGAGGGCAAAAACCATACAATTTTATGAGAACTTTCAGACTAAAATAAAACTTGAATAAGAACAATCGAGAAGTATTACATTCTGCCAAAAGAAAAAGGGAAAAATAGGTTCTAGGGATTGGGATAGTAAGTCAAGAGAAGGATGTAGATTTTCATAGTTAAGTGAGTTCAGTTCCTTCCACATTTAATATATTAATTATAATTAGCATATTAAAAAAAAAAGATTTTATTCCATGAAATAAAAAAAAGAGTAATAAAAAATGTCACATGAACACAAACAATTATCAGTGATATCACCTCTGCCTCCAAAAAAAATAGCCCAAAGATAAAAACAAAACAAATGTGACATTTGTAGTCTTTAATGATTCCTTACATTGAAAAAGAAAAGTAGACAAGAAAATTTAATTAATAACTTATTGATAAAGATTGATCTCTCAGATCAGTTGTGATGATGAAGGTTAACAGCATTCATAACTCCATCAGTTTCACCTGGTTTATCAATAAAAGGAACAAGGTATGAGGGAACTCATACTTATATCTATGGAAATATTCATAATCGCTAAATTTCTATAAAACATTGCTTTGCTTTATACTCTCATTTTTTAATGCATGGTAAAGTTATTTTGTGTTTCACTTCAATCAACACTTATTTTTCGATAAATTAGGACTTTAAACTGGGTTCGAAACTAGAGGTGAACCATCACTCTTGAATGATCTACTCCACTTTATAGTCAGTTAGTCATTAATGCTTATAAAAAAATGGGGGCTAACCACTGTTTCGTAAATCATAATCTTTAAAACCAAGAAGAGCAGTTTTTCCCATCACAAGTCGAAACATTGCCATACATTAAATAATAAACAGCTTTTAAGTGTTTATTTTGAAAATATGAATTATAACTTCCTTCTAACCATTTAACAGGGTCTAATTAATTAAGAAGGTTTCAATAATGCCAAGAACAATAAGAAATATCAAATTTTAATATAAATAACCAGATGTGCTAGAATAAGACAAATATATTATACAACATGCATGGTGGTATTATACTTTTTTGGATGCAATCCGGCTTATCCCTCTAAATTAAAAAAAACTTATGATTAACATAAATTGTTCACAAATAACACACAATTTAAACTGCATTTGAGAAAATTCATGATACAATTATAATTACACTTACCACTGAAGCTCAAGTTCTGTGCATAATGATGCCTATAAAGTGCATCGAAAGAAACCATATCCTCAAATTAATTTTTTAAATCATTATGTTATTGGATACCAATCCACAATATGAGCCATCCATCTATGACTATTGTAAACAGCCTTAAATGCATTATCATAAAATAAGCAACATAGACAAGAGAAATACTCAAGAATAAAGCAAAAGCTAATATTTGTAGGTATTTTGTGCATACATGAACTTCACGTTTGAATCCAAATTAATCTATATTTACCTATCCATGTTAGTTACAGGAAATGTTAATACAAAGAAACACATAAATAAAACATAAGCTATAAAATGACAAAAAAAAAAAATGTAGAATATATATAAAGCATTCAAGATTCAAGAATCGATATTACCAAAGAATTAGAGAATTCAATGTAACAAAATTGTTGATATTGGAACAATGTATAACTTCTTGAATGATTAAATTTAAAAAATGAGAAATGCAACAAAAAATCTATAAATACTATTTGGAAAAGTATGGCGATAAAAAGAATAATCACATACTAACAGTACAATGATAAACCACAATAAATTTAACAAGTTTTTTTTTTCCACAGAAAATGTGCTTTTAACGATCAATATATTTAATACTTTATAATAAAACCTTCGATTTTTAGTTGTCTCCTACTACAACAAAAAACCTCAAGAAGTGATCCTAATAATTATTCTAGAAATAAGGAAGGAAATAGTTGGGGGTGCAGTCATATTAAACACTAAATAAGTGGGTACTTATTTTATATATGTAAACAGATATAAAATATATATTATATATATTTTATATTGGAATGAATTATTCTAGAAATAATTCATTCCAAGACAGGATTGAGCTCTTTCATGTAAACAAATTAGTGAAATATATTTAGGTATACATAGGCACAAATGACAATATGGAACCTACACAATTTCTTAAATAGCAAGTTTTCAAAAATAAAATATATAAATAAAACTTTATCAATGGGAATATTTGAACTACTTGACTGAAAACTGACAATAGGCAACTTTTAGGCAACAAAGGATACCAGAAACTTAAGAGGATATCATTGAGCAAAAAATAAAAACAAATAAATAAAATAAGGACTTACTTTTCTTCTCTTTGGCAAGATGTTTCAACAACTGGAGGCTTTTCCCATTGAATACTGGCATCACAATTATGGTGAATATGCTGAAAACATAAAACAAAAAAATATTCATTTAACCATAAAGCAAGTTAATAAATAAAATAATTACTAATCAGCCATTACCATACTAGACATAACATAATAAATAAAAATAAATCAAGCCATACCTCCACATTTGACATAATATGGTTTATGTCCATTATATCCCAAGCTCTTGTGATTTCTGCAAAACTTGTACAAGGTCCTGGACTAACATCACCATTTCCTAAAAATTACAGAACAACCCATTAATATTACAAAATACAAATAAAAAGGTTAATTTAGAAAAAAAAAATGAATGCCCTGATTTCCTAAAATAGGAAGATGTTGAATCACTTTTGATGGGTTCTTCTCTATAAGATATAAAAAACTATGCATATTAAAGTTTTGCAAATTTATGCAAAAATTTATAAGCAATACAAAATATCAATATTTCTGACAAGAATAGAAAATCGTAAAAGATTTAAATCAGAAAGAAACCTTAGAGATTTATTATGGAATGCTAAAATGGACACAGAGTGCTGAATTGGAAACAAAATAATGTTTTAGGCGGATATACCAATAAAGAAAAGAAAGAGAATGAAACTAAATGAGATAGACGGACAGAATAGTATCAAAAAGAAATATTAACAAGTAAGCGGTTAGCATTTAAAGCAAAGACACAGCTGAAAAGAACACATCAAACTAAAACATTTGGACCATCTGAGAACATTGACACTTCAAGCTACCACAATTGAACAGCACATATTTGACTCATCAAGTTCATTTTTTTTGTACTAGTGTAAGGATTTCCAAGAACATTTTGTAATGAACCGTGTCTCTTTTCACAAACTTAGTCATTTACTAATAAATAAATAACTAAGTTAAATATTTTTTAAAAATCTATGTCCGGCCTCTGTTGACTTAGTTTTCAAATATTTGTTATCAGTGTACATTAGTTTCCCTGTACAAGCGGAAAGAAATAGAAGGAATTTAATTACTTCTCAGACCAGGATGTTTGTGTTTGAGTAAAATCCAGTCCTTGCACAAAGCACAATATAAGTGTACTGTTGGATCCATACATTTGTGTATTTATAAAAATTAAAGATTTATTTATTTTAATTTTATAATTTTAACTGATTATTTTTAAAGTAAAATTATTTTAAACAAAAATTACTATACATGTTCAATTGGTTGGAATACAAGAGCATAGATATGTTGTTTGGGCAAGTTTTTGTAAACTCTTTTTTTAAATTTGACATTAGGTTTGAAACTTCCCTGGTATAGATAATTGCACATTCAAAATTAAAATATTGATAAATAAATTACCTGAAGGGCAAACAGATAACTCCAATTCCCTAGTAGGTTTGTTTCTGCCAGTCATTCTTGAAGCTATTCTGTGTGGAACATTAGGTACTGCCTAAAATATAAAATGTAATAAAAAAATTTACAAGAGGCCAAAAAGAACTAGAATTTTTACAAATATATATATATATATATATATAAAATGAATGTTTTTAAAACAAACATAGCAGTTATGCATTGTAAATACATTCTGAAGAAGAGTAACTAGGACAATTAAAGTTAAAAAGGATCAAATTTATAATTATTATATTTAATTTCTAACCAATATAATATTGAAATAATGTTACAAAAATATTAAATATCAAATTGTTAAAAAAGTCTTTGGGAATAAGAGTAGATTTATTTCAGATTACATATTTTAAACATTATTGAATACTACTCTTTAAAGTACGAGGGTGGTTTGAAAAGTTCTCGGAATCACCGCTAGATGTCAGTGCTAGAGCAAGGAGGTTCCCGCGCAATAATCACACATCCTTTATGAGTGAACACGTGGCGTGAGTGGTAGTGACGACTCTTTGTTGTTGTTTTTTGCGTAGCAACAACAACAAACAACGCCCGCCCGCACACAAGTGCTATTGCCATTGCAAAACTTCATGAACTGAGGTACGAATTGTTGCCACATCCACCTTGTTCACCTGATTTGGCACCATCAGACTTTCATCTCTTCCCCAAGCTGAAAATTTTCTGAGGTGGATGGAGATTTCATTTCCGGAATCTCATTTTCGAGATGGGATCAAGGCATTGGAACATCGCTGGACCAAATGCATTATTCTACAGGGAGAATATGTTGAAAAATAAAAGGAGTTCCACCGAGGTAAGACACTCCTTTCTAGTACATTCTGAGAACTTTTCAAAACACCCTTGTAAAATCCATAGTTTTTACCTACATTCATCCATCTCTCTATCAGTAATTGGGTTTGATGCCTGGACTACTCTGGTATTAAGGCAAAGAACTCTTCACATCCGATTTTTAAGTCCACATAACTATTTAAGCTCTAGCTTTTTTAAAAATGAGCCATAGATCTAAACAAACTGTAATCTGATGGTAAAATAAATGGGCTAAACTCAGGATGAAGCAAAAAGTTTACTCCTTAAAGTTCTAACTATTTGTCCCTGGTCAAACCAGAATGATATGCAGAGTTATTGTAGTGTTGCTAAATTGGTTTCATTTGACCAAAGCAAGGTACTTAGCACACAAAACTACTTAAACTCTGTCTAGATGTTTACAGCAAAGGTTTGACTCCACTGCCTGACCAGCAGGAATACCAGGCATCGAAGTTCTATCAAAGACAAAACATCGCTTTTATTCCCAAACCGATTTTGAGAAACTTTCGGTTGTGCAGATTTACCTGAATGTACATGCTGATTATGTTTGCTAAGTTTTTTATTTGTTTTTTTTAAATATCCACTTTTAGTCACTTGTGATATTTTTTTCAATTTTTCATCTTTCGGATATTGAAGGAAAATAATGGAAATAAACTCTCTGCTAGGCTAGGGCCTCTATCAAGTCATGTGGCTCGGACGTTGGTCTAAAATTTTGTATGCCCAGGTTTTTAAGATGATGAGCAGTTGTGGCCATTACAATGGTTGTATTAGGGGTTCTGGTCTACTCATTCAATAAAAATGTCATCATCAATGAGTGACCTGATCTTGGTTCATCTTCAAGACTCATATCCCCATTGTATTAGGAACTGAACCAAAGTCCGGTACTATTTGTATAATCAACTCTTCTTCTTTGGGACAAATTTCTTCAGCAGCTGCTTGCGCTAATAGACCTTTTTTCAGTAATGCCTCGATTACATTTTTTTTTCATATGTCATTATACGTATGTTTTATAAATGTAAATGACCCCTTAACTGAAGTCACAAGATATTAAAGGATTAGATACAGTAAAATTTGATATAAATAGGAGGAACTAAAACATCTTGTAGGATTAACTGTAAGAGTTGGAATAAAATGTTTGATTCATGCAAGGATTTTTGTAACAATCTGGAAATTTAATTAAAAATTACCTTCCAGATTTAATTATAACTGCATCCCAGAATAAAAAATATTATGAAATAAAAATAAGTTACATAATAATATGAAAAAAAAGAAGATATGGAAAAAAAAAGCTTGAAAAAAGAATTAATGCTAACATACCCCTTCTTCATCAGGTTCAAGTTCATTAAAGGCATGAGATGGATTACTAACTTTCTGTAATAAGTCTAATGCGATCCTCTTGTTCATTTCAATACATAAAAATGGGTGCTAAAAAATAAGTAAATAAATGTTAACTTGGAACTGGAGTAATGATCAATAGTAAATGGATAATAAATCATAAAAGGAGGACTACTAGTTGCAATAATCAAATAATAGCCTGTAACTATGTTATGTTATTCATGATTTAGTAACTCAGTAAATATCTAAAAATTCAGAGAAAACGACATTGTGTCAGCTGATTCAAATGAGTCACTAGTCACTAGTAATATTTTTTCAACTTATGGATTATTAAAAGTTTTCTAGAAATAAGTCTAGAAAACTATAACTTTTCATTTTATTTTATTCAATAGATGAGCTAGCTCTTTTCCCTCCACCCGAATAAGACGTGTTTAAAAGGAGAAGGTGTCTATGAACTAAGTGATATATTAATGTAAATCTAGGTAATAATGTTTCTGTTATATCAGAGAAGCTGTGAAGCTTGAAAGCTCTGAGAAGATAGATACTTAGAAAGCTTATTAAGTTAGCAAGTATGGTGGGAAATGTCTGATAATTTAAATGTAGGAATATCATTGCGGTTTATTTTAAGAATACACAAATATCACATAAAATTAGCAGGTATGACTAATGCTGCTTACTGGACATGGCTGCTTCTGTTTTTACCAATATAGGTTTGAATAGGAGAGTAGAATGTCCAGCATGCACGGCAATAGAAGGCAGCATGGAAAACATATTTTTTCATTCCTCACAGTGATTACCGTTTCCAGTTAAGATCGATGACAAAAAAATTAATAAGAAACATACAAGAAAAGTGGGAATGTGTGTATTTTATTTAGATGTAAAGATATTTGTTTAATTAATAAACCAATGCTGATCAAATAGATTGAGTTTCTATTACTTGGAATAGTTATCAATCCATCAACAGACATATTGAATAACATAACATTACTTGTAAATAAGACCAATGAGATAACTTTGAGTTAAGTGGTATTGCCTTACGTTACTATCCATCCAACTATGATATGTAAGTTGGTAAGGTTAAAAAAGTATAATTACAATGTCTTTCATCAAAATAAAAAAAAAACAGCGTACTATTACATCCATGACAACCATTGATAAACAACTTTATTAAGTAAACAGATAATTATTTATAAAATTTTTATTACCAAAAGTAGTTTCTCTGCAGTAGGCCGTTTTTTAGGATTCTTGGTTAAAGCAGTCTTAATGAAATTGTGAAATACCTGACTCCTAAAAGAAAATAAATAAACAATAATATTGATAACAATAATAAATGAAAATAATCCTTAATCAATAAATATATTATAAAAGAAAGTGTACAATGTGAGAGCTGGTAAAACTCAGAAATGAGCCCCGGTACGGTCAAGGGATTTATATGGTGTGGTAGATCTCTATCTCCCGTCCATGAAGAAGGTTTCCGTTTTTACCTGAAGGGCGTGGTTTTGAAGATATAAAGGCTGGAAGTTACGTCCTCTAGAAATTTCTAGAACATCTGAGAGTATTCAAGAGCATTCCACAACATCCCAGAATGTTGTTCGGATGTTCGGGAACATTCCAGATCATTGTGGAGCATTCCAGAACACTCTTGAATGTTGAGGAATATTCCAGAACATTGTGGACCAATCGAAGACTTTTTCTATGGGGGAAACTACGTATTGATAGGAGTATATAAAGCAAGATCTGTTGTGGGCTCAAATGTTCCAGAATATTCTGGAATGTTTGGGAATATCCCTGATCATAGTGGAATGTTCCAGAACACTCTCGAATGTTGTGGAACATTCTGGACCATTCGAAGACTTTTTTGTAAGAGAGGAGCTACGTTCTGATTTACCTTGGTATATAAAGTAAGATCCGTCGTGGGTTCAAACGTTCCAAAACATTCTGAATGCCGTATGTTTCTATCTCTGGATGTCGCTTCACGAAATACAGGGACCAAAAAATTTCACAGATCTCAAGACTGTTGGCGGTTACCTATGCCAGACGTACAGAGAAGCATGTCAACGCTTAGGACTACTGGAAAATGTCAGCAGACGGTATAAAGCACCATGCTGTGGTTGCTAATGTTGTAAATAAAATTAAAAAAGAAAACCACTGTAAATAATTCAATAATAAAGAGCATTTTATATCTATATCTATCTATCTACTGGAAAATGTCAACCATTGGGTATTAACATTACAAAAAGCCTCACTCACAGCCTCAGCTGAGCAAATCATAGACTTATTTGCCATAATTCTAACAACATGTAACCCTTTGAATCCAAAACAGCTATGGGAATCCTTCAAAGAGAGAATGAGTGATGATATTCAACGACAAAATTTTGAATCAAACACTCATTCGTCTAGAAGAGAAATGTTTAGTGATAAACAACCAGACCTTAGTACAACTTGAGATGCCAGCACCACGACAAGATGCTTTCAGTGTGCTAAACTTCGAAATTGCAAAGGAAAGAAGCTACAACCCCCCACAAACTACTTCAATACATTGCTCACAACAAACCACTTCTCAATGACAGTAAAAACAGAAAATTACAACGTTATCATGGACCGGATCAACAACAACACTGGTGGAATTATTTACATAGACGCACAGGCGGCACCGGGAAAACGTTTTTAATAAATCTATTGCTGGCAGAAATACATGCTAAAGAATACATCGCACTTGCACTGGCATCATCTGGGATTTCCACCACACTTATGAAAGGAGAACGAACAGCCCATCCCGCCCTACATCTACCGTTGAATATAGCCAAAGAACAATTCCGGTATGTAAAATCAAGAGCATCTGGAAGAGGTGAACTACTAAAACAAGCTAAAATTATCTTCTGGGGCGAATACACGAGGGCACATAAAAACTCACTCAAAGCCATGGACAGAAAATTACATGAGTTGCGAGGAAACTCTGAAGTAATGGCAGGAGCTCTATTCATACCATAGGAAGATTTTCGACAAACACTTCCAGTTATCCCCAAGTCAACACCAAGAAATCATGTATGCTTTAAAAAATAATATCTCTGGCGAAACATACAAATACTGCGACTAACAAAAAATATGAGAGTTGAACTATCGAAAGACGAAACAACAGCACATTTTTCTCAACAACTTTTACAAATAGGCGAAGGCCCATTATCCTACTGACCAGATGACTGACCTCATTGAACTCAACAGTAATTTCTGCAACATAGCCACTACTGAAAGCGGAGGGCAATTTTAGCAACTAAATATAATATTGTCAACGATATCAGCTTTAATATTCAAAAGAAAATTCTCGGTGAAGAGAGAATAAACAAATCGATCGACACGATGGTAAACGTAGAAGAAAGTGTCTAGAGAATTTTTAAATTCTTTGCAAGTACCAGGAATGCCATTACATTGCCTTTGACTGAAAATTGGATCTCCGATCATACTACTCAGAAATCTTAACTCACCGAAACTATGTAATGGAACAAGGATGATCGTCAAACAGCTATCGAATAACATCATCAAAGCCGAACTTACGACTGGGAAGGACAAAGGACACACAGTATTTATCCCCAGAATATCACTGATATCTACTGAATTGCCATTCCAATTTAAAAGACTCAATTTTCCAATCAAATTAGCCTATAGTTTTACAATTAACAAGCGCAAGGACAAACTTTAAAATATCGCGGCACCAACCTCAAAGACTTCTGCTTTTCTCACGGTCAACTACTCACGTTTACCTTGCTCTCAGTAGGAAATTCGAAAAATTTATACATATATACTCCGGATAACAAAATGAAAAATGTTGTTTACAAACAAGTAAATAGAAGTATTGTAGTTAGAATATATTTTCAATAAAAATTTTGTATCTCATATATTATACCTACAGGTTATTCTGTTATCCCAACTACCACACAATCTCATGTAAACTCCCTGAGCGAAGCCGGATACACTAGCTAGTTAAAAATATATTAAGTATAACAATTAAAAAAGTTTTTAGTAGCCCTGCAAGTAAAGTGTGGTTTCAAAACGAAAATTGACCTTTTTGCATATGCACCACTTTTTCCCTTCTTACTTACTTAGAATCCTATTACATAGAAAGAATTTTATTTAATAAGATGGCACAATATTAATTACCTTGAATAGTTTCAAGTCATAACCACTGAAAAGTTTAAGTCTAGAATATCTCAATTCTTGACTACTAAATGTAAAATAATCCAAAAGACAATAAATAATAAACAATACAAAAGTGTATGCAATAATTATTACTACAATAAATGCTATAATTTATGAATGCATTTACAATAAATGCTATAATTTATGAATGCATTTACAATAAATGCTATAATTTATGAATGCATTATCTATAGTGAAGTAATTTTACCATTTATCTTTATCTTTAAGGGTTGGAGGCTTGAATCCACTCTTTGACATTAAAAACAATGCTCTCATAGGATGAAGATCGAACATAGGTGGTTGCAGTTCTGCTAATTCAATTGCAGTAATGCCAACAGCCCAAATATCACAAAGCTGGTTATAACCACCTTTTCTCTCCACAGCTGCAACCTAAGAAAAAAGTTAATAATAATTATTATAATTGTTACTAAAAATAACAATAATAGAATAAAAAAAGATGCATGCTTGATGGTCAAAGTGAGGAAAAAAAACTGTTGTGGATGAGAATTGATGATCCATTTTCAACTGAAATGTGTTTTTAACATAAACAATAGTGTATAAAAAAAAAGACCGTTTTCAACCAAATATTTGTATTATTATTTCATTAATATAAAACACAATTAAAACTGAAAGTATAATCCATTGCTATCTACCGTAATTAGCATCTGCTACCCAATTGCTTGATCCCACCCTGATACCATTCCTTGGGATAGCTGTCAAAGAACTCTTGGACCGCAATTTCAACTTCCGCAAAATTATCAAATTTTTTCCCTTGAAGAAAATGGACCATGGATCGAAACAAGTAGAAATCCGATGGTGTGAGGTCTGGAGTATATCATAGATGAGGCAGGAGTTCGAACGCATGAAGTTCTTAAAAAACTTTTCTTTGGTCCGACGGGAAGTGTGAGAACGAGGATTATTTTGTTGGAATAAAAATCCTTTTTGCTTCTTCTTTGAAACAAATAACTAAACTGTGGCTTTTTTTGAAGAATTCGAATGGGATAAAATAAGCTTCATGAATGCTTTAAAGGGATTATTAAGTACATATAAATAGGATTAAAATATTTACAGTTCTTTGAAATCTTAAATTTGAAAACGTCATTTTTTATACAATCTATTATAGGATTAAAGTTAATTAACATAATACCGAACAAAAGACTGGTACCTTTAATGAAACTAAAATTCTAAATGAAGCTTAACAATGTGAAGTCAAAAATCATATATTCCGAGAAACTATTAAATGTTTAAATGTAAACTAAACAAGCATGATCCTTGACTTAGTTTTAATGGTGCAACTAATAATTTTAAAAGAGGGGAGGATTGACACCCACTGATTATTGTATTGATACTGAATAATATTGAGTCTTGGTTTTGATGCCATGTAGCTTCCTTAATCTTAATATATTAAATAGCTGGGGATAGTCCCTTCATTCATGCAGGGGACATTTCATGAATGACGACTCATTCGATATTTGTATTCACGCATGTCTTATTCGTATTAATTTCCTTTATAGGCAAATCTAAATGTATTTATACAATAAGGGACCAAAGGTATAAATACATTAAATATTTGTATTTACAAATAAAAATATATCGTCGCCGTCAAAACAATACCGCCTATCTACACTTTGGGCCATTTTACAGGAGAGAGAAAAAAACCGTGCCATATGTTATATTTTTTATGTATATCGGCTATCTTTCAATTGCTAATTACAGCACTTCCTTGCGTTCAACCTTGAAAACTATTTTTAATAGTGTGTAATTCAACCTATAGAATGTGTTACCATTACTAACTCATTTTCACCAAAAGTTGTAGATAGGCGGTTTAAAAGTTACTGTATTCAAAGAAAACATTGATTTTATTTGATTTTATTTGATTTCACAAAATGTTTTTAAGCACATTTACGCTGGTATATTTAAATATCCAGGTCAAAATGTAGGGGAGTGTTTAGTAATATCCAAATACTTCAACATTTGGCTATTGCCAAAATATACATTACAACTGTTGGTACTAAAATTACTTATGCAATAAGAGAACAGAGCAAAATATTAAATAAACTAATTTAAAAAGACACACATTCATGCTTACAAAATTATTACACACATATAAGCATGTAAAATTATTATAAAAAAACTATAAATTTAAGGTATAGTTTTAAGTTTGAGATAGATTTTTTTAAAACCAAATAAATATTAAGGCTAAGCTTCTACAATAGGATACTAAAATATAAAATGACAGGAAAGATATGTACAGTAAAACCTCTATTATCCGTCACACTCTGTTAACCGTCACCTCAGTTTTGAGAAATAACAAAAAAATGTGTATATATTGTTTGGTTGCTAAAGTCATAGGCACCTAAGAATCAATCGTAGTGTCTTGACAACTTCGATTCCTAGAATCTGTTGTTTACTCAAAATCTAGCCTTCCTCACACACATTTCTCAGAAATTAATTATCTCCCCATCTCTACCTAATGTAGCTTCCGCAGTTGAACTACCTTCATTCTTCATTCTTGTCTTACGGGAACTTGTCGTTTTCTTAAAAGTACGTATAATAATTTTGAAAAAAAGACAAAGGAAGAGTTTAGATCTCGCTACTAAGTTTGAAATTGTAAAACTTTTACAAAAAGGTGAAAGTGCTTCAATCTTAGCAAAAATCTATGATATTCCTCGGACGACAGTTTATAATATAAAACATGATGGGGACTAAATAGAAAATTTTGCTGTGGAAATGGAAGTGTGTGTAGGAGATGCGGCTAAAAAGAAGACTATGAAAGTTCCCACAAACGGTAAGTTAGATGAAGCATTGTTTCAGTGGTTTGTTCAGCAACGAAGTCAGGGACTACCGCTAACAGGTCCAATAATCAAAGAAAAGGCCCTTCATTTTAATCAAATATTATACGGCGAACCAACATTCGAAGTTAGTGAAGGGTGGTTGGACAAATTTAAATCTCGGCATGGCATTCGACAACTATGTACGTGCACAAACGTAGAATGTTACGATTATTAAGAAGGGGCATACTATGTTTGTGCTAGTCCTAGGAAAGAGCTAAACTCCACCTTTAAATTGATATTAATTTCTCAAGAGGGAAAAATGGACATACAATGATTGTGCTTTTAGCCATCGATGTACGTAATTATTATTATTTTATTAAAATATTTTTACTACATATATATATCTTATTAGTACGTAAATAAGTTACGAGTACATATAGAATGTCGAATGTTTGAAATATATTGCTCAATTTATGTGTATTTATACATATAACATATGTCTCACTCCCACATCCGTCTATTTCCCAAATCCCTCACCATCTTGGTCCCATACCTTGACGGATAATCGAGGTTCGACTGTATTTCTATAAAATTATATAATAAATTTAGCTTTGAACCTTTATTAGCTTAGAATTTAAATATTTTAACAATATCATTGACATATTTTGGCTATTTTCTATTCCCTTCATTGACATTTTTAATTTTTTTAAAATAAGAAACTTCACTATGAATTACCTCAGGAGCCATCCAATATGGTGTGCCAATAAAAGATTTTCGCTTGTTAATGGTAGCTGTTATTTGAGCAGACACACCAAAATCGGCTAATTTCACATCTCCATTTTCAGTAAGTAGAATATTAGCTCCCTAATTATAAAATATACAATTATAAGAAAATAATTTTATTTTTTTAGCTTTGTGTTAGAAAATAATAATAAGCAAGAAAGTCTAAAATATTTTGTGAATTAGGATAGCGAAAACAAAAAACCCTAATGATAATCAAGCAAGAAAACAAGTTTCCAGTCTAAACAATTATTTATTATTTAAAAACGTTTCGACATTAAGTCATTTTCAATAGTTAAATATAAGCATTGTGCATCATCCAAACATTGTATATATCTCAATAAAGTAATAAGTCAAATTATCTGCACAGACAACAATTACAATTAAAAACACTTTTTTTATAATTCTAAAAACTTGTCCTAACAATTAGTGAAACAAGTATAGATACCTCTGAAAGTGCATTACTAAATAATTAATTTTTAAATTTATCATCCAAGGGATCAACTTATTCCCCATGGTTAAATGTTAGTCTAAGAATGATTTAAACCTTTGAGCTGTGAGGTAAGAGGTGAGTTGTATATAATTTTTACTATTGTTTAATTCCTTTAGCATTAAATTATTATAAATATATAAATCAACAAAAACAATTCTTTAAAATTATCCTTAATCAGTATAATTAAAATATGATGTTTTACAAAAATTATATGGGATCAATTAAGAGATTAGAAACTGTGGGTAGGTTACTAGGTCAGGTTGTCATTATTCTTACTTAAATTGTTGTGATTAATTTTAAAATAATGGATTCATCCAAAAGTTTGTCTATTTCTAATGCCTCTTTTTTGTCATTCACTATATTATTTATGTTGTAATTTATGTATAATGCTTCTAAATATTTTTTTTAACAGTGTTATTTTCTTTGTGCAAAATTTTGGGTTTATTAAAATTAAAGGAACGAGGGTGGTTGGAAAGTTCTCGGAATGTACTAGAAAGAAGTGCAAGTTGACTTAAGTTTACGATCCTCCATGACCTTTTTATGCACTTTTGCGATAAATTCTGGGTTTGTAGCACTTTTTGGCCGTCCACTATGCGGCTCATCATCTAAGTTCTCCCGACCAAATTTAAACTCGCTGGTCCACTTGGCACCAGTTGAGTTTGAAGGAGCAGAGTCCCCCAGGGTGTTCTGAAAGTCGGCATGAGTTTCCTTTACTTTCGTACATTTCTTTACAAAGTACTTAATCACTGCTCGAATCTCAGTTTTTTCCATTGTCACAAATTACTACGCAAAAAAAACAACAAAGACTACCACTACCACTCACGTGTTCACTCACAAAGGATGTGTGATTATTGCGCAGGAACCTCGTTGCTCTAGCACTGACATCTAGCGGTGATTCCGAGAACTTTTCAAACCACCCTCGTATGTAATTAATTTGTACAATGGGTTGAAAGTGCAGTATTAGTTTTGGTTGTGGGTTTTAGATTATTTTTATGGTGATAAATTCTATTTTTTAAATGTGTGCTAGTATGTCCTATGTAGTGCTTATCGCAATTATTACAACTGAGGTCATATACTACATTTTTGTTATCTAAAAGGGGTATTTTATCTTTTTGACTATTAATTATATAATAAATAAAAAATATTTGTTTATAGTGGAAACTGGTTTTCTTGCTTGATTATGATAATTAAAAGTTTGCATTCCAGTGTAGTATATATGAATTAAAACCCTAATGATTAAAGAGCTGTAGGAGTTTTAAATAAATTAGTAATACATAATTGGAAAAATTAATGCTATGCAAAATCAAACAAGTAAGAACTAATCTACACACAATATTTTTACCTATGGTTTTCGAGATTCAGTCAATTCTTTCAACTTCATTTTGGCAACGTTTCGAGACTATGTTGGTCTCATAATCATGCCAAATTCATGACTTGATCATTTGATCACAACACTTTACAATACTTACATACACATGCAAGTATTGGAAAGGTATTTGGCTGATTAGTGCATTAATGTCTATTCGTCATCAATTTCGGATGATTATGAGACAAACATAGTTTCGCAATGTTCCAAAAAAGCAATATATATATTACTATTTATAAATGAAAACTGAGTAATACGTACGAATGAATAAGTAATTACCCAAAATGTAAATTTAGATAATTGATAAGAAATCTAAAATCACCTTGATATCCCTATGCATCTTTCCCATACCATGAAGATAAGCAAGTCCATGGAGTGTTTCCTTACACATGTACGATATTTGAAGTTCTGTTAACGGGCCAGTTACTATTGAAAAAAAATTCAATAATAAATACCAAATATGTTGGATTATGTTGCATAATTTGATTACAATATAAATTTATTCCTTACTGTGATATATATCCTGTAATGAACCTCCACCACAATATTCCATGCATATCCACAACTTATCCCTCCTTAAATAGCTGCCATAGTAAGCAATTATGTTTTGGTGCCTACAATCTTTCATCATTAATATTTCCTGTTGTATAATAGCGAAATCATCACCTTTAAAAAAAGAAAAATTATGTAGTGACATTCTATTTAAAATTAGAATAAACAAATAAGGCTTTATTTTAGATAAAAAATTATAAATATCAATCACCAAATTGACTATTTCTATAATAGTAGTAAAACTTAGAGATACCATGGTTTATTAAATATAAATTTCTGATATGATTATCAGTAATTAATATGTGGGATAACACTAATATAACAGGATAACAGTCAAAATAACACTAAATAAGAAAAAACA
Organism: Troilus luridus; assembly: GCA_964056705.1. NCBI lineage: Eukaryota > Metazoa > Arthropoda > Insecta > Hemiptera > Pentatomidae > Troilus > Troilus luridus. The sequence continues at coordinate 82,141,066 of OZ057412.1, forward strand.
TTTTTCCTCTCAATCAGTAATTAATATAGTTATTTACAATTTCTTCATTAAATTTACATTTAATCATAGTTATTTCTGATAATATATCAGAATAGGACACACCATTTTTCATTGTAATTAAAACTAACAAACACATCAATCAAATCTAAACAATATATTCTAAAATATCTTACTTGCTAATTTTAGCGGATATACAATTATTTAAGTTATTGTGAATGGCATTTTTTATAAATTGCTATGTATCATACTGGGCGGCATCATAAAAATAAATATGTTTTTTGCACAAAGAGCAATGTCTGGTTTGCGAGAAGTAGGTTGCTCAAGTTGAACCACATCTTTTCACACCACCACATGGTCAAGGTAGGTGAAGAGATAAGAAAAGAGGGGGGTCGAGGACTCAACTTGTAGAGGGACTCTCTGAACACATCCCGAGGAGGAAAGAAGACTCGCGGAGAACATCCGGAGCAGGAAACAGCGAACAATGCTGGGCTACCAATAGACCTAAGCTACCCCTGTTTCACAGATAAGTGTAATTTAAGTCCTGTATTTTATGGCAATCCTCAATTACATCTGAGTCATTTCTAAAGGAATATATTGAATCATTGATCTTGTTTAAAATCATAGTAATAAAGTATATCTATTTTAATTCTTTTGGTGCTTACTTAACCCAGATGCACTACATATTAATGAATAATATATTGATGGTATAATTTATTAGTAAAATTGTAAACATAAGACAGACCTCTGGGAAAGAATCCAATTAAGACTTAAGTTAGAGATAATAATTTGAGTAATCATCTTAAATGATTACTCTGGCATCCCCAAAGTTTATAGAGTAATCTTAACATTAATACATTAAATAAAATAATTAAATACCTGGTTCCAGTTTAATAACCTTGATGGCTGCTAAATCATTTGTAGAAAGTCTTTTGGCCTGAGAAAAAAAAGGGATATTAGAAAACATTATTTTTGTCTTGGTTTATTAGTGTATGTCCACTGATTTTATAAATTTGTATCATACTTGGTCAAAATTCAAAAATTTAAGTATAGTGTAGGTAACTTGGCCAAGATAAACCATGAGAACACATACATTAAATAACAACTAATATTTTTTTCAAATATTCAAGAGCCTTCTCGTCAACAACCCACTAAGTCACAAGCCATTTTTTTAAAACTTTTCTTAAAGTATTAAAAAAAAAAATCATCAAGTACTATTCAATATGATTAAGTTCTAACTGCAGTATTGTTAACAATAGAAACCCCCTAGTAAATATAGTTTGGTTTAACTAAATTCAGTGTAAAGGGGCTATAAAGTAGAACAGTTGTAAAATGTTTTATGCTTATTTTCTTAAATAGTCCATAGTATGTGACTGTTTTTCTCCACCCCTTCAAAGGCTACAGATTAATGCAACAACTCCAAGAAAAACTTCCAGTTTTACTGAATTGTAATTTAGTATAAATGAAGTTGAGGTTTCTTTGGGGACTGGTCTAGATTTAACTCCTGATTAACGAAAAAAATGTTTTAATGAGAACACAGAAGTAAGTATTTTTGTAATTTGATATAAGAAATTCACTTTATAACTAGTTGATAATCTAATAAACAAATACTTTCTAAGTATTTCTTAGAGTAATTTTTTTTTGTGAAATAAAACAGAACTTTACCACAAAATAAAGTATTTGTTCCGCAAGTTGTAGTTACAAGTTTTAAAAGTTCTAGATGAAATGATTACCGAACTATACACATTACCCAAAATTACATTCTATTTTCCATACTAAAGCTCATGGTAACATATTTTTGGAAAATATTAAAATGGAAACGAATGAAAACTTAAAATTTGTTGTGACTCAACTCGAAGCAACGACGTGTGGAAATATTATCAAAAATAAAATTTTTTAAGTTGATCAAAACAATTATGATGATAATGAACTATGAAATGGAACTATCCTTAAAAATAAAACAGACATTGATAAATTTAAATGAATAATTCATACATATTTAAAATAATTTTTCCACATTCCCAATAAAAATCTTTAAAAAATACATTAAAAACCAAAATAATCTTATAAAATAGATTTTCAAAAGGCCAGATGACTCACTCAGCATGCCTTCTATAAAACAGAGATTGTCACTAATTTATTTAAATTACTTTTGGACTCAAAGTAATTCTTTGATGGGTAGAGATAATTTTAATTCATACTTTTTAGTAGGGGTGAGCCTAGTGCAGGGCTAGTGGGGTTTAACAGCCCCCCGGGAACCTGAGTTCAGTACACAGCACAACGTATAGCCGGACTGAACTCAAGGAGACAACATAACGTGCGTCATAAGGATCTTAAAATAGCCACCTGGAACGTTTTAACTTTACATATACCGGGAGCCTTGCATAGGCTTATTACTGAATTAGACAACTACAATATTGACCTAGCTGCTATCCAGGAAGTTAGATGGACTGGCCAAGGTACCTTCAGTAAAATAGGACACACGATTTAATACAGTTGTGATAACAGGCATCATATCTATGGCACAGGCTTCATTTTTAATAAGAAAATATCCCAGCTCATCATTGGCTTCAAACCAGTCAGCCCACGAATACCTAAGAGTTACCTAAGAGTAAAAGGGAAATTCTACAATTATAGTATGATGAGCATACACGCACCAACGGAACCATCTGACACTGAAGAGAAGGACCTATTTTACAGCGACCTGGAAAGATGCATTGATGACTGCCCGTGAGCGGATATAAAAGTAGTAATCGGTGACTGCAATGCTAAGGAACAAATATTTAGACCTACCATAGGGAAGCATAGCATCCATGATGTGACGAATGATAATGACCAAAGACTCCTAAACTTGGCTATGTTGGTAGTCGGAAGTACACTCTTCCCTCACAGAAGAATTCACCTGGCAGCATGGCGCTTGATGGTTTTACCACAAATCAGATTGATCATGTTTTAATGAGCGCCAGACATATATCTAGTTTAATGGATGTTAGAGTGTACAGAGGAGCAAACATGGATTCCGACCATTACCTCACTGTAGTCCGCATAATAGCAAGAATCTCTGTAGTAAGAAACCATGGAAGAGCTCGTAGAGACAAGTTCAATATACAAAAGCTCAAGGATACTGATGCAATAGCACAATATCAGACTCAAATGGATGCAACAATAAGGAAAATGGACCAGACTGGCGAAATTGACCCGAGATGGGCTGCTTGCAGGGAAGTCATGTCAACAGTGAGCGGTGAGGTTCTTGAACAAGTAGAAATGAGCCATGGTTTGATAATGAATTTCAGGAGGCCAAGGAGCAGAGGAACATAGCATACCGTCTTATGGTGCAACGGTATGCAACAGTGCGAAACTCTGTAGAAGAGTATAGGATCAGGAGAAGAGAAGAGAAGCGTGTCCACAGGAGAAAAAAAAGAAAATGGGAGAAGGATCGACTAGAGGACATAGAATAATTCAGACATCAAGGTGAAATAAGGAAGTTCTTTCAGATAGTGAATAAAAGTCGAGCCCCTTTCAAGCCCTTAGTGAGTGCCTGCAAAGATGAGGATGGTTCGCTTATGACAGAGAGAAGTGATGTTCTCAGAAGATGGAGGAAGATGGAGCGACAATCCAAGAGGGAGACCTGGAACCACCTGATGACGAAGAGATTGCTGAGGCTATTGAAAACTTAAAAAACAAGGCCCCAGGTATCGAAGCAGCTTTTTATTTATTTTATTCCCCTTAAAGAAGCCGCATTAAAGATTGGTCTGGTTGTAAACCAGAATAAAAGTAAATACATGATGGCGGGATATCGAGACGCAGCAAGAAGAGGAGCTGAGGTCCAAATTGGAGAATTTATTTCTGAACGGGTAGATGAATTTGTCTACCTAGGGACGCTGGTAAATTTAAACAATGAAATGCAGCTGGAGATAGACAGGAGATTAGTGGCTGCTAACAGTTGTTATTTTGGACTGCAGCGGCACATGATGAACAAATCTGTCTAGAAGGACTAAATTACAGCTCTACAAGACACTAATAAGGCCTGTCGTCACCTACAGCTCCGAATGCTGGACACTATCCAAGAATCGAGAGCTGGCTTTACTGAGGTTCGAGCGGCGCATCTTCCGAATAATATTTGGTCCAGTGTGTATTAATCAAGAGTGGAAACTAAGGACCAATGCGAAACTACAAATGTAGTACCAAGAAGCCGACCTGGTCAGATTTATAAAAGTGGGGAAATTAGGTTGGGCCGGACATGTGGCGAGGATGACGGATGACCAAATTCCTAAGAAGCTCCTTAACGAACAGATCCGTGGACCAAGACCAGTTGGACGTCCCAAATTGCGTTGGGCAGATGGCGTCGCTGCCGATGCAAGGTCTATCCTTGGGATAAGGAATTGGAAGGCGGCTGCTCTGAACAGGGATGACTGGTGGCGTCTGTTGCCGGAGGACTTGACCCACCACGGGTTGTAGTGCCATTAAAGAAGAAAAAGACCTGTGGTCTAGTGGTTAGCATGACAACCTACTGAGCTCAATGCATAAAGTGTCTTGGGTTCAGTACATGGTAGACTGTACTGTTTCTAAGACAATGTTTGTGCAGGAAAGTGATTAGTCTGAGATCACCTACAACTGCCAGGTTTTTCCCCTATTAAGGGTACCTCTTTAATAGATGTTAGGTGAGCCTAGAAGGGTAGATCCCACAAGGTCCATCCGGGACTGTCAACAAACATATTAAGTAATTTATCTTCCACATCTGGATTTGAAACCGGGGCATTTACCATCAAGAACCAATCTATCCCACTCATAGTTACAGGAAATTGAAACTTTGTATTTGGGCTAAGTGATATCTGGATATTATAATAAATTACTAATGTAATCAATTACTTAAAGGTCAAAATAGATTTTTATAAAAAATTATCTCATTATTAAAAATTATCACAGCTGTTTTAGCTTTTCCAATGAGTTTCTGTCAAAACAATACTGCCCATTTACAACTTTTGGTGAAAATGAGTTAGTAACGGTAACGCATTCTACAGGTTGAATTACACACTAAGGAAGGCACGTATTAAGGTCAGCAACATGGCAGAGTATGATTTATTGATGCTTCTCTTCAATAGTTCTAAAAAAAATTGCCAAGTCTACATTCGGTTTTTTTTTCACTCATGTAAAATCACCCAAAGTGTACATAGGCGGTATTGTTTTGACAGCGACAAATGGTAGGTTTTAGGACAAATAAGAGACCAAATAATGGATAAGAAACTGAACTATCTACATTCTCAAAATTGTTTATGTTAATGTGATACAAAGGGTCAAAAATACAAAAATCGAAAAGGTAAAGGTTGTATTATTGGTCATAACTTTTAAATTGACAAAATTAGCAACTTAGTTTAGAGGAAAATGCTAATTAATAAGTAAATGTCAACAAAATGGATCTATGAATTGATAAACTCAGTTTTACAGAAATTATGAGAAATATATTTTCAAAATGAGTGCTTTCGACTTTATTCCTTTCAATGTTCACGATCTTAATTCAATAGAATCTCAACTTCATCATATAATAATAAATCAGTGTTCATTAGTGCACATGGAGAAGGGCATGGGTAGGGCTAGAATTAATTCTAAATTTTGCATTTTAGACTCATAAATTACTATATCACAACAAAGCATTTCAAACATGTTTTAACTTTTATATTTTTTAATATATATTTTTAAATGTGTACGACAAAGTCATACCCACATCAGATATTTTGGCTTGGTATAGTGAAACCGACAATTGTGAGCAACAACGGATTTGAAGTTTCAATTTCTTTTTCAACCTAAAAGCCTTCAACTTTATTAAACTCAGACGTAAAGTGATTTGTTTTTTGCAACTGAGGCACTCCGCTCCTATAATTTTTAATTGTTAAATTACATGAAAATTAAAACTACATAAAGAAAAAAAATTAAAAATCAATACCTTTAGACATTAAGTGAAATTTAAATTAAAGTAATGAATTGCTGTATGAAGTTATGATAAAATAATGGTAAAATGTAATTTAAAAATATTTTTAACCAAATAAAATGAAGGTCTTGATCATCATCTTGTTGACTGCACCTCTAAATAATTTCTACATATTTATTTCTGTTTTGTTCAGTTAGATAAAACACATATTTCGTTTATGAGTTTAGTAGATTCAGTGATTATTTAAAAGTAAGTAAGAGGCTTGGTTAAAAGGTTGTTACAGATTGACTACTTGAAAAATTGCAAATTCTGTTTCATCTTCTTCTTGTGTCTTATCCATTTCAGACATTGGCTATCAACATGGCGATCGTACTTTTGTTTGCTGCACTTTTAAATAATAGGACAGTTCTAACATCAAACCAGGGCCTTAAATTACATAGCCAGGAGTGGCTACTTCTTTTTTATCCCCTCCTACTATCAATATTTATTGTTTAATAATAACAGAATCTCCTCAATAAGACAATATTGATGAAAAATATGCCATGAAATCAGGCCTGCTATGAGATAGATGAGGCTTGGGGCAGAACCATATTCCATAAGGAGATATTGGAAGCGCTATAGAACAATATGGCCATGAGAAGCAAACCCAGAGATGTGCCAGAGAAGCGGTATGTATGTAATGGATATTACATATAAACATACAGATATTGTATTCTACAGAAGTTATTTACAAGCAACCTTTTAAACTTGTTTTATCTGTTTATTTTTTAAAACTGTTTATTAATTTCCCTTTTAATACTTAAAAAAAATACAAGTTATCATGAGCTTAGGCATGAAAAAGAGAATGTAATCATTGGAAATGTGTATACTAAGGTGATTATTTCATCTCGAAATGAATGTTTCATTTAACATATATCATCTATACTTCAAAATGATAGTTGAATCTTTTATTTCTTGATGAAATGAAGACTGAAATCTACTCATAGCTCATAATTGCATTCTCTTTTCCATACTGAAGCTGATGACAACCTGTATTTTTGCAAAATATAAAAAATTAAATGAATAAATAGTTAAAACTTTTAATACAACTTGAAGCTACAACCTGTGGAATAATTACCAAAACATTAACTTATTAATACCAAAATTTTTGAAACATGTTATAATATGATATTATATTTTTTTGAATTTTTGTAACATGTTGTAATATGATATTTAATCAATATCATAAATTGGAACAACCCTCTATTTATTGTTCAGTAATGTTTATTAATATTCAGGCATATCCTAAAAATTGTGTGGGCCATCATTTCACTACTTCAATATTTCATATTTTCAATCGGCTGGAAATATAAAATTTTGATATAAGCGATGGAATTTGGGGCCTATAGAATTCCAGCAACTCTCCACTACTCCAACCCCATCATAGATTTTAGACTGACATTGTTTAACATTTCATTTGGTGTAATCATCTGTGACTCTTTTCAGAATAATTTTACTAAAAGATTTTCATAACATATTTATCATTGGTAAGATAATAAAGTGACTAAAGTATAGGAGTATTGTGACGAATAAATCACTATGACATTATTAATAAACAGTATAAAAGGTATGATTTAGATAGAATTTGATATCAAGAAAACTAATACAATAAAAGAAAGCGATGTTGATACTACAAAATGCTCCAACATGAAAAACATAAAAATGGAACAAGTGCAAAACAAGGCTAGCCACACAGTAAGGAATGTGTGTACTCTATAAGTTAACTCTTGTTAAGATGGTAAATATCATCTAACACAATTTTGATTATTTAAAATAACAATGAGATACATATCTGTCAATCAAAAATGTAGGTAAATTGAATTGAATCAAACAGGAAGCACTTAATATACAACTTTTAAAACTCGTTATTCAACTTGATAGATACTTAAATAATAAAATTTTAATTATGTACCTTGTAAACGTCTCCATAGGTTCCACTTCCAATCCTTTGAATCAATTCATACTCGTCCTGTGGATTTTTGCGGCTGATATCCGATGACAAGGATGTTGTAGACGAATGAGCCATGGTTATTAGGCCAGATAATTTAGCTGCGAATGTTCAATTAATAACAGTATACAAAATTTGTGTATGAAGCTGAGATGGACAAACATTTAGGTTGTAACTTTAACATTGTACTAGGTTTAAGTACACATTAATGAGAAACAATTAATAACTGATCGTTAAGCCTAAGCACTTAGTACTGTTAAATGCCATCGAAGGCAAGAGAAAACATTTAAAATTCAATACATTGTTATCTGGTAAACGTATTATATTTATGTATGCATAGTACTTTATCAATAATCCATAGAGGATGTCTTCAAAAGTAGGTTAACCCATGGAACATGAGTGTATTCTTTGTACATGTTTAAAAACGATTATAGAGCTCTTATGAACTACTATTTTAAACATTGTTTTTCCAAAGTAGCTGTAAAAAGCTTAATATTATAAAATGAAAATTGATGTTTGTTGTTCTAATATTGTTGTGGCCGTGGATTGTCAAACCTCTTGAGCAATTTTACCAGTATTTGTTTAAACAATGTAGTTGGGTTATTTTCTTGGGTTTCGAATTGATTGCTGTTCCAACTTTACTTCGTAAAATGTTTCTATATTTAAACATTACTGGTGTTAAATTCCACACGTGAATGGGGTGATGTTTAAACTATTCATTGGTTGGTTTGTGGATAAATTTTCTTAAACATGGCTGGAAATTTCTGGCAAAGTTCACATTAGTAAGAATTACTATTTCATTAAACATCTATCTAATTTATTTATTTGAAAATTGGTGTGTTTCCTGATGACCTTATTACCTTGTTTTCTGATTAGCCAACAGTGGGTGTTAGACAAGCAGGATCTTATCAGGGAAAGACAACAGGACTTAAGTGTCCTTACAGATGAAGAGTATCAGAAAATATTTATTTTCTTCTCAAATTGTTTGTAGTTTTACTTTATTGCTATTTGCTTACATATTTATAACCTATTATAAAAATAATATAAATATTTTACTATCTTTTGTAGTTATTCAAACATTGGGAGAGCAGCTTAAATTACGCCAACAAGTAATAGCTACTGCCACTGTATATTTTAAGCGTTTTTATGCTCGCAATTCACTAAAATGTATCGACCCTTTATTGCTAGCCCCAACTTGCATATTTCTAGCTTCAAAAGTTGAGGAATTTGGGGTTATTTCAAATAGCAGGCTGATAACTACTTGTCAGACTGTAGGTAGGTTTATATTATAGTATCTGAATATAATAAGTGATCTATAAATAGTTATGTTTCATATTTTGTTTACTCAAGATAACTGTTAGGCTACATTATAGCAAAGGTAAGCATTATTTAATACCTCAATGGTAATTAGTAGCAGTTAATTGTTTTATAAATACCTCTATTCTTGTTGTGTGTTTTCTGAAACATTTTATTTTTCTTCTGATAGCTGTCTGTTTTAAAACTTTTTGATTTCCTGATTATTATTTATCTTATTAATTTCTTTAGAAGCAGATTTTAGACTTTTATACTCCTATAAAAGTTACCTTTTTCATGATTTGATTTGAATTAACACTGATTACATTTTAATCTTTATCTTATCTTTGTTGCAAATCGTAAATGTGGTGGTGGTAGCCATAAATCTTGACCTTGTGTAATAGTATTTGAAGTTCATTTAAAAGATATAGAAAAAGAGCATTTTATTCATTACATTATGATTAAAATACACTCTGTTTATGGAATATAAGAATGAATCTGCGTCTTTTACTTATAGCATCATGTAATGATATATATATCTATATATAGTTTTTTTTGTTTTAGTAAAAAACAAGTTCAGTTATGCTTATACTCAGGAATTCCCATATAGGACAAATCATATTTTAGAGTGTGAATTTTATCTTTTGGAAAATTTAGACTGCTGTTTGATTGTTTATCAGCCTTATAGACCATTGCTTCAGCTTTTAGCTGATATAGGCAATGAAGACCAATTGTTAGCTCTAGCTTGGAGAGTGGTGAATGATTCTCTTCGAACTGATGTTTGTTTACTGTACCCTCCGTATCAGATTGCAATCGGTATGTATATCAACCTGACCATTATTTTGAATCAAGTGTTCATAACAATTATTTGTCATACAGTAGAGCGTCGATTATCCAGACTAATCAATGTCAGGCCTATTCCGGATACTTAAATTTGCCGAATAATCAACGCAATTATGCACAAAGTAAAATTGGAAGTAAGAAACAATAAAAGTACAGGGTACAAACAACATATTTTTATTTAAACGATTAAACATTGTTATAAGACATTTGTAAGTATGTCACTATATTTTAAAAATACAAATAAAAAAAAAGAATCAGTATATACATTTTAACAAATGTATTTTATTTAAAGCATATAGCTATCCATTTTACGTTGTTTTAGTTTTTTAATCTTTTAAGTGCAGCCTTATCCCTCAAACTCCGTAGCAGCAATACTTTTGACTGGGGATTTCCTTCTTGTTGTTCTGCCCATTTAATTGCTGTTTTAAGTGCTACACAGGCATCACTGTGTGAAGGGTCTTTCGTTTCATTTACGCCAGGCTGTTCGCTTTCTTCATCATCCTCGGTTTCTTCTGCAGTTAAGCTCGATAATATTTCCTCTTCACTTAAAATTTGAAAACCTTGATCGTTTGCATCCAAGGAAAGCCAATCAGTCACATTCTTGGCATCCAGGTAGCTTTGTCAACACATCAACGAATTCTTCAACTGGTAAACTTTGGCTAAAGTTTTCAGCTATAGAAGTCTGATTGCTGCTTTCTTCTAACGATGGTTGAGACCAAAGTTTGCGCCATCCACTGGCAAGAGTTTGGGCTGAAACATCATTGCACGCTTCCGTGATCATGTATGGGTTCTCTAAAATATTTAAATTTTTGTAAAACACAACGATACGAAAGAGCTAGAGGCAGATTCATTGGCAGACAGCCTTTCTCCTTGAATATCTAATTCTCAAATTCCGTGTCTCGATTTAAAATTTTTCAACCAACCAGAACTAGCCTTTAACCTTGATATTAAAATCTGTTGCTTTCTCGCATATAAGTGGGCCAGACAAGGGCTCTCCCAAACTTCGTTTTTGAAGAAACCATACATAGACGGCTTCATTAAGTTCAATATTTTTTTGGTTTCTTCATTACTTTTCGGCGACTTGGTCCAGCTTCACTATCCATAACTGAAGTGAAATTAATGATAGAGTTCGTATTTTTTTTAAAGTCGTAAATGGTCGATTTTCCGATTTTAAATTCGTCGGCAAGGGCAGCAGTATTTCTCCTTTTTTTTATCCCCTTAATGATTTTTATTTTCTTCTCAAGGAAAAGAACAACACAATTTCTTTTTGACATTTTCACTAGTTCCGGAAAACACTGAATCACTAAACACAAAAAACTAAACTAAACTCTGGTGGGTCACAATGAACGTTCAAAAACTGACTGACAAAGCAAATTAAGGGATTAGAAAAAATCTAAGAATTCTCAGGAAAACCTAATCCGGGAAAACGGGAAACTTTTACATATATACATACCCACCAAATTAATTCAAAGAACTGTAGCTCAGAATCTGAACTACAAAAACAGTAAACAACTAAAAGATTTGCAAATAAGATTATAAAATATTCCTACAGCAGTTTGTAAGATCATTACATATTTATAATATAAGCATGTTACATAATTAAGGTTTTAATCTTTTATCTGGCAGAAACAGATTTTTTTTTATTGTGTAAAATTATACAACAAATCAACAAGTCTTGAAAATCCTTGTTTAATATTCAACTCGCGAAAATGTATATTTTTTGAAATTTTTCTGAAACAGTCCGGATAATCGACGCTCTACTGTAATTCTTTGGTGCCAATATGAGTAGGCACAACTGTCAAATCTTGACCCTTAGCAGAGATTAACAAAATATTAAAAAAATCATATATTTTCTAATATTGAAGGAAGTTTTTTCCAACTAGCAAGTACCAGCTAGTAATAAAAATATATCTAGGTAAACAAATATAAATGTGGACTAATTAATTTTTGTGTATAAAATTTAATCTATAGTACCTGTAATAAGCTTTCTTCAGAATTCTTTCTACTTACCAAGATTTCATATTGAGATCAATGTTTGTAATATATACAATTAATTATCGTCCCCACCACTTAAAACTAAGAAATGGGAAAATAGCTTACATTTAATTTACTAGTTTTATTTAGATCTTAGAAGGTTATTGCAAAATTAAAAATTATAAACAAAAATATAGGATTCAGATAAGTTAATGGGAAATATACAAATATTTCAATAAGAGAAGGTTATAGACTTAGTTAGATTTCCATTAAATTATTCTCAATGGAAGTTTACAAGTAAAATATAACATTTTTAAAATATCTTGAATAAATTATCCTCATATTTATTAGTTAAAAGTAGTGGAAAGTTTTGCCTACTTTTTTGTAAATAATTGATAGGAAGAACTAAAAACATCATAAAAATAGCTTCAATTATTTGTATGAACTTGATTCTTTACATTTTTCTAGACACGTTTTGAAACGATAACGGGAGTTTCAGAGTTCAACTCCTCCCCTTGCTGTTTTCAATGTTTGTCCTGTTGGAGGCCTCGAAAAATTTTAGTTGTAGGAAATTGGCTGGCCCTCTTATTCTCTACATCTAATATCCTACTCATTGTACCTCAGAAAGCCTCTGAACCTCCAGATTGAATGAAAATTACACTAATGTTCAGATATTCATACTATTTACAGCACTATATTCACCCATACAAATGCCTAAAACTTTGAAAACTATGAGGGGATCCCTCCAAAACCCCATAATCTGTTAACACATTTCAAAACAAATTTAAAGAACCAAATTTACATTTATACTTCAGTATGGCTTTTACAAAGTTTGGGTTATGTTTTTAGTTTCTCATTTCTTTCCTCCACAGCATTTCAGGTTGTTCAACAGTTTTGAAGACGAGGAATTTCGCTTGAATTTGTGGCAGAAAAAAATCTAGAACTATGCTTGAAAAACAGCTAGCTAGTCATTGCGAATTCATTGCTTTTAGTCTAATAAATCCATTTTTATTGTTAGTGCTCGACAAGAAGTGTATGAAATATTGAGAAGAAAGTTATTTTTTTATTTGTCACTCACCATATCTTTGTCTAAGAAAGCTAGGAAAATCCTACTTTTATTCTCCCCTATAACCCCTTTGTCTTAAATTTGTACTTGTTTCATGTTTTGTCTCACCGAAGCTTGTAGTATTTAACTAGGTTTAGTTGGTATTTTATTATAAAATAATAAAATAATATATAATAAAATATAAAATATAATAAAATAATATATCCACTCAATCATTCCAGCCTCGCCATAATATTGGTGTCCCTTGATTGCACTAGTTTCAAGTAGCTCTGAATCTTAATTTCAGCCAATTTAAAATTGTTTTCTTATAATAGGCATATCTGTTAAGCATAACAAATTTTAATAATGGATTAAATTGGTCAGGGGGTGCAGTCAACTATAAAATGAAGTTAACAACTCAATCTATTGGTTCCTTAAATAAATCTTTGAGATCCTTTTTTTTCCAACGGCTCCATACCTTGTCAGCCTTCACAAGATTTTATGCAGAATTTTCCTCTCAAAGATTAGTCTTGATTTCATTACATAATGAGATTCTGCTTACCAGTCTTGGAGACAGTCCACCTTTCTGGGCCAAGGAGAATCGGCTGGATAATTGTTTTATATAGGAGAATTTTCACATCTTTAGATAAAGCGCGGCTCATAAAATATGAATTGAGGCCATAATATTGGTCTATGACAAAATCCATAGCATTTTCTTGGCTTATGGAGGATCCGAGATAAACAAACTAAGGTGAATTTTTAAAGGTATATTCCTCGATAGTTATTTTTTTGTCTGACCTAGGGATTTTCTCAGTTACCATATCTTTGATCTTTGCTGCATTGACTCTAAGGCCCATTTTTCTTGTTGCTTCCACTAGTTTTAAGAATCCATCAGAGGCAGTCTGAAAGAAAAATACAATCATCACCAGCATATGCAAGAAGTTGCTCTGTTGGACTGAATGACTCACCCTGAATCTCTAGTAGATTTTTTGAAGGAGATAGAGATTTGCTATATATAGGCTCTATTATATAATGAAAACATTGAAAAAAAATATGAATATCAAAATAAATACAATACTATTTAAAAAGATTGAACATAATAATGAGTAAGGTGGTTTGAAATGTTATGCATATTACACAATATATTAATGAATTGAAGTAGAAAGGGTTGAATAAATTCTTTGAAATAATAAAATATTCCACTATTTTTTTCAATTTTTTTTTCTAATATGCCCAAGATTAAGGGTTTACTGTGTGGCAGTGGCCTTGGGATTTTTTAAAGAGAGTAAAAAAATTCTTTTTCATTCATTTATCCTTCAAATGGAGACATAAATAGCGATCCTGAACATGTGAAGTGTCAGGTACCCATTAAAAATCCCTATCCTAATTATACCTGGACAGGTAAAATTTATAACTCTCTGTGTATCATCGTCCAATTAGCTATTGCAGCTTAAATTGATGTTTAATTAATAAACAACATCAACCTGTTTTGTATTTATTCTTTTTAACTTACTTTTGGGTTCAGATTTTCTGATATTTATGCTTTGAATTAGGTTTGCTAATCATTGTAGATAATATGATACTTCTCTACTGAGCTCACAAACTTTTCAGTTTTTATGATGATAAACAATGTGTTCTTAAATACATAATAATAATACATTTTATCGGGTTGTTTATTTAAATAATTTTTTGAAGAAAATACAGGTAACTAGCTTTTGCCCACGGCTTCGCTCGTGTGGAATTTGGTCTGCCACATAAAGTTTCGTAACAGATCATTTTAAATAAATAATTTAATTTTTAAGTTAAACAATTTTAAATCACACGAAATTTCAGGTGTCTATCTTCAAAACTGACGGATTCCACACAATCTTTGAACCCCTATTATATTAAGGGGGAAACCCTTGGGGGTGGAATTGTACAAATTCCTTTCTTAGTGCTCATTCAAGCTATACAAAGAACCTATCTGCGAATTTCAAGATGCTAAGTTCAGTGGCTTCTGCTGTGAATGGACCGCTGGGTGTGTTGATAAATAATTAATAAATAAGCCTATGTCCTTCCCCAGGCTTCAGATTATCCATATCAAATTTCATCACAGACGGATCAGCGTCTGTGGAACATACATTGACACTGATTAATAAATGGGACGGACAGAAGTTTACTGTTGTTCTTGTTTGTAAAGGATTAGTATGTAATGTTATTGAATTTATTGAAAAGGATTACTTAGTATAACGGTTTCACTTGTCGTATGGCAGCAGCAAGAAGTGAACTATGTTACTTGATTTGTTTTGTTCAGCGAAAATATGTAGATTTTGTGAGCAAGCATACAACAAACTTTGCCCCCCTTTTTCACCCACTCAGGAGTAGAATTTAATGAATAAATAATATAATGACGTATGTCAAAAAGATCCTAAAATTAAAAGTAATGTTCAATGAACATTCTTCCTCGTATATACATCGCAAAATTGCGAGAACACGGGGGATATGGGATCATCAGTGAAGAGAACAGATTTATTAGGACAAAGGTCCCTGCTAGGGAGCGACCCCGGTGGCTCAAATGGTTAGAGCGTTGCTTGTCCCACAAACTTTGCTCCCCTTTTTCACCCACTTAGGGATAGAATTTCGGAAAATCTTTTTTGTATCGAATACCTACGTTATACAAAAAACAAACCCTCCTAGTTTCAGGACTATGTATAGATTATATAAAAATAAAATTTAGAAAAATGGTTTAGTTCCTTTTAATAGAAATGTTCTAAATCTAAAGCCATTAATCATTTTCAGTTACTTGTAAAACTAATGTTAGCATTTAATCAAAATTTTAATTTGTTTTTTTCATTTTTAAATATTAATGTTTAGGTTCTCTTCACATTGCCTGTGTGGTTCTGCAAAAAGATCTGAAGTTATGGTTTGCAGAGCTGAATGTAGACATGGAAAAAATTCAAGAAATAGTGCGCTATATAGTCAGCCTTTTTGAGCTTTGGAAAACCTATGATGAAAAAAAAGATATTCAGGCACTATTGGCAAAAATGCCGAAGCCTAAAACTCAGCCTTCCAGATAACTAGGGGAGGAAATGTCGAGTGGTATCGACTAGTAAAATGTTTATATCCTGTAACAATATTAACTGTTTCTAATAAGAACGATAGTGTAAAATTTAACTATGACATAACTTCCATATGTTTGAACAAATTTATGAGTATATATATGTATATACAATATATATGCGCATGCACATTATTAACAATGCCTTAATGGAATAAAATATATAAAGAAGGGGAATTCAAAATGATAATAATAATTTTGTTAGACATTTTTATAATACTTCAAATGATGTAATGACTGAAAAAAATGTAAAAAAAAAAATTGTTCCTATAGTGATATTGAATTTCTTTTATATTTATATGTATTTTAAATTACTTAATGATTAATGTAAAAGTACATTTTATTTATCAATAAAAATATATAATCTGGTTTAAAAAGTATTTTATTTTATTTGACTTCAAAGAAAACCTTTATTTAACCTCAATTAACATCTTTTGTTAATTATATTTAACCAAGTTTATTATTCTTTTTTTTTTTTTAGTTTTCCTGTTTGTTTTAAAATTTAAGGTTTTTATCTGAAAATCAATTTGATTATTACTTATTTCGAGTATAGATTACTTCTCTAATATTCTCATCACATCTTTAATTATTTAATTTTATTGGGCATTAATATTTAATTTATACCTTATTACACACAATCTCGCATAATGGTTCTATCAGTTAAATGGGAAGAGAAATACTCAATTTTGCTTTGATTTGACCTTAAATTCTGTTGTTATGTTTTGCAAACAATTAAGTGAGTGCCATCGTATATGTAGTGTTGAACTGTTTTAAAATTAATCTGCCTCCTAACTATCCAAAATACTACAAACATTTTTTACTGAAAAAGATTTTGCTTGGAAGAAGGGAACTTGACCCACCTGCTACAGGTTTTTACGAACCATTTGTTTTGTAAAAATCAGTTTCAGAGCTTCATCTGTTGTCCATCCTTTTTTTCCCCCTCAGTATTATGTTTCAATCTGGCTTTTATTCCTCCCTTCTGTTTTAATATTGTTGGTCCAAATGATTAATATAGTCCCTGAGAACTTTAGTATTTTGAAGTATATCAGTGTTAATTTTTTATTTCAAATTCGTAAGTTCAAGTTCGTAATGTGTATATTACACATAGAACAATCGGCATTATATCTATTAACTTAGTGCCTTATTAACAGTGCTTTCCTTTCTGGAAAATGGAATGGTGAAAACTAGCTTCTATTACAATGATTTATTTTTAACAGTAAATTATTTTTTATTATTAATAATTATAAAAATTCAGTTACATCGATGTTGGGGTTGCTGCAATGATCCCAGCTTCTATTAGTTTGTAAGATGATAAGAAACCCAGCATTGCTGTTTCTACTTACACTTTTGTGGCTTCAAGAATTAATGAAATAATTGTAGCGCGTTCCAGTGATTTCTGCCATACTGGCTACAAAATATATGTAAATGAAAAATAAAATAATGTTTCTATTTTTTTCATCAGTATTAAAAATAGCTTTTATCTCTCACTGATATGATCTATCCATAATGTATTTTTTCTAAACATATTTTTGGTTTATTTGTCATACCAAGCTTGTGTACTAATAATTGTTTTCTCCGCTTATTATTTTGTAATTGTGTCAGAGAATCAGTATCTTAGTTGGTTATCAGTATCTTTTACATACTTAACAAATGATCTTTGACATAGTTATTACAAATACTCTTAATAAAGAAGATATCAGGCTGTTATATAGGAAAATGTCAGGTGTGAAACAACTATTTTAAACAGGAAATATAAAAGTTTTGTAATCACTTTTACTAGGGTAGATTTTTAGGAAAATCTCACTTATTTTTAATAAATAAATTGGAAATTTCGTTTTATAGTCCGTAATTTTTATCAGTAATTAGCTTGTGTTTGATTTTCTAACTGAAAATCAATAAATAAAGTTAAAAGAACAATTAATAATCCTAACAATTAGTGTAATTAATATTATTAATAGTGTTTACTTTTCAAATAAAACTGTCAACAATAAAAAGTTCAAAGAAAAAATCTCAGGTCTAATGCTTAATGGGGTGGTGACTGTCTCAATTGAAACTCATTTGAAGGAAAAAATATTTAACTGCAGCTAATATAAAATATATGTTACATTAACAATGCTGGTGAAAATTTGTATAAAGTATCATTCTCTTTGGTAAATTGATTCATGTTGTATGAAATTGATTGTTAAAATTATCAAATTAAATACTCTGTTCTTTCAATACCCTGGAGTGTATCAGGAAGTACTGGGCGTGCTCATATTCATCTTCCCGGTAGTGATGTGCCGCCGGATCTTTAACGAAGTATATCCGCGGATACGGATATTTCGTGTCAAGATCCGCGGATACGGATACGGATCTTAACTTTTTTACTCAATCGATTCCGTGCGAGTGCCCTTGATATTTGTCACCACTTGACCTTTGTGTGACAGTCAGGACAGTAGGTTAGGAACATGTTTCGAGTTTTCGACTTGCACTGGGAACATGTTGCGAGTTTACATAGATAACGTTTGTGTTTGGTAGTGAGTTATAAAATTCTCAACAAATAAGTTTTTCTTTAAACCATGAAAGGATTTCCTGAGTCAAATGTTAAATGTCAATAGTTTTTCACTGGTACCTAATAACCTTTATTCAGGGTTATTTTTAATTTACTGAAAACCACTTAGGTACGTGTTAGTTACACTATAAACAGCAACTTTTGTTCTGGAAAAACACCGAAAACAAAAAAAGTTGCGTTTTTCCATTCAAACTAAGATCAGCTGATCGGTCATTTGAATGGAGGACTGATTTTTTTGTATTTCGACGTTGGGCAGAACAACAGGTACTGTTTATAGGGTCACTAACACATACCTCAGAGTTTTGTAGTGAATATAAAATACCATATATAAAATTTCATCTATGTATTGAAAATTAATAAGGTAAAAGAACCGCTAAAAAGTGATGTATACGGATACGGATACGGTTCTTCATTTTTCCGACACATCACTACTTCCCAAGATATTGCACTAGTAGGTCATTCTTTCATACTTACTTTGTACTAAGATATAAGTGTGTTCAACTTTTCATTGATAAATTTATAACGTAGTATTAACAAATATGTAATTATTGATAACAATACTGAGGTTTTTTATTCCCTTTGCTAAAAAACCGCATTATTTTTATCAATAATTATATGTTTGTTATTACTAGGTTTTAAATATATCAATAAAAGTGTAGTGTATCATATTATGATTGTAAATTGTCAATACACTTTTAATAATGGAGGCTTTTACATGGAGAAGGTAGTATGTAAAAAGAAAAATGAGTAGTTAATCATGGCAATAGGATAGAAAGAGGAGTAAATCAAAATTATGAGTAGTTTTGCTTCTATGAACGGCATTAGTTACTATTTTCCATTTCTAACTTTCATTTTTAGTTGTCAAAACAGTTTTTGCTTCTCCTGTAAAATTACCTTATTGTGTCATTTTCATAAATTATTCTCCATGTCCTTTTTCCATGTCAAGGCCTCAATTTAATTAAAATGTGATAAACTTCTATAGTTTTATTATTTTACATGTTGAAAAATATTAGTTGACCTTCTGTATATATGAGGAGGAAAATGGTCCGGGTTGAGGTCAAGAAAATTCTCTCATATAGGGAGAACTTTTTATTAGTACGCGAACGTTTCGACCCACATTGCAGGTCTTCTTCAGGGCTAAATATACAAGATACAAATACATTAAAATAATACATGGCACAGAATAACAATATATATAATAGAATATTACATTATGTAAAAGTGTACAATTAGGTAATGTTTAGATCCAAAAAAGTAACAAATGAAAGAATTAAAAATTAGAGCAAAGTAAGAAATGAAAAATTATATAAAATGGATCCACAAACGTAACCAATGAAAAATTAAGAATTAGGACAGAATTATAGTAAAAACATTGACAAATAAATTGAAGAACAAATTTTTAAAAATAATAGTTAAAAGAAAAATTGTAGCTAATTATATAACAGAATTATAGTGGATGTAAGAATAAAATGAAAATTGATATAAATAAACAATCAAATTAAATAATAAAAGTATAGTTAAAAAGTATAATATAAATAAAAAATATAGAACAAACAAAAGAATCATAGTAGATTGAATTTTATCGAGTCTAAGGAATATTATACAAAATAACTAATATGAATTCTATAAAAATTAACTGAACCATTTTTGTGAGGAATTGAACAAGAACATTTTAAACAGATGGTAAATAACATCAAGAAATAATGATATGATGGATTATCTAATAAAGAATACAACATACCTATTTCAAGGGCAGGCTGTGAACAATACACTGCACATGGAATAAAAATGACCTATTTAAAAAAAAAAAAAATTAAAAGGATGATAATGTGTTTATAAGTGTTGGAAATACAATTTTTAAATTTACAGTTTTCGGATCAAGATGGATATGAATGGATTCTGCAGTTACTCTCTTTTTTTGGGGTTGGGTACAGAGGCAAGGACGGAAATTTGGTCAAAATCGAATACTTTAATTTATTTCTAATATAATTTGTTACAATTCACAAAAGTAATATGGTGTACCAAACACACCAGTCTCAAACTCAAAAACTTAATAGACAAATTTAAATGTATCTATAAAGAATCACATATACAATGAAAGAAAAAAAATATACAAAAAACTTTCAGCAGTAATCAAAATTGAAGGTATGATTGAATTTAAGGGCGTGCTCAGATAGTCTTGAGGCGGATTGGTTTTTAGAGGAAATAGAGGCTTTGTGTTGGATTATTCTACGTTTCAGATGATTTTTAGTTTCTTCAATATAGGAAGAATTGAAATTAGGGGTTGCACAGGGAATACGGTAAACTATGTTGGAGAGGTTTTTGGTGGGAATCGGGTCTTTTAAGTCTGTGTACAAGTGGGAGAGTTTGTCATATGGTTTTTGACGTAGACGTAAGTTAGGAAAAATTGGTCGTAAGAGTTTGTTGATGTTATCTGATAGAGTAGGGATGTATGGAAGAGATCATTAGAAAAAAAGGGGTAGGAGGTGACTGTGGAGAACCAGAGGGAGGATTTCTACTCTTAATGTTATTTTGAGGAGGGTCTAAAAGTTTCTGGATGATGTAAGATGGGAAGTAGTTAGAAAGAAGAATGTTCCTAATCCGTTGGAAGTTGGTGTGTTGGAATCGGGTATCAGATAAGGAAAGACAGCGGTGAATAAGGTTGTTACGTTTGTTGACCCTTTATTGAATAATTTTTCATTTTTTACATTGCTCTAATTTTTAATTTTTCATTTACTACTTTGTTGGATTTAAACATTACCTCTTTGTACACTTTTACATAATGCAATATTCTATTATACTACATATATTGTTATTCTGTGCCGTGTATTATTTTGATGTATTTGTATCTTGTATATTTAGGCCTGAAGAAGACCTGCAATGTGGGCCGAAACGTTGGCGTACTAATAAAAAGTTCTCCCTAAATAAGAGAATTGTCTTGACCTCAACCCGGAACATTTTTTTCCTCATTTATTATTTTACAAACTCGATGTAACCCCAAAACATGTTTATATGCTCCAGTGGCTAAGTCATTCAATCATATTTTCAATTTGTTCAAGCTGTTTATATATAGATTATTATATAAATTATTTCTGTGTCCATAATTACTGAAATATCCTCCCTCACATAGTATATGACAATAAAGCCACTTAATTCTACCTACAATTTTTCTCATAAAGCTAGTCATAATGTAACAAATCTTAAACGAAGATTTGAGGGAATCTTATAGTCATGCGCCTATTAACATGATGGATTTAAAGTCGAGAGAGATTTAAAGTGAGAGGATTTATGGAGTTCTCAGCCACAGTTGCAGTAGAGCATTCTAGAGAGATTCAGTATTTCATGAGTGAATGTACGCCGGATGAGAAAGGAGAACGCGACCTTTTACCAATGGAGGAGAGGCAAGGGTCGTCTGGAACAGAAGTCTCGGCGGTAGAAAGGTTGGCAGAGATGCAAGAACGGGAGATCATTCGGAAAACGAGTATCTCGCACTCTAATATTCTTCATATTAGATCCATTCAAAATAGCTCAGAAATAGGTAGAGTAGTCGAAACATATTCGACCTACGGACAGTGTAGCATTATAACCATTTAGTCGCAACAAGGAGTCCAGGAAGAAGAGCCTTCAAGGATCCGTCTCGACCGGGAACTACTCACTATATGTGTTAGGGAGAATATAAGGGCATCTATGGCAAACAATCGGGGATGTGCTCGAGGACTGCGAGGTTTGTCACACTACGATAGGGAAACAGGAGGATACGAGGACGCCTACCGAGCCACTCTGCTAGTGACAGGTCGACACATTCACGTGGCATGAATTCAAGTGGGTAACGGTGTTTAACGTATTTAGAAAGATAACATCGCGCATCCAGTGCAGTATCGGTCCGATATGATTTCAGTTTTATGCGATACAGGATCGGATATCATTAGATGGGGGTAGGGAATTTAATAATGGCGAGCCTCGGAATCAAATGAAAGTCATAGGTATTACATGACAATGCAATACCCTAGGATATCTCAATAGTAGTAGTGGCATGGAGCGCCTGCATAGCACATTGGGGAATCATTGAAGGTTTTTTTTTTTGGTGATATAGTACTAGAAGCAAACAAGGGAATGCCACTAGCTATTGCGGCGTATAATCCTTCGATTCAAATGCCTTTTCGGATTACGGGAACGCCAGAGAGACGGTGGAAGCACAGTATGGTGAAAGAACTTGTAAAGAACCGGGTAGCACTCATGAGGATGTGAGAGAAGATCCATGGGAGGTAGGTGCAAGAATAGAGGGTGGTGGCATGAGAGGATACGGGGTAAGATACAGAATGGACGATATCCGCATTAGGGCCATAGCTTACACAAAATTTAGAGTCGAATAGAACGAAAAAAGTAAGTTACCAACGGCCAAAGTGATTGTGATGCACGAACATAATCCTGCCACAACTCAGCGTGTGGTAGCATGTCGCAGAAACGTCGAACGGTCCACATTGAACAATTGAACATTCCAGTGGGAGTAGGTTAGCCGATTCCACTAACTGTGTTCTCTTTTACATGATGTATGTATCCAGTGATTGTCAAATTTTGTTTTGAGGAGTGAAACTTTTTTTTTCTAGTTTTCATAGTTTACTTTTGTTTTGAGTCAATTATTGTACTGATTAGTTATTAGTGTAATACGTTTGATTTAAGTATCATTTTTTCTATTCTATTTCTCTTTGATTGTGGTTATATATTTGTTAACATAAAGGTAAATTATTTATTAGCGAAAGCTTACGGAAAATATTCAAAAACTGGTTGGAGGAGTTAAGATATAATAGGTGGGCTAAGAAGTTCATAGGCTGACATATAATTGGTATTGCTAAAATTAAATCTTTATGATTTTTAGTTAGTAATAACCTTCAAAAGATTTAGTATAAATTTGCAAGTTGTCGAACAATTATTTTATGAAATATAGCATTGTAAATGAACCTACATTTGCTGAATGTAAACAAATAATAAAAATGAATTTCCCGTACCTATGAAGCTTAACAAAAAAATACTGTTGAAGACAGTTTTTTGGCTTGATAATCATTAGTCGGAGTCTCCACCAGGAAAATCAATCGTTAAAAAGTGATTAACTAAATTTCAACTGGGTGAAATTAGCACCGAAGACGATGCACGCAGTGGATGTTCGAAAGAGGCTGTAGCAGACAAAAACATAAAAAAGATTACAAAATAATTATGAATGACCGTAATTTGAAGTTGATCGAGATAGCTAAGACTCTGAAGATATCAAAAGAGCGTTTTGAACATATCATGCATGAATATATTGACGTGCTAAAGCCGTGTGCAAAGTGGCTGCCGCACGAGCTCACTATCGAGTAAAATTTTCAACCTGACGTTGGCTCGAAGCCATGTTCAGCGATATTCAACCGTAATAACAAAACAAAATGTGTGTGCCAGCTCCGACGCACTACTGGAGTTTACTCCTTAAGAACTAGTATTGTATATATTATGTTAAAAGTGGGTAAATGAAAGCATCTTAAAAAATAATCAAAGCATATATAAATATATTTATTCATAATATTTACATCATTCCAATGAAATATAATCTATCAATCATATCAACTATTTCACATAATAATAATTGTTAATATTTTTATATAAACCATTCTTGGGAAGATTCGTTTGGTCTACCATGAACATTAAACATGATTTTGAACAGTATTTAGTCCGTGAATAGTATTATCAACATTATTAAATACTGTGACAATAGGTTTGTGGTAACTTTAATGCAATACGTGTACGCCTGAAGTTACCTGGGTTATGAATTGTGAAACTATTGCATCAATAATTGTACCATATCTAGTCGTCCCAAGTAATCTGCTAGAAATAAAGGCTAAATATAATAGCCTAAATTAAGTTCATTTTTCAAGAATTGTTCTCAGTATAAACTTTCATCTTTACTTAGTGAAAATTAAATTTACTTTTCACTATTAAAATTTTACTTAGTGACGTTAAGTGAATAAACAAATATCCACTGTGTCTTTATCTTTGAAAGAACCAACGATAAATGATTTCATACTAAAACTGATTTCGCTGTAAGTATTTTTCAATTTTACAATTTGACATCGCAAATTGGTGGTTTGGTTGCTGTTATACACATACATAACCTCGAAGTGAGAAGTGCGCAAAGGAACGTAACGTCTCTCAATATATTTATATTTTACTGTAAAGTTTATAGACTAAACCTCCTCACCGATCGTTTAAAACATATGTAAATCTATTATCATAATAACAAAACATAAAAAACATCTAAGCTCAAAGGTAACATTGAGGTTATAAATTTATCTTCTGAATCAGTTCAAACAACCTTAATTTGAGGTTTGAAAAATTATTGCATTTCAACACTTCGAGAATAAAGGAATAGAATACACTGTTACCATAGATACCACACGTATCTCTTCCCGATTAGTCCCGGAATTCAACTTTTAATTTCTATCTATTATGTAAAACAAAACTGGTGCGACTGATCAAGGTAACAATGAAACCAGTGAATTGCAATGTCGGAGTACAAGGCGGCCTCTCAGAAGGTTTCGAGACACACTAAGGCCTCAGGCAAGGTGACTGTCTATCTTGTCTTTTGTTTAATTTAGCCTTGGAGAGTGCAATCAGAAGGTCGGGAATACAAATCGTAGGTACTATATTTAATAATACTTTGAAAATTCTTGGGTTTGCTGATGATATAGACATCATAGGGAGAAGTTTTAATGCAGTGAGGGATGGATTCCTGGCTGTAACTAATGCAGCCGCTAGAATAGGACTCGTTGTCAACGAATCCAAAACAAAATATATGGTTGCGAGGCAAAGAAATGAGCAAGAATACAGGGAAACAGCCATCAAAGTAGGAAACTATACCTTCCAAAACAAATTTGTATACCTAGGTACCCAGATAAATGCAACCGGAAATCCAAAGAAGAATAATGGCAGCAAATGGATGATTTTTTGGGTTGCAAAAGCCCCTCAGAAGTAAAGCCTTATCCCGGACCACAAAGATAAGAATATATAAAACCCTGATAAGGCCTGTCCTTACATATGCTTCAGAGTGTTGGACTCTCACAAAAGCACAAGAGCTCGCTATCATGAGGTTTGAGCGAAAAATGTTAAGGAGAATCTGTGGAGCAGTATTTCATAATAACACGTGGAGGCATCGGCCGAACTTAAAAATAACTGGAATATACAAAGATATCGACATTATCAGGTTTATAAAGGTGAACAGGCTACGATGGGCAGGACACATCGCACGTATGGGAACAGATGAAATCCCTAAAAAATTACTTCAAGAAAAAGTGCATGAAACAAGAAGGGTTGGAATACCAAGGCTCCGATGGGCGGATGGTGTGGCCGCGGACGTTCGGACCATCATACGCATTCGTAACTGGAGAGCAGCAGCTATGAACAGAGATGACTGGCGGTTGATGTTGCGGGAGGCCTTGTCCTCACGTGGGATTTAGAGCCAGCTATGTATGTGTGTGTGTATGTAAAACAAATAATACAATATTATCGAGAAAATAACGTAACGCACCACATTTAGCTAAAATTCGATTTTACTCCTCATAAAATTTTTATAACGCGGGCTAAATATGAAAATCGTTTCTAAAGGAGTAAACTCCAAAAATTTCCGTCGATATGTGACAACGGATCAATCACTACACTCCAGAGTCCAATCGACAGTTATCCGAGCGAACTGATCGCGATAAACCGAATCCAAAGTGTGGAAAGATGCCATGGTCGCACAGTGGAGTATTAGCTCATAAAACCTGGCCAAAACTAGAAAAACCGAAATTTAACAAATGCTATCAAAATTGGTATTCCCTGATTCATAACTATCTGGCCTATCTGGTCGGCACAATATCGGGACGATAAGCCGCTCTGACTTATCTTAAACGACAGTTGAACACAAGTTTTCGACGATGCGACGGTTCATTTAGTACGTTTTTTTTTTCAATATAATAAGTTATATAGTTTTTATGGTTTGATTGACCAGTGATATGTTTTCTTCAGTTGTTTGCGAGGTAAGTAACTAATGTTTTCATGGTTTATTGGAAATTAATATCAGCACTTAACTGCATATTTTACTGTTTTTTGTATGATCAAAAAGTAAAATATTTATTTAAGGTAAGGTTTTAATCATGTTCCGGGTCTGTCCCAGATAACTTTTTGATACCATATTATTTAACACTTAAATAATCCATGCAGTAAAATCTTCCGCATGTAGCTGCCATCTACACATATGAAATTCTTTGTCCTGAAAGCGGTTTAGGCTGTCCGGGTCAACGCACAGCCTAAACCGCTGATCGTGAGACCTGAAACTTGGAGGGTGTGTTCTTTGTATGACGTAGGGATCCGATAAGAAATGATTTTCCGAAATTCTACCCCTAAAGGGGTGAAAAAGGGGGGCAAAGTTTGTGGGACAGCCTAAACCGCCTAGTTTCTTTAGCTGTAAAACTCTGTTGAGATTTTACCACTTAAGTAACAGGTATCAAAAGATTAATGTTTTTGGCTAGGTTTTAAGGGCTAATACTCTACTGTGGGTCGGCTGGCAAGGTTATGGCATCAGCATTCTTGGATACAAAAGGTTTAGCATTGATTGATTAGCTTGAAAAGGGCTAGATCATCAACAGTAGTTATTAAATAGCGTCGTTGGACCGTTTGAAGGATAAATCACGAAAAAACGGCCATTTTTGAAGAAGAGAAAAGTTCTGTCACATAAGGACAATGCACCCTATCACACGTCAATGAAAACAATGGCAAACCTGCATGAATTAAGCTACTAGTTGCTTTCCCTTTCACCATATTTTCCAAATCTGGCCTCCAGTTATTTTTTCTTGTTTGTAGATCTCTAAAGAATGCTCACTGGAAAGAATGAAGAAGCAATCGCTGAGAGTAAGGCCTATTTCGAGGCTAAAGAGAAACGGTGCTATCAAAGTGGTATCGAAAAATTGGATGATCACTATAACCGTTGTGTCACCCTCAAAGGGAATGATGTCGAATAACAAAAACAAATTTTACCAAAAAAATGTGTTTTTCTATGTTAGCCTACGAACTTTTCAGCCCACCTGGATACCTTTTTTGGTCGTTTACGCAATGAGATCACTTTCTCGGGAGTGACGGCGTTTACTTGTTATTGGCGTTATTAAGCAGTTAAAAGATCTTACATGATTGAAATATATATATATATTTTTTTTAAGAGAAAAGATCTGCCCCCAGCCGGGATTCGAACCCGGATCTACGCCTCACCGTGGCAACGCTCTAACCATTTGAGCCACCGGGGTCGCCCCCTAGCAGGGACCTTTGTCCTAACAAATCTGTTCTCTTCACCGATCCCATCCATATCCCCCGTGTTCTCGCAATTTTGCGATGTATATACGAGGAAGAATGTTCATTGAACATTACTTTTAATTTTAGGATCTTTTTGACATACGTCAATATATTATTTATAATTTATTATAATTTTTTAATCATTGCTTTAATTTTATAGTGTTAGAATATTTTATAGTGTTAGTAAATATAGTAGAACTATTTTATAGTGTTAATAGGAAAGAAGAGAATTATGCTCTGGGAAATAAACAACATTCTGTATACAAACAAATCTGTGTATTTATGTACAAACTAATTCCTGGCGTTTATGTTATTTTTGAATATTTTTTTGTAATGTGATATAAGTTTTCAATTGAACGTTTTATAGTGTTGTAAGTTTTATTTTAAGAATGATTCATCGAAGGGCCTGCCAAAAGCAACATAAAACAAAGGAAAGGAAGAAGTAATATAAATAAAAACCTTCAGAAAGATATTGCAGCAAAAAGTAAATGAGATACATCATAAAATTTATAACCAATTCGGTTAAAACAGCTAATAGACTTAAAAGAACAAGGATTACAAAAAGTTGGATTCCTTGGTTTGGAGATTAAAAATACTCTTAGTCATCAAGTAAAATATATTTGATATAACTTCATAGAACATCATATAATTTGTCATATAAATTATAACATTATAAATATTAAATAATTTTTATAAATTATTTATATATAGTCATTATGTAATTCCATCTGGTTGTTCACAATTATAGCAACTTGCGATTTAACAATAACATTTATATATATATATTTATATGAAGGGTTGGTCCATATTGTAACACTTTCAAGGTAAATTTATATCTCATAGCTTTGTTAGAGCTTTTCATATTTCATAAATGGGGTATGCGCTTATATGAATATGTCTATATAGGTGTAACAAATAAAACCTACAAGCTCTTAATACAAAAAGAAGCACTTTAGAATTTCACATCAGAACATTACTGCATGTAAAAAGGTGTTCTTTTCAATAATTTTACTAAAAAAATGTTTTTCACAGTTATAAAAAAATAAGTATTCAATAAAAAACGGTTTTACACAAAGTTGTTCTAAAAAAAATTCAAAAAGAGTGTTTTGGTCCACGAATGTTACGATTATAAAACAGACGCCTGCTTGATCATTTGTAAAAACTTATTGTCTTTTATGAAAAATGGTGTTTAAATATTGTCGCGTCTTAGGAGTTCCAACTGCCAGATAATCTACCATTAAAGCAGGGTTTAAATAAATCAACAAATAGTGAGTAGATTGTTGAAAATTATTTGCTCTGAACGAGGTTTAGGAATTCCTCTCTGGTCTTGGGGTCATCTCGGAAAACGCCAAGCATGGTCGATGTCATTGTCTTGCTGTTGATTTTTTGAACTCCTCTCATCACCATGCACATGTGTCTGAAAAATAAATATTTTATTTTTAAATTCATATAATATTATAGGCTAAACAATGTAATGACTAAATTTTCAAATTCTAATTGATTTGATTAAAATTTATAAAAAAATTGTATGCACCTAGATATTTAGTTGAAACCTAGCAAAAAAGAAAAATATTAAGCTGAGTTTTATTTATTTATTAATAGTTTATATTTCATGATTATTTTTATTTTGCTTGTTCACTGCAGGTCAGTTAGAGGATTTCCTTTTGAAACCATTGAATAATCTTCTTATTTTCCACTGGTCTTTCATCCGTTTATTACCTTTAGTCGTCATTTTTGAACTGAAGGGAAGGTACTTCATTAGTTTAGCTTGTACTTCAAAAAGCATTTGTTTCGACCAATAAAATGATTTGTAATTTAATTTGTAATTTGTAAACTAACAATTGATCTGACAACTGTTTTCAGTTTTTATTTTATAATTGTATTAGGGAAATCATTAGTCATTTATGATTTTTTAAAAATCACAATTATCTATTAATATTTTTATTCATAAATTATTATTAATATTAGGGCTATTAATAATAATTTATTGTATTGAAGCCAATGTTTCTTTTATTGAATCAACATATTTAATTAATAAGAAAAAATACAACCTTTACAAATTTTGAATAATCATTTCAGAAATTAATTTTTTGTATTTGTCATTCTGTATTTTTCTGTCAGCCAATCTGCTGATTGCCAATTATTTGTATTCGCAGCTGTGAATACAAATATTATAAGAAAAAACATTATTAGAAAAAATAATGACGTTTAGAATTAAAGATTCATAATCGGGTGCAAATCGTTAAATTTTGAAGGCACGTAAAAGCTATTTAATGCATCTTTTATAACTTTTTAATGACTACGATTTAGAATGTAAGCAAATGCCAAATTTTCAGCCGTACTTATTGCATTGAAGAAAGAAGTTGGTGAAAGGATTATCATTGGTTGTTAGTCACAAAGCATGAATGGCGGATCCAGGAATAGTTTCACTCATGTTCTTTCTGTTATTTTATTCATATATTTTAATAACTATGATCATGTGGTTTGCCTATAAGTATGTACTGTAAGGATTCTCCACAATACACAAAAAACCGTCTGGGAGGCACGTGCCCCCATGTCCCCCTAAATCCGCCCTTGAAAAGCATATGTGAAACAATGGAATTATGACTTTTTCTTAGGGCAGTGTTTTTATTAATTTTTTTTTTTATACGATCGTCCATTTAGCCTCAAGAACACCCTATGTATCAACCTAATATATTAAAATAGTTAAGCCTAAAGTGTTCTTTGAAAAATGACATCATTGTTGATTTAGATTAGTTTGGTTTTACCCTTTGTCCTGAGGAAAGCTGCATCTTTGAATGTTCGCATTACGATTGCGAACATTCTGAAACAAAAATAACTAGCCTGTAGTGAAGTAATGATAATTGAGATCTTCATAAGTCGTTTTCTCATGGCTATAACTTCATAATATTTAGTGACATACTTATAACAATTTTTTTCGACTAGGTGTGGTCGGTAAAGCGGTGCAGTGATAAAGCTAGAATCGATTGTTGGGATCGGAATCACTTGCCTCCCAATTGTCAGCACCGGTTGCTAAGGAACGATCCCAATTGAAGGCTCTGATTTCTTCCTTCTTCTCTCTTCAGTCCTCAGTCCAATACCTTTATCCCCTATGGCGATTTTATATAACGTAGTATTTATGTACCTATTTCGAAAATTTATTATTTGTTCACTGTATATTTAAATTTGGGATAAGATTTAAGTATAATTGTTTCTACTTTTGCATATATAGAAGTGCATATCAATAACAAGCTTAACATTCAAAAACCTGATTATTCAGAAATAAAAATTGAATTATTTTTCAACTTTTACAACTTCTAAATCATATATATTTCATTATTAAACATATTGATTCATTAGCAAGTTCCCCATGTGGTAATATTCAGCAGATTGTCGCTTCGAGTTGAGTAACAACAGGTTTTAACTTTTCATTCGTTTACCTTTAAATATTTTCCAAAACTACAAGTTATCATGAGCTAATGGAAACAGAGTGTAATTATGGGAAGTATATATACTTCGGTAATCATTTCGTCTAGAAATGAACGTTCAACAAACATATATCATCTGTAGTTTATTTTATTTAATCTTTTTATTAATTGTTATAATTTTTAAATATTTTAATTTTGAAGAGAAACGATTTGTCCAGGGCCGGGTGTCTTCTCCGTCGTGGTGCTCTGCCAACTGAGCTATCCTGGCTCATTCCACGGTCAGACAAATCCAGATATATCATCTATACTTCCAAATAAAACGAATAAACAACTTGTCACCCAACACGAAGCGACAATCTGCGGAACAGATACGATTTAAAATATTACATGGTTTACTTACACAGCTTCGACGACAACGGCTACACCAGCTGGCTCCACAGCTTTGGTTACAGCGACAGCGATTTGTTTTGTTAGCCTTTCTTGAACTAGAAAAAAATAAGTAAAAAAATATTATTATAAATTATCAGAGAAATAATATTTAACTAGGCAAAACATATGAATTTTAAAAAAACGAAGAAAAATAGTCTTGAACATATACGAAAGAAATTGGTTCAGCAATCGAATTGGCTTTAACTATTCCAGGAAGGTTTTCAGTAGGTAATGTTACATTTTATCACGATTTTTTTTACACTTTATTACCTTTCGTAATTAAAACCTTAGTTATCATTAATTAGTTTAGTTTACACATTATTGCACTAGCTTGGAAGTGGACTAGTATGAAATAGTTTTGTTTTGTGAATATTTTTTCTATTTTTTAATTTAAAAAAAAATATAGTTATATAATTTTCTTTGCCTATTTATTCAAGCAGAGGTGTGCCTGTATAAAAATAGATGAATGCATAATATAATTTTGAGAAAAATAAATACATTTATTTATAATTATGAATTTTGTACCATAGTTTAGAACATGAGTTTCAGTATCACTAATTTATAAATATTTATTATTATTGTATTATACAATGAAAATGTCTTATCGTCCCATAAAGGACTGCAATAAGTGCCTCTTACAATTTATTAAATAACATTTCATTCCACTAATTGATTTAATTTATAATTATATTTCGTAATATTTAAGTTATGACTGATAGTTTTTTTTATGATAGCTAATAACGATAATAGCTTAAGTAACTTAATAAGAAATTATTATTATTAGCATACTTGAAATATAATGTAAGCGATAATACTATTCACATTGGGATATTATCGAATA
Source organism: Troilus luridus (assembly GCA_964056705.1). Lineage (NCBI taxonomy): Eukaryota > Metazoa > Arthropoda > Insecta > Hemiptera > Pentatomidae > Troilus > Troilus luridus. Next base: position 82,173,828 of record OZ057412.1, read on the forward strand.
TTTAATTTAATTTGCTTTGGAATGCTAAAGTACCCTGCTTAAATTTCCACAATGAAGAACTGCTGAAGGGGAAGTCGACTGAAATTACATGAGGCCCAGCTCCAAAGAGGATTTGTACTATCTAATAAGATAAGTGTTCAATTACTTTTAGCGGTATAAGATTTGTCTCTCTTTCTCGGTGTAATTCGATATTTGGACGGCATCAACGGAACTAAGCTCCGTTACTCGTTTCGAATACGTGAAGTAAAAGTAAAATGATATTTAAATACATGAAGGTTAACAAACAATTTTTATGCTTGAATCGGTTTTAACTTTAATAAGCTACTATAAAGTGTATTGAATATAAATTATGACTAGAATATACCATAATTTGGGTTGTTGACAGTTTTAAAATATTTTCATAAAATTAATAAATAATTGAAAATTGTATATTTTAGCAAACATTTATTAATCAAAAATAGCAAGTACAGATCATTTTTGAAATTTATTTTTTCGAGTTATAACGAAAAAAAAAAAGTTGTTCATATTTCTTCAACTTACATTGAGAAATTACAATGAGTGGCCAAATAAAAGGACCCACGTGCCGCTCGATTTTAAAAATAAATTATAAGTTTATGACACTTTTTTTAATATTTGTTAATGCATTATAAAAAATATGAACTTGGTTTTCGGTTGACACTTGTTTCAGTTTAATTTAAGATTTTTTTTATGTTCATACTGACAACATTGCCATGTTTATATGGCATTATCTGATACTGCTGAATTATGAGGTTATTTCTGTTTTTATTTCTCAAATTGTATTATTCACGATGATTTTATGTATATTGTTATGATTTATCTACTGCATTTATATATTTTTTAAACATTTTCTTTTCCTGTTTTAGGAAAGCTAATGACTTTGCTCCGCAGAAAATTGGTGAAATAAAAACTTGACTAAATGAATACCAGTTACTCTAACAGACAAATTGCCTCATATACACAGGTTTCCAGAGCGTCTGTGAGCAGAATCAAACTTTATTGCAGGATGGTCCTATTAACGTGACCAACCTCTATAATATCGGGGACATTATTAAAATTTTATCAAACTAAAACTTTAAAAGAAAGCGTGATATTAGTGCGATTTTTCAGTTCATCGTTTCTCCGGTTAAATCCTCGATATGCGTCAAAGTCAAATGTGGCCTAAGGTTGGCCTAGAGGTGACCGTGTTTATACTGGCCCCTGATCAAGCTGCCAAATCAGAGTTTATTTGCTAATATTAATTTATTTCCATCTGATGGAGTGGAAACTTCCAAGCCAAGTAGGAAATTTTTAAGGTCAAAATGATACAAAGTTTTAAAAAACTTAAAATGGCAGCAAGTAATAAATATCTTTTCTTAATTAAATCTAATTATTTTCTTGTAATAATATTATAATAGTTACCTTGGAGTCGTCGGCTGTAGATTTCGACAATCCTGGAAAAAACAAAAACAAAATAAGTCTAATTTTTCAGGGATATTTCGTTTTTAAAGAAAGAATAATCAACCATCTAACTTCTGTAACCCTTGACATTATTCTTAACATATCTACGTGCTTATTGAATAATTAAGGATAATATAATATGAAGACGAATGGTCTTTGATAATTGAAAGATGTCAGACAAAAAAAAGGTCGATAGATGTTTGAAGCATTTTCTTTTATCTTATGAAACTCTTATTTGATTATAGTTTTTAAAATGTTTATGTTAAGATAAAATAGAGTTTTGTTACTTGTATTTATTTTTAATTATATTTATTATATCTATAATTTTAAAATATTTTTAATGTTAAATTCCCTTATCCTAATAAGGAATTGTTTCTTTCGATTCTTCCAAGAAAATATTAATGAGTGTAATTATTTGAAGATTAAATTAAATTATTATAAACTAGGACGTTTTATGAGTAATCATTCTTTTTATGAGTGAAACTAATATCATAATAAATTTAAAATAAATACTTTAATTACCTAGCAAGTTTGCTGAGACCAAGGATCTTCTTGTTGGGTAAATATGCTATTGAGACTTTGCCATAAAATGGGACGAGGTGATGTTCGCACATAGAAAACATCTCAATATCTTTGACTAGGACCATTTCGTCATGGTCTTCATCGAAAACAGCGTCATTGAGAACATCTGAAACAATATTTTAAACAACTATTATTAATATTCTTTATAAATATTTTAATTAAATATATATCTATATTTAAATTAATATGTAAGTTTTATAGTATATGATCATCTGTGTAGGTAGTCAACTTATACCATATACACACACACATATGTGTGTGTGTAGTTAAAGAGAGGAAAGTAAAAAATAGAAAACCGTCTGTGAAACAGACCATCAATTTATATTGATAGGTATAATCAAAGATTATTCTTTGAGAGATAAAAGATTTAATTTTGATATTCATTGTCATATAACAGAACAGAGCCCAGAGTAGGTTTTGGCAGATATGTATTCGTTTAATTCTCATCATCATCTTAGTCCATCCTCTCTATGGACTCTCTACCGCTCATCCAGTGCGAGGTTTCCTTCTGTACAGGCCGAACCACACCGTACGATCCTCTACCATTTCTTTTCTATTCCATTCCAGATTTCTCTTCGTTTTAAGCTCTCTTTAACATCTTCTTCCCAGGTTTATCGGGGTCTTCTTAAGGACCTTGTTCCATCAATCTTATCCTCGTATGCTAACGTGGCGAGCATGTTGTTTTACATTATTAGAACATGTCCAAAGCATCGTTTAATTCTATTGCGGATCTTTTTTTACACCTCAGTAACCGTGATTAGTTTGAATTTCGGTTTCAAATATTCACAAAGCAGTCCATTGAGCATTCCTCGATATTGCTAATATAATCGGCGTAGCCACTTCCATTTGTTGGCCAAATAAGAAAGTTGGTTGGATAAAGTAGGAGAAAGAAAAATAGGGACTTGAAAGAAACTCCGATGTAAAATACATGAGCTTTTATCAGGCGGCCCTGCGGTATAAATCGCCCACCGTGTACGTTATTGAGGTTTATTTCCACCTCAGATCTGAGCTCAAGAGGTTCAGATGAATCAAATTTATGAGGTTTGGTCATAAGCATGATTATTTACAGTCAGTAATAAAACAATTTCTGAGAATTTTTAAGGCAACAAAATGTACTCCTAATTAATTTCGCAATTTATTAATTTTTGTGTCTTGAAGGAATTGAGTGGAAAAAACCCAAGAAAAAACCTGATCTTGATAAACTTTCACTTTTTCCACTATTTCTGGCAGACCTGTTATCTTTTTTCCCATTTAATCTGAAGGCGAGCTAGAGATAAAGGCGAACTTGAACTTGAACTTGATCTTCAAACTGACCCTATTTCGCGATCATTATTATTTATAGGCGAAACCGGAAGTCTTATTAAACCAATAAAGCAGTCTATCGAACTTAAATTGATTTTAATAGAACCTTCTTCATACTTCGTCTCTAAGTAGGGAAGTAGAGAGGGGGGAAAAGTTGATAAGGAGTTTAAAGTTATTTCATTATTGCTTAACAGTTCTGTGACTTCGTCATAGCTTTGAAAATAAATGAGAATTTCAACATTAAACTCTGCTGCATATTGATTATTCGTCAAGGAATAATAAATTACAAAAAATTCATGATTTTAGGAAAGTGCAAAAGAATAGTTGAGCCATATGATTTTTGTGATTTTTCTTTACTGAAGAAAAGCTCTGATTTATTGAATCAAAATATAACTTATTACAAAAGATAAATAATGTGTCTTTGGTATATGTTTGAGTCATTGAGCTGTTACAGTTGTGTTGTCATCATACATTAGTACTAATGCCAACAGAGAAGACCCAAATAACACAACAGCGAAAGAGGGAAGCGACGTTCTAAGCATGTCATGACAGACAAGCGTTAAAGCCAAATGAATATCAACTGCAGATAAAATTATGCAAAATAAAATATAAAATAAAATAAAATCCTGCACTAATAAATCTTTTCTTTTATTATGAGAGGCCTGGAACTACCTTTCTGTAGCTCAACATAGCACATGCAGTATAGCACTTATGAAATAACATTGTGCACAGTATTCACTGACACCAGAATAGGAATTAACATACCTTCCACATTGACTGAAGCGTGAAGTGACGATAAAGACATTTAATATGACATTAATATTGCATACATTTGTTTGGATATTTTTAATATATAATTAATATAACTAAAAAATTAGATTAGTAATATTGTTATGCCTTAATTCCTCACGTACTTCTATCTCTTTGTGAAATTATTTTCTCATAAGTCATAAATAAGTTCTCTTATGATCGAGAACAATATCAACACGTTATGAAAAAAAAAGAGAGCTTAGTTGCCGTGTCGAAGGACCCGGGCTCAAATCCGGCTATTTATTTAATCTGTAAACAGGGGATGGACCCTCTGTGATTTGGACCCCTTAATTGGGGGAAAAAAAAGGCGGTTTGAGCATGATTTAGGACAATCCACCTCCCTGCACGACCATTGTCCTAGAAACAGTAAAGTCTCTACCATATACTGAACCCGAGACCCTTCAGAGGTTGTAGTGGTATAGGGTTTTTTCCTATGTTTGGATAATGCCTGATGTAGTTTTAAGCTTCTGAACAATAACTGGGATTCAATATTAATTCTATAAAAAATGATGCTACTAAGCTTTCAGCTTGGTTTTATGTATACTAGATGTCGCATGTAATCTGAAGTCATGATATTTTCTTAAAGCTAACTAAAAATGATAATATAAATGTTGCTATTGTTTTAATGTATGATTAAAGAAATCTAAATTAATTATGTACATTTACACGGAGCGAAGATTTCTGCTACTTGTGTTTACTTCATTTCCATTCAGAATGTTTTATAAAGGTTAATGTTTATTGACATTAATGATACTATATTTCCGGTTATTTTATTCTATATTTCGTACAGCAATATTTTAAGAGAGAGGGCTTATGGGTGACAGAGATTTATAATAATCTTTGAATGGGCGTGGGTGGATATCGAGCGGTGGTCGCCATGGTCGCAGCATCCTAGCCACTTCTGATTCCTCTTGTCGCGGGCTCTTCATGCTCATGGTCAGTCCTAATGGGCATGTCACCTGCTCGGTATCGATTCTCTTGTTGGCGTTTTGGCCAATTATTTCTAATAGATATCATTTTTAATCTTCCTTTTAAGGATAGGAAATTAAGAACTATTCCATACAGTAAATCCGGAAAGAGTACAGATGATACAGAACACTCGTTATTCACTTTATAGATCAACATTTTTTCAAAAATCCTTCCTCATTGTATGTTTTCGGTATTAATATTAATACAAGCAGGTGATGGCTGTCTGTTTAAGGGAAGGAAAACTCTGAGAGAAAACTATGGTCATCCAGGTTGGGGGTTTTCACTAGGGTTAGCTGCTCAACGATGTAAAATCTGCTTTGGTAAAATTGTCAACAGATAGTCTCGGATTGAAGTATTGATACTTAAAAACAGGACTATATTAAATTAATGTTGAAATATCAAAATAAAATTCTAAAATTGTTATGGAAGAACATTACGAAATTCTAGAGCACATTTAGCACTTACACCCGCTGCTGTCCTGTCCCTAAATGTGCTGTCCTGGTCCCTGATTGTCAAACTGTCTCTGGTCAACGGTTTGATTAAGAAGACAGCGAACCCGGCCCTCTAACGATGGAACTACGCTAGTAGCCTGCATACAATGTTATTCTTTGTGACTCTGGAATCGAGGTACCTTTTCCGGAATGTTACTGGTGAAAATGTTCTCTAAGAAAGTATTGGTTTTTTTCCCATTAATTTTCTTGAATGCTTTCGGAATCAATCGGTCCAGGAATGTAGAATTTTAATTCAGGGGGCCAATAAGAGCCGAGACCCTCTTGACGTGAGGATTTATGTATCCTTTGATTATGTGTCACACATATTCCAACTCCATTTTTAGGGAGAGAATATGTTCCGATCTATTCAGAGCTATCTTCGCACACGCCTTGAACTTTCATTCTACAAGGCGGCGGAAACCTTTCGACTTTACGTGATCCCACCTGCGGGTTACCGCTAGAGCCTGGGCTGGAACGTTACTGTTTTTACTATTCAAGCATCTAGGGGTAGAAGGTGCAGCCTTAGCGGAAGACTTCCTCCAGCATAAATGCCAGGAGGGCACAAACGATGGCTTATACATCAGTATTTCAGTGAAGGGTCTAAAGCGTAACGGTATCAGGAAACGGATTCAATCATCATGTTTCAACAGGTGAAGAAGCCCCTACCTACGACCAACAGAGTGGAGATAGATGATCATCCTGTAACAGCCACTCTTCACTACCATAGCCTCACCTTCACTACCTCCTCTCAGTAAGTATATAAAATGGCAAAAGGTGGAGAAATAGAATAATTTGATACTGGGTGCGGGATCATCCCATTTATTTTCATTTTCCTTTTTATAAGAATTATCAATCATTTGGCTTTAAAGTATATCAAAAAGTTTTGGACTGAGTTTGGACGGTGGAGTGGATTCTCGACAGTACAGGAGATGAAGGGAGCCGTGATAAAGCGACAGACTAAGTAGCCCAAGTAATTAATTTAGATCGGGCCGAAGCTGGCTAATAGAGCGAGGATCCAGCGCCCCCCTGTCACAATTCCATTAGCTCCTCTTCCCACTCGGCTCTTCTCACCCTTGACTATGGGCCTTTGACGCCTTTGAACTACTGCTTTGATTTCTATCTTCCACTCTTATCACAAGGAATCCAAGTAGAGACGATTATCAATCCAAGTTAGGAGAATTATCCGTACGGAGCATTTAAAAAAAAACCTGTTGCACTAAATCCCATGAAGGGTCTTGGGTTAAGTACGTGATAGAAACTGTACTATATCTAGGAGAACGACTGTACAGGGCGATGATTTGTCAGAAACCGCGTTCGACCGCCAGATTTACCCACCCCCCCTATTAGGGGTATCTACTTTATAGAGGCTGAATAATCCCTAGGAGGTTCTCCAGACACCACAGAATCCATCCCCGGTTGCTAACAGATTTAATAAGTTATCTGCCACGCCCTGCTTTAAACCTAGGACCTTCGGCACGGCAACTCTTTTCTTAGCTCTTCCATTGAGCTACCCCGCTCAATAAAGTACGTAATCTGTTACGAAGTAATAACATTCATTTGGATGTTTAAAATTGAATGAGTGAAAACTTTGGAAATAGATTTGTTTCTTAATAGTTGTTATACAGAGATGATTCTCCTTATAAAATAAATTTAATTAGATCAATTAATTAATAATTAGATCACACATTTAAATATCATTGACTGATACTTGGACCGTAACTTCTAAAGTTTTATTACTTTGATTACTTAGGAGCAAGTAATCAAATGATTTCTGAATTAAAATCGTTATCCTGAGAAAGGTGACGTCTTCCTAGATTCAACAACAATATCAAACTCATTATATTGATGTAAAAAATAAATAAAAATGAGCTCTTTAATAATAGATAAACCACTCTCAATAAAATAGTCTGAAAGACCTTAAATAGTAATTAAAAAAATCATTCTCTAAAGTAATAAAAATAAAATAAAATTTGAGCCATGAAAGAATATTATATAAATAAATTATTGTTTTCTAAGTGGAATTAAAATCTCGGGAAAACCCCATTAAAAATATGGTAAAGAATTAGCAAGACATAGCAATAGTAGATCTAAAAAATAAAAATAAAATACCATGTAACAAATAAATTCTTCTAAGTTAATGGAGAGAGAATAAGAATTTATAAACTAAAATATAATACTTAATATTGATAGATATATTTCTTTAAAAATTGAAAGAAATTTCTATGAAGATTAAAATAATTTTTTAAAATTCATTTTAAGTAATCAGATAAGTGGAAATTGTGTGATATTCTCATCAATATTTTTAGACTTTAATGGAATTAAGTAATTTTAACATTAGATTGATTATTAAAAAAATTAAGAAAGAAAGCACCATTCGACAACAATTTAATATGATAATTTACAGAAGTAAGGCACAAAAATTATCATTATAGATAGTGAAAGTGGCATCCATTATAAACTACCGTGGATGTTATTGGAAAATATGCGGTTACCGTTTACTTTGCTTTTCAATATCGTCCGGTTTTCTCTCCTTAAATAACTGGTTTTCGATTGTAATAATATATATTTTTTTGCCTCATTTTATCACTAAAAACAATTTCTCCGAAATTAGAGCCTCTTAAAAATGGATGTAATATGCGTAAGGTAGTTATGAACTTTCCCGAAACCCACTTAAATGTTCTGATTGAAATATCCACCTAGTTTCGTCATGGCATTAAGTATGTCACCTGTCAAGGATAACTGCTTCCGACATTATATTAAACCAGTCGAGATTCTCGAAGAATTGTGCCTTTGTACATTTAACTATCGTTAATTTCAACGAATAGGCAGATTGGCTTTAAGGGTATAATTGAAAAAATGTTATAAACTATCATCCGTCGATATAGTTATTATTTTGTTAGGATTAAAAGCTTAGTCTCGAATGCGACACACCCTCAAAAAAAGATAGTGAAATAGAACATAATGAAATAAGATGTGATCATTTAAATGGTATTTTTTCCTTCCATAGTTTGTTAATAGTAGCCAGTATATTCTCTTCAATCTAATGTGATTGTATTTAAAAAAGTGCTATCTGAAATTAACAAAGAATGGTCCTCTTGTAAAAGAAAAATCTTTTGATTAAAAAAAGATTGATAAACTTTTATGTAAAAACAAAGGAATACAACTCTGTGACTTAAATTCAATTTTAATTTTATTTAGTGTAAAAAGAAATATGATTGATCAGTAAAAAGTACAAGAAATAGTCTTGCTTTAAAAGCTCTAAGTTAAATAGAAATTAAATCGAAGAAATACACATTTAATTTTCTTTTATGATATTTAAATGATAGATTTTGAAAAAAAATGTAATTTAATTTTTTTTTAAAGAGAGGAATGCGGGAATTGAGACCACTTTGAGTAGTCTTTTGACATGTAATAACGAACGGATCGACAATTAGGGACCGATATAGACTATGTTAATAGCAGAAAAACATCTAATTATGAAATAAATCCTTTTTTAGATTTTGAATATTTCCTCTTTATAAATTAAAGCCAAAGTATAACGAGTTCCAATTTGCGAAAGAATAACTTAGTAAATAACTGAACTGTCTTAGCAAAAAAGGAACAACTGGTTCTGCAATCCTCGTTAGATGCCTGTCGGGATTCTTCAGCAGGCAAGATTTTTTTAAAAATTTCTTTAATTTTTTTTCCACTTCTTATTTTTTAACATTTTCTTGCAGACTTTTTAAATTTATTTGCAACTAAAATTTTTATAAACTCAAAGGAAGTTCTAGAAGATGTCTTAAAAGACTTTTTCTTATCGTGAGTGAATTAATTATAAAAAGAAATTACTATTTGTATTTATATAACACATAATTTTCATGTTTCATTTAAACTTTGTCGATAGTATGGGAAAATAAATACATGCAAAATTTAAACAAATTAAAATTTGAACTAGAGAAAAGAATTTAGAATTGAACCCAGAATGAAGATTTTAGACACAAGGAAAACGCCTTGAATGATAGGTTCTAATTTTGACTTACAATCGCTATTTCTGTACTTTCGGAGATCGGGTTTGAAATGTTTTGTCAACATTTTTCTTATTTGACGAAAACCAAGAAAATTAGGAACAACATTAAACAGGAATGGATGTCATACATAAACCCAGATTCATATGATTTTTATACAGAATTCATTTAATGTGGTATCCCTTTATCGGTAGGTAATTATTTATAAATTAATATAAAACCGTAGTAATCGGGTGTTAAAATGTAACTGTGTGGAGAACATCAGCTCTTAATTTACAAAATCAAATTTTTTACTGTTATTAAACGAATAAAAAAAAAATACATTGATTTGGAAATGGACTGGATATATCTTAAAAGAGTGTGAAATGGTTGATAAATTTTATATAAAGTATAACTTATTTTATTTGGGCCAACGTTTTGGCCTAATTTTTCCGGCATCATAAGGAATCCAGAAAACAGTAAACTATATTAACAATGCAGTACCAAAATAAAATAAAACAGGTTATATAAACAGAAATGATAGGTAAGGCAAGAAATAAAAATATTAAAAGATAAATTATGAAATAACAAGACTAGAAAGAAATCTAGAAGATAATAAAATTACATGAGAAATGATTTTATTACCAAATATAATGAAAACCATATTATTGGTGAAAGCAATAAACATTAATTGTTATAATCTTATGTGGGTAAAGAAGAAAAGTTAAGAACCATTTCACAATATTCTAAAAAATTATAAATTATTATGAGAGTTTCTAATGAAGTGTAATGGAAAAATTATTGGAAAATTTTAATAAATACAAAAATGAGTGATGATGGTGAGGCAAAGCATTGAAGCGGTGTTTCTAAAGTATACTAAAAAAACAAAGGGTTCAGATTTATCTTTAATGCAAATAACTGAGTTATTTGTACAAAAAATTATTAAATTTTTCATGACAGTAATTTCTTAGGTATTTGTGCCCGTGGGGACCTCAACAAGACCCGTCGGGGGAGATAACGAAGCTTTGACTAGCCGGTCTTGGAGGCAAGTCTTTGTGGAGCAGGCAGCTGCGCTAACCCACACTAATCAGCGGCCAATTACAAGCGAAACGTGGAGTCACTCCTAGGTCACTGGCTGGCTATTACAGATTTCAAAACCAATGCTTTAATTAACTACAAAAATAAAAAAAAATATTTTATTTACTAACATGTAAAAAAATTCTTTCCATCTGCCTTTCGTAACGTTTTTTTATGATATGAAATGTATTAATTCTATATGTCATAGATTCACCTTATCCTAATGTTACATGATGTTAAACATTAAAATAAATATTCAATATCAGACTTCTGTTGCTACACCATTGTCAGTACAATGATGTAAAAGTAATATTATAATTAAGATAGTGACATTTAGACTAAGACACAATTGTAATATAAAGGAAAAAAAATATTCTCAGTGATCGAGGGTTAGCAACCCTATCAGTCATCACAGGGAATTTTCGTAGACATTGAAGATTCCTGTAAACGAAACAACGGCTGTAGTAATGTTTTGAGAAAAATATTCGCACTCGATGGCAAGAAATCAGCAGAATGGCTCCGCTAGAGCGCAGCAGCGTACTGTATATGTTTACGCTAGCTGTGATTAATACTTACAATGAATTATTTTTTTCCAATGAAGCTGATTTTGAATACTGGTACTCCAGGTGAGAAATGTCTTGATCTGAGCGGAAAAAAGATGAATTCTAAAGGTTGCATCCCCTTTACTGTAGTCCGACTCTTTTCTGGGCGATGCAAGATATATTATAATAGAGCCTATCAACCAATTATGTAAATCAAATTTTATTTTTATTTTTTTGTAACGGTTCTATCACTGACCAGTTGGGATTGTGCATCTTGTATTAGATTGTTATACGTAATATAATGATTATTGCTACTGACAGTTCTGAGTATCTTAGGTTTGAATACACTGCTTTTTCTGAGATTTTGGGTTCGTTTCTTTCCCAAGTTGAATGTACTCCTTGAATATAGTTTGTGTCCCACCCAGCCTGTTCCAGGTGTTCACGCGGTCCAGTGGCGGATTAAAGGTCCAGAGCGCCCTAGGCAATAACTTTATCGGCGCCCCTGTACCGGCCATAAATGGCCATCTTAATTTTAACTGATTGTCAGCATCATAGCATCATGCTTGTATTATATTATAGATCAGCATTTAGTTCTTTCTTTCTTTGTCGATATGTTATTTTTTTTATTTATTTAAAAATTCTGAGCTCGCGCGCCCCTAGGCACGTGCCTAGTTTGCCTTACGGATAATCCGCCACTGACGCGGTCTAAAATTGGAGCCGAAGTTAACAGTCAGCATATAAAATACGTAAGTGCTTAAAGCTAAACATAACAATTACAATAATTTGACTGATATTTAAAAAAACAACACCGATTACACCAGCCGATATGACGACAACCGCGAATGAAGTAGATCGTCTGGTCGAATCTATATTGATATTGACATTGACTGATAAAATGACGTTTCGCTCATCTTGAGTGGCATGATCAACACCAGAAGGAATTTCAACACCTTCTTTACAAACTGTTTCGATATCGTTGTAGTCGAGTGGTTAATCTTTATAATGATTAAATAAATCTTTATTTACCCCTGTACGGGAATGAGAATTTCCTTGTTCCGATCGTACATGAAACCACATGTTTTCATGAATGCTATGCATGAATGGTAATGCTGATATCTAAGTAAATTTCTAGTTATTTTCATTATCATGGTACTAATTTTATGAATCAAATATATGTATTGATATATATATATATATATATATAAAATTTATTTTTTATTTATTGTTCTTTATGGTTATTTAAATATTTAAAAAAAAAAATATATATATATATATATATACATATTTGTGTGTCATATTATGTTAATGAATATACTGCTCTAAGAATTGAAAAATAGTAAAGCCAAAGTTCCTTCAAATTATTTAAAGGACCCCGCAGTATTTTATTGGAGAAATCATTTGCATTGATTGATTTAAAATATCACAGGGAAGCTAGTTTTTACCATTCTGATCAAATAAAAAAAAAAATGATGATATGGATTTTGATGAAAACCTTAATGGTGGAGCGTTGAGAACAATAAAGTATCCAAAGATTTAGTAATATTTTTCAGATGAATATATTGCTTAGTACAGAAGTGGATGTGTGAGTGTGAATTTTTTAATCTTTTGTATGGTTGTAACGATATATGTTGAATAATATTAGTTCACCTTGTATATATGAGAAAGAAAATGATTCGGGTAGAGGTCAAGAAAATTCTCTTATATAGCGAGAACTGTTTATTGGTAAGCCATAAATTTATTTTATTGGTAAGCAATGAAAAGTTCTCCCTATATTAGAGAATTTCCTTGACTTGTAACGATATAAATGAACAGCGCTATTTTGTAGTATTTTTTTGATATAAATTTGGAATAGAATACTACTTGAAATTAGAAAAAAATTAATGTTTTAAAAATAATTAATTAATAGATTTAAACCCCAATGAATAAAAATACTCAATTAGCATTAATTATAAAGGTTATATACATTAATTATAATTAATTAACACACTCAATTAATTATGTTGACACTATTAACTAAAACGTTGCTCACCTTCTATACACTGGTCGTAGCCTTTGGTGAAGAAAAGCATGGCCTTGGCTGCCCGCTCCGGTGTCTTCAGTAATCCCTGTCTGTCTGGGTCCTCGCCCAAGGAGGTGAGGAGAAGCCTGTAGGAGGATGACATGTCTGGAAGGAGGGCTTCTCTGGTAGGTGGTCGATGGTCCAGCTCCAGGTCGTGGTGGAAGGTGCATTTTTCATGACCTGAAACATAATCGACCAGTCAGCGACAGATTCAAACGTAAGACCTATAGATTATAATTGGATGAGTAGAAGGAAAATAGTTAAACGATTCAAAACATAAGTAAGCAATCGTTGGAACATTGTTGTTCAATAATAGGTTATTATTTTCGTGAATATTGGCAGTTATTAAACTTCTTAAACTTTCAGTATATTTACGTGGACCATCAGAAATATGATATATACACACACATATATTTATATACACACATTAAAATTTTCAGATCGATCTAAGGAAGGAAAAGAAGGTATATTGATATGGAAATAGTTGACTGACTGTGTATATCTGGAATGCGTGGAATGGTTTACACAGCGATGGTGTGAGGGGTGCAGTCAATAAATACTACACAGAATAAGTTTAACTTATTTTAATGGTGCCAACGTTTCGAACTAAGTTTTAGGTCATCATCAAGGCGGATAGTCCAAGTGTAATCGGAACTCTGTTCCAACTGTACGAGTTACAGCTGGACTCGTCATCCCTCTGCACTGATGATGGCGTAAAAATTAGGTCGAAACGTTTGGACAAAAAATAAATTAAACATATATTGTGTAATTTTTATTGACTGCATCTTCTTATATTCCACACTCATCTAAACAAAATACAATATAATATGAAAGCAGATAATTATTGAATGAAAAATTAAACCAATCTTTAATCCCTTCAACAATTTATAACGCTAATTCAATTCATGGAAAAGGAAGTTTAATGATTTTTTGTAGGCATATCCTCGCCTTATTGCGCTTTAAGAGTGAATAATTGGCAAGTAGGCAGTCCAGGATATAAAAATCTATATTTCACGATTTATTGCTATCGACAAATTTATTTATATCAGTTTTGAAAATATAAATGGCCTTCCTAATGTGGAGTTACGAGATTTCATAATTGGGGGGACGATATATGTCGAGAGAGAGAGAGAGAGAGAGAGAGAGAGAGAGAGAGAGATTTTATTTAACAGCCATCGCTGATTTTCGTGAATAGCCGTCCCTTGTTGGGCTTAATGAGAGCTGGATCAACAGGTGAGATTCTAAAGGTGTAAAGTTCACCGTCTTGTATTTTCAGGGGTTAAAGTCGATCTTAATTCTATCCTCACCTTTCGAGGTTTTTCCAGTCCTATGCCATTTTGCTGAGACTTATCTAATTTATCCTCTTGTTCTTTAAAAGTCTAGTACTAAAATACTTAGTTGCGAGTATTTTTTAAAAGTTTACTAAGAACATTATTTGTAAGAGTCCCTTGTGGCACAGTCCAGGAAAAGTCACAGAATGGGGGCATAATCATACTAACAAAACTCAAAGCTTCAGTGAAAGAGTAACAAATATCCCAATAAAGAATGCCTGAACGATAGTGCGTTTCTGGTGCACTAATCAATTCTGTTTAGTTCCGTTAATGCAGGACAGTTTTTTTGTTTTGTTTTTAATAGTAAAGGGGGTGTCTCGAAAAAGTAGTGCCTGTAAGGACGTATTTAGTATGCCGTTTTTATAGCAGTCCGGTTACACAATTGGACAGACACTTTTTAAAAGCGATTTGTTTTCCTATAGACAACTATTTACTTCACCGATCCCAAACGAGTTTAATGTACTTTCGTAGCCTTCTCATGCCATATTAGCGATGACAATCATCATCCCAGGGACTAGGACAGTTGGCTATTGCAGTACAACTATTGCGATTGCTAATACAATGCCCAGTAGCAACACAAAGAAAGATTTGGAGAGAGATATTCGTTGACAATGGCTTGAGGTAACTCGCCTTCTAGGCCAGATAATAGAAGGGTTTAGAAATAGCGATAATCTAATTAATTAAATGTACGCATTTGTAACATCGGCAGATATGTTCTTCAACGTTATTAAATTTCATACAATCAATGTCCTAATTGTAACGTATTACGGTTTTCTTAGAAAAGCAAGATTTAGTCAAAATATCTTGAAATCTTGATAGATTCGTATCTTATGATTATTTTATCAACTTCACAAAGATACGTTCAAATTTACTGATTGGAAAAAATGTCCAAATACTGAACTATATGTCCAATATTCTTATATGTCCTGATTTCTAATCCTCGTGAAACACTTTGAACATTGATTTTGGAACATGGCTCTCAGGGTCATTTGAGGTGTAATACTTAGCATGACAACCTATTATGTCTAAGATCGCGGGTTTTCGCTGCTGGTGGCCTTAGGATTTTTTTAAAGAGAATAATAAATCCTTGGTTATGCCTGTTATATGTATATATTAAATGTATTAACCTGGTTATATGTACGCCCTTTGGAGGCGACGTAAAATCACAGTCGCTAATTGCGTTAATGGTTTCAAATTGCATTAATAATCTGTACAATATCAGGTACTCGTTACAGATCCCTATTCCAATTAAACCTGGACAGACAAAATTTAGGACTCTCACTATCTCCGATTAGCCTTAGCAGCATAGAGTGACGATAAATGAACAGACAAACAAACAACATAACTCTCAAAGCAAAGAATTAATGGATCGCCCAACTGTTTCCAACAATGTAGCAGACATTGTATGCTTGGTGAAGGGAGTTAAATGGCTGCTGTTACTCCTCCCAAATCGCCTAAATAAATAATCACCTAAATAATCGCCTAAGGCGGTACATTTTCATTAAAATGAAGAACTATCGGGATAAAGATGAGTAAAATATAAGATATACGAGTTACGTTATTATTATAATAATACCGTACTTCTACGAAAACAGGATTATTACCTGAACTTATTAAATTCTGCATTCTAAAGGTTATCGTTGAGTTTAGATTATTTTTTGTTCATTATTAAAACATCATACAAATATTTAGTGGACAAAAAAAATCCACGTGTAATAAAATTATTTGCTCAATTAAAAATCTGCAAACCAATGACAGTTTTTTTTTTGTGAATCGATATATTCACAATAGGGGATGAATTAATAGCAGGAGGCATGAAGAAGTTTTATGAATATGTTTATCTTTCTAGGCTCATCGTGCATTTTATTTATTTGTTAGTTATAATTTTTCTATTAATGACTTGATTTCACAATTGTTTACGAAGTTTTTCAGAGATCGTAATTGAAATAAAAGCACACGTCGTGTATAACCAAAGGAGTTCAAGATCTTAAGCACTTTCTGCTTCGAAAACAGGTCCGAATATAGTAATATTCTTAAAGATGTAATGGATCAGCTTCGCGATTTCAGTGTTTTTTGGGCTGATGGAGCGGTAATTAACACAACTTAATTTCTTACAAGACATACTTCAGTGGGTATTAGTCACTACGAGGTTATTGCTTAGTATTTAAATTATTTAATTACCTGATTGCCTAAAAAATATTATTGTTGCACTGAACGGAGGAAAGGTAAACGCACTGGCGGGCGTCCCTGGCCTCCTTGAGACTTTCCATCTAATGCAATTATATTCTTCTAATGATGGAGGTCATCGGGAAATCGAGGTCAGTATAAAGAAAATTGCAATTGAAAATTTTATCCATTGACCAATTATAATTTATTGATAATTAATATTAAATGCATACTCTCCTGTTGTGTGGTTTCATTTAGGATTTTATTCAGCCTCAGGGTAGTAAAAGACAGTAATAGATTAAAAAGAAGGAACAAAACCGATATATCTGGATACATTTTTTTTCCAAAATATGGATGTATATTTGCCAGCTCATGTCTCACATACTGTTCTATATCAGTAATATAGAGCATGTTGAAAATGCCCATGCTGTCAATAAATTTTACAGAAATAAATACAACTTATTTTATTTCTTTGTGACAACGTTTCGGCCTAATTTTCAAGCCATCATCAGGGCTGAGAATAAAACAAAACATAATAACAGTAGGAACAGAGCAGTACTGTAGATGACATAGCAGTTTTATAGACAGAAACGGTAGGAATCCTACTTCAATATTTACTGATAATGTGTACATTAATAACAATGTAATAAAATTATAAAATATCTTCAAATCTCGAAGGAAAGAAAATGTAAATTTTAAAACAAACTTTCCTTGCCATAAACATAACATTGTTATGGTATAGTTGGGGGGGGGGGTAGAAATATAATCCTTTTTCAGATTTCTCTCTTCTCATATCCTCAGAAGGAATTAGACAAACAGAGACAAATTATATATTTTAAAATTTATATTTAATTATAATACTAGAATCACGGAAAATCTGAAATTACGTCAATGTTAAAAGCCATGGAAAGTCTATGTGCAATATTAGTAGACGTTTCAAAAAAATTATAAAACCCGATTTGAGTTTAATGAGACTTCCATTTCGTTGGAAAAATTACTTCCGGTGATTTTTTTTTCAAAAATTAAACTTGTTTAAAAACATTCGCGTCTTTATTCGGGATTACTGCTTATAATTAACTCTTAAGCTAGATGTCTTCAATGGAAAATCTTAATTTGAACTTGAAGAAAAAATAATGCAAGTAAAATGATATTTCTACTTCATTAAAAAGAACTTAACGATTTTATATTTTCATTGGGATAAATTAAAACATGCTGTTATTTTACAATTAAATAACCAGAATTATTTTAATATACTAATCAATTATTATTAATCAAATTTATTGCATATTAATCAAATATTAGATTGAAAAATAATCAAGTTTTTAGAAAGTTCCAAATTATCCAAGGCCCTAAAGCTTTGAAGTGAATTTATTCAAAACACGTGAACTGGAGGCCATTCCTTGCAAAATGACGTCCAATTAAAAATCGTTTAAATCGAATAAGTGGAATAAAGATTTGTAGACTATTTAACTGCTGATTAAAAAAAAAAATTTACTAAAATTTACAACTGTATAATAACAATACAATAAGTAAAGATAATGAATGGTACTTAATGGCATGAATAAAAGCAAGTAGAGAAATTACCAAGTGGTAAAACTCATGCTAAAATTTAAAAGTGGTAGAGGATTCGGCTTTCTTAGGTAATTTTTGCTTTAACGATGAAAATAGAATAACTCAAACTCAATGAAATTTTAGCGTAATTGAGCTGGGAATAATCCCAAGCTCATGTATTTATATTGTGGTGTCATTATAAAAATGTTGTTAGATACTTATATATATTTGCTGACAGAAACACGTATGTAATAGTTAGTCACAAAATGAGGGTTAGTCACATTTTTTAAATTTACAGGATAATGTTCTTAAACACAGAGGTGGCCGTATATAACATTGGGACAGTATTCCATTTATACTTACCCCTAACAGAACGAAAAGAGTACGAGCCGACTTACCCAAGTACCTAGGCTTGTGCCCTGCAATCGGACTCATTCTGCTCCTAGGCTTATCACCTACTGACAAAACTGCATCACCCATCAAAACCATTTTGGAGAGGAAGGGGGTGTCCTTACCCCTTCTGCAAAGGTTTGCATAGTCATCAGGGGTCTTTTGTGAACCAATCAGAAAAGTGGATCAATGTTCTTTACATGAAGAAACAATGGTCTTCAAATCATCATTGCTTCACTTTGGGATCTCATATGGAGTAATACATCATTGGCAACTAACGGGTAAAACAACTCTATTGTCCACGTTACTTAAGTCTTTGGGACAAGTTAGCAAAATATTTCCTTCGATTTCTAAACTCGAATCCATTCGGATAAGCTGGAATGTCAATCACCAAAATCATTAACCAGTAGGACCATCGAATCAATATTGAAGTATCGATAAATTTAATAAAAAAGAGAAAACTTACCCAAATACCTGGGCTTGTGACCGGCTATGGGACCCATTCTGTTTGATGTCTGGAACTGTACTGAAAGAACTCGAGTATTGAACCTACAAAAATAATTCCGCTTTCCGGAAGACCCCCCCTCCCTCTGGGGTGAGGCCTTCCCAATCTGCAGAAACCTGCCAACCTTCCTCCGAACGAACAGGAATTGGAAATACTCCGTCCTTTCCGCGTTTATTATCGCAAATTTCTCCTTGATAATGACCCAACTTGCTAATGAACGGTTTTTTTATTCAAGCTCAAATAAAATAAATAATATCAAATCATTAATGATAAAAAACTGGTCCTGGCCAGCTTATTTATTATTTTTTCCAATAGATTATTCAAAAAGACCCATAAAATTTCTCATTTTGGTTGGGACTGAAAATTAGTTTTTTCCTCTGAAGGAGTTACTTGTTTCCTAGAAAATATCGGAATGTTGCATATTCAACAAGACGTTAACCACCATCTTGTGATGATAAGGGCCGAAAAGCCATAAAAAGTTATGGACATATATACACAGTAAGATCTAACACAAACATTTTTCCACTGATTATTAAAGAATTCCATAAAATCTCACAATGAATAGATTTGCTAACGACTGAATATTAGTTTTTTCGTTAACTAACTTTTTGTGATGATTATGGATAAAAGAGCAAAGTATATTTATATTAGTTTACTTGATAGGAATGGATATGTACCACAACTGAAACAACTTCTAATACAACGAAATTCAACATATTGAGATGTTGCACAATTATGAGACCAAGCTGAATGGATTGCGGTGTTTCACATGATATCCATTCTCCACGCACAAAGCTAAAGATCCCAATAGACATTTATTCACAGGAAGAACGCACACAAAGACCACAAAAATGGACATGCAGTGGAAGAAACCCCTTGAGATGTGTGATAATACTACCTTTCAGACCAGATAATTTTCCATTGAATTTGGTAACTGTTTTTCCATTAAACTTTTCATCGGAATTTCCATTAACCTTTTCAATAATATTGCCATTACAGTGTCCATTTAAGTTGCCGTTTAAGTGTCCATTAATATTTCCATTCATTGTTTGTCCTAAAAAAACAAAAGAAAATTGTATTACTTATAAGTTTTTTTTTTAGTATAAGCTTTTGAATTGTCGAGATTCCCTATCGGCTTCAAGAGATATTCTGTCGTTCTTTATTTCGAACCTGTAAAATGCAAAATAAAAATAGAAGTCTATTATGCCCCAGTAAATCAGTTGCTTATCCCAAATTAAACATTTGAATACTCAATTACAGTTTTTCTTTTCTTTTTAATTTAATAAAAACTGAAAAAAAGTTAAATCTAAAAGATAAATACCTGTAAGAAGTTTCGATTTAATTTTATGAAATAATCCTACATTGAGTTCTTCATAAAACTAAAGTATGTTTTCTTGTTTAATTTTGTATGTATACTTGTATGGAAGTAACATGTTTGTGTTTAAAAACTATTATAGGTTTCAGGACTGCCAATATTTTAAACAATTCATTGATAATGATAAACATAGGCATACAGTTAAGCTTGATGTAATAACTGTAAATGTAAATATCCTTGAGTTTATTTATACTTACGTGACGTGAGTCCAAATCAGTAATTTTTTATATGCGAGGAGATAGTTGACTGGAAGATCTGAATAAGGAAGGAAATAGTTGGGGGTGCAGTCATATTAAACACTAAATAAGTGGGTACTTATTTTATTTTGTGCCGACGTTCCGACCCACTTTGTGGGTCATCTTCAGGGCTAATGGAAGCTGAGGCTAGACTAGAAGCGGTCTAACTGACAAATAAAATCAGGTTTAAAATCACCGTTTATATGACTGCACCCCAACTATTTCCTTCCAGTCATTTTTTAGTTAAAAAAAACATATATTATTTTATTTTCGTTTTAAATTAACTATTTGCAATTCCACGGTAAGAATGTAGCCTGTAGGAATGGCAAGAGAAAGAAGAATCACCGCTCTCCTTTCACTATTTCTTTTATTCTCTTTTGTAATTTTTTATTATTTATGATATGTACGAATAAAATTTATTAATTGATATATGATAATTTTAGTTTTTACTTATGTTCCTGTTACCATCATTGCTTCGAAAATAAAAGGTTCGTCTTCATTTTCTTTTTGATATTTAGGATGATTTGAATAATAGTTTAGAATAATGTTGCTACTAATGTCTCAAATCGGAAATAAATGGAAGACATAAAAAAAAAAGAAGATGACCATATCTTGCTACCCTTGAATGTTTTCAGGAATCGTGTTTGCCCTTATTTCACCCCAATTCTTCTTACGTTAGGGAAACTAAAGATAAGAATAACTCAATGTTTTATTATTTACTTATTTTATAAGCCGATTATGTAAGATAAAGAAATATACATAATCATATTATCAAAGCATATACCAACGATTAGAAACTTTACATTCCTTGGAATGGTGTGCAATATATGTATACTAAAAAATATTACTATTCACTTTCGATAACATTAAAATTTAGTGAAAATTAAAAAAATTTAAAAATTTAGTGTCATAGAATAGTTATGGATAATTGTAATTATACATACGAACATTTGTTGTTATAAAGATTTGATTAGCTGTTGGTTTGTAAAAGGGGCTAGAAATCTAGCGATGGAATATTGAAATTATTTTAAAACGATTCCGGCTACGATTATGAAAAATTAAACGATATACGTAACACTTTGAGGTAGTTTTAATATTAGTTTTGAGGTTGCTAAATATGTTAGTAAAAAGAGTATAACTTGAGACTTTAGTAAATATTATACCGCATATTATTAATTGAAAACTTGAAGTTTAGATTAAAAAAACCAGAACAATAATTATTTTTACCAGGCAAAAATAAACATCTTACACCCCGAACCAAGAAGCCCTTTTCTAGTTAAAACTCTTGCAAATAAATATATTTCTTAAAATGCAAATAAATATATTTCTACTGTCAGGATCGTAAAATGCTGCTTTAAGTCCTAAAAATAATTATTTAATTTTTATGAATTTTTAAATAATAGTTCGGTTTATAGATTATAAATTATAATGAATCGATATGAAATATTTTAATGATATGAAAAAAAAATATTTTTTTGGTTTCTTAATAGTCTGAATCAATTAAGATTATTCAAAAATCTCGACCTACATGCACTCTCGATAGTTGATTTAGTTGTGAGGTTACTAAATATGTTAGTTATTAGAGTATAAATTGAGACTTTAGTATATATTATACCGCATATTATTAATTGAAAACTTGAAGTTTAGATTAAAAAAAATAGAACAATAGTTATTTTTTCCTGTGGCAGGCAAAAATAAACATCTTACACCCCGAACCAAGAAGCCTTTTTCTTGGCTTCTTATGACTATGACCAAAATATCTTACTACTAATAAAAATATTTGCACATGCGATACCTGTATTAAAGAAGATAATAATTTCGTTATTCAAGTTCGCATATCACAGTTTTCCTTCCGATCGCATGATTATCTGACCAAACCAAGAAGTGGGGACGGATTATTTGGACGATATTCGATATATATACAACTCTGTACAAATCCATTGGCTAATGAGTGTTGGTAAAAAAAAAAGTGATCAAAACAATAATTTATTTATCGGGAATTGGTTTTCGATAGAAGATAATTGCCGGTCAGAGCAAGAAACCACGAAGGACTTGTGGCAGTAAGAACGACCCTGACCAAAATACTGTGTTGCTGTTATTTAGTGTATCATTTAACGTGTTATAATGAGATTTTTATTTCGGCATCGCTTTCTATTTAAGTACCAGAACTACAGTTGTATAATTAGTATCGTTGGATAAATCAAGGCAAGATACAAGATACAGATTCAACTCATGTTGAGTTTAAAAAAGCTTTTCTGTTGTGCAATTTATGCTTATTGAAACATTGAGGTTAAAATTAATAAATAATAAATAAAGAATTTGTAAATATAAATTATTTTTGTCATGCATAACACCCAATAGACACCACGGCCCTCAATTGATCATCCATCATGATGTCTGTAAAATTGTCTTTATTTGTAAATATCTATACCTTTATTAACGGGACATGGTATAGATGGTTTTCAAAAGTGTAAGCCGTTCTGTTAGCCGCCTTTAGATGGATCCTGTGGGATGTAGGACCCTAAAGGGGCTCACCCAGTTCCTATAAAGTGGGTACCCAAATTGGGAAAATCTGGCGGTTGAGCGTGATCTAGGGCAAATCACCAATGATCAAGCACAACCGTTATCCAAGAAACAGTTCAGTCTCTACCATGTACTAAAAGCAGTACAGTTGTAGTGGTATTTTATATTAAAATAAAATATAACCATTCTGCAATAGATGTGGTGGTCTGTTAGTTTCTCTTTGTTTTTGTATTTTTAGGACATTATATGATAAGACTTTTTTTCAACTCACTTATAATGCTAAATATTCAAATTTTTTGCTTAACAGTGGATCATATTCGTGAATTCATGTCATAAAAACTTTTTGGAACGAAGAAACTATAACAAGGTAAACATGTAATTTATTACAATAATAATGATGACTAATTATTATTAATATTAATTAATTTTAAATATATACAGGCTAGCTGGATGATTTCTGAAGTCAGTCCGTCCATATAGTGCATGTCACAATCATTTTTTTTTTTACCTAAAGTATTGAGCTCCTTCTAGAAATTGATTGTGTTCATATGTAATGAAAATATTCAACACAAACTAAATATTTGCATAAAAGTAAAAAACTATTTATGGCAGAAAATATCGATGCTTTTGACTTTGACATTATGCAATTTTTGACTATAATTGTGTAATGAATGTTGTTCCAGAATATGGTAAGTCATAGTTGATTTTTTTTTGCATTTGAAAACTACAACTTCAAATATATATGATATATAGAAATTAATCAAATCTTTAAATAACTAAACAAAAAAGGGATAAACTTCTGAATACAAATGGAATAAAAACAATAGATGTGGAACGAACCGGCCCTAAAGGAAAGACATTAATAACTAGTTCACCTTGGCAAACCATAAGACTGATTTGCTTATGTCAGCTGCAATGCTATCTATGTACAAGGTTTGATCAGAACTCAGATTGAGATCGAAGGCTTAATTATTTATCATAGGTATATAAGTTACTGCAATCACTTTGAAATTACAAAGGAATGAATTTTAATTTTCAGTATTAGTAATTGCCAAGTGTTATACAAAAATTTCATTCTTATTATATTTTAAAACTAAGGTATGAGTTGAAACATAGATTTTTACATTTGTGAGAATATGATAATTTTATATTATTATTTATTATTTGTTAATATATAATTTGTTCACTTTATATAACTCTTTATTAGATTAACTTAGTGTTGGATGTTTTTTTATTAAATGTAGTATTATGTAACCTTCCTTCCTAGTTCCTAGGTCAGTGTTGTTGTGTTGTTCAACTGCCATGGTGTTTATTAATGTTGATCCTAAGACAACGATTGTACTTAATGTAATGAAAATAGTTATTATTATTAATTAAAGCAACCTGTAATAGATACTTAGGAGTCAGAATTATACCAGCAATAATACATTCAATACCGTATTAATAACTATCTTGTCCTTTGGAAGCGCTGAATGAATTCACAATTATATATTTATTAGACATATTACGTTCAAATGTATTAACTATTACTGTTATTACTATTTGTTTAATTTTAATTCATTCTCATTGCCTAATAGCGAAACCATTAAACCACAGTTAATTTTAGTTATCATAGTTAAATTATATGAACGGATAGAGGTTATAATCAACGCTTATGATAATCTGTGATTTAACATAACTGTGGACTTAACAACTACCTTTAATGTTTGTTATAGGCATGATTAGATATTGTTTTCTGGAATATAACTCAAATAGAATCGTTCAGTGGTCCAAATTTTTCTTAGAAAAGTATTATTTCTCTTTTGCGATATATTTATTCAATTAATATGATTGAAGCAATATTGGACCGAGTTAGAATGAATAGATGAAAATTCAAAGTCAGCAGATAGGTCTTTTAACTCTCTAAACCGAAAATTTTTAAGTAACAGAAAAGTCTTCAAGCCCTAAAAAAATGTGTTAAATGTGTTCTTCCTTATCTTATTATCACTACAAAGCGTAAAAGCTAAATATTGGCAATAGAGATTCGCTGTTTTAGGTTTGATTGTTTAAGGCAAAACGGCTCTAGGCAAAAAGAAGAGGATAAGGACAACTAGCATAAGTACAAGATTAAGAACCTGAATAAGGATAAGAACAAATACGGATATAGGTTCAAACGATGAGCTTGTTGGGTCTTATATGGAGATGGTTCGTTCATGTTTTATGGATTATTAAATAACGCGTAGCAAGAGCAACATAGGATGTGGACAAGGAAAGAAGGAAAACATTTATGTTTTCGTAGGGAAAACCTAGAAAAGTTTGGAGATATATACGGCTCGGTTCGTATACGGCCTTGGCAAAATGGATTTTATTTCGTGGTGGACAGATGGAATGGATATGGATCTTTCATATCCGTGTGATCAGCATGTATTCATTTGCAAGAAGCTCAACATGCAAGAAACAAGCAAGCACTAAAGTGCGGAAGAGAGGATTCAAGAAGAAAAAGTATATCATACTGCAATGGTGCAATGGATAGAACGACCTACCAATATGCGAAATAATTATTCACATCTTCGTTGTGATTTTTTTAATTATCTATCAAGATTAATCCTTTCTTATGTACAAAAATATAAGTAGGGGAGCAGAAAACCTCAACCCAATGAAAAATGTTAGTTGACAAGGGCATAAATAAAGCCAACGTCGGATAGGGGTGCTGAGTCTGAGTCCAACGTTTAGAAGAAACGTTCTAAACAAGTTTAGAGGAATGCCAGGCTACAATTTTCTGGGAAATGATTAAGTACGAACCCTACATGATTCTCATTTCAGTCATTTCGAGTGGTGTTTATAAATGCATATAGATTCAGTTCATAGGCAAGAGTTCTGGAATGTTTTATTTGAGAAACAGGGGCCGTCCAATCTATCTGCTTATAATTATATTATAACTGGTGTATCAGGTCCCTCATAGAATTATACGGCACAACGGATAAGAACAGCAC
This sequence comes from Troilus luridus, assembly GCA_964056705.1. Lineage (NCBI taxonomy): Eukaryota > Metazoa > Arthropoda > Insecta > Hemiptera > Pentatomidae > Troilus > Troilus luridus. The sequence goes on from OZ057412.1 coordinate 82,200,150, forward strand.
TTAATTATATGTTTGAAAAAAAACAAAAACATAGAGTCACTTTTACCCATTGGCTTTTATCTACCTCATCTTTAATAGATGAACCGACTTTCTAAAACCGGATATTTAAAAAATCTGTTCATTACACGGTGATAAGCTTTAAAAGGTCATGTGCTAATAGTAGTTTATTAGCATAACAGCGAATGCTATGAGAAACCACAGCCATACCTGTTATACCCAACATCGTGGGTTCGCCGATGCCACTAGGATTTTTTAATCCTTAAGAGTAAAAATCCTTGGTTATGTCGACCTTTGTAAGGGACGTATAACTGGGTCTCGAGCCTGTGCGATGTCAGGTACTCGTTAAAGATCCCTATCCTAAATATACCTGGATACGCAAAACTTGAATAGATGTAGGACTCTCTGTAGCATCGTTCAATTATTATAACAGCATAAAGTGGCTTTAATCGCATTACCAAACAACCACTGCCAATACCTTAAAAGTGTGTATACCGAATTCAAGACGAAATTTTGCTATTCGAAGATATTCACGCGCTGGTAAGTGGGTTGGTTCGCATTGGAATCTAACAGACTTGCAGGGTGGGGAATTCAGCATAGGAATTCCGGATAGTTTCATCATTGAGAAACAGGTGTTCAACAGAAGTAATAACGTCACTGTCAGAGTTCCAGCGATAATAAGGGAAATCCCAGAGAGCTTGAGGGGAAACTTCCACCAGTGGTATTTCCTGGTACTTCCCTGATTCCGAAAACATGTTATATATGGAAACCGTAGTAATGGCAGAATTTAAACATTCAGAGAACTAGATTTCTGGCCAGAAGAAAAGATCGTTATTAAAAACAATATTCACATTTTACTCAAAAAAAAAAAAAAACCCAACATGAATACGATATTAATGTATAAATAATTGTTTCAAAATATTTAATCTATTCAATTTACTCTGCCGTAATAACACATTCATCTTTTTCTTATTTTTAGGGTTGTTTTCTAGAGTTAATAACATTAAGATTGAAGAGTATAGATCGTGAATGTACTAAATTAAGTGCCTGGAAAAATACGCCGGGTTGGACGAAGAACTTGGTTCAGTTACGTAAGAGTTCTCCGAGGCAAGGTCGAAATTCATTCATTCCTTTTACCTCCTTCAATAATCTTTTGTGTAAATATATTCTTACTTTATAAATTGAGAGCAACTTATTTTAGCAATTACCATACCTTAATAAACATTCTTCTTCCTCATTCCCTTTTTCCACTTTTATATACATATACATACATATATATATATATATATATATATATATATATATATATATATATATATATATATATATATATATATATATACATATACATATTTATTAGACATAAAGATTTGAGACAGTTAGAAAAATAGTTCAAGATAACAAATACTAAAAACATATACTATATATACCTATTATAGGTAATAGGTTTCCTAAATCGAAGAAGAGTTCTAAGAGAGAGCTTAAGTCAATAAAATTGGGTAATTATATTTTATATATTTTCCGAAAAAATCTTAATTATAGCTTGATATTTTTAAAAACAATGAAACTAGAATTTTTTTTTTAGGTACTCGATAGTTAAAATCAAAACAACATTCGTTTGAATTGCAAGTTCGAAAAGTCCTCATATCAGGATTGATTCAAAATGTACTGTTGTAGGTTGTACTTGAACAAACCAATAAAATCACAGATAATTTTGTTATAGTATTTAGTATAGTAATTAAAAAAGAAAATAAATAACCCAAATAAGTTCGATGGTTCACCGGTAATTGACTTGTTTATCTTCGAAAAAATTTTATCTTCGAAAACATTTCTTTCTTTTTTTCAAAATTGAAATTTTTTTTCGAAGATAAACATTTTTCGTTTAAAATTATTAATAAAATCTTGATTAATCGATTATTGCAGCCAATCTAGTAATATTAACGAATATATTTGTTTAAGGGAATCAAACCGCATACATTAATGTATTATTATTATTATTATAAAATTACTAGAATTCATATTAGAATTTTAAAATTGTTGCATTAATAAATGAAGAACCTGATAAATATAATATAGAATTTGTAGCTTTGAAATTCGGATAATGAATTTTAGGAAAATATAATTGACAAAATAAAAACTTATAAATACATATATATATATTATATATATGATATATTCATAAATATATCATAATATTAGGATCTAAAATTCAAATATACTAGAACATACTAAAGTAAATAAATATGTTTTACGTCCTCTTTTCTGGTGGAATATTTTATTTTATTAGTTTTCTTTTTTCTTAGTTATGTTCTATGTCTTAAAACAAAATTAAAAATTTTCACTTCCATTCAATAAGTTGAATTTGGGGATTTCGTTTGGTTGCTTAAATGAAGATAAAATTATAAGCTTTAATTTTTTTTCCCCTGTTTACGTATATTTATTCCTCATTAGGTTATATATAAATCTGTCTTGATCTATCTATTACTTTTGACCCTTACAGAGAAGACAAATGAAATATTTTAAAGGTAATTTTAATTGTTACGATGTAAGTAATTATGAATCGTGCGTTGTTACCATCATCTATTATTAAACCATTTATAGGTATTCTTATTAAAAATAGATTAATGTATTTTTGAAGATAAAACCTAAATTCATACTCGAAAGCATGCGGCCAGCCTTTCCAAATCTGACGTAACTTAAAATATTTTTACATCTTCATTAAGTAAAAGCTCTGCAACGAACGACTTTAGTATCCTCAAACAAATGTTATTCTTTTTTCATGTAAACGTTTGGATCACTCTTGGATCCTGCTCAATTTTAAGAATTATTATAAATTAATATTAATAAGTACTAGCATTATCTGTTTGTTTTATATTAAATGTTTATTTATTAGGGGTGTAAATTCAAGTATTTCTTATTTTTAAAATGTCTTAGCGTTATTATCTATTTGTTACTGAAAGCTTACTAACATTAATTCACAACAACATTTTTTAAATATATATTATATATAGGTGAATGTTTACAAATGTTCCACAAAGTATTTAAAAGAAATATTTAGAATGAATATTGTATGCTTTAAAATAAATATATTTATTTATAAATATATTTTCATAGGTATGGAAATTTGAGGTATTTAACACTGCAAATTAAGTAAATTATTTCTTTAACATTATACTATATCTGCATCCCTGATGAATAAGTGCTTTTGCTCGAATTTTGTCCACAGAGAATTAATTGTAATGAGGAAAGCAGAATCGTGCCATTCTCGTAGCTTTTTTTTTGGCATGAAGTGGAGTTATAATATGAGGAATAACTCCATTTCAAGCCAATGCCCGATTTAATTAATTATTTACTACGGAATTAACGCGCTTCCCGAATTAAAAGAAACTGAATTTGGACAAAATTCGAATTAACCACTTATTCACCGGGGTTGCAGACATATAAAGTGTTAGTATTTATTTCTTAAATTATAAAATTTATACTGTGGAAGGAGAGATACAAATTGTAAATATTAAAAAAAATAATACCTTATAAAAAGTAAGAACTTTTCGCGTTATTCAACTTCAAAATTATACAATTTTAGGAATTAATTTATAATCTAATAATAAAAAGGAATTATCTTTAATAAATGTAAGGACGAATCAATGCGAGGGTATCAGTTCCGGAGGTTTTAACTTTTCATTCGTTTCCTTAATAATATTCTCGAAAATAAAAATAATCGTTAGTATTAGTAAGAAGAAGAGAGTGTGATTTTGAGAAATGTATATATTTCGGTTACCATAAATCAAGAAATAAACTTTTAAAAAAATATTTCAAAGTATAGATGCTTACATGATCTAAGCAGTAAGTGTAAGTCGGTTCTTTAATCTATTTACAGTCAGTAATGAAATTATTTTTATTTTCTTGAATATCAAAAACGATCCAATGAAAAGTTAAAATTTCTTTTGACCTATCTCGAAGCTTTTGTAGTTTGGGTCTCTTTGTAGTTTTTAATGGTTGGGACTTGTTTTTTTTCTAAGGGATGATCCCCTAAGGACCCCCTCTAAAGCAAGAGGATCAGCCCAGAAGGAGGATGGTCCATATAAAGAGGGAGTTACCTGGTGTGGTGGATGTTCTTGGAGTCTTCGGCGTGCCGGGTTCCTCGTCCTCCTGCCAAGAGACGGTCCTGACCCTGGTTGCTATCGCTGTACCGTTCATGACTGAGCCGCCTCTCCACGAGCTCTCTCCCTTTATCGCCTGCCCTCCCCACCACCGGCACCCTTCAGTCGATACCTTCCGTCGTCCGATCATTTCATCTTTTTAACTTCTTCTCCTCATTATCGATTCTTTTCCTCATTAGATCGATCCAAATGGATTTCGATAAAATCCCCAAATGGATCTCCGAATCTGGAAATATTCAGAACTATCGAACGAGAAAAACTCCAACCAACCTTAAATTTTTTTTTTCTTTCACGTGATATTATAAGATGTAAACAATCTCAAGAATAATGACTAAACTAATCTTATTATAGCTATCTTATGATAGATAAAAGTCTTAATTTATTAATCACCTTACGAAAAATATTACTTCTATTCCCTCGACACAGTGTTATGTAACAACCATGCTCGGCTTAGTGTAATCTTTCGAACTTGCATGACATGCTTTTTCAGATGTTTACTCATTTAGTAAATATTTATTTTATTAGATCATTTTCAAAATAATGTTTTTAAATGTCTATAATCACCAATACAATCGGGGAAAATTTTCATCATAAATTATTTATTGAAAAATCGAAAGCTAGGAATGAATCTCAATTTCTCCCGCTTTTTTTTTATGATTTGGCATTATAATCCTACTTAATTAGAGATGGCTTAAAGTTGTTTATGAAATTCAGTTATGTAGTTTCAGAAGTAAACAAATTTAAAAAAACAAACAATGTTAGCAACTTAAAAAAAAAAATTAGGAATAAAGTATCGTTGCATAAATATTTTTTTAAATTTATGTATTTATTTAATAATATATATCAAGATCACTATGTTGCATTTTAATAATGTCTGCTTTTCGCTCTTTTTCCGAAATATTATGAACGACGATTTATTAAAAACTCTTAAATTTCTACGGCTAATATTTTTAATCCATTCATCGCGTGTTTCTTCTGGTTTCGACGGTGTCGTCAAATTCTGTACCGACGTTTCACTGGCCGTATTGTAAATTTTCTCATGGCTTAATCTGATTCTGAAAAGGTTTTTCCTAATCTATAATCTATAAACAATGAGGCAGAGGAAAAAAATTCTGAGTCAGATACCAGCGAAACGTCGGTAAAGAATTTGACGACAAAGTCGAAACCAATAGAATATATTATTATTTAAGAAATAAATGTTACAAAATAATAAAAAGTAAAGAAAATATTATTTTTTAATTTGAAGTGGTAATTTCATTAAATGATTATAGATATGAAATATTAAGCATACAATATTTTAAAGATACAATAAGTATCTTTTATGAATACTTTGGGGAACATTTGGAAAAATTCACTTGCATAAAATATATTAGAAATTCTTGTTGTGAATAAATGTTTCTCACTAGCATTTATAGAGTGACTTTAGCTTAAACTAACATAGATCACAACGCTAAGATATTTAAAAGATAAAAAATATTTATATTTGTATTCCTTGGAAAAAACATTTAATTTGGAACAAATAGATTAATTTGTAACAAATAATTAAATTAATAGTTATTACTATGCATTTATAATTAATTTAATTTTGAATTGAGAAGGAGCTCGAGCAATACAAACGTTTTTATAAAAATATAACAAACATTTGTTTGAGGCCATTAAAGTTGTTTATATAAGAACTTTTACTTAATGAAGATGTAAACATATTTTTAAATTACATCAGATTTTGGGAGGTAGGCTGCAAACTTTCGAATTAATACGAACTTAAATGAAAAATCTATATATTCATAAAAGCTTTCCAAACTAATTTATGTACAAAAACAATTGCAATTTATATTAACTATTAAATTTTGCTTCTACTGTCACATTCTGATAGTGTAGCATAATTTATAAATGCATAAATAGTTCATATGTTAGAGAATTGTCTCTTAAGTCCAGGTTCGGTGTTACTGATAATTTCTAGAGGCAAGAGAACTTATTTCAAGCTCTAATTGAATTAATCAGAACACATTATTCAAATAATTATTATTAAATTAAACTTAGTACCATTATTAAATATTTAAAGATATATTCTTTTTTTATAATATTTCATTATTTTTGTTTTCGTAAATCTTAACTCATTGATTAATACTTCAGGGGCTAATCTATTCCACTACAACTGTACAGTTTCTGTGCCGTACTGCTCATTGGGCAACAGTTGTGCAGGGATGTGATTTGTTGTAGATAACGCTCAACCGCCAGATTTTCCAGGCTGAGTGAGCCCCAGAAGGGTCCTAGATCCGATAGGATCCATCTCCGGCCACTAACAGATTAAATAAAAGTCTGCCAGAGATCCCTCTGAGCCACTCCGCTCCTTATAGGGGCTAACAAATATTGAATAACTCCTTTATGAAAAGATCAGAATGCTTCATAATTATTTTTTTTTATTTACTAAACATTATCAATTTTTATATCAATCAATTGTCAAGTGGATATAAAACTTTTTGTTGATTTCGAAATTTTATTCCCCATTTCGTATGACCGATTTATTTATCAACAAGGAAGAAGGAAGAAATTCAAAACCATTTAAGGATATAGTAAAAATTCACGTGAATTGAACCTTATTTCGCTTTGATTGTTTTCCAAAAAAAAAAGAAAGAAAAAAAAATGATAAGCAAGGTGGATATGTAAGTTTTTTTTTCCAGAAAACAATACTCTACATGTTTCAGTATTTTTCATTGGGAAATTTCTGAATAAAAACATTATATTTATACCCTATTTCACATGGCCTATACATTTATCTACAAAGAAGAAATTCAAGACATTTAAGTACAATATTAAATTATTTTTTCCCGACTTGTGAAGCTATTATGAGTGTATATTTAGATTCAGGGATCGATGTGTTTAGAAAACAGCAATTGAAGTTGTATGAACTTTATTTTGGGTAAACCCCATTTTGAGGTAATTTATTTTATTTCTTTATATCACAAATAAAATTAGAAAGAAGAATACCATAAAGGATCTGAATGAAGAAGTTGCGCTAGACAGGAAAGTCTGGAACCCCAACTACAGGGAAACTCTAGATGGATAACAAGAAAATTTACCAGACTCGTTTTTTTTAAACTCAAAATAATGGTATTATGCCGTAAAAAGAGAAAAAAATATCAATAACTTGAATCCTTGAATTAAATCGGAAAATTTGGACTAAATGAACTAAAGAAATTAAGTTAAAAAGAACTAGGAGTAGTTAGACAAATTAAATTATAGATGTCCTGATCAATCTTACTTTCACCTACCCATACATGAGACATAGAGTAGGGGAAGGTATTCCTATCGTTAAAAAAAAATCTAAATCAAGTTTTCAACAGATCCAATACATCAATATCAATCATATATAAATCACAAAGGTCGAAATAAACAAACATAGGCAAATAATTTGCATTTCAAAGGCTAGTTAAAAAATGAAACTAAAAATATATATTCAACATATTTGCTTGCCTCGGATGCTTTTGCAAATTTTTCGTTAGAACCAAATTAGTTTTGTCGACTTCTCACTTTTTTAATGTGTTTTTTTTTTACCGTAATAGTAATATAAATTTGCACTTTTGTGGATTTATTGGAATTTTATTGCCCGATTTTGAGGGAACCGAGAAAAAGGAAGGAGAAAGGCTATTAAAAAATGAAAATTTTATTTGTAATGAGCTAATTATTTTCTTATGGACAACTCCTAGGAAATAAAAATTCTAAGAAGAATACGGGGCGAAGTGGCCGAAAATGGAGAATGGAGAAGTAGAAGGAATGAGAAGATGATGGAGTGACAGGGTGACATCGATAAAGAGGACCATTAGTTAGAAAGATGGGGATTATTGAAAGAATGCCTGACCTCGGATCAGATTGCTGGACTATGTGGAGGAGGACTTAAAGCAACTGGGTGTACAAGACTGGAGGAGAATACCGCAGATTGGCTGGCTCTAATGGTGGAGGCCCGGGTTCTTGTAGGACCGTAGAGCCAAAATAATAATAATTATTATTTGCTTACAAAATAGTTCAAAATGTATTTTTTATGTACATTTTTTTTTCTAGAGTGTTTAAGAACTTATAACACCATTGGATTAATGTTATCATAGTGTGGTAACGTAAAGTTTTTGGGAGGAACGATTAATCTTTTTCAACGATCATGTATAAGAGGTCAGCAGATGTTCTTGTAGGATATTGGATTTTTGGAAAAACCTTTGACTCATATCAAAAGATCTACAACCGCCGAACACATACGCGAATAGTCTACGCTCCACAAACAGAGTTCATTGTTCGACAATTCGATGCATCAAAACTTATTGCGAGAACTTTCTCAACTTGGAGAAGCAATGCCTAAAGACGGGTATTGAGAACTTAGATTTGGAGGATTGGCCAGGAACGGCCACACAAAGCGTTGAACTTTAGTCACCAACCTTTCGGAGGTATTCCGCTCATCCTACTACATGTGATCCTCGTAATCTTGGCCTTGGTATGCCATAGAAGTCAACTTGTCTTTTATATCCTTCCTCAGGCTGCCTCACAGAAGATTTTTTTTCTTATACTTTACTCTATATCTTACTTGCCTCGATTCATTTAAATGCCTAACAACATTTTTTTTTTGTATAGGCTGATGAGGTTCGAAACCTGTTTGTAAATGGGGTAAAGAATAAAATTTACATAACCTCTTCAATTTTTTAGGCCGGTTTTTTCCATAATAAAAATGGGTTGCGTAAAAAAGTGTATGTTGCTTAAGCACATTAAGAACAAGTAGATGAAAAATATTAAGAAATGCAGAGGCCGATCGTGTGTGTTGGAATCAAAAGCGGATTGCAAATCATTGACACTGGATGATTTGACCCATAAATTATTTGACATTGCCTAAAAGGCAGCGCAGAATATACAGATGTTTGAGTTTACTATGTTAGGCTCTAGTGATGTTTTAGGAACTTGATGAAAGAATATCAAGAAACCAGTTAGAATATTTTCCAATAATCTATAATTGGATAATAATCTATAATAATTTTCCAAACCACACTCGGATCAAACCTAAAATTCATGCTACCGGTAAAAACTGAACTTTACTGCTAACTAGGAAATTGTGAAAAAACGTAAAATGGGTAGCAGTTAGATACAGATTTAGTCTCATTCGTCTACCAGGATAATAGGGGTCTTTCAAATGAGCTCCAATCCTATCCGTAGTCCGACATGCTAAATCTTCCTCAATATTCTTTTTACCATTTCCAATGTTCCTGATTCCAAATCCAATTTGAAAATGCTGCTAAAATCATCTGTACAAGAATTCAAAAACCACACTTCTCATACACTCTTACTTTGTGATGTCACTAACCATTTTATATCCTCTTTCCCTGATTCTTCAACTGTTGATATTGAAAACTATAAATTCAACTCGCAGTACTCCCTTTTGCCTCACATGTCGTAGAATGTATTAATTAATCCTATATTCGAGCTTGAAATTATTTTCATAAAACTATATCTCTCAAACATTACATATAATGCTTATATACAAAATCATGAAGAAAACAATCATGCCCTTTTTTTAAACAGTTTTTCAGGTAAAACAACTTCATCTTAGCTTACGTTAGTCTTTGTTTACGGCATTGCATCATAGAGGAAATGAAAAAAAAAAAACAAAGCAAGGATCTTATATTTTAATAATACTAAATTATATGAAATCTGCAGGGGAAAACAAGGTAACTTACTTTTTCTTAATGTTTAGGTTAGTAAATTTACCTCGGGATCGGTATAATAATTTTTTAAAGTCCGGATTGCTGGTCCTGTGAATCTGACAATGAAGAGGTTTCAGGGACTCGAAGCCCAACTCGGGGAAGCCACCTTACCTCGTTCTTCATCAGGCATAGTTCGGATCAACTAGTTTGTCCTATTTACGGACGTACTTTATCAGCCGTTTAAACTCACTTTTCTTCTATTTGACCTCTTTACCGTGTTCGCCATAAAATATCTGTCGGAAATCGCGGTTACTTAATTTTGTGGAAAAAAAAAGTTACCTCCTTTTCCTCTGTAGTCTTCATATTTAAAACATATTGCGTTATGTTAAAGATTTAATGCGTTAAAGTCAACACGGCTAGTGTCTGTAACATGTTAAAGTTAGGCCTGATTAATAAGATTAAAGATGAAGTTGGCTGTACTCTTTAACAATTTTTTTTTCGCTTAATAGCTTAGATTGCTAATCTTTAGAGCTCACGGCATGACACACTCCATACCAATAGATACAAATTAGCTGTCGTTTAGTGATGTAATGTTACAAATGACATTAAGTAATAATCGTAACTTAGTTTCAGGGATACATGAGTTGGATGAAACCATTCATCAACTTGACTCTAGCAAGGAGTGTTCCCCGTGAATTGAATAGACCATACCCTCACTTTGGCTATTGTTATAAGATGGACATTATTTAGAGATATTTCGAGTAATGCCTGTTGCTCCTGGTTTATGAACTTCATAGCGTCCATGTAGTTCCTACCTTACTTCCTCTACCAAATCATTTCGTTCTCGTCAAACACGTTCTAAACTCTACTTTACAGGTGTGAAACGTGGACGCTAATGCTGAAGAATGAACAACGCCTTAAGATATTAGAAAATAAGGTAGAATATTCGGTCCAAAAAAGGATGCGAGCAATTGAGAATGAGGAGATTACACAATACAGAATTGCTATGCATGTACCCGATTAATATTTTTGAAGTGATAGTGTCAAGAAGAATAAAATGGACTTGTAAAGTTGATAGGGTTGGTAACGAACGAAAGGTGGCATCGAGCCTTCGGGTTCGCTAAGCCTTGTCACTATTTTATTTTATGCAGACATCAGTAAATATAAATGCTTATATTTCAGTTTAATAAAGTGCTTGTACGTGAGGTGTAAATTACTATGTTGTAACTAGCACGTCATTACGCAGATATACAAATTTTAGATCGATTTATTATCTTCAGGATGTGTGATGAAATGATAAGTTACAATCTACAATTTTAAACGGAAAAGATATTGCCATTTCACTTATCTGATTTTACAAACAGAAATAGAGTATCTGTCTATAGTTCAATTGACACTCGAAATTACTTAGTCATTTACGTAGAACTTATTAAAAACTATCAAAAATACATCAAATTATGTAGTAGACACACTCAATTACTTATACTTCCTGTTGCAAAAAGAAAAAAAAATGTTCGTTTTATAATTATAATTATATATTGAATGAAGAAATTTTAAAAATATACTGATCCTTTCTAATTTCTTAACGTCATTAAGCAATTACAATAATAGAAGAAATTAAATTAAAGTTGCTTAAATTCAATCAGAAACGTGCTGTTTAAATCCTAAAACTTTATTAATATTTTGTTAATTTACTTTTTTTTAAGTATTCATCTTTGTTTAGAGAAGTATTAGGAATTTATTAAATCATTTTACATCTTGAACAAAATTATTTACCTTTCGAACATTCACCCAAACGAATTTCATTGCATCAACCCGTTTTCACAGGCAGAAAGAATGAAAAAAATAAAAAGCTATTTAACATATAACAGGTATTTTCCTTGTTCATAATTTGAGGGACTACAACCGACGAGTGGACATCTTGCAACCACCTGCCGTAGCAGTCACATTCCTGTTCCACACTCTGGATCATAGATCATCCTCAGCAAAGAAAATATTTGATCTATAGTTGACCGGTTTCTTATAAAACCACATTGGTACAAACCAATAATTTACTCTTAAGGAAAAATCAGTGACACGACTGGTTACGTTTAAAGAGAAAATTTTATAGCATACAGATGGGAATGAGATTTCGAGGTAGTAGTCCATCCTAGACCGATGTTTCTTGAATGAAATAAGTATAGATTTTTTTCCCATTATTAGAGCAATTTTTGAATTTCTCATTTAAAAGTAGATAACATCTTATGGTTAAAAGGTAGCCTAAAACTCATTATTCCAGGAACGCTTTTATCAATTAACTATAATCGATCTTGGGATATTATCGATCTCCGCTGCTTTACCATGTTTTATATTCCGATAGTTCTTTCTACTTCCGCTTTACTCTGTCCTTCTATAACCTCTTCAACACTTTGATATTAAGAAGGAGGGATTTGTTTATTTTTTCCAGTGTTCAACTGCCATAGTTAGAAGCTTAAAATCTATCCATGTCCTCTAACACGGATTGATTTTTTAATTGGAGAACCAATAACTCGAATTTTTAAAATAGTAATATTCCGAACCAAATCGATTTTCTATTCTCGTTTTTCGCTAACGACGCTGATTCTTGATCCAGACTATGATGCATTCTTACGATCATATTTTATTTTGCCTTATGTATTGTATCGACACATTATCAATTTGATTTTGTGTTTGTAGCTTCGGCAATATATAGCTCCATCTTGGAATAAAGTTCATTTAGATATTCTCCACGTTTTAATACCTTTTTTCCCAACACTTTTCCATTTTATTTACTAAATAATGTTTCCACGTAATAATTAAAATAATTGTATAGTCTTCCAAGAGTTTTAAATTGGCATGACAACGACGTATTGTAGATATGGTAAAAGTTATGAGACGTCTCGATGTCCACGTCGGAATATTTAAAACCTGAAGTGTCTTCATCCGATAATTTACCAACGTCGGAGTTTTGAAACCACTTACATTTTTAATCTATTTTATTAAGGATGTGGTAAGAATTTAAGAATCATGATTAGAATTCGTCACGTATCAAAAAATGTCCCTCCTTTCTAAAAACTAGAGACGGAAAAGGGATCTAATCCAAGAACAGAATTAATACAAAGTGCCCCAGGAGGAAATATCGTTAATTTAAAGAGATAGTATTTAAAAAATGCAACCGCGCCACCAATTTTAAAAAGGTTTTCCTAAACCACAGTAGAACAGAATTTCTATAAAGCACAAAATTAATCTATTTTGTCACTGAACATTTCTCAACTTCTATCACAACTTTTGGATCTAAAATATCAATGGAATCCCCCAACATAGCAAAACATAGGGCATTTAAAAAAACATTGGTTTACCTTCGGAATGAAGGTATATAGGTAAAAAAAAACAAAAACATTTTCCAGAAATATCCGATGACATCGCATGGAAATAATTTCTAACTACGTACATGAGTAATTCATAAATGTTGCTTCTTTTCATCAGCTTTCCAGCTTTGTAATCTAATCTTATTCCGAAGAAATATTAAAATCCTACTTTTATGTACGTATATTATATATGCAATTATATTTTGTTTTTTCACAGAACGGCGTTAGAGACCTCGCGAATATCATTATTTTCACTTCTTTTCATTCCCCTTCTCCCCTTCCTTCTTTCTTCCCAACCTTTCCTCATTTTTTTGGATTGTTCTTTCCTTCTTTCCTAGGTACATGCTATTAATTTTCTCTCTTTCCCACAAGGGCCTTAATATCTTTTAGTCTTTTCCCATAGTCATCCCTATCGAAACAGTCTTGGTCTGTTATTTTCAGTCTCTGAGTTTTTTCCTTCCTCTGTTTTATAGATCCCCCAGCACTCTTACTTCCTCCACCTCTCAATAATGTTTATTATACAGAACAGAGCATGGGCAACTACTATATATGTGTTTTTTAAACGCATGACAGAGAAAATCCGGTCAGAAATGTTTGGACTAGTTGTTAATTACTTTTAATCTTTAAGTAAGGTGTTATCTTCTTCAATTGGCCATTTTCATGAAAACTCAAAAATCGAGAGTTTATTTTGCTTTGATATTGAAAAAAAAACCTAACATGCTTCTAAAAAAAAACATAATAATCACGGGTCAGAATGAAAGTACTAGAGCTTTAGCTTAACTTTACTTTTTTATAAATTTTAAATTAAGTACTTAATAAATTAATATATTTATCAATAAATTATCTATAAACATCATCAAAATCTGGTTTATTATAACCAAAGCACAACTAGCATGACGAAATGTTCAATATAGATAACTTTAAAGAAGATGGATCGTTAAATTCTAGAATAGATTTGGTCAGATTGAACCTGAGAAACATTCGTTCCATGTACCCACTGAACAGGTATATATTAACATTATAAACTAGGTAACGGGGGGGTTGGTTGGTAATAATCAAAATATAAATTGAATATTTTTTTGTTTAATGAAATCTTTAAATTTGGTTTGATACAATTTTATAATCTAGATGAATCCCTAGAAAATGAATAAGGAAAATACCATTCCTGTGGATTGATAAATTTGGCACGTAGAAGATTAGGTTTTAAATTGAAATTCAATTCTCGGATATAATCAGATGATTTTCAATGAACCATTGGCAATGAACTTGCATAAAGAAAAATAGAGTAGTGACGTATAATATTAAGAAAGGCTGTATTGCTTGCTTAATATCTTTAGTAAAGGAAAAAAAAACATCACCTAGTCATAGCAAAGTTATTATTCTGACACAATACTATAAGTAATATATCTAGATTTCATGTAAGCAATGCCAATGACAAAAATGTTCTCGATTAGGCGATGTAATATTTTATTTTCGTTGAGGAGCTACTTTTTGTTCATTCGTTTGTCGTGTTCGATCTTAATTACGGTTTTTTTTTGTCAAAAAAGCTTATTATTTTTAAAATTTAGCAAATCTCAAAGCCACTGTTCCTGACTTCTTTAAGCGATTAGTCAAAATATAACTGAATTTAAATGGAATAATATGAAATACAAACAGGGGGCTGATCCGCATTAGGCAGATGGGGAGTAACCCCTTACTCGTTCATAAAGCTTTTTAACTCGAATGAAAGGTCTGCTTGTATTTTATATAATTTGTTAAGAATTGATTATAAAAATTACCATAAATTGGATTTTTAGTAGATTATATTTAAAATGTTTGCAATAATATCCTCCGATTAAACTAACCATTCCAAGTCTACCAATTGCATTGATCGATACTTCAATTAAAAATATTTTATTCTAAGCAATGACTATTCATAGCTTATTGAAAGTATTGCATTACAGTTAGTAAATTATTGGAAAAGATTCACTGAAATCAATTCATTTTGTTTCAAAAGTTACTTTTTTATACGATGAGGTTATTTTTTGTATTTCATAACTGAATTAAATTTATATAAATAAAACTCCATAAAGATTCCCTTAAGATTGAGGTTATGTTCTGCAATGTGATTTGTCAAGAGCCTAAAAGATTTCTTCAGGTTTTTCCTGTTAGAATAAAAAATATAAGTTGGAAAATAAAATAGTAATGATACATATATTGACTCACCTCAATTCCTCGATTTTTTTTTTAAGTTCAGATAAAGTTGTTTTTTTTGGACTGATTTCCAATCACTATTCGTACAAATCACATTTATTTTTTAACGAAAGCAGATTATTTGCCGTTTTTTTGTTATGTTTACTAAAATTTGGAGACTTTGAATTAAAAAATACGGCACGAGATCTATAGTTTTTAATTAAAAAGAAGGATATAATTTTTGATCTATTGAGGAAACTACAAATCATTTACTAAAAATGGGTTATGAGCTCGTCTATGAAAAATTGATATTTTTGTTTCGTTCATAGTTCATTAAAAACAGCAACATCAATAATTTCATGAAACTGTCTGAATTTTCTCACCAAAGTATGTAATGAAATAGTGACTAATTATTTAGATAAAAGACATAACTCTTTAGAAAACACAAAAAAACAGATAGGAAACAAATAAAAATAAAAACGAAAACATAGGCATAAAACCGAAGAACCAAATATATAGATCGTAGGCATGAATGCTCCAAACAAATAATCGGTTTTGAACTGTATTTATAATTTATAATTATAACTTGGGAGGAATTTTCGCCAATCAAGCATTTGATTTTGAATAATGATTTCAGCAAGACCTATTTAGAACTTCATAAGATTACAAATTTCAGATTATTATTTGTTGCCAAAATTCAAAATTTAATTCACCGGCATAAAATTATTGAACTCTAAACTTGAAAGAACTTATCGCAGATAACGCTAATTGCATCAAAAGTTCTATCAAGTGTGGTATAAATAATAAAAATATTTATTAAGAGAATATTTTTAGTAAAATAAAAAATACATGATTTACGTTGTGTATTTTCATTGTATAAAGTGAAATTTTTGAGTAAGCAAAGAAACTGAATTGTATTTTATTTAAAACAAATCTAATTATGTGAATTATACCAAGAAATGTTCCTCTGGCACGCACTATAATTTTTTTTTCATCATAAGAAATAAAACACCTACTATTAAGTCTTTACTGTAGGATTATTATTATATCTGTTCCCTCAGTACAAAATACTTTCAGTATATATAAAGTTAAAAAATGAAATTTCATTAAGCAAAAAGACACTTTCTTACATGATATCATGTATGGATATCAATATTTATGGATAACCCTTCGGACATGTATTCACATATCAGCTACACAACAATTCGAGCAACTTAACATATTTAAAATCAATTAATAACGCATTATAATCAATAATCATGTTACCGTCTAACTAAAAATTTGGAAATTATTCCGCATGTAGTCGCTTCGAGCTGGGTCACAATCCTGGCTGAGGATGGCTCAGTTGGTAGAGTCCCAGACTAGCGATCTGGAAGACCCGGGTTCGAGTCCCGGTCCTGGAAATATCTTTTCTTTTCAAATAAATATATCATTTATACTTCGAAATGTTAGTTGACTCTTATATTTTTTGATGAAATGATTACCAAAATCTACTCACTACCCATAATTACACTCTCTTCCGTACTAAAACTCGTTATAAATTATATTTTTGGAAAATATTAAAAATTAAACGTTAAACAGTTAAGACTTGTTGTAAATCAACCCGAAGCGACAACTTGAGGAACAGATACCAAAAGTTTTATCTGAGCAGAAAATTAATATGAAATAAATATTATAAACAAAAAAGTTTTAAGCAAATAACAAACCAGTGGACCATAAGATAATTATTCTTACCTTTGATATAAAAAATGATATTACGATATAGTTCTGTATGGTTTAAAGTGTAGATCCTACAAGAAGACTCTTTACTCCTGTGGCATCCTTGATACTGACGTACAAAAATGGATGAAAATAACGCTAAATTCGAAGACGCCGGTACTTCTAAGGCAGTACTGCTGACATAGGGACATTGGGAAAATTGATTGGTGCGCAGAGGAGTCAATGGACTGTTATTAGACCATGGAGATTTCTGTATAGTAATTTTATTTTTTCAGTACAGACTTAGCTTCCTGTTGTATAACATTTTATAACAACAACATTAAAAAATTGGGCCTGGTACAATACTCACCACATTTGTCCATAATAATAATGGTTTCGATTACAAGGTGTAATGCTTGATCTATATTATTTTATCATTATATAATATAGTCTCTTTACCAACTTATTAGTGTTATGAACCATCAGTTGCTGAATTGTATGTAGATTTTTTTCTGGAGGGATTTGATAAGAAGATGAGTTTTTTATTACTAATTATGTATTAACTCATTTTATTTCGATTTATCAAATGGTTTCTTCCTCATTCTATTGCTAAAGTTCCACGATACTCCTATAAATTTCATAAATTCCTCAAAAATATAAGTAATATGTTAAAATAATTGTATTTTGAAAGTTTACAATCTCAACGGTCTATATTAATTATTTGGATTGTATTTTAATTATATTTTATATGGCTATTTGGGTCCTAAAAAAGCTATTTTTATAAATAAACAGTGATGTATTATTGTTTAGAAGGCCCTTGGCTGTGTCTGTCTTGAAGCCCCAAAAAGTTCTTACACAAACTTAGGTGATGTGGCGGTGTGATATACATCTTAATACACTGTTATTAATTGTATATAAATAAATTAATGCTGAACTTTGTTTTTATAATATTTTTCTCAAAATATGTTTTATAAAAAAATGGTTAAAACTGAAGGGTGGAATAAAGTTCTCTTGATACTTGAGGTAAATTTCACTTCAAGTTAGCGTACCAATAAACCTGTATCACTACAACCCATAAACGGGGCTGGGTTCAGCACATCTTAGATACCGCACTGTTTCTATGACAAAGCTTGTGCTGGGAGATGCTAGTCCCAAAAGACGCTCAACCGTCGTGTTTCCCTCACTTTACAGAGGCTGTTTGAGCTCCACTGGAGGACCTGCTGATGCCAATTAAACAATTTATCTGCCACAACTGGATTAGAACCTTCAGCACTCTTTAAACTGAGCAAATCCGCTCCTTAACTTGACGTTTCACATCTGATTTATTGTCTGTAGCCAAATTTTAACAAGCCATTTGCATTAATGCAATTTGATTTTAAATGATTTTTTTTTACCAAAACCTGTGTAGAGCTTTATAAAAGTACTAATTCAAGTTTATTTTTGTAGCCAAAATTCAATATTTAATTTTTACAGGCATAAAATTATGAAATTTAAAATGAATTATTGTGAAAAATGTTTTCTACAAAATTTGTTTGGAGCTGCAGTAAAGTCCTCTTTACGGTTTGACAATTTTAACCACCATCTAATCTGCTCATCCCAAGGAAGAAAAAAAAAATTAAATACCAGATTTGACAACTGTTGTACAATTATTATTAAACATGATGACGCCAATAAATGTCTCGTCGCTGAGTACTGTTTTTGAGATACTCGTATCTTCGGAATCTCGCAACCAAACAGTGATTCAGGATTTCCTCTTGAGCTACAGATTTATGATTTAATTGTGAGCTACCGAAATCAATTTTTTTTTCCATTTATATAATCGTGTCATATTGGAAATTGAAAGTTCACTTCAAATGCATTGAGGATGTAATTTTCTTCCTACAGTCATTTTATTTTACTAAATATATGTTTAGTGGATAAAGGAATGTAATGTGATACTAGATATCTCAATTTTCTACAACAATATAAGGAGGAAATTGGACATTGGGGAACTGTAGCACTTGTTTTATCAACAATGTAACATTTCTCCTTCGCCATTAAAAACTGCATATCAATTTTTTTCCCACTAATAATACAATTTTTCCTTCGAAGACACCTGAACGAGGGCAAGATGAAGTGTTTATTTTGTTTGACGTCACTTCATGCAGCTATGGCTAATCTGACTATGATGCAACGGCAGTGCTAAATTTTGACTATCCAGGTATAATTAGATTAGGGATTTTTAACGAGTACTTGACATTGCATAGGCTTGGGACCCCCATTTTACGTCCCTTCCGAAGGCCGACAAAAATTTTTGTTTACTCCTTTTTAAAAAATCCTAGAGCCACCCACCGGGCCGCGAACCCGCCATCGTGGGCATAGAAGGCTGTTATGCTAACCACTACGCCACAGGTCACCCCGAAGATGAAGTGATCGTCCTTCATTATCTAATGTTTGGTTTCTTTATCTTTATGACATTGTTTATACTAGGAAGCGTTGGTCGGATAATCACACTATTATCTTCGTTTGCCAGGACTTGAGTCATTTTATTGAATATTGTACCCCTAAGGTGTAACTCGGCTTATTAGGCAATCACTTGCAGCGCAATATTGAGTAATATCTGGGCTCAAAGACCTACACCTGTTAGTAAATTTCTAAACTCAAACTCCTTGTCGAGTTCACCTCTGCTGTTGACTTGGCACGGGGTCCATGCCATCGTTCAACGTACGATCTATTAGAGCCATTTGCGGCTATAATATCATCCTAGATGTTTGAGAAAACTCTTTCATTTTTTGGTTAGGGTGAATATTTGATTTTTATTTCCGACATTTGTTGGGACATAATCCTTCCTACAAGCCAGTCAGAATTCCTTCCATATTACGTAAGGACCAGCTTATTACGTAAAGTGACTAAGATCTTGTATGCATTGTTGTTTTTCTACATGCTGGCAAACCGATTCCAACCGCAATCCTGAACTCCTTGACTTTTTCATTCATAAAGGTGCAACAAGGAAAGAATGAATGGAATCGACTGAAAGGATGTAAGTTGCAACGGTACGATTTAAGAGCAAGAAAGAAGTGATCGTCCACTTCTGATTACTAGCCTACTTATTTAAGCATGCGCCCAGTTGGACATTGTTTCTTAGGGAATAGAAGGAACAACAGTATCACTAGCATGTGTTGTTCCATCTGAGTGATCAGATGGGTAAATTTAATATCGAGGTATACTGATTAGTAGTTTGTTAGTAATTAGTGTTAAAGTTATACCGTTACTTTTCTATTTTATAGCGCAGTCAGTTCGTTAGTATGTTTTCAAACACTTAGAATTTGGACGATGCTGATGATAGATGTGTATTACCAGTCAACACCAATCCAGTTATTGCATCCCAAAGCTTCCAATCCCATATCACTGATCTTGAAGAATGGTGTCTAAACTGGAGAATTAAAATAAATTCTCAAAAATCCCATCAAATCATTTTTACCTTACGTCGTAAACCAATGACTTCCTGCCCTTCAGTATCCTTTAATAATATCCCACTGGTGCCTGTATAACAGATCCGATACTTAAGGTTGCATCTCGACAAACGGTTAACCTGGAATCCTCATACTAGACTGAAAAGACAAGAAACCGCTCGACGTTTCAGGCTACTTCAACACTTACTAGACAAACGCTCTAACCTCCCAATTAACTACAAAAGACTCATCTACATGACCATCATACGACCTATTTGGACTTACGGAGTAGAGCTTTGGGGCTCCACTAAGCCATCGAATTCCTCTCGTATCCAATCCCTACAATCCAAAATCCTTCGTAAAATCCTCAACGCTCCTTATTTTATTAAGAATAAAGTCATCCATAACGACCTTAATGTCCCATTTGTTGCTGATTTGGCCCGAACCCGGTATCTATCCTTTCATAACAAACTTCATTTCTACTCAAACCCCCTAGTTTCAAACCTAGCTTCCTCTTCAATTCCCGATAATCCTCCGAGGCGTCTGAAAGAAGATACCTTCTTAGTTGAACTAGTGATTAGAGTACTGCCAGTGGGTAGTTTCTCTACTTGCCATTAACTCATGTCATTATGTATCACATAGCCTATGTACTTGATGTATTATTGTAATACAGTTGTAAATATCAATAAATAAATTAAAAAAAAAAAAAAGTATTTGGACGCCTCAATATTAACGTCGAAATGGAATTCCAATGGAAGTGCATAATTTAAAGTTTATTTGTTTAAAGTTATTATATCAACACAAAAGTGGAGCGGGGTAGCTCTTTGGTAAAGCGCTGAGATGCAATGCCGAAGGTCCCGGAATCAAATCTGGCCGTTGCAGGTTTTTATTTATTCTGTTAACATCCAGGGATGGAACCCTCCTGCGGCTCAATATACTGTTTATCAAGAATATTCATGAAAAAAGGTTAGGAGAAGATTTCACGACAGTAGGTATAAGGAATATAGGGAAATACCCCGCTGTTTTATTCCGGTTTTTCCTGTTCTTCAGCATGACGTATCCGGGGTTACCGCAATCTCATGTCTAATAATGTTATTTACCGTAAATTAATTAATAAATGAACTAAGCTCTTGGGATGTAGGCTAATTTTATTTAGTCAGTAGCCATTGTCCTGTCTATCAAACGGCATAATAAAGTTTATAGGGTATTTAATATAATGATATTTATATTTATAATTTTAAATCCCTGGAGTCACAGGCAATAAGGAAATTCGACAAGTTTAATACAGATGAAGCAAAATTCGTTTGAATTTCGATAAGCTGTATTTTAATAAACTTCCATCGTACGTTCTCTATCATTGTGAATAATTAAAACCAAAACGTTGTTAATTAAAATGTTTGCCACTTTATTTATTTTTAATAACTGATATATTCCAATGGCCAATATTTGTCGTCAATCGACAATAGTTATTCTCCGTATTTCTAATATGTTTGTTTGTTTGTTGGTGTTTAAAGGCGCAAAACCCTTAGGTCATCAACGCCTATAGTTCGCTTTATAAAGTGTTTATATTTATTATTGGTCAGCAATACGGATACGCAATATCACTCACTAACACACACACTAAAATTTAGATACAGCTTGAGCTATGATTGAGACAGTAGTCGATGTACTTTCAAAAACTGAAATACCAACGCAATGGTAGCTCCGTTGTCACAAACTGTGTTCTAAAAATTCGGTGCTAGTCCTATTTTATTTATTGTTGACAGATAATAGCTACATTCTTGAAAAAAGTGTTTGATTGTGAGAATGGTTTTACAATATTGTCATGAAGGCGGTGGCTGTTTTTTAATAATAAATGAATGAGTGAGCCGAGTGTGGCCTATTATATGTATTTCTAATATTATTACCAATATCTCCACATTTCTAAAAAATAATAAGCGTAATAAAACTAAGAAAAGAGCCTAAAACTATTTTCTTATCGGAAAATCTATATATTTAATATGCTAGAAAGCATATTGGAATTGTTAATATTTAAATTAATTCCTGTATTATGAACTATTCAAATTATAAAGTTAATAAATATGTGGGACATTATCATATAATACTATGCATTAATCATACTTGTGTTTATTAACATTACAGACTTTGTATTATAAATTTAATATATATTTGTATGATTTTTTCTATTTCCTTTACTGTTAGTGTTGTTATTTTTTTAACCTCTTTCATAAATGTACTATTTTTTATAATAAAATATAATTCAAAAGGAAAATGTAGTGTTATGCAATATACTGTATTAGATGCTTAGTAACGAACGAATTCCTGAACAGCTAATAAGCTCAGAGCCTACTAGTAAAAGTGTAGGGGTAGACCCAAGGGCGGATCCAGGATTTTTTTCTGGGATGGGCACAACGGACAGACGGGCAAAAAAATCAACAATAACTGTTAGAAATAAACTTGTAGTATTTATAGAAAGGTTTCAAAGGTTTATTAAAATATCAAAACAATAGAAAGATTACATGTTTAATAAAGACGGTTTTCTTTTTTCCTTTCCTTCCTGCTAAAGGTGTCCAGCCCTTCATTATCGTTCATCAATGTCTTGATGGTATGCATTAAAGCCAGTCCATCCAAAAGCTATACTGTCACCCGGCTGCAAGTTATGACTTTAATCGGCGTAAGGAGAAAGACCGCGGCAGTGCTAGTAGTCCCTGGAAACGTGCACAGCAATTGACAAAGAGTTCTAATATTTGGAAGCACCGTTGCTATTTTGTAAGCATCTGCTGGAGATATTGGTATATTTTCTCTCATCTG
The DNA here is from genome assembly GCA_964056705.1 of Troilus luridus. NCBI lineage: Eukaryota > Metazoa > Arthropoda > Insecta > Hemiptera > Pentatomidae > Troilus > Troilus luridus. Next base: position 82,223,462 of record OZ057412.1, read on the forward strand.
TTGCTAAATTTTTCGCTCTCCCTTCAAAGCTAACAAACAAGGAAGGTCTTATTTATATACTTCAGAGCAGTGGCGGATTATCCGTAAGGCAAACTAGGCACGTGCCTAGGGGCGCGTAGTTACAAGGGGCGCGCGAGCTCAGAATTTTTAAATAAATAAAAAAAATAACATATCGACAAAGAAAGAAAGAACTAAATGCTGATCTATAATACAATACAAGCATGATGCTATGATGCTGACAATCAGTTAAAATTAAGATGGTCATTTATGGCCGGTACAGGGGCGCCGATAAAGTTATTGCCTAGGGCGCTCTGGACCTTTAATCCGCCACTGCTTCAGAGCCTTGCAAAACATTATCTATATCACTGAAGTTAGGGGACAGCAACTTTTAAAAAAAGGTGCGAATCTTTGCATGGGAGTGCTAGGGAAACTGGATGACATTTCGCTTAGCATATAATCTAGAAAATATCTAGCGGATTTGAGTTTGGGTGGTGGTCCATGGGCAGAAATTAGTAAGCAGAGATTGGAATGGGCATCGACTCTTCGGGTTCGCTAAGCCGTGTCCTTATAGTGTATTATACTTACGTTGTATTAATTTATATATGTTTAAGATACTATAGTAGCTATGTTGTATTCTGCTTGAAACCTCATTTTCAAATGCTTTTTCCTTGTTTATATTTATAATTGTGAGTACACCTAATTGATATGGGAATAAAATATTTACAACGTTTACTCACACTGTTTATTCATCGTTAATCTTTTTAATCTACTTCCAATAATGTTTATTATGACTATTATTTTACAACAGGAAAATAAACAGACTGTTTATCTCTTCAGTGTTCTAATAATGAATAAGGAAACGTGATGCAATTTCATAGGTTATGGTTTTTCCTTAAAAACAGTGCTTAATGTCATTAAAATCATCATTTCATGTTTATGGAACACACTTTTCCCTCCAAAACAGGTACCAAATAAAAATCTTCAATAGACAGTGACACTTTCTCAGCCATATTATAAGACTTCTATGTAGACTGTAGCTAATGAAATCAATTATTCAACAGTAGCAAATTCTTTAAAGAAGAAGAATATATATATATATATATATGTAAAAGACTGTAATAAATTTATTTATAAATTATATATTTATTTAAGACTGTAATAAATAGAAGGTGTTGAAGTAATTCCTCTTTTGTATAGATTATACATTGTTTATAAAGTATTGTATTACAGACGGACTGTAAGAACACTGTAAATAGATAATAGAACACGGTAAAGTGACAGTTGAGATTATGTTGGCATGTGCAATATGGCGTCCTTCGTTTGTTCTGGCTAGATCGTTATTTGTGTGTGAAGTGTCTGTCTGTGTCTGTATATGTTTATATAGTGTATATTTCCAATAAATCTGTGGTCGTATCGTTATAACTTGTGCTGTTGGTTTCCCTGCACTTTATCACCTTTCTACTCTCTATGTTAAAAGGTTATGGGTCCAGTGTAGGTTGGTAAAAGTTATTTTTTGTTGACGGTAGAGCCGGATTTTTGTTTAGGATTGGATATAAGTTTTTGGGACAGATGCTTGTGGTTAGTTATTAGTTATGGAATAACTTTTTTGGTACACTTTTACGGTCAGTCAGTTTTGTAGAACAATAGTGATTTTGTTTGTTGTTTCGTGAATCGGTGTTACGCCTTTTGCTTTAGTTAGATGTTTGCGGTCAATGTAACAATGGCGAGTTCGAGTTTAACTTTACCGAATTTTTCAGTTGAACGATTTGACGGAACTAACTTCAGTATTTGGTACTCCTGAATTAAATCAGTACTGGACGTTTGTGGCGTGCTCGGAGTTTTGAGTGAAGAGCCCACTACAACGGAACCGGAGCTTCAAATTTTTAAGCATCAGGATGTAAGGGCCAGATTTATTATTGCTCGGGGAATCGCGGACAATATTTATTGTACAGTCAAAAAAAAAGGAAACCGCAAAGGCATTAATGGAAGCCCTATTAGTAACCTATGAAAAACGAGGTATGAACTCTCTTGGTGCAAAGAACTTGGAGAAACATGGAGTTTAATAATGACCTACCTCAACTAGAGTTTTTTCAGAAGTTTGAATCCATGGCATCTAAAATAAGAGTGGCCGGTGGATAATTAAAAGAAGAAGATATAGTGAATCAGTTACTTGTTGCAATGCCATCTGAGTTTGATTCTGTAGTGTCAGCTGTAGACATTGTGTACAATAATGACAAATCAGCGCTTACTTTAGAATATGTGAAAAACTGTCTTTTGTCGGAATATGAGAAAAATATGAAAAAGAAGGATCTGTCACAAAATATATTTGCAGGGTACAGAACTATAGAAACTATAGTGAAAATATAAATCTGGAAAAAAATAGCTATAAATAAGAAATGAAGAATATAGAAGTGATAAACTATAATGAAGAGTTAAATCTGGAAGTAAATAATGAAAGCAATGCAAGCCAAACAGATGTATTAAACAAGATGACAGAATTAAATTAAAAAGAAATAGTGAACCGGTCAGAGTTAAGAAATCAGGAAGAAATAACTTAGAAAGAAAAGGTAAATTTGGATGAAATTAACAAGATGAAAGACACTGTTCTATATAATTTACTTGTGTTTAATCGGTCAAGTTTAAAGTCAACAGGGCGTAAGGGAATGTGCTCGTTTAAAGAATTTTTGATGCAGTTTGAAACAATAGACATTTCAAGAGTGTCTAATAAAGAAATTATAAGTTTCTCTTGTACCATTAATGAGAATGAAAAAAAACAATTTTGGGAGTTTGAAAACAATTTATCAAATAAATTATCATAGTGATTTTGAAACAATTAGATGTTTTGTTAATGAAGATGATGATAATATTTTATTTTGGAAAAGGCCAGCAGATGTTAGAAACTATCTGTGGGGTAAAGTGAAGAAAAAATATTGAGGTCTTCACCGCTGGCTGGAATATGTTTTAATAAAGGACTGGAATCAGACTTAGGATATCAATCTGTGGAAGTCAACTTGTATATATATCAAGAAGTTGTAAATATGTTTTTGTAATTAAGATGTTAAAGTAATTCGGTTTCAGTAATTCTTTGTATTTATTTTATTTGTATTTTTTAATTAAGATGTTAAAGTAATTCTGTTTCAGTAATTACTTTTATGTATTTTATTTGTATTTTTTAATGCGACATTAGGAGGGTGTGTTGAAGTAATTCCGCTTTTGTATATAATATACATTGTTTATAAAGTATTGTATTATAGACAGACAACATTGTATAGTGACAGTTGAGATTATGTTGGCATGTGCACCATGGGATCCATGTTTGTGTTCGGCCATTGTGTCCTTCATTTGTTCTGGCTGGATAGTTATTGGTGTGTGAAGTGTTTGTCTGTGTCTATATATGTTTATATAGTGTATATATCTAATAAATCTGTGCTCGTATGGTTATAACTTGTACTGTTGTTTTCCCTGCAATTTTATCACCTTTTTACTCTCCATGTTAAAAGAACGTACATGTGTGGTTAGGGCTCTCATCAATTAAAACTTATAACATTGAGTAGTAGATGGTTGATCATTTAATTACATGGAGAAGAAGATGATTCAGGTTGCATTCTTTGAAAATTACAGAAAATAAACCATAATAATAGTTTTTATTTTCAATAAATAGTATTTTTACTATTAGAGAATTTTCTTTGATAGCAACATGCCTTCACCTTCAATAAAGTTGTATGATTAATTGATGTCATGTTTACCATTGGGCTTAGAGTAATTTATTCCAAAACTACCTTGTCGTTAGTTTGAAAATATGAGAAGTACTGCCAATGTATTTTTGTTAGCATTATTGATGGCACTAATTTTATATCATTTATGATCTTTGATAAGAGCTTTGCTCATTTAGTATATAAATTGAATATGTTCTTATACTGTTTAAAAAAAGAACATGACATTGGCCTCACTCTAATACTTGCTGCTTGGTGCTCTAATCTGCCTTTTATCGCCTCTGGTATAGCAAATGAATGTATAGAAATAGAGCTAAAAATCAACTATTCAGACTTTTTCTTTTGCAATCATATTTATCATTTTTTATATATTTTGTTATATACTATAAGTGATAACTTATCAATTCTTAATGGGGACATGCATATTTTAATTTGATTCAGGATTAATTGTTGAGCCTCCAATTTATAACTTGATAGGGATGCAAGTGTAACTCATGTGTTCTCCAAATTAGGTACATTTTATTTTTATAATTCCTCAGATATTTTGTAATTTAAATTGTAATGTGAAGCACTTTTTTTAGTTATAAAAATAAATCCTTACTTATATCTTTGACTTTTTTTTCTTGATAATTAAAAATATTTTTTTTAATCATCTCGTGGCACTACATATAAATATCTTCTTAGGTGGTTTTCAATAGTTTTTTATAAAATACTTTAATAGATTAATAAATATAACAACATTTATTTATATAAAATGATAAACACCTTATTAATAGTTATACTAGATTAACGTTCAAGACTGATATCATTTTGATTCTGTAAGTACAGCTCTTGAAATGTTTTCCGTTGTGGCCTCATTTTATATGAACACTTGCTTCAAGCTTTTTTGTGCCTATTGAAAGGGCACATGCTTATTAAAAGAATTTGTAACAGTAAAACTCACCGACAGTAATTGGGAAGATATTAACAGGTATGTCTATAATTGCTATGTTAATATAATCATGTTAATGTTTATGATTAAATATCACCTTAAAACTCATCAGAAATGTGGAATTATTTTAAAGTAATTTTTGATGACTAAATAAATAAAATTATGTCATGCTGGTATATTAATCCAGTTATTTTTAAATTTTAAGTATATTTTTTAGCCCTCTGCTTCTTCTTCAAGCAGTTTAGATAAGACAGTTTTCACTTTTTTTTTTACATTAAGCTTCAAACTCAATAACTGGGTTGTTGCACCACTGATGATTATGAAGATTTAATTACTTGGTTAAATTTTGATTTATGAATGCAGAATTAAAAATGGCAAAATCATTATTAAACACTGCGGAAATTACAAATTTGTTTATAAGTAAAGTAATAAAATATTGTTTCGGCACACTATTGTATGATCCATTATTTAAGTTAGTTTGAGAAAGTGTAATTTTTTCAAAGATACAGGTTATGTGGTTTTGGATAAATAATTAAAATGTTTGTATGCTTATATAAAAATATATTAACTTTTAAAATTAATAAAATGTTTGTAAAAAAATATTCTTATTGCTAAATATTAAAAGTTTATACAATATAACCATGATATAAGTATAACACACATTTAAAAGTTTTAGGTTTTATCAAAATATTTTAATAATATAGAACAAAAAAAAAACCTGTACCACTACGACCCATGAACGAGTCTAAGGGTTCAGTACATGGTAGAGACTGTACTGTTTCATGGACAACGGTTCTGCAAGGAGTCGACTTGTCCTTGGTCATGCTCAACCGCCAGGTTTTCCCCCCTTATTTTGGATACGCTATTTTTATAATATTTTATAGAGGCTAGGTGAGCCCCAGGTGGGTCCTAGATCCCATATAATCCATCTCCCGCCGCAAACAGACTAAATAAAAGTAACTGCCTGCAGTGGGATTTGAGCAAGGATTTCCGGCATGGCAACTCAGTGCTCTACCACTGAGCCTCTCCGCTCCCTCTCAATAATATAATGTGTTTACAAAAAATCACTAAATTGTCTCTTTTATTCCATATGTACTTCACCTGTTTTGTAACTATCCTTCTTTTTTTGCGGACTAATCATTTAAGACAAAGCTATAATGAATTATTCAAAAAAGTAAATCCAAAATTTAAGGCATGTGTGGCTAATACCAATACTGGTGCGCTTGGCAGCTCAACACTACTTCAACTGCCTTAATTTCAGCTAAAATTCCCTACATACATATGTTATACATAATTAGGTTATAATTTATGCTTAGGATTATTGTTTGTTCTGCTATATAGCATCTATAACTAAATCTAATATCTACAACATCACATTAAGAGGAACCAACTTGTAAAACAAATTCAAACGGCCCTCACCTGAATCTTTTTATTTACCAAGAAATAATTTTTTTATGAGGTGTAAAACATTAAGATATTTTATAAAATCTAAGCCTGTTTCCCTTATTCCAATAAAATGTATGAATGTGGGAAGTTTATTTTATGTGTTTTCTGAGGAACTATAAGGGGATATTTTTTAAAAGGTTAAAATAAAAACAGAAATATACTTTTTTCTCTTTTTTTTCTTTTATCCTAGGTCTTATTTAGGTTTAAAATAAAAAAATAAATTTAAATAATATAGTAGAGAGGAAAATAATGTGATTTTCTTGTTTTTGATAAAAATATGTGGTGTAAAAAAAAAAATGACTAATGATGGTTCGTGTTATATTTGTGAAGAATACCAATCAACTTCCTCTTGATGTATGTTCAAATAATATTTTAATGTTTAAAACTAAATAATATATTATTTTTAATATAAAAGTAACAAAAACTCAGATTAATCAATATTTTTATTAGGACAAAGAGATTTGAAGGAGAATTTTGTTTTGCTTTTAATTAATTGTCTGAAACAATTATCTTTCATATAAACTTTTTAAAATTGATTAAAATCTTTAATTAATATAAGGCCCTCGTTAAATACCACCTGAGTTGAAGTCATCGAGAAAAAAAAAATGTTCAGATTTGACAAGTGGTAAAATGGCTAATTCTTATTCTAATTGCATACTTTTGAGACATTGCCACTTAAAATTATCACTCAAAATCTTACAATTCATGTCTTGAAGATTCTTTGATCTTATCTGTATAGTATGGATTGAACTGGGTTTGCAGAAGTTTTAGATAATATATTTTTCAGTTTCAGTAAAGAGCAATTATTGATTTTACTATTTGTAACTTTTGTTTACCTTTTCTTACTTATATGTGAAACTTATAGTTAGGGAAAGTATTAAAGCTGTAAAAATATTAAAGCTGACGTTTTACAAAAATTTAAGGATATATAATATACATATATATAACTGAGTTATCTTGATATATAAATCATATAATTTGCAATTCTACAACAATCAATGTATAAATAAGATAATAATATAGTATATGATATTATTTACTCCTCTGAAAAATTATTAGAAGAATATGGCTGTTTAAAACATTTTTAGTATTCAAGTTAGACCAAATATTTAGCACTGGACTACTAAGGATGGGAGTCTGGCTAGATCGTGGTGGGCTGACTGTGGTGCTAATACTAATGTAATGCCATTAGTTTCTTGCCATTTTATTTTATTTTATTTATGCAATTAAAATCCTTTGAATACTGTAGAAGGGGTTTATTAATTGACATATGGCTAAAAACAGACAAAATTTAAAGTTACTCAGTCGATTCCTCGAGTTTATCACAAAATGATGTAAAATATCTCCCTGAACACACTGTGGATAGTTGAAAGAACCTACAACACATATTCTATTAAAATTCGCAAGAGATGGGGAAAAAATTGAATTTTTTAAATAAAACATTTTTTTTGTCTTTTATTGGCTAAAATACCTGGGGTATTGCTGGATAGAATGTGCATAATCAGTGTAAGATAATACATTTTGTTCTTAATTGACAAGTATTTTCGTCATCTTGGTTGTTTATTTAATATATTTAACGACATCATGTTTGTTTGTGTTTATCATGAATTGTACAGAGGTATACATATTATCTTACTGTTTTTATTTAATAAAATATATTTCTATATTTGTAGATTAGTAGTTTGTAGTCCATTCTTGAGGACAGAGTCAGGTGTGTCCCTTGCTGAATAGTAATTAATAATGTTGGATATTTGCCAATAAACTCCAAACTGTTTCAATGTTATGTAACAAATAATAGTATTTTTTATTTTTATTTCTATTACATATTATTTATAATTATAATCATAAAAATCCAGACATCGAATGAATTGTTAATTAAAAATATAAAGCTATTAATGGAGGTAGTTTTGATCGAAATTTCAGTACAAAATCCATCCCTGAAGAGCCCATGCCGGTTAAATATTATTTTAAGGAATGAGTTAGCGTTATATAACAATTTGAATAGCCATCGCCAGGTTCGCACGAGTCTCATTAATCATTAGATATAATATTCAATTATTTAGTGTCAGATTTTAATGCTAATTTGTATGATTTATTTTTTTCAATATTTTACTAATAATTATAACTTATAATAATCTTATAACTATGAGAGACTATGGCTTGAGGATCATTTTAAGTTATGATTGGACTAAAAGTTATTTACAGCCCGTAAATAGGCACGTTGTATTTCATTTACGATTTATTCATTTCTCGTGTTGTGGATCTACCTACTCACAATAGTCTTTCCTGCCAAAATAAAATCACGAAATGAAATTTAATTTTTATTTATATTAATACTTACGCAGCTCTAAGAAAATGTATCATTGGATTTAATATTGTATTAAAGGAAACAGCCGCGCATTAAAATACAATTTCATAGGATTATTTTTAAAATACTAAAAGAACAAAACCAAAAAACAAAAGTTCAATTTATTAAAACATAACTGTAAACACTGTTGGAACATTGATTTGTATATCCATGGCAACCATCTGTACAAACCATATGTCTTATTATGTATAACCTTTTCAGTTATGTTATTCTTCCTAAGTTATATAGATGTTGTAAAATATAGTTGTTATCAATAAACCATAATGAGTCTTGTCTCTGGTCCTAATTCATCAACACTTATGTCAACAAATACAAGATTAAAACTGTTATATAATATTAATACTGTTAATACGTTAACAAAAAAGTCCGGCAACGGGAATTGCTTTTATATTTTAAAAACTATTTCATTCGAAGTTTTTAGATGATAATGAAAATTTTAATTAATTAACATTTATTAACAGCCCATGAACTATAGTCGAAAACCTTATCTAAATCAACACTCTTCTATAATAACTATCTGAGTTAATGCCAATAAGATATCGAACTATTTATCAAAATTCCTCTAAGTTCTTTAGGTACTAGTAATACCAAATTTGAATGTCTGCGGATTCAATTGTTTTACATTTTACACATTTCATTTTTTAAAGAAATATTCTCAGTGATGTCTCCTTTGAAATAACCGTTCTTCCCTTCAATTCATGTCGATTCATTTTCAGATTTATTATCAGAATCATCTTCATTACCCATGACATAAGAAAAACTTTCATATTCATTAAAACTGGATGCAAAGATTAGCTATGTGCTTCTTCTCAAGTATTACCTCTCATAACAATCGATTTCATAACCCAGGGAAGAATCCAGCCACTCAACATTTGCTGGGGTCCGAATTCTATTCTTCCGCATGTTGTTTGAATAATATTTTATGGTCTGGTTGCATGTTACTTAAAGTTTTAGGTCTTAGTGTACTGTACTGTAGTTATTTTGAATCTTTGCTTGCCTAGTCTCATCAAATTTCCTGTTTCTAAAATAGTTTAGGGTTTGACTAAATAATATTTTAATCTGTTTATACTCATTTATGAATCCTGACCGATCTGCAAACCCTCCTGGAGCTCACCCTGCCTCTATAGGGTGAGAAAATCGGGGTAAAGTGCCTGATGTTGAGCGAGATCTTGACCAAATCACCTCCCTGCCCAACTGTTGTCTTAGTAACATTACACTCTCTGCAATGGAAGTTGATCCCTTTATGGGTTGTAGTTGTGCAGGTGTTTTTATTTTTAGTTTTAGAGAAATATTATGTGGAGCTCAAATAACTCTTAAGCAACAAGTTGGTCAGTATTTACGTGGATAGAGATCGGTTATCCAAACATGATTTCACATAATTGTAACGAATAGATTTTTATACGACTGAATCCTTGAATTGTAAACAAAATATTCACTTTTTTTGGAAACCAGTCCAACACGCTAGTTTTTTGAAAAACAGCTCACTATGAATTAGTTTTTCGGATAATTCAATTCTTCATGTATCGGAAATATCCCAGATGCTTCTTAGACAGATAATTAAATGAGCTACTTAAAAAAATCTTAATCGGATGTATATTATCAAAATGCAATAAACGATTGTTTTATTGATCTTAGAAGACAAAACGTAAGCTAAGTCGAGTGTGTCCATAATCGAGGTATTTTAAATTTATGTATTTTTTAAATAATTTTTTTCACATCTCCAGATCTTATGCTTCGATTTCTTTCAAATTATATTCAATATTAAATCATTAAAGAAACATAAGTGTGATTAGTTGGATTCATTGAACTTGGCTGACCTCAAATTAGCAGAACAGCATTTTAACGTTCGTAACAGTTTAATGTTCGGAAAACTCAGCACCTTCTTTAACTTTTTTTTAGCTGGGTACAATATTTTTTGTTAAGGTTGCAGACAGTACGATCCTTCGCAACGTCTGCATTATTTTAAAATATGTTATAAGTACTTATAAATAAATATGCATTCATCATATGCAAATTTTATGGGATGATTTGAAAATTAAATTGGTTCGTGCCACTTTTTATTAACTTCTTTTCCATATAATTTTAGAGATGTTTCTACACGTTCATGATTTATTTGGCTATTACGGAAAAGGATTGGTTAATTATTGGGACTTTTTTAGTACTTAGTACTTCGGAACTGGAAGTATTTTTCGTTCAACATGTCACAACAGTCACCTAGGCCACTTGTCAATCTAACTCTCTTATTAGAAAAAAACGGTGAAGCTGATAGAAACCAAAAATACCCTCATCCTTCTATAAACAATCTCACCCAGCAATGAGTAGATGATATGCAGACCTTTCACAAAAGTATCTTAATTCAGTTACCAAAAATGGTATTTTTAAATCTCAGTTTACGTTTCTTATCAATCACATCTATATTTTAGTTATTATTCACTTTTATCTTAAATCCAAGATATTTGCCATGACATGGCACAGGGTAACTTTATTTAGGGTAACTTTAACTAGGTGATTCAATCTTTCTTCGAAATTGAAAAAACGTACATTTATGTCTATTTAACGATCAATATTTTTTTCTATTATTTTTCACACTAATCCGACCAATAGATTGGTTTTTAAATAAGAAAAAAAGCACTCATTAATAGGGATGGGTAGATACTGGACTTTCCTGTACCTGATACAAGTGATACTGATACGTTTCTATATCAGATACTTTTACTTGATACTTTTGTATCAATTGATACTTTCACTAGTCATGGGTAGATACTGGGTTTTCCTGTATCTGAATACAAGTGATACTGAGACTTTTCTGTATCTAATACTTTTACTTGATACTTTTGTGTCAATTGATACTTTCACTAGTCATGGGTAGATACTGGATTTTCCTGTATCTGAATACAAGTGATACTGATACTTTTCTGTATCAGATACCTTTACTTGATACTTTTATTTAATTGATACTATCAATTGATACTTTCACTAGTCATGGGTAGAACCTGGATTCTCCTGTATCTGAATACAGTGATAGTGATACGTTTCTGTATCAGATACTTTTACTTGATACTTTTGTATCAATTAATACTTTTACTAGTCATGGGTAGATACTGAATTTTCCTGTATCTGAATATCCCGACTCTTACTCTTCTAATACGCTACACAGAAGCCTTTCTTGAGGCATCAGCTTTTGTTATAATTTTTAAAGAAAAAAAGAGTTATTTGCCGAAATAGTAACCTGCAAAAGGCATCAAATGATTAAAATCATGCTTTTTGTTGGATAATTATTTTTTGAAAGCTTTAGAATTGAACCATGAAAACTATATTTTAACCCTATCTCAAACCTTTGCTATTCACGTTCCAAGACACGTAGAACTTAGGTTGTAATACAAAATTTGTCTGTCCGCCGCAGCACGCTGTACTCTTTAAAACGCTTTAGCTGTTTTGTTTTTTTGCACCCGATTTCAATCATTTATGTCAATTACCTTTACTTTATGGCATAGATATATCCATTAATGTCCCATATTTGCCCGGACATTGGTCGAGGTTTTTTTTTGCGAAAGTTGCTCGTGAAAAATCATATATTAGGAAGCGATCTCGGAAAATGTTATTTCAACCAACCTTTACTGTTAACTAATTTCATAGTTTATTTTCGTTTCTACATATGTGATAAGTGACTAGTTACAGATTATATTGATAATAAGTGAAAACTTGTTCACTATTATTTTTACTTATTTATTTATTAATACTAAGGGGAGATATGGCAAAATTGGTCTTTTGCCGGTAATCAAATCAGGGGAGTTAATTCAGTGGTTGACCATTGCTTATCATTTATTTATTTATTATCAAAAGGGCCGTGATTAATAGTAGATAATACTTTTTTTTAAATCCGTGCGACGATGTAATTTTATTGCCAAAATGATCTTGGTTTGTTTTGGCGTTTCCCCGTCACGAGTACCGGATTTCCCAGTAGGGATGGGTAAGGTTGTATCAATCTGACCGTATCTGATACTTGTATCAATTAATACAAAAGTATCAGGTACATTCGACTGTATCTGATACTTGTATCAACTACTCTATTGCATCAGATACAATGTATCAGATTGATACAACATTACCCATCCCTACTCCTTAAGGGGTTGTATAACGCGCATGAGTTAAAGATTTTATAAACCTAAAAGATGGGAACTATATGTCTGTTTATTAGTTTAACGTTACTTTATGCTAATCTTGGTGATCGGACGATGGTACTGTCGAAGCCCAAATTTTCGCCTATGCAAAAGAGATAGAGGTATAAGTATAGCTAGATAGAGATTTTTAATGAGTACCTGACACCGCACAGGCCGTTCACGTCTGTTCCGAAGAACATTATAACCAAGGATTTTTTAGTTTCATTAAAATATCTTAGGGCGACTTCCTGGGCTGCTGCGATCTTGGCCATAAAAGGTTGTTTGTTAAGCTAAACCCTAGAACACAGGTGACCCTGTACAAATAGTATGCTATAAATTATTTTCAGCAAATGTCTATTTTCCGTCAGGCGACTGTGAGTGGTATTTTTCATTATAAATTTTAATCATTTGCAGCGGGATTGATATCAACGATTTTATGTTTGTTTTTCGATTTTATTGTAATTTTATATAATAAGCCGTAAATATTCAGATTTAACGAAATAACACATGTTATATTTTGCCGCAAGTGTTTCTAATTCGTTTAAATTGGTAGATGTTTTTATGGATTATACCAAAGCGTTGGGAGCGCTTTTTTTTTTTTAGCTGCCTTGTTCAGTGTCTACTTGGGTAAGAAGTTCGCGACTGAATGGACCAGTCTGGGAGCGACACCCAACCCTCGGCGCGTAGGTCGTCGATCTTGAGGAAGAAAGGCGCCCAACAGCAAAGGGGAAGCAGGGCAGACGCGCGCCTTCCTCTGCTCAACACTTACCGTCTCAAGCCCAAATATAATTTCCAACTCAAGCCAGTTCTTGAGATACTTCAGGAGGTAACCTCATTTCAAAGTATTTACAGTTTGCTAAGCACTAAATTATCATATTTATTATTATTACTCATTGCTACATTGCGTGGCATGTTAGGCCTGAAGTATTTATGAAAAAGCCTGTATGATTTATGAAAAATTAAGGAGATTAAATGTAAGGTAATCGTAGAGCATGTACGCAGTTAATATAATTGAAGTGATTATGTTGCTAAGATTGAAAAGGGCAAATTAAGGGTGGTAAAATTGTTGGGTTCAGTAACAAAAGAATTTCTATAAACTTTATGGTGCACACCTGACTGGTTAACGCCCAAGGAGCAGAGAGAGAGAGAGGCGTAGGTGGGAGGATTGTATTAGGAGTGATGAAACGCGTTTGGCTTTCGGCCCAGTCAACGATTTCCCAAAAGGGGGACTCTAGAAGAAGAGTCGAAATGCAGAAAGACCAACTATGGTACGTTGTTTGGGGTAGTTAGTTGTATAACATAGCCTGGGGGTAACGCAGGAAGGAAGGGAGACGGGGTAAAATTTATGTTTCTTATTTTTTCTCCTCCATCTCAGTAGGGGTTGGTTCAACAAATAAAATACTCGTATGAAATATTAAGGCTGGTAAAAATCTCTACGTTTTGGATTCTTGCAATACTATATATAACCGTTAATGAGATATGCGCTCTAGAAGATCGGTAATTTTCTAAAAAACTTTTTTCACAACACATTTTTCGCCAACTTGTATATCCAGTGCCTCATATATTCACCATAATTCATCAGAAAAAAAGTTCCAGACAATTCAATTTTATTGACATGAGTTTTTAGGTTATCATTTTATACGAATTTAATCAAATGTTGGAGTATTTTTACTAAAATGAGAAATTCCGCTGAAAACCAGTGCTCAGTTAAATTTTTTTTCTATACACCTTCAAGTTGCTATACATGATAGTGCTTACCCTTCATTTAAAAATGATTTCTTATTCTAAACTGTCTTGTATTTATATTTAAAATTGTAAATTACTATGTTTATAAGCCTCCTCCAGCAATGACTCAAACCTTTCACCTCAAGTCTGCCCTCGTTGACCATTCATTCAACGTTAACCGCTCACTTCCCTCTTGCGCCACTCCAGGGTCAAGGACTGACAGGGTCTTTTTTCCAATACCCCCGCCAGTGATTTTACCTAGTAACAGTAACCTAGTGATTAATTGAAAGACCTGGGTTAGAAACACATATGTATTTATTCAATTAAGATGATAGTTTCCAAAGTTTCAAAAATAAGTAAAGAAATAAATATAAATGCCATTAGTTCAATTAGTTACCTCTGGCGGCCGAAATTCTACTATGTCCTCAGTATCCTCTCAAAAAGGTCGTCAAATATGTGTCAATCATGGAGCGATGAGTGTCATTTTATTTTGGCTTTGGGCTACATTGACTCAACTATTTGAGTATGAACACCAGTAACTGGATCGATGAAATGTTTTTAATGATTCACAGTAAAATGTCTATAATCCATTCCAACCGATTTTTCGATTCCATCGTAGGGCTTCCACTGATCCATTATAATGGAACCTGGTCTAATTGACGTTCTAATGCACTCCGGCAGGGTTTGAGTTGTTCTATCAGGTACTGTGTATAGAAAACATTCTTTCGTCACACGACAGATCCCGCCAAAGACCCATAGCTATGGATAGGACCGTCCAACGTTATACTTGCGACGAGAGAAACACGACTCGTCAATCTCAACTGTCAATCCTTCCCCTCCAATAACTGTGGGGGTTTTCAATAAATTGAATGCGCACACTTCCCTCAGAAAATTTTTCCAATCAGTAATCTTACGGGAGAAATTCTTTCGAGCAGAATTTAACCGTCGTATATTCCTTTGTTCATGAATACATAAATAATACTACCTTATTTAACGGTAACTTGCAGTGAAATAGACACGTACCTGTATACGCGCCAGATTCATACCGGCATTGCCTTTTATTGCATCTATTTGTGTTCCGACCTTCGTAAAATTTCAAGATGTGGCCTTGTTTGGAATGCATTACTTTCGGTAAAATTCCTCTTTGCTCCAAAAATAACTTTGCCATTTTCTCTTCATTGCATAATTCGTACATTTTCAAAGGATTCATATTGGTTGCTTCATTAAGCGTATTCAATCTCACAGAAATATATTAAAATATCATTAAACATGTGTTTCATTTGTGTATCCAGGGAAATAACCTATATAGCAACCGTTTATTAATATCATAAAATCACTGGCGGGGGTATTGGAAACAAGACTCGACTTGTATGTTATACTACTAATTACCCCAAACAACGTACCATGGTCGGTCTTTCCACTTTTCGATTTTGTCTCTTGAATCATTCGTGGGCTGGGCTATATTGGCAGGAGTCCGTGTACGGAAAGTTGTCAGCAGAGATTGGTGGTAATAGCCTTCGGGTTCGCTAAACCTTTCCGTTGGTTATTATTATTGCATTAGAATCATATATATGTCGTTATCAGTAGGGAAGGGTAAGGTTGTATCTATCTGATAATTTGTAGCTGATACTGAAAAGTAGTAGATACAAGAATCTAATACGGTCGAAATGTACCTGATACTTGATACTTGACTACGCGAGTCAAGCGATGGGGTGGGAGGTCCTACCAAGGTCAGTGTCCAGGACCCAGAGGTAAGAATAAAAGTTTTGGGTTGAAGACGATTATATTAGCGAAGAAGAAATGCAGGACGGCATAACTTAGATCAAAATTGGCAAGGCAGTGGGTGTGTAGGGTAACAAAATACAGACGTTCCTCTTATAGGGCAGATGTCCTAATCTGATCTGGAAAGAAAAAATAATTATTTGGGACTGCAAAGTGATCATGCCCATTCATTAGAAGAGAGACAATAGACAGTGTAGTACAGTGTGATATTCCTCGATGATAGTGAAATATCGCAGTGTATTCACGAAGATTTATTTAAATACTTGAAGCAAGTGTGAAAAGAATAGTCGAAAGCCACATCGGAGAAAAAAAGTACGGTTTCAGAGGATAAATAAACCAAAAGAATGGAATTAGTAACTTTTGTAAGCTTCGTGGACCTCCAGAAGGCTTTCGACTCAGTGAGAAAGATATGTATAGGGCGGGCACATTGATCGAGGAACGACAATTTTTAGTGTCTGTAATAAGATAAGAAATGTAGTTAATACCGTAATTAACATCATAGAAAAAGAAATAACCGGAATAAATATGAAAATCAACTGGGGGAAAACAAATACATGCAGATAGTAAAGAAATCCCAGAGAATAATGAGAGCACTAGGAACAAATGGAGAGATATTAGTGCAGGTGGTTTATTTTCAATGAAAGCGATGAGGATGTGACCGAGGTAATCGGATCAGCTGGTTCGGACTTTGCCTCAGGAAGAGTTTTTCTGTACAAAAGTGAAGTAACTAATAAATCGAAAATGGCCGCCTTTAAAGCGAAATTTCTTAAAATTGTTCCCAATCGTGAACCCTTAACTTAACTTTAATACACTGCGATATTTCACAATCATCGAGGAATATCACACTACTACACTGTCTATTGTCTCTCTTCTAATGAATGGGCACGATCACTTTGCAGTTCCAAATAATTATTTTTTCTTTCCAGATCGGATTAGGATATCTGTCCTATAAGAGGAACGTCTGTATTTTGTTACCCTACACACCCACTGCCTTGCCAATTTTGATCTAAGTTATGCATTTCTTCTTCGCTAATATAATCGTCTTCAACCCAAAACTTTTATTCTTACCTCTGGGTCCTGGACACTGGACCTCTATATCTATCCTCTCAAGCAGACTTTAAAATACTCCCTCCATCTTCCCATGAGTTCGTCAGGCTATGTGATATCGCCATACTTATGTTTGCATCCTTTTAGAGTTATCTGTCGAACTCTTCACATTTCTTTAAATTACTTTCACTTTCTTATAAAAGACTTACTACTTTTTTCTTTCCACGCTTCTTTATAGATAATCAAGTAGGTTACGTGTTATGAACGATTAGTTTGACAAGGAAAACATTTTCAGCAAAATCAAGCACAAGAATTTACATATTTTGATTTTTTTGTAATCATTTTCACATTAAATTTAGTCAATCGTCAAGAACCTTCCAACAAAGGTCTCTATTATCGACCCATTGCAGTATTATCGAAGTATTATAAGAATCATTGGCAATAACAATTTGGAAGACAGACAAAACTTCATCAATATATCAAACTATTATATTAAAAAGGAAAGTTATACAAAGAACAATGTCATAAATTCCAGTTTATTTTTTCCAAAATTAGATCAGTTTTCATTCTCGGTAGGTGGGTAATTGAAATTGCTTATTATTTAAATTCTAATTGGACATTAAAACTACATTCGATTTGGAAGCTACTAAATACACTTGAATAATAAGCATATGGGGCATAACAAGTATAAAAGAATAACTAGTATAAAAAAAAGTGAGAAGACGATCACCTGAATTAATTCACCAATTTAATTAGAATACAAGTCTTAAGATTTAGGAAAAAAAGTATGAACATCATCGATGTCGGAAAGAAATACCAATCAACGACATTAAAATATCACACAGAATACAGACTTGGCTGGTCAAGTCGAAGATGAATCCGTAACTCATATTAATTAAGAAGCTAGGGCACAAAATCCGGACTGGACCTGACTGGGTCTCCAGTTAAATACAAACAGGTTAACTTTAGGTCTCAATTCATGCTAATTCCTCTTTCGATCTAGACGTAACCTTCATTTTTATATATTTTGAATCGATACAGGACATATTTTGTAGTTTCGTATAAAATGACCGTTTTCATAGGAGATGTGTAAGAATATAGGTTAGGTCTCTTCCGATGAAATGATACTGCCTGTTTTTTGATAAGTTTTTGTTGCATTAGTCAATATCACTGGTAGAAAGAATAAATTAATTATCTATGAGTTAATCTATGTCACCTGCTGAAAAGTTCTCCAACCAAAGACAAATGGTACGTTCGTTAAAACACCGTTATCCGAACGCGGTGGCAATTTTTCTTGCAAATTGGGTTGTCGTGTCTGCAAGTTTAAATTCATAAAAAAAAAAAATTACACGAAAACCGTGTGTTTCCATGGTCTTATTTGGCATAATAAACAATTGTAGTTCAATTGTAGTGATAGCTATAATTATCAAAAAAGAGAGGATCAATAGCAGCTCGCTACAGTCTGTAAACATGAACATAGTGTACAACAGAAGTCCAATAATTTCACTTTGAATTTTAGAAATATACAAACGGACATTTCAAATGAAACTGATGGACAATCGATTTGTGTACCCATGGGTATATGCTATTCCATTTCTATACATACATAATACCTATTGCTGGGTTTGTATAACAGCAGTACACTATGTTAATGAATAGTAATTGATTTAATAGTAAATTTAATCATTGTAACTTTCTTGTTCTTTATTCCAAATCATTCCGTTTTGTTCGTCTTGTTACAGAAAACCGATCCACTCTTCGACAAGATAATGGAATATAACTTCGAGGACTTTGCCGTCCTCTGCAAGTACTTGAGCATCGAGCTGCTGAGGGCGGTCAACGCTCTCTACTGGCCATCTTACAAGATCGTGGTGGTCGTCCAATGCGTCGAGAAGGCGGACAACTCCTCACGAGGCGCAGTCAGATACTACTGGAACCCTCAATTTGACGGGATCGCCGTACATAGATACCGCGGGGACACCTACTTTATTTCTGTGTCGGCAGCTTTCTTTTACTATGAATAAATGAAGCTGTTTATTTGTGTATATTATTATGTTATATATAGTATTGGATGCTCAGGTGGTCCAATTCACCAAAGCACACGGTATAGCGTAGGCTTTACAATGATAATACAGTAGAGCGTCGATTATCCGGACTAATCACTGTCAGGCCTACTCCGGATACGCAATAATGCACAAAGTAAAGTTGGAAGTAGGAAACAATAAAAACACATTATACAAACAATATATTTTTATTTAAACGATTAAACATTGTTATAAGACATTTGTAAGAACTAGCCTTAAACACTTTATCCCCGTTCAGTTTGATATTAAAATCGATTGCTTTCTCGCATATAAGTGGGCCAGACAAGGGCTCTCCCAAGCTTCGTTTTTTGAAGAAACCATACATAGACGGCTAGATCAAGTTAAATATTTGATGGTTTCTTCATCACTTTTTGGTAACTTGGTCCAGCTTCACTATCCCTAACTGACGTAAAATTAATGATAGAGTTCGTATTTTTTTAAAGTCGTAAATGGTCGATTTTTCGAATTTAAATTCGTCGGCAAGGGCAGCAGGATTTTCTAATTTTTTTATACTCTTAATGATTTTTACTTTGTCCTCAAGGGAAAGAACACCACGATTTCTTTTTGACAATTTCACTAGTTTCTTAAAACACTGAATCACTAAACACGAAATCAATTTGTACTGCGCACGTTGATAATTAACATTGGTGTAAAACTAAACTCTGGTGTGTCACAATGAACGTTCAAAACAGACTGACAAAGCAAATTAAGGGAGTAGAAAAAATCGAAGAATTCTCAGGAAAACCTACTCTGGTAAAACGGGAAACTTTTACGCATATACCCACCAAATTAATTCAAAGAATTCAATCTCAGAATCTGAACTACAAAAACAGTAAACAACTAAAATTATAAAATATTACTACAGCAGTTTGTAAGATCATTAAATATTTATAATATAAGCGTGTTACATAATTTAGGTTTTAATCTTTTCCCTGGCAGAAACAGAAAATTTTTATTGTGTAAAATTATGCAACAAATCAATAAGTCTTGAAAATCGTTGTTTAATATTCAACTCGCGAAAATGTTTATTTTTTAAATTTTTTCCGAAACAGTCCGGATAATTGACTTTCCGATTAATTGATGTCCGGATAATCGACGTTCTACTGTACTAAGCAATCTGTTGCATGGAAGAAGAGTTGGCTGACCACGCAGGCGGTGGTTGGAAGATGTTGAAGAGTACCTTAAAGTACTAGGCGTCACTGGATGGAAACAGAAGGCCAGGAATGGAGAAGATTGGAACAAAATTGTTAAGGAACCCGAGGCCTACACTAGTGGATGTAGTAGAAGTGGTACTACTGTTAATAAAACTCAGATTTATTTATTATTCCCTTTGTACCTTGAAAAAAAACCCCCAAAACTGTACCACTACAACCCGTGAAGGATCTGGCGTACACAGTACCTGGTAGTGATTGTACTGTTTATTGGACAACGGCTCTGCAGGGAGATGAATTGTGATAGATCGCGCTTAACCGCCAGATTTTCCCCTCATTTTGGGTATTCCATTTGGGTGAGCCCCTCAAGGGTCCTAGAACCCATAGGTTCCTTCTCCGACTGCCAACCTATTGAATAAAACTCTGCCAGTGAGCCGGTTTTGAACCCAGGGCCTTGGGCACTCCAACTCAGCGCTCTGCCACTGAGTTATTCCGCTCTTCTAAAGAATATGAACATTCATAAATAAATTCTTACTAAAATCAGAGGGAAACACACATAAAATTACTTAATAAGAATAAAATGATTCTTTCGTATATGACATGATTTTATCAACATGGACTCTAACATGGAGTCACTCCGCTCCCATATTACTTTGATGGTACCTTGAATTTTGAGAGAGAGAAACACACATTTTATTGAAATATTACAATCTTCCACTCGTGTGTAAGAAATAGTGCTAAATAGCTTACAATCATTCCATAAAAAAAAAAAAAAGATGATATAAAATAAAATAAATGAATGAATGTAATAAAAATATATACATACGGTAAAAAAAAAAGATAATAAAAATTAAGTCAACGATAATATAATAACAATTTGGCTGGGGTTCCCGAACCATTACCATTACCCATGAATGAGGGTAAAGCAAGAGTCCGGAAGGCCCCTGCCCCCTTTCCCAGCCGCATCACTGGGATTAAACGCCAATGGAAGCTGGTCAAGGTACACACACAGGTAATGAGTGGAGAATCTGCCCAGTGCGGTACTGCCAAATAACAACATTACAACAGGTCTCGGGGCCATTGACGGTTTAGTCGGCGGGGTATATGGATTTGTGGAACTGGATAGTGACTGAGCCACGGAGATTGGGATGACAGGCAAGGTTTTCGTTAAATTTTGAAAATTTAGTAGGGATGAGGTCGAAGGCGAAATGAATGTTGAGATCATTATGGAGGGTTTTGTTGGAGGCATAGTAAGAAGCATTGACTATAGTTCTCAGGACTTGGGATTGAATACGTCTGATATTCGATTTTTTTGCGGCCCCCCACAGTTCCAGTCCATATGTCCAAATAGGTTTGATGATCGTCTTGTATATAAAAAGTTAATTGCCTATTGAATAATGGGAGGTCCTACATAGTAGTCTGTATAGTTGTCAGAATCGTCTGTTAAGTTCTTGTCTTTTGAGTCTGGTATGAGGGTTCCATGTAAGTCTTTTGTCTTGGAGGAAGCCAAGGTATCGTACTGTGTCGGAAATAGGTAGGATAAAAGGACTAGGAATAAGGATTGATGTAAGTGGGTTTTGAGCTTGAACAGCAAACCGGCATGCCATACTCGGTCGAAAGCTTGTGCTACGCCCAGAAATGCGCCTTTGCAGTATTGTTAGCTTTCAAGAGCGGAGGATATGTAATCGACTCCACGGAGACCCTGCTGGACCGTCGAGTGGCTTAGACGGAATCCAAACTGATGTGAAGGAATGTTATTGGATTCGATTATGGGTAGGATTCGTTTCAGGAGGATTTATTCAAACATTTTGGAAAGAACAGGAAGCAGGCTGATGGGTCGGTATGATGAAGTGACATTGGGTGGTTTGCCAGGTTTAGGGAATAGAATGATAATGTAGTGTTTCCACAACAAAGGGAAGTGAGTTGTACGAAGAATGCAGTTGTATATATAGGTAAGGTAAAAGATATTTGCCAAAGATATTGTATGGTTTACTCATTAATAGCCAACAATTAATTGAACTTTATTAATCTTATGTTTACAATTAATAATTAAACACCTGGTAATAGGTGATTTATCACGTATCTAATAGTCTTCCTCCCTATGAGGACGTGTTCTTCGCTCTCCGCTCCGCTATTCTTCTTGACCGCCGTAGTCCTTGCTGTGTTCATTCCTGTTCTGATTCATGGAGTCTCTCGCAGACAATCCTTTGTCTCCGGATTCCGCGACATCATCTCGCGCCGTTGTATGTTCGACCGAAGTAGACGTTTTACCTCCACCCTGGGGCGAAGTATTCCCTCATTTTCATTTCGCTACAGCGGGGGGTGAAGTATTACCCCCCGCTGTAGCCCCTGTAAATGCCGACGAGTATACTGCAGGCCTTGAGCCTTTAAGAACGTCATACAGTGTGGCACGCATTTGATCTATGTGACGTCGGTGCTCTTTCCCACCGACGTCAATCAGGTAATGCATGAGTCCCGTACGACGGATAACGGTTCCGAACATTCACTTCCGATCCTTATCCGTGTAGCATTTGATCTGGACCTTGTCACCTTCATTGAAAGTTCGTACTTGTGGTTTCTCCCTTGGCGCTGGTGGCTCCGTTGTTTCTTTGAGGAGGTCGAGTCTGGACCGAAACGGAAAATTTAGCATCACACTCGCAGGTGATTTACCCGTGGAAGCACTGGGTGCATTTCTGAAATTGAAAAGGAATCGTTTTAATTTTAAATTTATGTCTCCTGGATCTCTTAGTGCTACTCGGAGTTTCTTCTTTACGGTTGGGACAAATCGTTCTGCTTGCTGGGTGAGCTGGAGCTATTTCCCTATAAGTGATACCGTTATTTTTAAGAAAATCTCGAAATTCCTTTGAGGTCAGAGATGTGCCGCAGTCGTTCACTAGAACGGAGGGCACCCCGAAGCGGCAGTAAATATCTCTAGGGCAGTAGATTGTTGTCCCGCTAGACTTAACAGGGATAACTTCAAGCCACTTTGACTTAGCGTCCGCTAATATCAAAAAATAACTTCCAAAGTATGGGCCTGCAAAGTCCAAGTGGACTCGCTGCCAAGGTCTGGAAGGGATTTCTCAAGGATGGACGGGAGATTTTGGAGGTTCATTCTGAACTTATCCGTAACATTTCTTGACTATGTTCTCTATGTCCTGATCTATACCCTGCCAGTAACAGTAGCTCCGAACCAGTGCTTTCATTTTTACAATCCCCAAATGTCCGGAATGGATCTCATCAAATACTCTTTTTCTTAAACGTGGTGGGATCATAACTCTATTACCAATGTATATGCAGCCATTTTGTAACATGAGTTCAGATTCTCGATTTTTGAATTTTGTTTCCTGTAATCCTTTTCCTGTAGATAAGCATGTAAATAAGGTACGGGATTCGGTGTCATTTTGAGTTTCTTTTGCTATTTCGGCACTTGTGACCGGTAAGACTTCCTCGTGCAACTGGTACATAGACATTATTTCTGATCCGGTCTCTTCTCTGTCTCTGCCAGTGGGGATCTAGATAGTAAATCCGCGTTTGCATGCTCTGATGTTGGCCTATGTTCTATTGTATAGTCAAATGCTGCTATGAAGTTTGCATACCTGAGAAGACACCCAGCTGCTATTGATGGGAGCTTTTTATCGGGGTTCAATATCTGTTCTAGGGGCTTGTTATCTGCTATAAACGTGAATTCCCTGCCATAACAATATTGGAAAATTTTATGAAGGGCCAAATGGCAGTAGCCTCCCGATCAAGCTGGCTGTAACTTGCCTCAGCAGGGGTTAATGTCCGTGAAGCGTAAGCAATCGGCCGTTCCCCATTTGGCGTTCTATGGGGTAAAACGGCTGATAACCCATGAGCGGAAGCGTCAGTGGCCAAGACAAGGGGTAAATTTTTGTTGAACGGAATCAGGGCTAGGTTACTCGCTAGGTCGTATTTTATCTGTACAAACGACCGTTCACATTCCTCTGACCAGATAAATTTCACCTCTTTCCTAAGCAACCTGTTCAAGGGATGGAGCTTTGTCGCGAGATCGGGAATAAAGTCGTTGTAATAGTTAGCCATGCCCAAAAATTTCCTAAGATCGCTGACGTTTTCAGGACGCCTGATCGCTACAATAGCACTTGCTTTCTCTGCGTTCTTATGCGACCCCCTAGCATCAATAGTATGGCCCAGATAATTTACAGACGTTTAAAAAAACTTGCATTTTGATTTTGTCACATAAAGATTGTATTTACTGAGCTTTGATAGAACCGCCCGCGTGCGTTGATACAGTTCCGCTAACGAGTTCCTCTTGATTGCTATGTCATCGAAGAAACAGACCGTAACATCCAGACCCTGGAGCGCCTGATCCATAAAACTTTGCCATTTCGATGGTGCATCACTTAACCCAAACATCAATTTATTAACTTTAAATTGTCCTAAGTGAGTACTAACTGTTAGCACTAAAGTGAGTACTAACTGTTAGCACTAAAGTGAGTACTAAAGGTTAGCACTTTCCTCATCCATGGCCATGAGTAAGTATGCCTTATGGATGTCGAGGATTGTGTAGTATAAGCCTCCCCCTAATTTGGAGTATAACTGGTCTATGTGTGGAATCGGATATCTATCTTTTACGAGGTATTTATTTAGTGTTACTTTGTAATCAGCACACAACCGTATGTATGGTCGAGTTTAATCACTGTTACCAGAGGTGTGCCCCATGGTGAGTCGACGACCCTTTCGAATATACCAGCTTCCTCTATATTTCTAATTTCCTATTCCACTAACCCTTTGATAGCATAGGGAATTGGGCGAGGCTTCATATTTATCGGTTTTGCATCCTCCCTAATGCATAAGTGACATTTAAAATTCGGAATGGTGCCGATTACTTGACTAAACACATCTTTATAGTCGTCGTACAGAATTTTAACGAGGTCCTTTCTCCAATCAGATCCAAGGTCCAGATCAGATGCTACACGGACAGGGATCGGAAGTGGATGTTCGGAACCGTTATCCGTCGTACGGGACTCATGCATTACCTGATTGACGTCGGTGGGAAAGATCACCGACGTCACATAGATCAAATGCGTGCCACACTGTATGACGTTCCTAAAGGCTCAAGGACTGCAGTATACTCGTCGGCATTTACAGGGGCTACAGCGGGGGGTAATACTTCACCCCCCGCTGTAGCCTCTGTAAATTCCGACGAGTATACTGCAGTCCTTGAGCATTTAGGAACGTCATACGTCGTCGCCACTAAAAGATATTTGCTAAAGATATTGTATGGTTTACTCATTAATAGCCAACAATTAACTGAACTTTATTAATCTTATGTTTACAATTAATTATTAAACACCTGGTAATAGGTGATTTATCACGTATCTAATATAAGGAAAATAATCGCTTTTTGAGGAAGGTGTTGAAGGATCTGGGTGGTTAGATGGTCATGTCCAGGAGATTTGCGGACTTTTAACTTTTGTAGGAGGAATTTGACCTCAGAGGGGTTTACAGCTTTAGGAGGTAAGGATAGAGGAATGGGTGAAGAGAGGAATTTATTAATGTAGGAAACGTGCGTAGGGTGGATTTCAGGATGAGGGATAAATGTATTTGAGAAGTGTTTGGCAAATTCTTCTGCTTTGTCTTCATCTGATGCAGCCCAGGAACCGTCTTCACGTCGGAGGGGATGGAAGATATTTGAGGATCTTTTTAGTAGTATTCCAATGGGAATTATCAGAACCAGATAGTGTGGAAAGGTTGGATTTTTTGGATTCGGATCTATAGGTTATCAGGTTCTTTTTAACTAGTTTGGTAAAGTAGTTATACAGTCTCCTATCGTGAGCATGCCTGGATCTTTGCCAAAGGGATCGGTAGCGGCGTTTGGTAAGGATAAGATCCCTAAGATCTTGCGGTAATGGATTTTTCTTGCGGATTTTGAAGGAATGACGGGGTGAAGATGCAGTCCGTACTGCTTGCTGGATCAAATTGGTAAAGGAATTGACGGCATCATCTAACTCCTGGGGTGTTTTTAGGGGAACTCTGAGGTTAATGGTGTCGGATACAAGCTGGTGAAATAGGTTCCAGTCAACTGGTCCCCTAATAAATGATGGCGGAGGAAGTTTGGATATTGGGGCTATAGAAAGGATAAGGATCAAAGGGCTGTGAAGGTAGAGGAAATGAGTGTTGGGAGAGGGATTGGTGGACTATGACAGCAGTACCACCCTGAGCTTTTCCATCAGGGTGGTCAGTCCGGTAGATTTGGTACTGTGTTATGTTGAGCTGGCATTTACTGGTCAGTCGAGTTTCTGTAAGTAAGGCTACATTAATTTTTTTATCATAAAGTAATGATGCTAGTTCGTCAGTGTGGCTTCAAATACCATTCGCATTCCAAAGGGTGTCATTTAAGGATGTTGTTGGACAGGAAAGAGATGGGAAACAAGATTTGTTAGGAGTGATATTAGTGGTGTGACCATGGATTTGAACTCAGAGAGGAATGATGTGAGAAATGTCGTGAGATCAGTAACATTTGAAGGAGGGGGGATTTGAGGGATTTGATGCGGAGTATTGTAGTTGTTGGGGATGGTTTTGTTGTTGTAAAGGGTTGATTTGTGGTTTAGTGAGGTGTTTTGGGGGTTCGGGTTGCAGCGTGGCCCCGAGACTATTTGTTTGTTGACCACCTGATATTTCGGCGTAGGAAACAGTTCCATCTATATTTTAGATGGCTGTCTTCTTGAGCTTCACGCTTCGTCGCTGGGCCGACGTGCTGTCAAAACGCGTAATTTTATATTTTTGTAGGTTTGACAACCTTTGTAATTTGCTGGTTGTCCTTCAAGACATAATTCGCAGACAGCAAGTGTTTATCGCGGCTTCGACATTCTTCAGTTTTATGTGGTTTTCCGCATTTGACGCACCTTGGAGTATGGCGACAGTAGTGCCTAGTGTCCCCATTTGCTTGGCAGTTATGATATTGCACTATGTCTTTCTTCGGGTAAGGTTTTCCGACCTGAACCTGGGTATAATATAGTCTATTTACCTAAATTTCAATTTTTTCGGCTACGGAAATACACCACCTCTCCATCTTCCTCCACTAAGAAGATGTATTTACCATTTGCGACCAATTTTGGAAATTCGACTTTGCCAATGGCATACACTCCGTTTTCCTTGAGAGCCAGTCTTGACGTTCTTCCATGGCGGCACAGGATGTCACCATGAGCTCGGCTGTCTCAGGTTACCTTACAGATTAGACAACAGGAATCGATGGCCACCATTTTAACCTCATGTAGAATAGAAAAAAGGAGGTAAAGAAAACAAATATTATGGGATAAAGTAACTTTAGAATTTCACAGTTGTGCAGCAAATTAAGATTATTTCATATTAAAGAATACATTAGATAAAAACATTAATAATAATAACAATAAAAAACTCATAAAATCCGAAGGTTCGATGCCAGTATGTCCAATCACTGTTTACGTTGTTTTATATTTATGGATAACCGCCATGAATCAAAATATATACAAGTATACAAGGGGAAGAATGTTCATTGAAAAAAATTATAGTGATAGCTCAAGTGGCAAAGTACCACGACGGATGCGTGAGAGACCCGGGTTCGAATCCCGGTCCTGGACAAATCTTTTCTCTTCAAAATAAAAATAATAATTTTATGATTCTAATTTTTGGGAATCAGGATACAAAGCCCGAGTAATGCTCAAGACCGAAGCTTAGCAATGTCGAGATCGAGAAGAAGTTTCAGCCTTCAACCAAGATTTTATTTCATCTTAAATCTTAAATTTATATTTATTTATCTAATAGACTAAACATTTAAATTGTGACGGAATTGTTATGAAGGTTACAAACAGAAGGGTGGAACAAATAGGTATGTGAGGAAGGAATTTACCACTGCCTCAATCACTTCTTTTATTTTATTTCTGTTCTATATTTATTCCTAATACATTCACAAATTTATGTTTATTTTTTAGTTCATTATTTTACACTTGTTATTTATTTATATTTAAGTGGCAAATCCATTATTAACCATCCCAAGCTATTGTGTTTCTGGGTTCTTAGTGGAGTTATTTTATTCTTTTTTTTCTGATATATGTACCATTGTGATTTTTAACTGAACTTTGTGTATTGCTATAATCTCACGTTTATCGACTATCTAATAAATTCTTTCGACAGATAAGGTTTTATTATTAACAACAACTACGAACCTAAAAAGTTTTTTAATGTTAAAAATTATTTCCACTTATGAATACATCGCCAAAAGCACCATTGCTGCATCGTTTCTGCTGCTAACTAAATAATTAGTTTTGTACGATTTTACTTCAGCCCTTAGTTCTTTACCGGTTTCATTCATCGACATTGTGCTTAGATTCATTTTTATCATCATATAAGTAGTTTTTAAAAATACATATAGAACCCAAATGAAGAATTATTTATTTATTCAATTTTTTATACACAACTTATTACCCTACTAAAATTAAACTAGTGCTTAAAAATCATCCATTACAAAAAAAAAAAAAAATATACGTAAATATAAATTAAGAAATAAAGAGTAGTGTATATACCGACCGTGAATGGGAAATCAACACCTTTATATAGTATATATTATATAATATAAATATGTGCGTTATAATACGATATATGTGGTATAATACTTATATAAAGCACTTTTTATGTGCCATATATTATCGTGTTCATTGTCCTTTTATCTTATTTCCTCTACGAGGAAGTTTTTACCTTGATCTCGAAGCTAGTCAAGTTATTTCACAAGATTAAATATAAAAAAACCAGAAGACAAGGTCAGGGACGTAAATAAAATAAGATCAGTGGCGAGAACAGAAGGGGGCAGATACATATATTATCCGCATCCCCTTCAAATTTACAGAAAATAATATGATATTCATAATGTTAGGGTAGTATTTTAGTCAATTGCTTTACAACAAAATTACAAGTTACGAAAAAAAAATCAATCAAATCGAAGTTACAAACAGAAAAACGTATTTGGCAATTATGGACACCTAACACAAATAACATGTCTTCTTATCTAATCCCTAACAAAAAATTCATACTGGATAAGTTACGACTTGTTAACCCACTCTTGTAGTTCTTCCAGCTTCAGCTTTTCTGTAATACTAGGAATTTTACATGTTGATGTAGCTACAATGAACTGTACTCGTATATAACTCATATTTATTTTTCCTAGTAAGACACGTTTAATAACAAAGTAATAAATAAAATGTGTATATTGAAATATACACAGACATCATGCAGCTGAGTGACAACAGATAGACCACATAGAAGAGCATTGCGATAGGTGATAGAGAAGGCCAGAACTCGCTTTCGGGTTGTAGCGCCAACATAATAATAATAATATTGAAACAAAAAAATGTTCCTTTTAAATAAATGTAAACTTATAACACTCAATCTGAAATAAATTGAAAATTTTGAAAATAATTGGGTGTGAAAGTATAATTTACATGCTTACTGACTTTTTTACATCTTGTCATTGAATATACAATATGTACTATAAGATAACATAATATAGCCAAATCTACAAATAATAACTAGGAACCTGAGGTAAGCTTTCATGCCACTGCCTATTCTCAAATAAATAAGATTCTCAAAATCTCAAAAACGTGTTTGTTAGAATCTATCATGTGGCAAGCCTAGCTCCGAAACGAAAATTTATAGGCAAATACCAAACTATAACCTAGTTACTGAATTTTTTTCACCAAAATTGATTCTCCATAAATGTCTCGTCATTCCATCGGTATTAAACAATTTTCTTAAAACGAGTTTGTTATATTTTAAAAAAAAGTAAGCACCCCTGGCAGCTGTCTTCTGGATCCAAATAACTTAATCGTCTTGCAAAATAGTCTGGGTTTATGCCCGTGAGTGTGTAAATATATATATACATAATTTATATATTTATATGCCTGTGTATGTGTATAAATACATTTATAGCACAGAGATTCGTAAAATGACTTACGAATACGAACTAAACATCTAAGCGTTACGTAATGTATTATATACGGTTATATAACGGCCTGGCTTTGAAGTTTCGAGCTTTGTTTTAATATGTTTTCCTTGAAGTTGGAAATAACGACCTCTTGGTAATTTATTTGTTTGTTATAATAATCAATTCATATAATTTTTATTTATGTTGTAAAAGAAAAAATGGTTCATTCATCACTGTTTTATCAATGGGTATTTGTTCTTCTTTATATCAAACAGAGGGAGGCAACTCGAATTGATAAATTATTACGACCATCATCTTACTGTATTTAAAAATTAGAAACGTTAATTCAAAATAAAAACCGGGACATGCATTCAATTGTTCGCTGTTTTCTTTATTCTAGTTAACAAAAAAAAAAATTATTAGATGCATTAGTTTTTTTTCTTTCTGAAAATAATAGTGTTACGGTCAGAGCGCAAAGAAGGACCGGCTGGGAGGATAAGACAAACAATGGGATTAAGCGGAAGGGATTATAGAATGGCGTAGATCCTTGTGGGTCGGTCTAGGCGGTTCTCGGCCTTCTTCCGAGAAATCCCCACCCCGACCGGCCTTGCCTATATAAAAAGGACAGCTGTTCTGGCCGGGGCAGTAATAATAAGAGTCAGTAATAAGTCAGTGGCAGTGTGTGAGTTAGTTAGTATTAGTATCAGTCTGTAATAAGTGCTTAGTGAGCAACAGTGACAATTAGTGGCCGTGTAATAAGTGTAATAAACTGTGTGGAAGTTTGGCATATTTGGAGAGTCTTACGGTCGGTGGACTTTAGTTAGCGAACTGTAAGTGTTAATTTGTAATTGTAAACTATAGTGTAATATTATTGTATTTGTACACATTTATATATAAATAGTTTAGTTATTTAGTATTACCAATATCTTATATTATTTGTATATTATTTTAGAAATAGATAACATTTAGTAGAATATTGTTATTGTAAATTGATATTAGTTTAATAATTTAGTTGTTTTTAATAATCTCATTGTATTCTTTCTAATTTGTTAATAAATATTAGATTCTTGAATTAAGTAATAGTTTAGTCCATTTTACACCCAGTAGCCCGTAACAAATTGGTGTCAGAAGTGGGATCTTGTGTAATTGTTATTTTGTCTTGCATTTTGTAATAATTGGGCTACTGTTTGAAAAATGGCTTCTCAAAGTCTTAAATTGATGGATTTAAAAGTTGCGGATTTAAAACGGGAATTAGAAGAACGTGATCTGGATTCTTCCGGAAATAAAAGTGTACTGCAACATCGCTTGCGTCAATTTTTTGTAGAGTTAGGGGAAAATCCAGATGACGTTCTGTTTGAAACTGATTTGAGTAAGTTGTCTGCAACTTTTAAAAATGAATTAGGCAATGTAGAAAATAAGCTAGGTAATGAATTAAGCAGTGTTAAAAATGAACTAGGTAATGAATTAAGCAGTGTTAAAAATGAACTAGGTAATGAATTAAGCAGTGTTAAAAATGAACTAGGTAATGAATTAAGCAGTGTTAAAAATGAACTAGGTAATGAATTAAGCAGTGTTAAAAATGAACTAGGCAATGTAGAAAATAAGCTAGTTACTGTAAAAAATGATTTAATGGATACATTAGAGTCTAAGTTAGGCACATTAGAGACTAAGTTAATGGAAAATGTAGATAATAAGTTAGCCGATGTAAATAATAAAGTAGCAGATATAGAATCTAGGCTAGGAGAAAAAGTGAACGAAATTAGGCTAAGAATGGAAGCTCTCGAGGGACGTAAGAGCAATCCACCGACGAACGACACCGACCTCTCCTCCGAGGGCAGCCATCGTAATAGCATTCTACCCGCCTATAATGGGACGCCACCAGCTCACAACACCATTCCAGTATTCGACGGAAAGACGCCGTGGGAGGACTACATGACTCTCTTCGAGACAGCGGCTTCGATCCACGGGTGGTCGCAGGAGACCCAAGCTTCAGCATTGTGCCTGGCCTTGCGTGGAGACGCCTTAGGAGTGCTGCAGGGGATGCCCATGTCGGAGCGGTCCAACTACGGGGAGCTGATGAGAAGACTGGAGATGCGTTTCGGCCACCGCCACATGGACCAGCTGTATCGCTCACAGCTGAGAAGCAGGATCCAGAAGACCAACGAGACTTTACAGGAATTTGAAGCGGATATTGCCCGGCTAGTGAGGAACGCCTACCCATCGGTCACCGACGATGTCTACGAAAGCTTGGCTGTCGACAAATTCCTCGATGGACTTCGGGACCCAGAGACACAACAAGCAGTGAAGCTCGCCCGGCCGAAAACTTTAGGAGACGCATTATCCCAGGCCATGGAATTCGAGGCTGTTAGACAGTCTGTACGGGGCCATGCGCGCGTACGAGCAGCAGAAGCGGAGCCAAATGTAGTCCCCAGCTTTGAGGACCTAGTGACGAAAGTTTTAGAGGCTCTCAGGACCCGTAAGAAGGAGATACGCTGTTGGAGCTGCGGCCAAATTGGACACCCTAGAAGCAAGTGTCCATCTAAGAAGCAAGAAAAGCCACAGGAAAACTAAGTAGGGTTGATGGGAGGGGGCAACTGTCAACCCGTAACGTCAAAGGCCCCAGGAAGACCATCAGGATTGCGTCAATAGGAAGCAGAACGAACAGCTTCTACGTTGATGGGATGGTGAACGGTCAGCTGCGAAGTCTTCTAGTGGATACCGGCGCGAGCATGACAATCTTGAACCCGAAGACACTTTCAGCTGAGAAGATCATACCGACCACTTGGGCATTACGGACTGCCACGGGACAGCCAGCCAAGGTCTATGGGGAGATAGATGCCACCTTCCTCATCGGGGGCCAACATCTGAAGCACCGCGCTCTCGTGGCAGATATAGATGAGGATGTCATACTGGGCATTGAATTTATGATCACATACGGGATCAAGCTGGATATGTCGAGAGGTGTGATGACGCTGGGAGACGAGGAAGTCATACTTCGGCAGGAGAAGGACTTCAGCGCACGAGTGCTGCTACCAGAAGACACCACTTTACCAGCACGGAGCCAAATCCTGACGCATGGGACGGTCGAAGGGCATCTACCAGAGGGTCAATGTGTACTACTGGAACCCGGAACGCACGAAGAACAAGAGATCGGACGCGGCGTACTGGTTGCTAGGTCTCTCATCAAGGCCGGACGGACCACTCCAATCCGGCTAATGAACCTGAACAGCTTCCCGGTAACGCTGAAGAAAGGAACACCGGTCGGGGAGTGTACAACCGCTACCTCAGTGGTTCGTCAGCTGCAACGTCGTCCCACCGAGCTCCGAGGACTGCCAGAAGAACTAAAAGGATTTGTTAACGAGTCATGCCGCGACCTTTCACCTGAACAGAGCGAGGAAGTGAAGAACATGATTATCCGATGGCATGACGTCTTCGAGATCGGACCAGGACCACGGGGCAGAACGGATATCGTCCAGCACAGGATTGACACCGGGGATGCGAAGCCCATCCGACAGGTCCCGCGGAGGCTGCCGTTAGCCAAACGGGAGGACGCCGAGAAGATCATAAAGGAGATGGCGGCTGATGGTGTCATTGAGCCTTCGAGTAGCCCCTGGATGTCTCCTGTCGTATTGGTGAAGAAGAAAGACGGCACAACGAGGTTCTGCGTAGACTACCGTCTTCTGAACAACGTTACCAAGAAGGACAGTTATCCGCTTCCCAGGATTGACGATACGCTGGACACCCTGGAGGGGTGTAAACTCTTCTCTACCTTGGATCTCCGCAGTGGATATTGGCAGGTTAGATTGGCACCTGAAGATAAAGAGAAGACGGCGTTTTCAATTGGCACTGGGCTCTGGCAGTTTACAGTAATGCCGTTCGGGCTTTGCAATGCTCCTGCCACATTCGAGAGGCTGATGGAAAACGTGTTAAGAGGTCTCTCTTGGGAGGTATGCCTGGTGTACCTAGACGACATCATTGTGCTGGGAAAGTCCTTCGCTCACCATCTGAAGAATCTGGAGAAGGTCTTCGAACGACTGCGTGCAGCGAACCTAAAGTTGAACCCGAAGAAGTGTAATCTCTTCCGAAGGCAAGTCAACTACCTGGGGCATATTGTGTCAGACAACGGAGTTGCTGTTGACCCAGAGAAGATAGCAGCGATCACCAACTGGCCAGTACCTCGAGATAAGCACCAGGTGAGAAGTTTTCTCGGTCTCTGCACCTATTACCGGAGGTACGTGAAAGGATTCGCTAACATCGCAAAACCTCTTACCAGGCTAACCGAAGAGAAAAGGTCTTTCCATTGGGATCACGAGTGCCAGGCATCCTTCGAGGAGCTGAAGAGCAAATTGAGTAGTGCTCCTATTCTGAGCTATCCACGCCCCGAGGGCAAGTTCATACTTGACACAGATGCCAGCAACATCGCTATTGGAAGCGTCCTCTCTCAGGTCCAAGACGGAGAAGAGAGGGTGATTGGATATTTCAGCAAAGCACTCTCAGCTCCGGAACGCAACTACTGTGTCACGAGGAAGGAGCTTCTGGCAGTAGTAAAGTCCATAGAGCATTTTCATAAATACCTATACGGACGAAGGTTCCTCCTGAGAACGGACCACGCGGCTCTAATGTGGCTGCTGAGATTTAAGTCACCAGAGGGACAAGTGGCGAGGTGGATCGAGCGCCTTCAAGAGTATGACTTTGAATCTGCTCATCGTTCTGGGACAAGTCACAGAAATGCGGATGCGCTGTCAAGAAGACCTTGTGATGAAGGCTGCAAGCATTGTTCTCGACAAGAAGAGAAGCAGGCAGCGGTGTTGAGGACTACAGTTGTCATCGACAGTTGGCAAGACGCAGAGGTGTCAAAGGGACAGGACGAAGACCCGGACTTAAAACAGATAAAACAATGGAAAGTATCGGGGCAAGGAAGACCTACCTGGCAGGATGTTGCTCCAATGTCGAAGAATGTAAAAACATACTGGGCCCAATGGGACTCTATTCTAGTGGACAATGGGCTGCTGAAACGGGCATTGGAGAACTCGGAAGGAGATCAGCGTAGGCTACAGCTCATCGTTCCAAGGAATAAAGTGGCCGAAGTGCTTAGGGAACTACATGACGGTGTAACTGGCGGCCATCTTGGAGTTCACCGTACATTGGAAAAAGTTCGTGAACGCTTTTACTGGGCAAACCTTAAGGACGATGTCTTGGACTGGTGTAGGCGTTGTGCGACTTGTGCGGCCTCTAACGGACCAACAAGAAGAAAGAGGGCCCCTATGAAGAAGTACAACGTGGGAGCACCGTTCGAGAGGATAGCGATCGACATCGCTGGCCCTTTCCCTGTGACGGACGAAGGCAACCGATATATTCTCGTGGCCATGGACTACTTTTCTAAGTGGGTGGAAGCGTATGCCCTTCCGAATCAAGAGGCAGTCACGGTTGCAGACGTACTTGTGAAGCAGCTCGTCAGCCGGTTTGGAGTACCCATGGAACTCCACGCTGACCAGGGAAGAAACTTTGAGTCTGCAGTCTTCTCCGGAATGTGCGAAGCACTGGGGATACGGAAGACCAGGACAACACCTCTTCACCCTCAATCGGATGGCATGGTGGAGCGCATGAACAGGACAATGGGTCGATATTTGTCTAAAGTGGTCTCCGAGCATCAGCGAGACTGGGACCAGTATCTTCACTTGTTCCTGTTAGCCTACCGCAGTTCAGTCCATGAAGCAACGGGCCAGACCCCCGCAAATGTGGTGTTCGGCCGAGAACTTCGTTTGCCGTGTGATCTAAAATTCGGGTTCAAGCCTAATGAGGAAGTTAACGGAGAGGAATACGTCACGAATCTACGGAAGCGGATGGATAATATCCACGAGAAGGTTCGTGCAAACATCCAGGGAGCCAGTGACAGAATGAAGGAGCGTTACGACATCAGGGCAGAGAAAGATGGCTTCCAACCTGGAGATTTGGTCTGGCTACATGACCCTCGAAGGAGGCGAGGCTACTCACCTAAACTTCAGAACTCCTGGGATGGCCCGTTTGAGATCATCAATAGGATAAACGACGTCATCTATAGAATCAGGAAGCAGCCAAAAGGAAAACCCAGGGTAGTCCATTTTAACAGACTGGCCCCTTACAAAGGAGACCATGGCCCGACAGAAGACCAGCAAGTCAGGAACCTCAACAACGTGGAGACCAGTAAGGTATCAGTTGCACAACCTAAGGTACAAGGTTTCCGTGGAGTAACTCAGGCAGTATACAGAGATATCTTCTCGTTACCCGCGGACTATTCTCTGGCCCATTGTGTAGCCGAAGATCTGAGGACTTCCCGAGGGATTGCAACGGTCTTCAGGAAGAAGTTTGCTGGAACTGAGGAACTGGAACGCCAAGGACCACGCGTCGGGAAAGCACTCCACCATACGCACGAAGGACGACACCTGTTCTACTTAGTTACCAAGTGTGCTACTGATCAGAAGCCCACATATGACGCACTGCGGCGAAGCCTCGACGACCTGCGGAGTATGCTTCTGAGACTGCGTATCACCAAGCTCGCGATCCCTAAGTTGGGCTGTGGATATGACGGCCTGGAGTGGAAGGTTGTCAGGAACATGCTCGAACAGATATTCGCCAACTCTGGAGTCGCCATATTGGTGTGCACGTTCAACCCCTGGAAAGGAAATGCGTCTCCATCGAGGGAAGCTCATAACCGCCCGATTTCTCTGGACTATGCTCTGGGGCAGAGCACTTTTAAGGAGGGGGCAGTGTTACGGTCAGAGCGCAAAGAAGGACCGGCTGGGAGGATAAGACAAACAATGGGATTAAGCGGAAGGGATTATAGAATGGCGTAGATCCTTGTGGGTCGGTCTAGGCGGTTCTCGGCCTTCTTCCGAGAAATCCCCACCCCGACCGGCCTTGCCTATATAAAAAGGACAGCTGTTCTGGCCGGGGCAGTAATAATAAGAGTCAGTAATAAGTCAGTGGCAGTGTGTGAGTTAGTTAGTATTAGTATCAGTCTGTAATAAGTGCTTAGTGAGCAACAGTGACAATTAGTGGCCGTGTAATAAGTGTAATAAGCTGTGTGGAAGTTTGGCATATTTGGAGAGTCTTACGGTCGGTGGACTTTAGTTAGCGAACTGTAAGTGTTAATTTGTAATTGTAAACTATAGTGTAATATTATTGTATTTGTACACATTTATATATAAATAGTTTAGTTATTTAGTATTACCAATATCTTATATTATTTGTATATTATTTTAGAAATAGATAACATTTAGTAGAATATTGTTATTGTAAATTGATATTAGTTTAATAATTTAGTTGTTTTTAATAATCTCATTGTATTCTTTCTAATTTGTTAATAAATATTAGATTCTTGAATTAAGTAATAGTTTAGTCCATTTTACACCCAGTAGCCCGTAACAATAGGTTGATAAACATTAGTTTGTAAAAGTGTCTAATTGAATTAAAAATATTATTCTTTATTTTATATTTCGCGCTGTACATAGAAAATATATATAAATCATTTTCTATTTATTATCATTTGTTTACCAATATATAAGTCAGGTGGATTCGTATAAAAGTATTAAAATTATTTCTCAAATTAACATTAAAGTCAGATTAATTTATATTTATATAGTGCAATTTGTTTTAAAATATGTTAAGCTAGATATATATAAAACATATAGAGGATTTTAGAAAAAACTATATATTTAAAAAAAAAATGTACACTATAATACAAGGAGACTGAAAGGTCTCTGGATCAGGGATCTACTACTGTGAGATGAAGCACGCTAGGAGTCCCTTTAATGGGAGGTTTCTCCATACACGCTTCCGCGGAAATCCTTTAGTGGAGGTTTTCGAATGATCAAAAATGTGCCAAATGGTAACTGTATAATTTAAAATAGAATTCATAATATTTATTATTGTAATTATTTATGCATTAACAAGTATTATCAAAATAGGACCTCTTCTTCTTGAGTGTTGGTGATATCATCGAAGAAGTATCATTTTATTCTTATTAACTTTAATAGATGTTTGTGTCACGAGGGTATATTGAAGTATACATGTCTTTGCTTTGTAGGATTATTTCTTTCAGCCTTCAAAACTAGTTTATTTTGTTTAATGTTGGTTTCAAATAAACAATTGAACCATATTTAAGAAATTATTTCACAAACCTACACCCAGATCATTTTCTTGTTTGTAATCAAGTGAACTTTTTATTACTTACTTATTTTCTGAAACCTTACACTCATATTTTTTCTCATCTTCGATATCAGAAAATAATCTAAACATTCGTGATTCGATTCTCCAGTCGTCAGATTTAAATTTATATATATACACCACCCTAGAGACGCGGGTGACCCGGGTTTGAATCCCGGCCAAGACATAACCTTTTGTCTTAAAAAAAAAAAAAAAATTAAGTTATTTTAATGATCAAAAAGAACAGAGAGAAATGCTTTATTTTTTCAGCAGTGCTGTCCAATTACATTGGATTTCCATAACACACAGCATACTGATTAATCCATATTGGACACATTCCTACCAATGACACCCAGGTCATCGAGGAAGCACCATGTTCTTTTCAGAATCGTTCTACGAGACCCAAACCAGAGGGTCTCGTAGACGGTGAACTCTCTCTCTATCCGAAGGTCTCACGGAATTTCTCCTTTAGGAAAAGGATGCACTTATCATAAATATATATATAAATTGGAAATTTAACATATAGTTATAGAGTGGTGGACTACTTGTAAAAGAAATATTTATTTATTGAATATTGAACAGATATAATGTGATGTACAAATAGTATAAAAGAGACATTCTTATGAACTAACTTGTAGACTATTGATTAACATTAGAACTTATGGGTAATGGACTACATCTAACTTCGAGGGTACTTTCTTACGTACTACAACTTATTAACTATATTTCTACCAGCTACTCTACTACCTCATACCTTCTCTCCTAATCTTAGAGCTAATAAATATATATATATATATATATATATATATATATATATATATATATATATATATATATATATACATGTAAAATAAGAGGGGAGGACAAGAAGGTTTACAATGCTGGCAACAGGGAAGCATTGATGAGACTTCCTTGTTGCAAAATTATTTGATTAAACAATTGGTTTAATCCCATTGACCGGTAACTATATTGATATTACAAACTTTGGAACATTTCGTACCATCCGAGTTTTATGAAATATGACATAAACTATGTTTTTTCTTTGAGAATAAAATGTATTATGGAGCTAAACATTTCCGGTCTCTTTATTTTTGTGTCAACACTGTTAATAAGTTAACGAATGAAAGATATTTTCTTCATAGAAAAACTTAAAGTATTTAAATTGCTCCTCACGTTCAAATTTATTTATTTGTATACTTATTTATTTATATGCTAACATTTACAACCCCAAGATTCCGGCGTTTCTGGCAACCAAATATTTCTTACTATGCGAATTACTAACAGTTCTACTTCTCTGCCTGTTTTCTTCAGCGCCATTGTATTTAGTTTCATCTAAATATATACATAGTTTTAAAAAATGGACTCAAAGACCAAAATGGAGGATGAAGGACCAATTTAGTTGAGAAAACACTGATAACTAGGATATCATAAAAGATTTACGAGGAGTAGTGAATAACAGGATTAGCCGGAGTTAAGATTATCCCGTGTACATAATGGTCCTAGTAATTAAGTCCTGGCTGGAGGATCGATAGAGGGGGAGGATGGGAACTTGCCAGAGGGCAACAAGCAGAATGGTTCTGTGTTTCTCTCTACTTTATAAAACAAGTTTCGAACGTGTAATAAATTTATAATACCATAGTGTTTTGATGGTAGTGTATTAAGAAACCACGATCTAGAAAATTGATGTTTTACTCAGAAAAGGTTTATAAGTATTGACCAACTTATTGCGCAAGAAATAGGCATACCATACAATAAAGAAGGAAAAGAAACCTTAAAAAGCAAAAATGTGCCTAATATAAACTACAGTAAAAACAAAATCAGTTTAACACTGTGTATGGGGTCCTCACGTTAAGATGAAACGCTATCACTGAACCATAAGCTCAATTTAGTGTACCCATTATTCAGGAAAACCTCCAAATTAGATATAAGACAGAAACTAAACACGTATCAAAAGTACTAAGACTTATCGCCAAAACACCCTTGTACGTCAATAACAAAACTATTCATACTGACTTAAAAATACCAACGGTTGACGAACACATACGAACATACTACAAACGCTTTCAAGAAAAACTACACGGACATCCAAACCCGTTAATATAACGAATGGCCTCTACTCTCATGCCAGAGGACACTAGGAGGAGATTAAAAAGAACGTGGATGAGGAATTTGTTATCAAAGGAAATTGAATCAAGCCAAGGGAGAGGTACCGCTGGGTACTGTTCTTCTTCATGCCTTTCAAGTCATTGTATCATGTTTTTAGTGACAGACCACCTGGGGATTGTCACTGTTTTGCATTTGACAAGTGCAGATAAAAATATAAAGACAAAAAAAACAACAAAAAAAATGCACAAAATTGTGTAGTAAAAATATTAAATTTTAATTTGCCTGATGAAGAATATCAGAAACGCTTTTTGAAAAATATAGAAGAATATACAATATATTAATTATACAACAATGAGAGTTCCCGTGAATAGAACTAACTTTTTTTTAGGTTGAGGTTTCCTTTAACGAAATTTTGCGGCAATATTATTTGCTTTCAGGTCTTCATGCCAAGATCAACTTCTTCATTGAAACTGGATCCTGGAATGTCTTCATGAACTTGCTTAATCCATGAGGTTCTTGGTCGGCCTCTTCTTTGTTTCCTCAGAGCATCAATATAGGGACAATTTAGGTGTTCTTCTATATTCCATATAGGAGTTGTTGTTTGTTCGTTTAACGTCACTTTATGCTGCTATGGCTAGTCGGACAATGCTACAGAGGGATTATCCCTAAATTTGCCTATCCAGGATTAATTAGAATAGGGATTTTTAACGAGTATCTGAAATCATATAGGCTCGGGAGCCCCGTTTAAAGTCCCTCCGAAGGACGGCATAACCTAGGTTTTTTTACTCCCTTTCTCCTTCCTACTCAATAAGAATCTAAACCACTTTAATTGCTTGATGGTGGTTTTTTTTAAATCGGTATTATGGTTATCCTTAAATACCCTTATTATCACTCAAACTACAATATCGGGTATCCGTCCTTTAAGAAGGACGGATCCGAGATGTTTAAAATTGGCAACATTTTTAATTAGTGGACCCTGCACTGCCAATGGTCCGTTTTCCTCGGTACCCAAATATTCAGTTTTTTCGAAGGTCATTTTCATTCCTCAACTTTTACGTTTTTCCAGAAGTTTTGTGCGCCATCTTTGTTCTGTCGTATGTGGATAATAGATTGTGAGGTCAAATAGAACTACTATACAATTGGGAAAATGGTCTGCCGCAAGGCATACCCACCTAGTAACAATAATAATTCTTTTTAAATGCCAACCATTGCTCCTCCATATTCTTAAATATGTCTCTTAGTCCATACATTTTTTTTATTCCAGTATATTATACTTTTTTAATTTGCTTTGGTTGTTATAATCTCCTGAAATAGCAGCATTTTTCAATAAAGCGTTGAAAAATAACAGGTTATTTTTGCTATCATAATAATGTTACGGGCTACTGGGTGTAGAATGAATTAAACTACTACTAAATTCAAGATACTAATATTTATAAACAAATTTAAAAAAATACAATGAAATTACTTAAAACAATTAAATTATTAAACTAATATAAATTTACAATAACAGTATTCTAAAGATTATAACCTAGATTATAACAGTATTATAACGATTATAAATACTAAATAACTTAACTATTTACATAAATTTATACAAATACAATAAAATTACACTATAGTTTATAACTACAAATTAATACTTACAGTTCACTAATTAAAGTAAGACTCTCCAAATATGACACACAGTAATAAGCAGAAACAATTTATACACTCGCGTACTGTCACAGTTCATTGATACACTGAGTTGGCGAGACTCACTTATCACTTATCACTGACTAGTTCGTCTCACTGACACTGACTAATACTTATTGCCCATTGAATGTTCTAGGCTGCCGGGGGTGGGGAGCCCTACAAGGTTCCAGGAATTGTCTCGCCTCGTCCAGAGCGTTCTAATCTGTCTTAATCCTTCCAACTCGTCTTAATCCCTTCAGCCGGTCTTTCTCTCTCTCTGACCGTAACAATAATATTCGTCATAAAATATAAAAAGTGATGGCTAATTTAGAAAAATGTTCTGTTACAATAGTACAATTTGGGTTGTAATATGCAATACTATGATTAATAATTTCAATGGAAAAACTTATTTATTTATTATAGAATTTATTATAGAATTTATTATAGACTTATTTAACAATTATTATAGAATGAAGGATACGTTATAGCATGTGATAAAGGCAAGGAGAGAAACTACTCACTGGTAACATTCATATAACAAATTCAACTTAAAAGTTCACGGGGCCATCTTCAAGCATTTAAAATAATCAATTCATGAAAAAGAATTGAGATAAACATGTGCAGTTGATTTTTATGATTTATACTGTGTATTACTCACATCGATTACTCAAATTGCCTCCTGGGACAGCTTATAAAGTATATATATCCATATTTGAGGAAATCAGTTTCGTAATTTTTACTAAGTATTCTATAAAAACTATTTTTAATAGATAGAAACATAAATTTTGTTAAAACAATTAATCTAAATAAATATAATACAATTCCGAACATAAGATGAAAATACAGAAGGCATTAGTATGAATGGAAACTACTAGTACACATTTGTCCCGCTTCTCCCGTTAGGATTTGCATAAGATATCAAGATGCGGTGGGTCTGCACCGTTCTATCCACCGTCCAATGTCCTCAATAAAATTTGCACATTCGTGACGGGCATAAGATATTATTCTTATTTTTTTTTTTTTTTGTATGGTTCATTGCTTCTTTAAAGATTATCAAAGTATTTTCCTCATCTTACATATCCTGTAATATGCAGTTCATTTTTTTTATAAGAAAATAAATCGAGCTTTTCTTCAGAGAGTTCAATTCAGAGGTTCGGCTGAAATAGAAACATTCCTGTTTATCCGTATACGTTCATCGCCCAGTAAACGGAACACAAGGCACAGGAATTTTCAAGTCCCTCACACAACTATCTTATTACGTAACAAGTTATTTTCCATTCACGAAACTGTCTCGTTCTTGTTAAAAACGATTAAAAAAAACTACTTAAATCAAGAGCGGACTTCAGACAAGTCTACCTTAAAATATTGGGTTATTTCCTATGAAATGTCCGCTATTATTATTTATAAAATTCAAAGTGGAATTTGTGGACTTGTTCACTATGTTTATGTTTACATATTGTAATGGGCTGCTATTAATCCTATCATTTTTGATAATATTTACTCTCACTACAATTTAACGAACGGTGTTTAGTATGACATCAAATAAGGAAAAAAGCGATCTTTGTATATATATTTTTTTCAGTTTAAGCATGGACAAATGGCAGCCGAAGCATCAAGAAACATTACGATATTTACTCTTTAGGGAAGGCTACATATCGACGAAAAACAAGGGCACATGTCAAAACCAAAATTGCATCTAAAAAATATTGTTGGTTTTTGCGTGATGGTCAATGACAGGAAAAATTAATTTCTATTTTCTATCCAGAGAAAATATACTGCATTGCTTGATCGAAAGCTACATGTAATCGTACACGACAACGCAAGGCCTCAAGTTTCACGACAGACTGTGAAGAAACTAAACAAGCCGGGTTATGAAGTCCTTCCACACCCACCTTCCTCAGTCTTACTTACTTCCAACAGATTCCCATCAGTCCAGACGTTATTAACTTGAAGGGAGAATTTTTGGAAATGGTTCTAAAGTAAAAAACGCATTTTCAGACTTCATTTTATAACAAAACCCTATATTTTTCATTTCCGGGATTGAAAATTTGATAACACGTTGGGAAATATGTGGGTATTTATTATGAATTAAAATATTTTGATTTTATAAAGTTGTTTTACTAAATAAGCTTTCCTTTAACAACGGGCATTTCATGTGAAACGAGCCCGATTTCAATATTTTATTCTCTCCATTTTTTCCGAATTCATAAAACGATGTTTCCAGTTTGACTTTCTTGCTAAATATTTTTTTTGTGTTTATGTTCAATTCCTACTCCTGTAAAGGCAAACTGGACGGGATATTTCTGTGGCCTAATTTAACCGGAGTGGTAAGATAGCGTAGATAGGTATTTATTCGTTGAGTCTGTCATTAAATATATTTTTAGTATTCAACGAGTAATGACTGACAACAATATAGTTATTACAGCTTATTTACTAATAAAAAATTCAAAATCTATCTAAGTCTTTTCTTATCTAATAGATAACACCATGCAATTTGAATCATTAAACATTGATAAGTATTTAAATCAAAAAGTAGAAGCTAACATAGATCGATTCTAGTTATTTTATTTTAAATAAATTAAAAAATACACTAAAACGGTATAGAAAATCCAAAAAAAAAGAAAAAAGAAAGAAACAAGTGAAGCACAA
Source organism: Troilus luridus (assembly GCA_964056705.1). Taxonomy (NCBI): domain Eukaryota; kingdom Metazoa; phylum Arthropoda; class Insecta; order Hemiptera; family Pentatomidae; genus Troilus; species Troilus luridus. The sequence continues at coordinate 82,268,413 of OZ057412.1, forward strand.
CTAAATAGAAACAAATAAGTTATATATCATTATAGGTAACTATCTCTATACCATGCATCCATATTAATATCATTCTTACAAAATATTATTAAATGGCAATAAATGCTATTTTTATTATTTTCAAACGAAATTTCAGCAACCTACTCAAACGACATTGCCATGATCACCAAAAATCAAGACGCGACACAGGCATCACAAAACTTAAAAGAAAACTTATAAAAGTTGAATGAACGGTGCCAAGGATGGAAAATTAGTCTGAACCACGAAAAGACACGACATATCACTTTTACTCTTGGACGTGAAACATGCCTTGCCATTTACCTTAATAACTCGCCCATCCTGCAGACAGATAAAGTACAATACCTTTGACTACTGTTTGATAGGAAAATGTCATGGAATCCTCACGTTAAGATGAAACGCCAATCACTAAACCATAAACACACATACATCAATTTAATGTATTCACTATTCAGGAAAAGCTCCAAATTAGAAACAAGACAAACATTAAACACTTTTTTTTTTTTTTTTATTATTTATTTATTGATATTTACAACTATATTACAATAATATAACAAGTAAATTGGCTGAGTGATACATAATGATATGATATAATGACATGTAGAGAAACTACCCACTGGTAGTACTCAAATCGCATGTTCAACTAAGAAGGTCACGTGGCCATCTTCTTCTCAGACGCCTCGGAGGATTATCGGGAATTGAAGAGGAAGCTAAGTTTGAAACTAGAGGGTTTGAGTGGAAATGAAGTTTGTTATGAAAGGATAGATACCGGGTTCGGGCCAAATCAGCAACAAATGGGACATTAAGGTCGTTATGGATGACTATATTCTTAACAAAATAAGGAGCGTTGAGGATTTTACGAAGGATTTTGGATTGTAGGGATTGGATACGAGAAGAATTTGATGGCTTAGTAGAGCCCCAAAGCTCTACTCCGTAAGTCCAAATAGGTCGTATGATGGTCATGTAGATGAGTCTTTTGTAATTAACTGGGAGCTTAGAGCGTTTGTCTAGTAAGTGTTGAAGTAGCCTGAAACGTCGAGCGGTTTCTTGTCTTTTCAGTCTTGTATGAGGATTCCAGGTTAATCGTTTGTCGAGATGCAACCCTAAGTATCGGATCTGTTCTACAGGCACAAGTGGGATATTATTAAAGGATACTGAAGGGCAGGAAGTCATTGGTTTACGACGTAAGGTAAAAGTGATTTGATGGGATTTTTGAGAATTTATTTTAATTCTCCAGTTCTGGCACCATTCTTCAAGATCAGTGATATGGGATTGGAGGCTTTGGGATACAATAACTGGATTGGTATTGACTGATAATACACATGTATCATCAGCATATGTGGTAAGGATAGTATTAGGATGAGTTGGGATGTCAGCTGTATAAACTGTATAAAGGATTGGGCCAAGGATACTACCTTGAGGAACACCAGCAGATTGGGAAAAGAGGGATGAATAGACATTATTATGGTTTACTTGGAAAGTTCTGTTTGTGAGATAGGATTGAAGGATGAGAAAGTAGGTAGGTGGTAGAAATTGACGGAGTTTATAGAGCAATCCCGGATACCAGACTCGGTCGAAGGCCTGTTCCACGTCAAGAAAGACGCCCGAACAATATGATCCACGTTCTAATGCAGAGGAGACTACATCCACCACACGATGACATTGCTGAATAACATTAAACACTTAAAATTACTTACTAAAACCAGTTTGGACATATGCATAACAAGTTTATGGGATCGCTAAACAGACTCACAGAAAACGACTACAAACTTTCCTATCAAAAGTACTCAGACTTGTCACAAAATCATCTTGGTATGTTAATAACAAAACTCTGCATAGTGAATTAAAAATACCAACGGTCGATGAACACATACGAACATACTACAAACGCTCCAAGGAAAACTACATGGACACCCAAACCCATTAATAGAACAAATGCCCATATTCCTCATGCCTGAGAACACCCCAAGGAGACTATAACGCTCAATCAAGCCAAGGGAGAAATACCGCTGGGTACTGTTCTTCTTCATGCCTCATATGTCATTGTATATTATTTTACTGTCAGCCAGTATGCCGATTGTCATTGGTTTCTAGTTGACAGGCTTTTTTGATAGAATCTAAAAAAAACGCACCCAGCATGGCAAATCGTCTTTTAGGAGAATTGAACTTAAAAAAAAGATGTTTAACTCTTGAAAATAGCATCTCTGAGTTCATCATAATTTATCTTTAACAGCCGGATTTGAAAACGAAACATTCGGCATAGTTTAATAGTCAGTATACTAGATAAATAAATATCATGATTCTGTTTCTTTGAAAGTCAAGATTTCAATTTATGAAACAATTAATTTTTATGTAGTAAAAGATATATGATTTAAAGATAAAATATCTTGATAAAAAATAAATTAAAACTGTATACTTAATAGGTGCTTCTTGGAAATAATGTTAGAAGCTCTTTGATTTTTTTTTTTAATCTACTTTAGTCTCAATATTTGTAATATAATTATATAACTTTAATTATATATATATATATATATATATATATATATATATATATATATATAATATAATATAATTATGGCAATTTATTATAAACTATACCTAAATGACCCATGGAGGGTAGTGGACACAATACACTGTATAGTATGTAACGATTCTAAGCCAACGTTTGTACATTATATTATAACGTTTGGTTAGCCAAGATTCTTAATAATTATATTATTTGAAAATTTTTAATATCAATAAACATTATTAAATATTTATTATCTACAATTCTCAAAATGAATCAGATTGAAATATTTCCAAATAAAAATCTGGTTATCACTTCATAAATAGCATAATCTTCATAGATAGTATAAAACATACAGTAGTATAAAACAATACAAAAAATTGAAGAAAAACTTCTGTAAATCCAACATCATATCTGTCATTACTACATTGTAAAAGTTATAATAAAATTTCTTCCTCAAAGGATGAACAAGTGTGGGGATAAAAACAATGAACGGGAAAAAATACTCTAATCAGCAGCAGCATTTTATTTATATTCGGTTACTGAGATCCTGTTATACAACTGGTTAAAATATTACGTTACTAGGAAAGACAATAAGGGTGGATTTAGTTTCTTTAAAAACCGGCTAAGTCGGTTTGAGTTTCAATAACGGACTTTTTATTTTGATGCTAAAAAGGTTGAAAGGTATGTGATCAGCATAAAATAACTACTCGTAGTCAGCAACTCTGTCACAGGAACCATTGCTCCAATGGAAACGCTTATTTATTAAAAAAAGAAAAGAAAGAAAGAACCAAATTTCAGAAAATCCTTTAGCGGTTATAAATTATTACAAGTCTTCAAATTTCTTTCCACCGAAAACTAGTGAGAAAAATGTACATGGGTATCTGTTCCGCAGGTTGTCGCTCCGTGTTGAGTTACAAGTTGTAACTGTTTATTGGTTTTATTTTTAATATTTTCAAAAATAGAGATTATCGCGAGTTTTATTGTGGAAGTTATAGGTATTGAGTAGATTTCGGTAATTATTTCAACAATAAATAAAAGTTTCGTCTAACATTTAGAAGTACAGATAATATATGTTTATCTAATATTTCATTCACACAATAAAAACCTTTATCCAGTCATTTATTGATTTTAATAAATATGATAAATATTTGTATATAAAATGATAAATAGGATGTTCTATTTTTAAAAACAGAGAAAATATAACCTAACACTATAACCTCCCAACAGTTTCCTAGATATCCCTTTTCATTCCATCTGATTTATATAAATTAAGAATGTAGATATAACTATACCTATATAACTGAGAAAAATGTATTAAAATAAAATATCGTTGTTAATTTAATAAATTTTACGTATAGATTTTTTAATTTGATTATGGCCTTTTTAAATAAAAAAATTTATAGTATTAAAATGTAAACAAATCTAGTATAAAACAGACCAAAGTTTAAACTATTAAACAAAAGGACCATGGAGGATAATTGACCTCTAAGTAAAACATTTTAAACAGTAGCAATGACAATAAATGAAAAAAAGGTATCTGTACTTACTTCTATTTGTGGACATATTGTATAAATTTGTATTTATTATATTGTTGTTGTTGTGCTTGATAATTTACAGATATTTATGACTTGTAACTTTTTCAAGTTGTTGACAAAGAAGAAAGGATACAAAAAATTGTTTATATGGATAATTAAAAATGACATGTAATTGTCGAAACGTTTTATTAAAAACATAAATGACTAGATAAAAGTTTTTATTGTGTGAATGAAATATTAGATAAATTTCAGTCCAGTTTAGATCCTTTTAAAATATATGTTTATTAAAACGTTCATTTCTAGATGAAATGATTACCGAAGTGTACACTTGTCCCATTATTACACTCTAATTTCCATACTAATGCTCATGATAACTTGGAATTTTTAGAAAATATTAAAAGGGAAAGGAATGAAAAGTTCCAACTTATCGAGACTCGACTCGAAGCGTCAACCTGCGGAATAATTGCCCGTATATGTTTTTTTATATTTCATTTTTTTAAACATCCATACCCTTTTTAGCCTCTTCAATTATTAAATAATCAACGCGAAATTAAATTTTTCCGAAACACCTTTTTCGGTTTTGATTGGGTTCAAGAACAGTTCCAAATAAGTCTTGATCATAGGATTATGGCTGTTCAGGGACGACTGGCGCACTAGGACCTCTATTTTTTTCCCCCTGTATATTTCCTGGAAAAATACTAATGCTCTTCCCGATATATGTACACGGGGTTGGGTCTTTAACATATAAACAATATAAAAAAACTAAATAAAAACACTTAGATAGGGAGAAATGTTTATTAAATAGTTAACGTTTCGACCCACTTTACAGGTCTTCTTCAGGGCTATCGAGGGGGGGGGGGTCGGTGTCATAATAAACATTTCTCCCTATCAAAGAGAAATTTATTGACCTCCACCCGGACCATTTTCGTACACATAAATAAAAACACCTGTACCACAACAACCCGTGAAGTGTCTGGGGGGCAGTAAATGGTAGAGACTGTACAGTTTCTTGGACAACAGTTCCACAGCGATGTGATTTATCTCAGGTCGCGCTGAACCACCAGATTCCCCCCTTTATTTTGGGTACCAACTTTACAGAGGCTGGATAAGGCCCAGGAGGGCCCTAGATCCCTTAGGATCCTTCTCCGACCGCTAACAGATTAAATAAAAGTCTGCCAATGAGTGGGATTTGAACCCAGTACCTTTGCCACTGCGCTTTACCACTGAGCCACTCCGCTCCTCTAAACAATACGGACATCCATAAATTAATTCATTCTGAAATAAGATTGAAACATACACAACATTACTTAGTAATAAGAAAATGATTCTTTCGTGTATAATATTTTGACTTTATATAATTTTTTTTACCAAACTCATAACGTGACCCTAAGAGGTAGTGACTGGTTGGTGACGAAATTTATTTTTGTTTAGGCAAGCACTGGAGAGTACTCTATTCTCTCTAGAGTATTATATAATGCACTGTAATATACAGTAATGCAGAGTAAGATACGTCTTACTAAGTAAGTTACATACTTTTGTGCTTCCTTCCTTCGGAGGCCCTTTCTGAATTTTATAAAAATAAAAACAAAACAATAAACTGCATGCCTTTCTTTTCATTTCCTCGAAATTGGAGTAATTTGAAACAATAAGTGGCTATCCTACTTTCCACCGTCATTTTCTCCGATTCAATTGAAATACATAGATATTTATAATATTAAAATTAATTCTTAATATAATAGGCATGTATAATATTAAAATATATTATTAATACAATTAAAATCATAAATCATAAAATATATTCCTTTAATAATAAAATGTATTCTTTAATTTTATCGTCAACGTATTTTTGTCAGTACACGATTTCAAACTAAGAATTTCGTACTAATGTTTTGGACTTCGTTAAGGGACTTTATCAGGGTTAAACAGAAGAAAAAATTAAAAAATCAATTAGAAAAAAATTGTAATTATAAAACAATGAAATTTAAAAGCAATAAAATAATTCAAAAACAGATAATCAAATTTCAGACATCATAAGTTAGAAATTACGGATATAATATGTTATATAAAATAATATTTTTCTTGGGAACGTGGTACCCCAGCCTGAAGTTGAAATACCACATTCATACGAATTGTAACCCGGACACAGACCTTTTAATTTGCAAGATCCGAAACCCAATGTTAATTAAATAAATCGGAGAAAGTTGCAGCAGCGTAAATTTTGAGGTTTATTTTTTTAATATTTATATCATTACTGATTTAGTAATTTTCTTATTTTTTTTAAACTGTCTGAAAGATTGGTTTCCTGCCAAAGAAGTATATTACTGCTTTTGATTAATGAATACTAAGAAACATATATAAAAACAAATTCATTTATTTAAAAAATAAATTTGATCAACATAATGAATAACGTAGGCACTTATCTTTACAACTTTGCCACGATGTATTTTACATTTTTAGTGACCTTAAGTACCTTTTTATTAATGGCAATAAGCTCAAGATTTAAGATGGCATCAGCTCATTTCTTAGGTTTTGGTACATTAGTCATCAATTTATTTATACTGGTTAAATTTGCATATATTTTACTTAGTTTACATATATTTCACCTAATATTTTATATTGCTCCACATATATTTTATTTTTGTTAGTAATTACGGAACATGAATGTGATTGGGTACAAAAAAATCCGCAAAATATCAATACATTATTGATCAATACATTACTGACATCTATTTAAGAATAATCATACAATGTAAAACTTAGATAATCATTTTATAATTATCGTAATTTTAATTTTGTTAATTGTAACAGTATATAAGTAATAATGTTTTTTGTATATATATATTATAATTATCACAATTGTTACTAATCCTTATTGTAAAAATGTAATTAAAGGCCACATAGTACACTGCCATTCAGAGTTAAAAGTAAATTATAAAACTGATTTTCCAACCACCATGTCGTTTTTCAACTGAATATGTATAAAAATCAATGTTCCACACATATCTCTACATAGGATTAGCAAATTATTTCTATGCCGATTCTTTAAATAAAAATATTTTAATAAAATTGTGTCCATAAAATAAATATTATAATTATTTAAAATATGGTATTTTGGGCTTACGGATAAACAAAACAGATTCATTACTGGTGACTAATATTATATAATTGTGAATATTTTACAATATAATATACTTTTTAGAAATTATGAGCATTATTCATCTAGTTTCTTGAGATTACAGGACAACGGACATGGAAAAAAAAAATGAAACCAAGGTTAAATACTTTGAATGCTAATTCCTATTTCATCTTGCCATACTTCCAAGAATCTCGAAATCAAATTAAGAACAGTACTAATAAAGATATATATTTATTTACCAGAAAAATATATATTTATTTATGTATGTATATTTAGCTTTTTTTAGAAAATTCATAATAGTGATATAAAAATTAGTTAGTAATCTAGCTTTTGAATTTTTTTTTAATACCACTAATTATCGGAAACTAAAGGAATGGTAGATCCTCTTCTTGAAATTCTTACAATTTTGTGAAATTGTGTTAAGAAAAAGAAAACAAACCATTAACATATACACTACTGGGGAAACAGGTGAGCTAAAGGAGAAAGATGGAGAAAGCATGTTAAAGAAAAAGATTCAATATGAGCCTTATTTTTTTTATTTTGTGAATACTCGTGTTAAATGTATGTAATTATCGAAAGTTATTGTCGTTCTAGTCATGGTCCATGGATAAACACGTCACAACGTTTATGAATTTGATTTCACATTGCTAAAAGCAGGATCGAATAATGTTTCCAATGAAGAATTAATGAAATAAGAAAAGACATAAAGAATATAAATGTATCTAAAATATCTAATAATATATAATATATATTATGAAGGATAAGTATGGTCAGGGGGTACAGTCAATAATAACAACAAATAAGAAAATCTATTGTTAATAGTGCCAACGTTTCTGCAAAAAGAAAGCAGGGGTAACAAAGAAAAACAGAAAAGTAACTATAAGAACGTTGCAGTATTAAGAATTATAGCATCGGATAGACTATAAAAGATCTTTAAGGATGACGTAGATTCTTTTGATCAGTGTAGGTCGACTTTGACAAGAAGGATAGCGGGAAACGGACGAAGATTATAACGTTCCAGATACAATATTAGAATTGGAAGCACCAAGAAAAAATATGCAAAGAGATCACCTAATCAATGACAATCTAAATTCATAGGTATCTTCCATATCTTATTCTGTTTCTTTTTTCATTCAACTAAGTGGTCCCAATACCGGACAACGTCCCAAATGTTGCCTTGAAAGTGAGTGTTATAGGTCAAGGTCAGAACATTTCCTTGCCCTATGAAATTCTAGTCTCAGAGAAAGAATATTCCCAAGCCAGTGGGACTTCTTGGGTATGAAGAGTACCACAATGTAATAATTTGGTAATATGATGAGAATTTTAAACGATAAACACCGCTTTTGAGAACAGTAGAGATACTTTATGGTTGGGCGGGTAAGGAAAACGAGGATATGAATATTTGCTCATAATTATAAGCCCTAAAAATAAGTCTTAGTGCCTAAGACAAAGGTCCTTTTTCCAAAATTGGCTGTTTTTGGATTGATCAAAGCCACCTAAGTAATTTACCAATGCCCATAAGACTATTTAAACGAATTAAGAGATGATATGCGATACTATGATTGTCAGATTATGTATCTCTATAGAAAAAAGGATAGAATAAATTATTGTATAAATTAATGAAAGATTTTTATGGATATCGTATTATAGATATACTGGCTCCGTGGTGACTAAAACGGAGGTGTGTAGTTGTTTTAAATATAATTTGCTTTTTTATAAAAAAAATTGTTATAAACCGGACTCATTTCTCTAGGAAATTATATTGAGAAAGAGAAAAACATTTTACAGTCACTATATTTTCTAGTAATAACTTAAGTATATTACCTTCAGGTAGATACCTTCAAGTCACATTTAAAAATTTTTTTAAAAACAAAAACACTTGGGGATCATCTATCCTCCATGGTCAAGATAATATTACATCAAAACCAAACTTTGATCCTTGAAAGCCTATATCTCTTTTAAGTACTCCTGAATATTAAAAAATAAATAAATATAGTATGTTAAATTATGCTTCAAATTAAACATCTACAAAAACAACACAAAAACTCTTTTTTTAATTTTTATTTTAAATATTTCATTATATCCTTTAATTAAATTATGAAAATGGAAAATTTATTTTATAAGATCTATTAGTAGGTAATAGGGTGAGGTTATTTTACTCTATCTGATTTGTTTATAGAGCATGAGGCATCTTATGATCTAATGCTTTTTTAAATTTAATATAATGGAACAATATAATTTACTAATTTCTCCTGCCTCTTTTCTATCATTTACTGTATTCTCCAATTTGCCATTTATGAACAAAGCTTCTAAAAATTTCCTTTTAATAGTGCTCTTCTCCCTATGTAAGATTTTTGGTTTATTAAAATTGAATGTGTGCAGTTCTTTTTTACAATGGGCTGATAATGCTGTGCTCGTTTTAGCTTTAGGTTTGATATTATTTTGATGATGATAAATTCAGTTTTTTAAATGTGTACTTGTTTGTCCACTGTAAATCCCTTCACAGTTATTACAAGTAAGTTGATATATTAAATTTTCATTTTCTAAAATTGGTATCTTGTCTTTTTGGCTGTTTATTATGTTTTTGATTGGATTTCTTGTTTTATGTGCTATCCCTATTTCTGGTATATATCTTGTTTTATTATGTTTTAATTCTATATCCAGTGCTTCTGTTAACTTATGAATTTTGTTATTGTCTATTAGTGGATCTATATTATCAGTTTCTTTTATGAAAAAATTAGTTATTTTAGATTGAGACCGTTTAATTTTTATTGCATTATTATGGCTATATATTTTTGATTTATTAATAGATTCTTTGGCATTTAATTTATTTTTAATATTTATAGGTGAGTGATTTTCTTTTTTATTATTAATTAAATTGTCTAGTATATGCCATAATTTATTAGTTTGATTTGAAAGGCATCATTCAGAAGGATTTTGAAAATTTTGTTTTTTGTTTCTTTTAAAAATTCTACGTCTCTTAATTTAATTGATCTAATAATTAGATTTAAAGCTATATTTTTAATTATAATATATAATTTGTATATTATAATATATAGCATATAATTTGCTTTCTAAAAACAACTGTCCTTTTATTTTCAATTTGATGTATCTGAAGTCAATGTTGGACATTTTACACTTAAATTGCATATATGCTATAATTGCCTTAGATTTTATACTTCAACTAATTAGGGTTACATAATTGCAGAGTTCTGCAATAAAAAAATGGAATAACGTGGACTTTCAGGTATGTTATGTTAGATTAATTGCTCTTCTCCCATTAAAAATAACTCACTCAGAGTTTTATTATTAATTCTTATTCAATATTAAGGATCATAAATAAATTGATTTATGGAAGGTAAATTCCGAAGGAGAAAATCATGAACAAGGATGAAGTCTGACAAATAGTGAAAAGTTAAAAGGGTTTTAAGTTGGGAATAGAATTCATAAGGGGACCTCTGACGGAAGAAGGGATTGAAAGAAGGGCTCAGGAGATACTGGCATGATATCAAAGGTGGTACACAAACAAGATCCAGGCACCGGAAATTATGGAAAAGTTCTATGGAGCTAACGATTACCAAAAAATGATATTATCAATAAATATAATATAAACATATACTGAAATATAATTATTAATTACGATGAACATTGAAATTCCTGCTAGTTCAGTTTGTATTCAGCAGGCTTTAAGGTACCCTGCAAATATACAATACTTACGGATTTTTTTTTATTTTTTTTATTTTTTATGTTGGCTAAAGACTTCCTTTGAAGTCCTATACAGCCCGATATCTTTAATTAATTAATTAGTATTTTCTTTGATGCCAACAGCACGCGGTCTTCCCAGGCGGTCACCCATCCAAGTACTAACCACGCCCGACGTTGCTTAACTTCGGTGATCGGACGGGAACCGGTGTGTTCAACGTGGTATGGCCGTTGGCATACTTACGGATTACCATTAATATTAAAAACACGCAGAAGGGCGAGGTTAATTCTATTTTAGGTCACAAACTATACATCTTAACAACAGCAACTGTTGTGATTTCAAGTTAAAATACAAACCAACCAACATTTCGCCTATTTAGGAATCATCAGGACAGATAAATCATAGCTCCATCAAAAATAGAAAAATAACTGATTCATAAGAGACATCAAAGCTGCTCCAAGACTCTCCACAAAGACATTTTCTTTTAATGAGTGAATAGGAGTCTCTTTTTGAGGTTTTTTTTATTATTTCTAATTTTTACTGATTTTTTTTTTAGACTTGAAAATGTTCAAAATTGTTTTTAGAATTTAAAATTATCTCTAGCTCAGAGGACTTTCGTAGCCAAATGAATCCTTAGGAAGCCTCGCCTGATAGACAGGCAAGCTCCGGGCCGTTTTAGCCAAGTAGGTGGGTACTCCCAAGCTTCTTAGTTACGTAATCCCTCCAGAGCTTATATAACCACATTCCAGCATGGAAGGAGTCTTTCAGTCCTTTTTTTAAAATTTTGTTTCCTCATGTTGTAGCGATTAAAAAATAAGTTACTTAATAAAACATAAAAAAAAAAAAAAAAGGGTTTTATTTATATAAATAATGCATTAATACACACATACTTAAATTCACATACAAACACAGGTTTGAAAGTATTCATAGATCATAAGAGGCGTTCAGGATAAAAAGGGGATTACTCCAAATAATTCACTCAAGCAATGCTTTATGGTCCCGAAACTTCAGGTTCATTACCGGGCTAAAACCATGAGAATTAAGATGACAAAGTATCATGTTCAAACATAATTGCTTGACTAAACTAGCGAAATTTTTGAAAACGTTAATTTTTTAAATATTTGAGTTTCCGCTTTTGATCCTGATCATCTTTAGCAAAATGGGACCTGGGGATAAATTTATTTTTTATTAAATATATCAATTTATATTTATAATTATAGTAAATACATTTTATAAATTATTGAATATGAATGGTTTAAATTAATAGCCTTGCCAAAATATCGCATAATTTCCTTTGCTCTTGCTCCGAATTTCATAACTTAGATACGAATCACAGCAAAAGCAGGCACTGTTAGAGGTTGAATACAGTAAAATTCCGTCAAAGCTTAAAATGAAAGACTCGACCATTGATGTAAATATAAAAAACTTTTCACAAAATTTAATTTTAAGACTACAACCAATTTTATGAATCTCTACGGGCCTCAATATCCTTCAGAAATTATTTCTGATGCGACTGAAGACGAATTTGAAATTCAAACCTTTTACTTTTCCATTATTAAATGATCTATAAATTTCAGGAATTATTTTCAATTTGTGTTGTGTGTTTGGACTATTTTTATATTTTGTATTATTTTCTTGTTATCTTTATTTTTTGAAATGTTTTTTTTTTTTTACATTTTTTACTTCAATGTATTTTTCTACTTTTTAGAATTTTTATCAATCCGCTTTTTTTAGTAACAAGAATTATAATTACTTTTTTATGTGATGCAATAGCAATATTTTTTAAATAATGAATGAATAAATATTATAAACAAAACGAAACTAATGTAGTTATAAGCTTTTTCAATACTTAGTGAAAATAGAGAGGTAAATTAAAGATTTATCTAAAGTTTTTACTAGTGATTTCTTGATAGCCCTAATTAATACAGAAAATTATTTGTGACAGTTTAAAGGTGAAGGCGTGGCTTGGATTAGACAGACAGAGAAAAATTTGAGGGAATGTGAAAAATGAACAGATTTGGGAAAAGTTCTATCAGACATTGAACATATAACCTGATATCGTTGACAATATCCTGTGATGAGTTTAATATTCTAATTACTATAAAGTTTTTTTAAATATTTTCACCGAAACGTATTGACAAACAATGATGGATGTCTGGTTTTGATGATGCAGAGTAGAGTAGAGATGATGGTAGCAATGAAGTATCAGAAAATAAAATGTGCAATTCTTCCCTTATCTTAGAGTACTGCACCAATAATCGTCCTTTAAAAAACAAACCATCTATTTAAACGAAGGAATATATGGATAGGTACTTAAAAAGAAGGGAAGAATTTTTATTTCCTCAACGAAATTGGGCTTTTAACATTAATTTTGAAGGAATTTTTAGTTTAAAATTAAAATCCTCACTCCCTCACGTGTACTGTACCATTAAATGAATTTTTAACATTGGGCTTAGTATAGCTTCTAAAAAAAAAAAAATGATATCAAAATTGCCGATGAAAACAAAATACATAATAAAAGCACCTACCTTGCACCCCCACTTAAAAAAAAATTAGTTTAAAAATTTGCTGCGCGATTGGCTCACATTCTCATAAAATAGTAAGACTTATTAATTTTTTTAATAAAAAATGTAAAATAACACAAGCATTTCTTCTTCAATTTTTAATATTTAAATTTAATATTAATTGTAAAATTAGTTTTAATTCCATTTGTCTTTAATTGATATGCTTTAATGTTAGGCTGAAATTAACCTCTTTCACTTGGTTTTAATAGTTTACTAATAACAGTAGTAATATAACAATAACAAAACACACGCACCCAAGATTAAGACGAGAAGATGTTCAGATACAATTTGATACAATGCTATAATTCAGATAGCAGGTGATGAGCTTTCAAATACCAACATGATAACTTCTTAAGCGCTATCATTTTTCATAGATCAATTGTAGATTAACTTCAATTTTTTCTAAACTTTGAGATCAAGGACAGCATTTTTGTATTTTTTTTAGATGTAAAAAATATAATCTTATATTTATTTAAACATTATAAAAATATTATTGGGTCTTACAAATAAATAAACAAAAAAATCTTGATGACAAAGTTTCATCACTTTACTATTCCAAGGCACCAATATTATTAAATAGGAGCTAACCCAAAAGCATAAACCATAGAAATATTTATTCTTTGATTTTAGTTGTTAATTATCCATTAACGAAAAATATATAACAAACAAAACAAAGTCGTAAAATCAAGGCTTTTATTTTTTCTTGAAACTTAAGTCTAGACAAGAAGTTTTGTAGTTACGTAACATTTTAGGTTGTTACATAATCGATTTTGAGAGATTACATTTAACGATCTTATCAAATTTTGAAATAGCTGAAAATTGAAATGACGAAATACAATAAAATTAAAAAAAAAAGAGTATATTTGGGAAGTGGTTTGTTTTCTCTATAAGGCCAGATAGATAAGAATCAGGTCAGAAAAACTTACAAAATGCAAAAACCTTAGTAAAACAAACCTAGGATAACGTTCATGTTCATAACAATAAACAAAATGATATATAGAAATAATAATGAACCAAGTAATAAAATAAGTGAAATAAACACGATCGTAATATGTATTGTATTATAATATTATCTTACAAAAAAGAATAACTCTTGGAGGCATTTTAAAAAATATAACGCTGATCATTAATATAACAAAGATGAATCAGCTTCTGTTAAGCTCCCAATTGAGTTCCGAGTTCAAATACCACTTATTAACCTTCCTACTTCATTACTTATTATTTTTTAATTAAGTAACATTCGATCATTATAAATTAAACAATGTTTCAACTTACAGCAGAATAAGTATTGTCTCGTTTGATATCAACTAAATGTTTTGTTAATATTTTATTTATTTATTCATTAAACATCACTGTACGCTGCTACTTTGTAAGTCCTAAATTTTTCCTATTCAGATCTAATTTGGGATCTTTTGACACCTTATAGGCTTGGGATCCCCAGAATACGTTTCTACCGAAGGACGACATAACCAACCAGGTTTTACTCTCTTTTAAAATTCTAGGACCACCTACAGGGTGACGAACCCGCGACCTTGGAGATAGTATGTTGTTATGCTAACCATTCATTACACCGCAGGTTTTCAATATCTTTATCCGATCTAATACAATATATTTATATAGTTACCTTAATGCTGTGTTTATTTTTTTAAAGATGTGAGTTTAAAAAAAAAATATGTAATTTTATCAATTTAATGTTTGAGATGTTATTAAACATTAAATTGATGAAACGATAAGGCATAAAATATCATGATAAAAACTCAAGAAAGCACCTTGCCTTTGTTATTATCAATTAGTTAATTTTTTAAGTTAACATAACTCTCTTTAATAAGTAAATTTATAGTAATAAAGTATTTGATGACTCAACAGAAATAAAACTATTTCTATTAAAATCAAAAGATGAAGCATTATTTGATACAGAAATAGTCCCCACCAGAACTAAATTGGTTAATACATCAGTTTAATACTGATGGTTCTTCATAATATTTTCTGAATATTAATTAGTCTCCACTTGCGTTCTATGTTTTAAATAGTATATATAAGTTAATAACTTACTAGAAAGTCCAAGTTAAAATAGTTCGTGAAAATCATCGTGGCAAATCGAAAAGAGTCTATAAATACGAAGGAGTCGTATAAACGAAGATCAATGGAGGACAATAGAATTCATAAACATTGCTTTCCATAAACTTTTAACAGTCAATCGATAAATTTCTTTTTAATAATGGTAATAAAAGTGGCAACTGCTTTCTTTGCAGTGAGATAAACGAAGCTAAAGGGAGTAGAAAAATTGGCACATTTAGCTAAACATTTTTTCCCATTGCAAAATTGATAGTCCGACGTTCTACATTTTTGAAAACCTGAAGTAATCAAAACGAAAATCTTTTATCTATATAGAGGAAGGGCCGTGAATCTTTTTGGTCACCGGGCCACATTGACTCCTCCACTAAATCTTGCAGGCCTTGAAGGGAAATGGACAAAAAAAAAAAGAAAAGAAAATGCCTATCCAAGTTTAAAAACATCACCAGTCCAAGATCGATTCTCCTAAACTTGAAAAAACTTTTCCTGAATTCTTGAGAAATTATCTAATTTTGTAATCTTGTTATTGTTAATGTAAAGTAATCTGACGAATACTTTACATTAACAAAAACCATAGAACTATGGACATTACCATAGAATCTCCTCAGGATCCTTCTCTTTATTTTAAGTAATTGTTCTAGTTTAGGGAGACATTTTGTCTCCATCCGGTTCAATATTACTGTTTTATCACCGTGTTATAATGTTTTGTTTTTGGGTTAGAGGATAGGTTCTTCTTGTTTTTCCAACTTTGCGATTTTCTCTTTTATGCACTCTTTTTCCAAACCATTGTATAAAAACAATCTTTATTTCAGAGTCCCTAACAACTTATAAAACTATTAAATGTCCTAGCGCAGAGGAGTTCTTCCTTAAATTATTTTGTTGTATAAAATTACCATAATTTAGTGTTGTAAAAGTTTAGGGTTTCAACACCATCTTCAAGATGTGTACTTATTATTATTAAAATTTAATATGATTTTTATATTGGCTGTTACTTTTATGTTCTTCCCTGATATGTAATGAATTATATACCTAATTGTTATAAAACCTTCAGTTATAAGTGAATGAGGAATCCTAATTGAGGCAACCACTGATTACGATAAGTGTTCTATATGAGTATAGTCAGACTCGTCTACAGTGCGTGTTTCCAAATAAGGTGTTAAGATTGCCTCGCTATATTTTATTTTATTTTTTTGTACGCATGCAATCAATAGAACCTATATAGATATTTAGGTAATGTCCACCTTCTTCACTTATATATATATACAGGTAATATAAATAAAAAGCGAAGAAATTAAATATTACACGCATAATACATAAATAGAACGAAAACATAGTTTAACAGTCATATGTATAGTATACTGTACACTGTTCAGTATAGTATGACATGTCAGTATATATAGTATGTATGGCAGATCTAGGTGTTCAAACTAGCTCAAAATACTGATAGTTATCAATTACAAGTCTTGTCAAAATGACTATTTTTCAACTGCTATTTTAAATTGTCCATGATAGTACAGTATATTTAACGTCTCTGATTTTGTTATATATATGTGTTGATCTAGTTGTTTTTAACTATTTGCATTTTATTAAGTGAATTCAGGTCATTGTGAGGACTCTCCGAGCAGTCAAATTGGGAAATCAATAATGCATGCATCTTTGGTTGCTTCATCGGCTTAGTAATTGCCAGGTATATCGTTGTGCTCTGGAATTCCGACAAAACAGGTTATAGGATTTCCCAAGTAGGCCTGAAAAGCAGTTACAGTATTATGACTACAATGGGATGAAGTATATCAAAATACTTAACATTTATAGGCAAAACAAGTATTCATTGAGAACTATGTTGCTTTTACTTTTTCCAAAATAGCCCTTCCTTCTAGCAATAAAGTTGATAAAAAATATTTTATTGATTTTATAATGTAATAAGTGGTGATAAAATTTGAAATTTACATTAGCATTAGGAATGTTAGAAGGTAAGATTTCAAAGTTTGATTGACGAGCTATTGGAGGTATTGTGAAGTTAAGTTCAGTGAGTCAGAGGTAAATTCGTACTGTAAAGGTTTTGGAGATCTTTTCTTGTATGTTCTCGAAATACATTAGAAAAACCTGGTCTTAGAGAGCTATTGACCTTACAAATTTGTTTTGACATCAAAATCTCACCGTTTTTCACTACATAACTTTCTAGACAATCCCAATTAATTACAAAAGACTCGTATGAATTACTATAATAAGACCTATTTGGACTTACTGAGTAGAGCTTTTGGGCTCTACTAAGCCGTCGAATTCCTCTCGTATCCAATCTCCTCTTGTATCCTTACAATCCAAAATCCTTCGTATAATCCTTAATGGTCCTTACTTTGTTACGAATAAAGTTATCCATATTGACCTAAATGTCTCATTTGTTTCTTAACAAACTGGCCCGAACCCAATACCAGTATTTTCATGAAAAACTTTATTCCCACTCAAATCCTAGTTAAACTAGTTTCAAATATAGGTTCCTGTCATTATTGTTATAATTCAGTTATAAATTTCAATAAATAATATATTTTTAAATATAGCGAAATATCACATATTTAAAAACGGTTGATACAAGGCCTCTTAACATATACTGTCTATCAGACTCGTTCTAAACGCGCCTGTTGATAAACAGATTCAAGGATGATGTAAGCTCTATAACAATTTTTGGGTTGTTGCCATTGGGTTGTTTTAATGGTGAGGTAAATCAAAATATCATCCAAAATGCCAACTGTTCAACATGGCTTTGGGAAAGGTTAGTTGTAATTAAGAAACCCAGGTCTATTCTTTTCATGCTCTATATGGAAACTCTATTTCCAGCGACCAACCTTGCTTTCATATCCTCCTCAATTTTATTATTTTCCTCCTTCATAGCAACATAATAATTAATTTTGGCTTTGGGAAAGGTTAGTTGTAATTAAGAAACCCAGGTCTATTCTTTTCATGCACGTTCAAATATTAACTTCCCAAATATTCTAGATCAACCTTAGCAAAGGAATATAAGATCTTCGAGTTGAAAGATTTCAACTCGAGAGAGTTATAAGATATTTGCCGTGCTAATTTGGACTCGTTAAAGTCAGTGAGAACAGAAGAAGAACTTGCAATGCTTGTTATGACAGTTTGGTTCGAGAAGGCTTTGGTTTAATAACATCAGGTATTATATATATATTATTATTATTAGCGTTTGGACCCTATGAAGTCCAAACTTGACTTCACTTTCTGATGTTTCTGCTATCTTTTCATGATTTCCTCAATTTTTACTCCGTGGATCCTCCTCCTTCCTTCCGTCCATTTTGTACCGGTCTTCTTGGGCTTCCCACTCTATCTTCAATTTCTGTAATGTTTATCTGTGCTACTTCCAGATCTTTTCTAACTTGGACTATCCAAGGAGTTGTCTTGACTCACTGTATGTATGTGACGACTCGCTTGGCGATCATGGTTTCGGGTTGTCTGTGGAGGTGTCTATAAAACTTGAGTCTCCTTTTCTGATGTCTGCAGCGAGGTTGGATATTTTTTGTGTTGTTTTCCTGGAGTGTAGTCGGTATCCTTCTCTGTTTAGTTTGGGCCTAAAATTTTTCTCATGATTTTCGTTCTTCTTTTAATAGATTTTCGAGATCTCTTTTTGTGTGGACTGTAAGCGGCTCACTCGCACACAGTGCTTCTGGTTTCACTACAGTGTTGTAGTGCCTAACTTTTGTGTGTAGTGACAAGCATTTGTTGTAGTTAACTTGTGTTTTGAAGAAAGCCCTCATCATTTTTTGTTGTCTCGTTTTTGCGCTATTTTTTCTAAAATTTCTCCAAGGTATTTGAAACGGGATACCCTTTTTACTTCCCCATTCTTTGTATTCAATTTGTGTGTGTTGATGTATATATATATATATAAATCCATCAAAAACGCCTATGATGATATCTAAGATTTAAATGGCAAAGGAGATGTATGAGATTTACAAGGCCGCATACGTCTTAAATGACGAAAAAAATGTGTAGCGAGTCAGTGTACAAAAGACTTCTTAGATGTTAACCCCAAGGAAACCTTGTGGAGCAGTTAATTTCGTCGAAATGAAGTTAACTAAAACTATTAAAGGCAATCGCCACAGAGAAAATTAATTATTATGTTGCTATGAAGGAGGAAAATAATAAAATTGAGGAGGATATGAAAGCAAGGTTGGTCGCTGGAAATAGAGTTTCAAGAGAATTTTAACTATAGGACTGCGGTTTCACTTATATCTTCTGTAGCATGAGTTTGGATTTGGCCTTGTGAAGGAGACCCAAATAAATTGAGTATGTGGAAGGTATGTCCAGAGATTTAATCTCCATGCGCCAACTAAAGGGCCGACCCAAATGAAGACTTGGATATTCCCTCCCAAGGTAGTGGAGAATGAGAATAACAAAATAGCGGATACTTGCCAGGGGTAGAAGGGATTAAGGAAGGTTGCATATGTGGCCTAGGTCCCAGTTGGACCACAGCGCTAATAAACAAAAATTAAATCGAACAAATAATAATTATACAATTAAAAAATTATTCTAACAAAAAAAATATTAGCATCTCAGATTAACCACTTACACCCATTCATGAAAGCTGAACTTTGGATTATAGTGTGCCCTGATCCCGTATACAATATTTATGTCACACACATAAATATTATGAATGTGTTTGTATTTTCACTTCATTTTTTTTTTTTTTTTTCAGAACCTCCTTTATTATATGAAATTACAATTACAAATAGTAAAAACTACGGCTTCTATATAAATAAAACCTTCTGTTACCTTTCGGTATTTTAAGGCGTTACATCGGGCTGAGTCCGCTGAAGGCGGTTTTTACTCGAAGCGGCACGAGGCCGCTGACATTATACAATACAAAACGGCGGCCTCGTGCCGGTTCGAGTAAAAACCGCCTTCAGCGGACTCAGCCCGATGTAACGCCTTAAAATACCGAAAGGTAACAGAAGGTTTTATTTATATAGAAGCCGTAGTTTTTACTATTTGTAATTGTAATTTCATATAATAAAGGAGGTTCTGAAAAAAAAAAAAAAAATGAAGTGAAAATACAAACACATTCATAATATTTATGTGTGTGACATAAATATTGTATACGGGATCAGGGCACACTATAATCCAAAGTTCAGCTTTCATGAATGGGTGTAAGTGGTTAATCTGAGATGCTAATATTTTTTTTGTTAGAATAATTTTTTAATTGTATAATTATTATTTGTTCGATTTAATTTTTGTTTATTAGCGCTGTGGTCCAACTGGGACCTAGGCCACATATGCAACCTTCCTTAATCCCTTCTACCCCTGGCAAGTATCCGCTATTTTGTTATTCTCATTCTCCACTACCTTGGGAGGGAATATCCAAGTCTTCATTTGGGTCGGCCCTTTAGTTGGCGCATGGAGATTAAATCTCTGGACATACCTTCCACATACTCAATTTATTTGGGTCTCCTTCACAAGGCCAAATCCAAACTCATGCTACAGAAGATATAAGTGAAACCGCAGTCCTATAGTTAAAATTCTCTTGAAACTCTATTTCCAGCGACCAACCTTGCTTTCATATCCTCCTCAATTTTATTATTTTCCTCCTTCATAGCAACATAATAATTAATTTTCTCTGTGGCGATTGCCTTTAATAGTTTTAGTTAACTTCATTTCGACGAAATTAACTGCTCCACAAGGTTTCCTTGGGGTTAACATCTAAGAAGTCTTTTGTACACTGACTCGCTACACATTTTTTTCGTCATTTAAGACGTATGCGGCCTTGTAAATCTCATACATCTCCTTTGCCATTTAAATCTTAGATATCATCATAGGCGTTTTTGATGGATTTATATATATATATATACATCAACACACACAAATTGAATACAAAGAATGGGGAAGTAAAAAGGGTATCCCGTTTCAAATACCTTGGAGAAATTTTAGAAAAAATAGCGCAAAAACGAGACAACAAAAAATGATGAGGGCTTTCTTCAAAACACGAGTTAACTACAACAAATGCTTGTCACTACACACAAAAGTTAGGCACTACAACACTGTAGTGAAACCAGAAGCACTGTGTGCGAGTGAGCCGCTTACAGTCCACACAAAAAGAGATCTCGAAAATCTATTAAAAGAAGAACGAAAATCATGAGAAAAATTTTAGGCCCAAACTAAACAGAGAAGGATACCGACTACACTCCAGGAAAACAACACAAAAAATATCCAACCTCGCTGCAGACATCAGAAAAGGAGACTCAAGTTTTATAGACACCTCCACAGACAACCCGAAACCATGATCGCCAAGCGAGTCGTCACATACATACAGTGAGTCAAGACAACTCCTTGGATAGTCCAAGTTAGAAAAGATCTGGAAGTAGCACAGATAAACATTACAGAAATTGAAGATAGAGTGGGAAGCCCAAGAAGACCGGTACAAAATGGACGGAAGGAAGGAGGAGGATCCACGGAGTAAAAATTGAGGAAATCATGAAAAGATAGCAGAAACATCAGAAAGTGAAGTCAAGTTTGGACTTCATAGGGTCCAAACGCTAATAATAATAATATATATATAATACCTGATGTTATTAAACCAAAGCCTTCTCGAACCAAACTGTCATAACAAGCATTGCAAGTTCTTCTTCTGTTCTCACTGACTTTAACGAGTCCAAATTAGCACGGCAAATATCTTATAACTCTCTCGAGTTGAAATCTTTCAACTCGAAGATCTTATATTCCTTTGCTAAGGTTGATCTAGAATATTTGGGAAGTTAATATTTGAACGTGCATGAAAAGAATAGACCTGGGTTTCTTAATTACAACTAACCTTTCCCAAAGCCAAAATTAATTATTATGTTGCTATGAAGGAGGAAAATAATAAAATTGAGGAGGATATGAAAGCAAGGTTGGTCGCTGGAAATAGAGTTTCAAGAGAATTTTAACTATAGGACTGCGGTTTCACTTATATCTTCTGTAGCATGAGTTTGGATTTGGCCTTGTGAAGGAGACCCAAATAAATTGAGTATGTGGAAGGTATGTCCAGAGATTTAATCTCCATGCGCCAACTAAAGGGCCGACCCAAATGAAGACTTGGATATTCCCTCCCAAGGTAGTGGAGAATGAGAATAACAAAATAGCGGATACTTGCCAGGGGTAGAAGGGATTAAGGAAGGTTGCATATGTGGCCTAGGTCCCAGTTGGACCACAGCGCTAATAAACAAAAATTAAATCGAACAAATAATAATTATACAATTAAAAAATTATTCTAACAAAAAAAATATTAGCATCTCAGATTAACCACTTACACCCATTCATGAAAGCTGAACTTTGGATTATAGTGTGCCCTGATCCCGTATACAATATTTATGTCACACACATAAATATTATGAATGTGTTTGTATTTTCACTTCATTTTTTTTTTTTTTTTCAGAACCTCCTTTATTATATGAAATTACAATTACAAATAGTAAAAACTACGGCTTCTATATAAATAAAACCTTCTGTTACCTTTCGGTATTTTAAGGCGTTACATCGGGCTGAGTCCGCTGAAGGCGGTTTTTACTCGAACCGGCACGAGGCCGCCGTTTTGTATTGTATAATGTCAGCGGCCTCGTGCCGGTTCGAGTAAAAACCGCCTTCAGCGGACTCAGCCCGATGTAACGCCTTAAAATACCGAAAGGTAACAGAAGGTTTTATTTATATAGAAGCCGTAGTTTTTACTATTTGTAATTGTAATTTCATATAATAAAGGAGGTTCTGAAAAAAAAAAAAAAAAATGAAGTGAAAATACAAACACATTCATAATATTTATGTGTGTGACATAAATATTGTATACGGGATCAGGGCACACTATAATCCAAAGTTCAGCTTTCATGAATGGGTGTAAGTGGTTAATCTGAGATGCTAATATTTTTTTTGTTAGAATAATTTTTTAATTGTATAATTATTATTTGTTCGATTTAATTTTTGTTTATTGGCGCTGTGGTCCAATCCTTAAAATACCGAAAGGTAACAGAAGGTTTTATTTATATAGAAACCGTAGTTTTTAATATTTGTAATTGTAATTTCATAAAGTCAAGGAGGTTCTGAAAAAAAAAAAAAAAAGTATTTTCACTACCGAGCCGTTTAGAATTTAAATAACTACATCATTAAATATGATATTATATTCAACGTTCTTCATTCATCGGGTATTTAGGTATGGATAAAACGGGACGATAATCTGCATATAATTCAGAAACCTGTCACACAAGTTTTTTTGTTTTCGCGGGCTCTTTTGCTCAGAATGGCAAAAATCTAGATCTCTTTAAGGTATAAGAAACTTTGAATTGAATATTTTTGATGAAATACTTTGGAGTACTTTATAATTTGGCCGTATATATATAATCAGAAGGCTATAGTCTTTCAATTGGCTCTGGTGATGATAGTGGTTCATCATTGTTCGTAATTCGCACCATTACTTGCTAGTATTATTTTTCAATTATAAATCCAATTGTTTAGTTTAAGAGTTCATATTTACTGATTGAGAAGAATGTGGTACTCGAAGGAATTAAATAAATTACAGGAATGGTAATGAAAAAAAATTTCTATTGAATTTTATATAAAACATTGGTTAAAACGAATTGCTCAGAAACGTTGCAGGGAATTGTATACATGAGCGAAAACTGCGACATGATTTTGTTATGTTGTTTCGTTTCAGCCCTGACGATTGCCTAAAATTTAACCAAAACACAATAGATGATGAGTTCCATTTATTAGTGTGTTCTCCATATCCTCTCGTTCCTTGACTATAAATGCTTACAATCAACCATTTATTGTGGCGATCACGTGTACAAGGAACGTATAATTACGGTTAGTATGATTTATTCAGATATACATTAGCTCAGATAGATATACGTCCGCCAAAACACCTCTCTTAAATAATACAAATTGTATTAATAATCCATTTCATGAATGATTGAATGTGTATTAATTAATTGTACTTTTCTGTAAGAAGAAGGCTATATTTGCCTATTTATGTAAAACAGCTCAGTTACGTAACATTCCTAAGAGTTATGTAACCACTTGTCATTGAAAATTTCGGTGAAAAATTTATTTGATTTGTTAAGTAGTATAATTTGAATTTTTAAATTTATTTTCCTCCCAAAACACTGTTTTCTCCTGTCAAAAAGTAAAATAATTTCCTCAGTTTAGTATTTGGGAATGATTTGTCTCTGGATTATGAATTTTAAATATAGATGCTGATTAAAATAATTTATAATTTTTTTTATTTTATTCAATCTTAATTTATTTTAGCATATTATATTAAATATAATACGCTGTTACTGGTCCTACATTCCATAAATTATTTTCTTCATTTCCCATCAGATAAAATTTGTTGGTATTTGTTTTGTTTTGGAAGCTTTGATCTAAAAAAAACAACGATAAGGACATCTCTTGAGTTCCTTGTAGATCTATTACAAGACATATTGTTGGCCCAAAAATTGATCCTAAATATAAAATAAAATTTATCTTCTATTCACCCAGCATAAGCAATTATCACTTATTAGTTACAGAAAATTCTGTACCACTACAACCATTGGCCTTGGGTTCAGTACATTGTAGAAACTATACTGTTTAAGGAGAACGGTTGTGCAGGGAAGCGATTTGTCCTAGATCATGCTCAGTCGCCAGATTTCACCCCTTATTTAGAGTGCACACTTTGTAGAGGCTGAATGAGCCCCAGATCTTGTCAGATCTATCTACGATTGCTACCAGTGATCGGGATTTGAACCACCACGGCAACTCTGTGCTCTACCACAGGGCCTCTCCGCTTCCACAGTTGTTACATGATGCATAAAAATATATAAAAAATAATTTATAAGATTACTAATGAAAAGCAGTTTACGAGTAGATTTTCAGTTAAAATATTACCCCAGAAACATTAACGCTGTCTTTCCCATTATTATTAAACTATCAACGTTATTTTAATTTTTTTTTGTAAAATACCGTATCTGTTTTATTGTTTATAGAAAAATTTTAATACTTCATTTCTATTAAGATAAAAACTTTAAATACCAAATTTGGAATAGTCCGATTTAGTTTCTTTGTTTATTTTACCGGAAACTGTAGGTTAGAACGCCAAATATTTTCCGTTTTATCAATTTTAATCAAAATATATTTACATTAATACATCGATACTAATACAAATACCATTTTTTGTTACATTTCACAATACATCAGAATATAAAAAATATTGAGAATAGATTAAATTAATACGGTGGTACTTAAGTAAATTACCACTTTTGGTAACTATATAGTACCAAAAAGAGCGTAGTGCAACCTATGTATATTTTACAATACAAAAATACAAAAATTTCTATGGTCAATTGGTTTTGAATTACGCGGTTAGCGTTATACGACCCGATTATAGGCGGTATGTATATATGTCAAGACTAAATTAGTCCAAAACCGCTTTCGGGGTTGATTAAAATAAATATTTCCTTTACTATATTCCTTAAAAAAATGTACCACGACAACCCGTGAACGGGTCTGTGGTTCAGTGCATGGTAGAGACTGTACTGTTTTAAGGACAACGGTTGATTTGATTACTGCATACAGTGAAGTAAAAATTTAGGTACAATCGAATCCATCTTACGTTTTCTATTATAAATGGAATATTTAATTTTATAACAGTACAGCACAATATTAATTGAACCGTCAAGCTACATTTTGCTAAAGTTAAATACAAACGAAATCTTCTTATTTTAGTAACAGTGTTTCATCAATAAAAATAATATATTAGATTTTAGATGTAGTTGATAATGAATAACTGGTACTAAGACTTAACATGATATTCAATTAGATTTTATTGCGCAAAAGGAAGTAAGATTATGGATTCTTGGAAATTTTTATTTTATTTTGCGATTTGATTATCTTAAACTTTTATTTGTATGTTGTTTCTTTCTAATCGTGGGACAGGCGTTTGACCGAGTGTGGCACCCGTGACTGTTTTGCAAACTACATAAATACCTACAACCGGCATACTTCTTATTATCCGATCCTAACTCACCAATAGAAAATTCAAAGTAAATCATAATGGTTTCCATTTGTTCCTCCTCTCTCAATCTCCTCAAGGTGTTTCTCAAGGGATTATCCTCGGTCCGATCCTCTATACAGTATATACAGCTGACACCCCAACCCATTCTAATACTATCCTTACCACATATGATGATGATACTTGTATATCATCAGTCAACAATAATACAGTTAATTTATCCCAAGCTTATCAATCCCATATCATTGACCTTGAAGAATGGAGTCAAAACTGTCGGATTACAATAACTTTCCGCAAATCACCTTTACCTTCGTCATAAACGAATGATTTCCTGTTCTTCAGTATCCTTAAATAATATCTCACTGGTTCCTGTAGAACAAGCGCAATACCTAGGACTACATCTTGACCAATTTTAACTTGGAAACCTCATACTAGACTGAAAAGACAAAATAACTCGCCGATTCAGACTAATTTAACACTTATTAGAAAAACAGTCTTACTCTGTTGACGATGTACCTTGTTCTGGGGATGGGAGTACCTTGTTCCCCTCGACAATCCTCCTACATTTAACACGATCCTCTACTGCGTTTCTTCATGCATCCACTCCCGTGTGCCAAAGGTCATCCTCGACATCCTCTAGGCATCGTAGTCTTAGTCTGCTTCTTCTTCTCTTTCCATTGGGGTATCCTTACATTATGTGTTTTGGGTTCTTCCTGGATCCATCCGTTGTACGTACCTCAACCATCTTATTCTTCATTTTTTGATCCACGAAGTTATGTCTGAATCCTTGGACAGGTCCATCAGCTCCTTGTTTGTTTATATTCGGAAAATATTTCAAATATCTACTCTATTTGTATTATACAATGTTCCAATGCGTTCAGAAGCCTCTTCCGAGTCTTCCGAAGTTCTCTTCCGGGTCGCACATACGAGGACATGATCAAATTGGCTGGTGGTTACTCCATCATTCAATCGCCAAGTGGCGAGAGAAATCCTTTGGCAGGGAAGCATTGTGGCTCCACTTCACTTCGCCTATTCTATTCTATATTTGCCTCTAATTCTGTCACTATATTATTTTTCCATAAGAAATGCTGCAGACTTTTGCTTCATGTTTAAACAAATTATAGTAATTTAAAAGAAATAGAAACCTTGAATGTTTCATTCCCTCTTACTTCATTTCAACAAAATTTTTGCTCGGTAAGAAAAAAGAAAACAACCCTCTTCTTTGTATGAGAATGCTTTAGTTCTTCGTTTTTAATAGGTAGAGGGTGCTTTCAGGAAATTACCATGTCACCAAGGAGGTATGGATTTTCGCAGATTGAAATTATGACTTTTTATCTTCGAGATTTTAGAAAGTGGAATTTGTGCATCGTCAGATAAATTATCCATGAGTAATACTTATTTTTAAAGAGTTTATTTTCTTCATAAGTACTATATTAGAATAATAGGGCAAAAAGACAACTCTCGAGAGCAGATTCATGTTTCGGGTCACGTATTGAATCTGATTCCTACTAAGTCTTAACCAAGTACATATAAAATCTCACGTATGATTTAATAATACTTAAATATTCGAGTGGTATTTTTCCTAAAAAATGGTACTTAAGAACTCGTGGATTCGTGAAGAGTGGCGGAAGTGCATTTTGCATCCGTTCACAAGTGGACGTGTTTATCAACACGTAGGAGCAGTTATGGGTGTTTTGGTGATAACTGATAAATAAACATTGGCGGCCCAAGTGGGTTTATACTTCATTGAAATTTCCCTTTCCCTTTATTTTATTAAAATACGGTGTAAGATTTGGTTTTATTACTTAAAAATAAAAGTCGAATTCGTTAGTCTTCTTCACTTAAGTATTTTATATTAAGAAAACCACATATGAAACTAATGCTCTACAGTTTAATAAAAGGTTTATGCATAGATGTGTATAATCCCGCAAGGCAGATCTCTGGCAGAGGTACATATATTGTAGACCCAATACCTAGAACTACAACTTGACAAATTTTAAACTTGGAATTCTGGTACTAAACTGAAAAGACGAGAAACTGCTCGCCGATTCAGACTTCTTCACTTATTGGAGAAACGGTCTAACTATGAAGGACCGTGTTTCCCTTAACAATCCTCCTCCATTCAGCACGATACTCTGATGCGCTTCTCCATCCAACCTCTCCCATGAGGCTGTCAGCCTCGACATCCTCCAGCCGTAGTAGTCTTGGTCTGCCTCGTCTTTTCTTTTCATTCGGGTGTCCTTACATTATATGTTTTGAAGTTCTTCCTTGATCCATCCGTTGTACATATCCCCTGATATTGGGAGGAAGAGAATACCATATATTATTTGAACAGGTTATAAAGAATTTTGGAAATATGCAGATCTATGGAAAGGTACCAGGTCAGATCTTGTTGGCTGGGAATGAATAGAGGACTTGAACTGGAAGAGATGGTAACAAATAAAGGTATTGGGTGTTAATTATTATTATTTGGTAAAAGAATGTGCCGAGGAACTATTGTCTACGGGAGGAGGGATGAGCTATCTTAACTTTACATAGAAATGGAGAACCTGGAAACGTCTCAGTTGCAATTCTTATAACACTAATTCTTATAACTATTCTACTGAGAGGCCAACATTAAGCACACAGCCATAGTCAAGATGGGAGAATATGCGGTAGGTTACTTGGAGTGTAAATGTGGATTCGAGCAGGAGATGAGGGATTATACGAAAGAGTTCAAGGATGAAAATTGAATGCCGTGAGATGCGGAAAATATGGTCATTCCATGAGAGATATTGGTCAAAGTTATATCTAAGTTTTTAAGAGAGAAGAAGAATGTAATAGGTTTGCCTTTTAGGAATAGGCTAGGAATGTGAAGAGTAGATCTCAGAAGAGTTTAGGAAGCAAAGACAATAGCCTGAGCGTTTAGGCATAATCCGTTTAAGTCTGCCCATTCACTAATCTGAATGGGAAAACGCTGCATATAAATCAGAAGAAGAAAAGGATAAGTATATATGGGAATTATCGGCATAAAGATTATGGGAACAATTTAGAATTGATTTAAGGAAGTCCTTAATAAAGGAATTGAAAAAGAGGAGATATGATATATCACCCGTAGGGCCCATCATTTTTCGACCAAGCTGTGCATTATATTGTGCTATGCATCATTTAAAGAAACATGGCGATGTTTCAACTAAACGATTCTCAATCCAAATGATGTATTTAAAATTTATTTTTACGTTCCCCACAGTGTGGAATAACAGTATTTACGCGAATTAACAAACGGGTTGGGGTGATTTGTAAAGTATTGAGTTTTTTTTTTTATAAGAAAAATCAGAATTATGAAATAGAAAAAGAATTTACCTCAGAACCCACCGAAAAATATGGGTTAACAACGTTTAAAATGTACATTTTATATTTTTATTGCTTTAATTGTTATTACCAAGATTAATCAAGAGATAACTGGCATGTTAGACGCACTGAGGCTCTTCAAAAATACTGAGAATATCAGGGTTTAAAGATTGATACGTAATATAAACAGCGGAGTGGCTCAGTGGTAGAGTGCTGAGTTGCCATGTCGAAGGTCCTCGGTTCAAATCCCGCTGAGGGCAGATTTCATTTAATCTTTTAGCGGTCAGAGATGTATCTTATAGGATCTATGACTCTCCTGGGTCTCACCCATTCTCTTTAAAGTGTTTACCTAAAATTGGGGGTAAATCTAAGGAGAAATCACCTCCCTGCACAGCAATCCCCTGAAAACCAACCATTGTCCAAGAAACAGTACAGTCCCTAGCAAGTACTCAAACTCAGACCCTACACGGGTTGTAGTGGGACAGGCTGTTTATTTTTACAACGTAATATATATATATGATGTAAGTGGTAATTGTTTGATGATGAGGTCGGGTGACTTCGTTATCTTTCAAGTTTAATTTATTTTAGTTGAGCATTGAAGATCATGACAAGAAACAACGAATTGTGAAATATTAATAATTTTAATATTTTTTAATTTAAATACATCAACACCTGTAAAACATAACATTGGCAATCACTGGATTACCAGTAAAAATCAGAAATAAATAAAGTAATAGATTAGATTGATAAAAATGCAGAAATGCACGAGATTCGAAGCATTTTATAAGGTAATAGAAAATTATATAAAGTCTCTCATTAGTAGTTACTTTTATTAGACTCCATCTGAGTTAATAATTTAGGAATTAAATAATCAAATGCTGCCATAATATAGTTCGTACACGATTTTCAAGTTCATATAGTAATTTCAAACAGTCTGCGACTCTGAATTCACATCAATGGAGTGTGGTTTGGAAAGTTGTCATCTCAGCCACATGTGTTGATAAAGGAATGTAGAAGTAGCAGGAAACTATCAGAAGCCTCAATTATTTAATCAACTAATCAATTTAATTAATCAAATTCATTACGCTTGATAGATTTACGAAGAATCATTGCCCTTATGACAAACGTTAAATCGAATCAATTTCGGGGAACACTTCTGCCTCTTGAACTGCTAACTGATTCACTACGTGACCCTAAACATGAATTCCTTCTCGAGTGTTGTCATTTTGCTTAATTATTATAATAAGCTACTTATGAAAAAATGTTTTTAAAATAATCTTTACTCGCAGAAGGCTATATTAGTTTTAACTTCGGTTTTTCGCTTATTAGTTGCAACTAATGATTCAATAATTTTTGAATTTATGACACCGGGCGAGAATGTCCAGAGTGAACCTGCCTGCTTGATACGAGTAACAATATTCCGCAGGTTGTAGCTTCGAGTTGAGTCACTAGTTGTGACTGTTAATTCTTTCATTTTTAATATGCTTCAAAAATACAAGTTATCGTGAACTTAAGTATGGAAAATAGAATTTAATTATGGGAAAAGAGTTGATTTCGGTAATCATTTTTCTTTCAAACGAATGAAAAGTTAAAACTTGTTGTGACCCAACTTGAAGCGACAACCTGCGAAATAATTAACCGATACTAAATAGATAGCACTGAGCGGCAGGAACAAACCTGAAGAATAAATAGAAATGAGTTTTAGGTGGTTATGACTTAAATTATAGCTCACTATTTTAATAGAAAATAAATCTATTCAATGAACAAATTACAACATTTTAGTCATTTCAAAAGGACCAATTGCATTTTCAGTTATAGAATATTAAATAAAAAATAAAAAAGTTTTTGAAAACAAAAAGTAAACTTATTACTAAGGTTTATGATTCTTCAATTTTTCTTTTTAATGGAGCCCCCAAAAGAAAATCTTTAAAAAAAATTCTTTTGTTAAGACCATTTCAAACTTATCATGACGTTGAAGCCCTATACCTTTTTTGCTATCACATATTCCCCTATGTCAATGCGGTTAATTTTTAAAATTCTTATGGGAAGATCCCTAACTTACAACGAATATCCCAGCTATCCGTACATTGTGAATGAAAACCATAATTTGGATTTAAGAACTTCACAAAGATTATTCGTTAGAGAAAAAATTTGAGGTCAGGTCCTGTTGAATTTTTGCTGGATGACGATCTTTTTACTAACACCCATAGTATTACTAGACAACCTATCAACATTGGTCCTGATATTCTCAGACTATACTACCGGGTATTTCTGTGGCTATTCTTACATTTTCCTTACAGATGACTAATAATATTGACATTAGACATAGCTTAATGAAGAATAAATTAGCTTCCATGATGTCGCCAAAATATGCTTCAAATGTAAATTAATCAATTACTGTGGAAAAAAATTGTAACGTAAAGAAAACAGCTCATCTTAACGGGGTTACTTTACTTTTTAAAAAATGTTCACATTTCAAGTCATTGAACATTAAAAAAAGAGTATAATTTTTTTTTTCTTGAACGTTCATTGAAATCGTTCAATATCAACTCTCTAAACATCTTCAATATATTTAAAGTATAATAACATTAATAGCGGAAGTGCGATAACTTATTGTGAGTAAAAATTTTACTTTTTAATGTAAGATATTCATTAAATAAAAAAAAAATAGATTTCATGGATTTCAGTTGTGATATTTTTATACAAACGATATTTTTTAAACGAACTTAGGAAATAGATACCCACTCTCCGGCAGCTACTCTTTTCCATTAGTTCAATAGCACTTAAGCCTGTTTGCCGTCGCCCATCGCATTAATCTCCTCATATGTCAAAAGCAGTCTTTAAAATCAACCGAATTAAACTTTTAACAATTGAGATTGGACCCATAATTATCGCTATGATAATCATTGAATGTTTAATGTTACTAAAAATGGAGTATTAATTCTAGGACTATGCATATCCTTTAAGAATACCAAAGCTTTAATTTGAAAAAATAGGTTTCTGGCCAGAAGGGATTCACTTTGTATTGTATATAGATGTAGATGTGTGTCATTTACACAATAGTATAAAGTATATATCAAAGAAACAAAAAACATTATCTACCCCAGCTATGGTGTCCTTTCACAGTATTTGGATTGCAGGGTTACAGGATACTTGAATGTTGGAGATTTTCCTTGGATGTCCTAGTAAGAATTATGAAAATTAACCATATTGACATAAGCCGAATAGATGATACAAAAACATCTACGGAGCTCCAACGTTACGATAAATGTGAAGTAGATAGTTTAAACAAGAGATTTATTTTTAAAAGCTCTAGTATTTTCACATCTTGAAATTTTTCTTATTCACTCATTTGTTACTTCATTTTATTTATTTTTCTGACATCCCTTTACAATATTTAATTATATCCCTGGCTTGACATAATGTTAAATAAGTTTTTAATTTAATAAGGAAGAAAAAAACAAATTCCATTCAAAAATTGTTATTAAAAACTAACAATTGATTAAAAAAACGTTTCGACACTTATTTAAGTTTTTAAAATATTTTCCAAATATTATTTTCTACTTTTGGAAGTTCATGGATTGGCAATACTTATTAACTTTTTAAAGAATATTCTATAACTGAAAATAGAAAGTAGTTTGGTCCTTTTGAATGGATTAAAAACTTCATATTTTTTTAAAGTCAATCTAACTGCATCAATAGGTTTCTTTTCTGTTGAAATACTGAACCATGATCTCATCTGTAATCACCTAAAACTCATTTCCTCATCTATTCTTTATAAAGCCATTCCCTACTTTAATACTATCTGATCAAAGTTTATAATAAGCCAGCAGGAGCACTTTCTCTTCTCGTTTCATTAATTCATAATTGCTGGATCATTAGTTGCAATTAGTAAGTATAAAACCGTCGTAAAAACTAATGATTCTTATTTATACATTCTATGAGTAATAATTATTTTTAAAATTTTTTTTCATAAGTACCTTATTACATTAATTAAGCAAAATGACAACACTTCAGATCGAATTCATGTTTAGGGTCACATAGTGAATCAGTTAGCAGTTCAAGAGACAAAAGTCTATGAGAACATTCTAGATAAGCGCAATTTTCTCATAGAATCTCGCGAATCGATTCAGTACAATTAATATGATTATTTATATCGATTGATTAACTAAGTAATTGAAGGTTCTGATGGCATCTCGCTGCTTCCACATATCTTTATTTCTACGCAGGAGGTACCCTCTGGGCATTCTCGCCTCGTGTCATTAATTCAAAAATTATTGAATCATTAGTTGCAATTAGTAAGTGGAAAACCGAAGTTAATACTAATAAATTAAAACTAATATAGCCTTCTGTTTATGAAAACATTTTTTCATAAGCAGCTTATTACAATAATTAAGCAAAATTACAACACTCGAGAAGGAATTCATGTTTAGGGTCACGTAGTGAATCAGTTAGCAGTTCAAGAGGCAGAAGTGTTCCCCGAAATTGATTCGATTTAACGTTTGTGATAAGAGCAATGATTCTTCGTAAATCTATCAAGTGTAATGAATTTGATTAATTAAATAATTGAGGCTTTTGATGGTTTCCTGCTACTTCCAAATACCTTTAGCAACGCATGTGGCTGATGACTACCTTTCCTAACCACGTGTGGCCACGCTCCATTGATGGGAAATCTCAGGATCGCTGACTGCTTAAAATTACTATATGCACTTGAAAATCGTGTACGATCTATATTATGACAGCATTTTATTATTTCATTGCTAAATTATTAACTCAGAAGGAGGCTAAAAAAAAACACTATTACTGATAGACTTATTATTATACAATTTTTTATTATCATAGCAACTACTTCCAACAGATGTAATGTTCTGTATTTTCCACATATTCTAATAACCTAAACGCGATTAATTAATTTATTTCCGATTTTTATAAGTAATCAAGTGATTTTCAATGTATTTAATCTAGGTGTTGGATGTACAAAGTAAAAAAATAAAAAGCAAATTTCATAATTAATTGTTTATTTATGTTCTTTAACGCTCAACTAAAATAAATGATAAAAAAGACTTGAAAGAGGATGTAAGTCAGGTGATTGGATCATCAAACAATTACAACTTACGACATATGTATTACGTAATACACTTACATAATTCTTTACGCATATCGTATACATGGAGTGTAACTTCATAATTTTTTTATTAAATTGAAACAAGTTTCCTACACTTGTCTCGATCTGGGAATGTATTAATAATCAATTTTAAAACTTATGATTTATATTCTAATATTGGAAATGCTTTTACATGCCAGTTATCTGTTGATTGTTCTTGGCAACAACTATTAAAGCAAATAAAATGTACATTCTATGTATTAACCCATTCAAGATGAAGAGCTTTTTAAACACGGTTCTGCGGATCGACCTGTTTTTTTTATAACATTTCTTATCTTAAATTTTTAAAAATCTTGTTTACTATACAAAAAAACATTAACAAATAAACGGAACATTTCCTTCCTCATATATACATAAGGTCAACTATTATTTTTTCAGATAAGCGTTTATTGTCTGATTTAATCTGTTTCGGATTTGGAAGAGACGAACTATTAAAACTTTCTTGACTATGCAGTTCTGAGCAGAAGTTGTGCCCAAATTAAAGATCAGCTGCGGGACATGTCTCCTAGTCTTGTGTCAACCCCCGCCGATCATACTAGCCCTGAAGAAGACCTGCAATGTGGGTCGAAACGTTGGCTTACCAACAAACAGTTCTCCCAATATATGAGAATTTTCTTGACCTCCACCCGGACCATTTTCTTCTTAATAATAATAATATTATTTATATTTGTATTTTAATAATATTATATTATATTATTTATAGTATAATAATACAATTAATATATTATTTAAAATCAAAATATATCATTAACATAGAGAAACATTAAGTTAAAAAAATAGTGCGATGGCATAAACTGCGTTTAACAATGAATAACATAATAAATACAATGCATAGTTCAGCTGGAAAAGAGTAAGCCCCACTGGGGATATCTCGCATTTCTCTTTTTTTCAATTCCTATATTTACGAACTCCATAAATCAATTCTACATTGTTCCCATCCTCTTTAAGCCGATAATTGCTAAATATATTTATCTTTTTAATCCCCTGTTAAAAAATTCAACTTCCCAGTTAAAGCATCATTTTTACCATATTTCCCACATCTCTCGGTATTCATTGTTTATCCTTTAACTCTTTCATCGTATTCTTCGTATTTTACCCAAATCCACACATAGGCTCTTTGTCACTAACCACATATTCCACCATCTTGACCACAGTTGTGAGTCGTGTGATGACCTATAGGTAAGTCTCAGGGACAGATTGAGAAGAATTATGAATAGTTTTGTTAGATTTGTAACTGGGATTACGAGAAGTAACTCCGGTTTTCCATCACTAGTTGGAATGGTTCTTTCCTTCCTTCCGTCGACAATATTTACTCGGGATATTACTTACATTCCTTTAATAAGTAATTAAAAATGAATGGCCTTATTATGTCTACTATCCGCTCATATTCAAGTCCTGTATTCACTCCCATACCACAAGATCCCGTTCCTTTGATCTTTAAACACCTTTCCATAGATCTGCATATTCCCAATATTCCATTATACCCCATTCTTCTGCTCCTTGGAATGCACTTCCTCCCTTATCAATTTTTAAAACATTCCAAATCAAAATTCTGTTCTTATCCTAAATAAATGCTGATTTAATATATGAAATATCTGGTGTATATTTTATTTCAAATTTTATAAAGCTCGTCTTTGGTTTCTACGTATAGATGATTCTCATATTTAAAAAAAATGTATTTACCTTTTTTTTGGTTGTTGACTGTGACTGTTGTATAATACAGACGGAAGCCTCCGGATATATGTTTACAAGTAAACTTTACTATTATGGAAAAGATTTTGTAAAATTGGGAGCGGGGTAGCACAGAGGGGAGAGCGCTGAGTTGCTAAGACGTCTGTTGCAGTTAATAACACAGGCCAACGATGAAAAAACTTTTGTTCTGAAAATACCTTATTCCTATAGTTTTTAGGGTGCTGAATCCAAATATGATATTAAAAAAGCTGTATCACCCACAATTTCTCCACATTTTATAGTTAATTTATTAAATTAAGCGATTTTTAAAGAATTGAACAGCTTTAATATTTAAAATAAATAACTGGAAAACTAGGTCTATTGGTGTGGATGAAGTTGGTAGCACTGCTGAAACACATTTGCTGCCCAAAAAAGGTTGATTATTTTTTTCTGTTAACAGCTGATGTTTTGTTTACTGTCAACCTAACCTCCCTTTCACGTTCCCTGTACATGTGCTCAGTACAATGTCTAATATTCTTCTTCTTCTTTAATGGCACTACAACCCGCGGGGGGTCAAGGCCTCCTGCAACAGACCTTGACCAGAACCAGCGACGCCGTCTGCCCGACGGAATTTGGAACGTCCAACTGGTCTTGTACCAGGGATCTGTTCGTTGAGGAGCTTCTTAGAAATTTGGTCATCCTTCATCCTCGCCACATGTCCAGCCCAACGCAATCTCCCCACTTTTATAAATCTGACCAGGTCGGCTTCTTGGTACAACATTTGTAGTTCCGCATTGGTCCTTAGTCTCCATTCTTGATTTATACATACTGGTACAAATATTCTTCGGAGGATGCGCCGCTCGAACCTTAGTAAAGCCAGCTCTTGATTCTTGGATAGTGTCCAGCATTCGGAGCCGTAGGTGACGACAGACCTTATTAGTGTCTTGTAGAGCTGTAATTCAGTCATTCTAGACAGAGATTTGCTCTTCAATGTGATGTGCTGCTGAAGTCCAAAATAACACCTGTCAGCAGCCACTAATATTCTGTCTATCTCCAGCTGCATATCATTGTTTGCATTTACCAGCGTCCCTACGTAGACAAATTCATCTACCCGTTCTATTATAAATTCTACAATTTGGACCTCAACTCCTCTTCTCGCTGCGCCTCGACACCCCGCCATCATGTATTTTGTTTTTATCCTGGTGTGTTTTTTGTTTTTTTGTTCTGATGTGTTTCTATGTGTTTTTTGTTGTTATCCTGGTTTCCAACCAGACCTATCTTTGCTGCGGCTTCTTTAAGAGCAATAAAAGCCTCCCTTATGGCTACAAATGGCCTACCTATAATATCTACATCGTCAGCAAAGCCCTGGATTTGTGTAGTCTTGTTGATAATGGTGGCTCCCACATATACTCCAGATCTCTTCACTGCAATCTCAAATGCAAAGTTAAATAGGAACCATGCCAGAAGTTTCCATGCTTTTCAGAAGCTAAACTAAAAGAAGACGTCTTTGTCGGACCTGGCATTAGAAAAATGATGTTTGATGTTAACTTTGAATCCACAATGACCTTAAATGAGAAAGAGGCATGGGTATCATTCAAGCAAGTCTTTACAAAGTTCTTGGGAAATGAAAAAGACCCAGAGTATATTTTTATTGTAGCTAACATGTTACAGAAGTTTAAAAAGTTAGGATGTTTGATGACCCTGAAAGTTCACTTTATGAACAGCGACCTTGATTATTTCCCGGAAAATTTGGGAGATGTTAGTGAGGAGCAATGTGAGCGTTTTCACCAGGGCGTTAAAGTGATGGAAATACGCTACCTGGGCCACTGGAACGCCAACATGATGGGGGACTACTGTTGGCCACTTCACCTAGAAGTTCAACCAGCGACTCATCGTAGAAAAAGCTACACAAGAAGCTTCAAAGAAAAAAGAGAAAGAAAATATAGTCCAATTCCAGTTGACAATGCTGTATAAGCACATTATATCACTGTTTTATGTAGCCACTGTAAATACAAACCAGGCTTAAACCGTATAGGGGTTTATATTATATAATACAAAGCATATTGGTGGAAAACTATGGGTGATACAAAAAAACTAAGGCCAGATTTAGATTCAGCTCATAAAAATGTATAATGATCAACTATTAAAGTTAAACAAGTTTTCAAAAAAATTGTTTTGTTGACCTGTGTTATTCAAACTGTTGTCTGTGGGACATGGCGACCCTCTAGGAACTTACACTATAAAGTAAGTACCCTTCATTAGGGGAATGCTTAGTGATTGAGCGAGGTTTCGGCTAAATCAAATCTCAGTACAACCGTTGGCTAACCCTAAATAGTACTAACTCAACCATGTACTGAGGCCTATATTTTTTTTCTTAGGCAAATAAGACTAATTTATTCCTACATTAGGCACCTGATATTTTAATTCTTTGTTGTTTAACTGTCTAAAATAACTCTATTTCCCTACTTGCTCAGATCTTTAGTAAAGCTCTGCAGATTCCCACTACACATCACATGGCCGTGAAAGAGTTTGTTGCCTTGTGTTCGTCTATCAAAGATAACCGCCCTAAATCGCATAGTGTGCCAGATTATGCCGATTTCTTGGAGGTCTAGAACTATCTTAAACACAATCCACTATCATTTCCACTCCAGCCATGTTGGCATGTTACCCTTAAAGCTACGCCTCTAACATTTTCTTTAAGGGTGTGAAACGAGCTGGTGCACAGAGTTTTTATTTTATTTCTTTTTATTGGCTACAAAAATTAATGAGGCACATTTTTCAATGTAATCTCATTTATTAACTAAATCAGTTAGTGAATCAATACAGACAATCAATTCTAATTGAATGCGAACTTTTGATGTGCCTTACTTTCACAGGCAAAAAATATAAATACTATAAAAAAAAAAGATTTAAAAAAACAAAATTTTCCACCTCTTCAGGAATAATTGTGGGAATGTTTGAAACAGAGATTTAACTGTCTCAAAGGGGAAATATGTGGACAACTTTTATCTTGTACACATCTACATGACAATACCAAGGATATGTATATTTTCCTACCTTACTACGCATACAGGACGAGTGATCTGTAGGGTAATAATAATCTTATTTATACGAAATTCTGATATAATGTAATATTACATACATAAAGCTGTAATTTATAACCTAGGATTAGTACCTTACTTCGAGTTTTAAATCAAATTTGTTAAAAAAATCTTTATTGAGTTATACAGTTTACATTTATCTTATGTTCCTTTTATGTTAATAGGAATATGGTACATAATGTTGACAACAAGCTATAAGCTATTTATAGTTTAATAGGTGCAATTTACATATAAAATATTTAATTAAGAGACATTTTATATATATATATATATATATATATATATATATATATATATATATATATATGTATATATATATATATATATATGTATATATATATATATTTATTTATTTATTTATATATTTAATAATATAACAGATATATTTTAAATTATATTTATCAAAAAATATCTTACTCATTTTAATAACAACTATTATTGCTGGAAACAAAAATAACCTTTATAAAAATTAGTATTAATGTGTGTGTGTGTGTGTGTTTATATTTGTTACACATTTAACAATAATTGGCAGATACATCATCTAACACAATTAGTTTGATTGACAAAATTACAACTTGATCGATTTAAGTTAAAAAAATTGGGTTCAGTTGTGAATAATATTTAATTACTAAGGCGGAGTTGATTGTAATCTCCAGTATAACTTCGAGCGCTGTCAGGAACATAACTGAAAGTAGAAATAAAAAAATATATATATAATTAATTGAAAATCTCATTGTGTCAATAAATCTTTATCAACAATAATTTTTGAACAATTGATTAATTTTAGAAAATAAATTTGAGGTTTTTAAAGATTTTCAAGCGATTTCCAATGAAAATAATAATTAATGTAACATTGGACCTACCATCCAGTAACATTCTCAATGCCGTCACAGGCTGATATCTCTTCATTGAATGCTTTGTCTTTTGGACACCTAAACAATCTAGGGCGATCCTTTTCACAAACAAAGAATGCTTGGCAATCAGAGGGCGATCTATGGTATGTATGACCGCCTGGAAACCCAAAAGTGGGATGGTAGGTTACGGGGCAGGAAAATCCTAGGAAACCTGTAAAAAATAAACATTATATATATTATTTTCTTTTGTAAACGTAATATTTATCTTTAATTGGTAGTTCAACTTATACAAGTTAATCAAATTTCTTTCTATTACAACTTTTATATTTAAGGATGGCATTGACTTTTTTTTTTAACAGTGCTACAACCTGATTGCAGGTCTTGGCTTCCTCCAACCGTCACATTCTTGTGCCAACACCATCCAGTTCCTATCTCCAAGGATATTTCTTGCATTGCCAGCCACACCATCAGACCACCTCAGCTTGGGCCTCTCTCTTCTTCTGTTTCCATCCTGGGAATATGCCCTGGATATCTTAAGACACTCAACTTCATTATTCTTACAGCATCAAGATCTTTGTAGCTACTCTATATTTGTTGGTTCGAGCGTCGCATCCACTCATCACCACTCATCACCAACCATTAAACCTTCAAAGATACGACAGAGAACCTGTCTTCCAAAATCAGTAGTTCCCATTCCTCTTGAAGTTGTCCAACACTCAGAACCATATAGAAGTATGAGCGGCTCCAATGTTTTATAGAGACGGAGCTTGGTCTGTCTTGAAAGTATCCCCCTACTTAGCTGTTTCCTCAATCCATAATCGCATCTGTTGGCAGCTGTAATTCTTCTTCCTATCTCTGTATCTGGGTTAATGCCCTGAGTGACAGTATGTAATTAGTCAATGTGAACCATTGACTAATTACTAATCCAAAATTGTTTATATCAAAAGGAGTAATTTCATTATTGTGTTCTAAAAATATCAAGATTGTGTTTATTTTTGCTGTCTCCTTTTGTTTACAAAATCATTAATTAATATTCAAATCAACTAAAAACATTTGGATTGAGTGGGAGTATAATTATAATGATGATAATAAATGGTGATTTAAACAACATTGTAAAAAACCTTAATTTATTAAATAAATATATTGTAAATCATTTGAATCAATCAGAAAAATGTGAATAATCATAGCCATGAAATATATTACATTGATAATGAATGATTGGGGATGCTAATTTAAGTATTATTTCACTTAACATAAACTGAAATTGTACTGCCTTCATTCCAGACTCTGAATATGACTAAATAAGCTCAACTTCTGTGAAAATATTGATCCAAGGGCTGTATATCAATAGAAAATTAAATTTCTCTCGAGGCATTTCATGATAATAATAACAATCTTTTATTAATTAAATTAATAAGTTATTTTACACTTCTAACAAGAGGTTCTGGAGAATCAAATTATCTTAGCACCCTATAAGCGGCAGGTTCTTTGAATCACTAATAATTTCATATTTCTTTCTTCATTATGTCATTATGCTATATTCAGGATTTGGCAAAAGAAAATTTCAATCATAAGGGTATTACTTCCCAAATTCTAATATTTAAGAGAATCACAGTATAGCAGTATCGCAATTGTTAATCGAGGCAACAATTATAAAGTAATTTGCTAATTAATTAATGGAACAATTAATATATATGTAATTGCAATCTGAATCTGAAATTATAATTATGTTTTCACCAATTAATTGAAATAACCAGTTAAAATACTACTATATAACTGACTTTTCGAAATTAAGGTAGTGGAAAGTGAGCTATTGTAGAAAATCTTTTCATTTCATTTTAATTTTTTCAGTTTTTCATCATTGTTTTTATTAATGTGTTGAGATTTTTCATTTTGATGGTATTGATGATTTAATATTTCAGTACTGGGTATGTACTTATCCATACATTAAGGTATAAGAATGTAGAAGGTATCTAGAAAATCCATTATTGAAGCACTAAATTCTTTTAACGGAAGTGCCAAATAGTTCTTTTCTGGGATACTATTACATTCGTGTAAGGGGTGACCTGTGGTCTAGTGGTTAGCGTAACAAACTACTAATCCCAAGATCGCGGGTGCGTAGCCCGGCAGGTGGCCCTAGGATTTTTTAAAGGGAGTAAAAAATCCTTAGTTACGCCGTCCTTTGGAAGGGACGTTAAACGGGGGTCCCGAGCCTGTATGATGTCAGGTACTCGTTAAAAATCCCTATCCTAATTAAACCTGGATAGGCAAAATTTAGAGCTCCCACTGTAGCATCGTCTGATTAGCCATAGCAGCATAAAGTGACATTAAATGAACAAACAACAAAAACAAACAAACATTCGTGTAATAACCATAAAAAATTTAAACCATGTTCAACCAGATTGTCAATTTTGATCTTCAGTGTCAGTAGGGGCATTGGAATACAAACATGATTCAATAATAAAAAAAGATATGTTGGACTTTGATTTGCTAGGCTTTTAATATCAGCCAAGGATGTTGTACAGTTAAGATATCACATATACCAGTCCTACAACAAATAACCCCATTTATTCCTACAATCATATTTTCCATACGTAACTTAAACCTTTTCAGGTAAAATTAGGATAGGGATTTTAATGAGTACCTAACATCACACTGGCTCAGGACCATCATTTTTGTTACCTCTAAAGGACAGTATAACCAAGGATTTTTTATACTCTTTAAAAAATCCTTAGGCTATCTGTCGCTCTGAGAACCCATGATCTTGAGTATAGAATGTTGTTATGCTAACCACTACACCACAGGTGATCCAAGCAGATCTAGGTTTTACTTATGCTATGCTTCTTAGTTATAATTAAGCAGTTGTGCCTCTAATATAAATTACTAAGTGGTTATTAATACTATTACTAAGTGGTTCTTAATACTATTACTAAGTGGTACCCATTTCCATAACAGTAAATTAAATTTTTTTTTAATGAAAAAAATCATTGTTTCTGAGACCTTAGGTTCTTAGGAGTCAAATATCCTTTATTAATGTCTAAGTGATTGAGATCTTATTAGAATCGAACTATTCTTTTTCCTAGATGAGGTATCAAGAACACCTTTCATGGTTTCCTCTTCTCACAGCCCTATATTTATTATAACTTATATGATATTCAATATATTTTTATATAATATATATCTCTTGTTGTATTCCTCCCTATCTTTATTGTCCACCAATTAGTACTTGTTATTTCAATACTTGTATACCAATACTTGTATTTTAACTTGAATATTTACCCATTTTATTTTAGTTCTTATCTTTATTAACTTGTTCTTTATATGTTATTATCCTTTAATTTCAACATGTCCTGTTCTGTTTTATTATTATTTTAATCTCTATTATGTATTTCACTACCTTCCTGTCACTTGGTTATTAATACTATACACTCATTCATTTTAATCTTTATTATGTATTTTCCATACTTAGAAAAAAAATTTAATTTTACAATTTTTT
Source organism: Troilus luridus (assembly GCA_964056705.1). Classification (NCBI taxonomy): domain Eukaryota; kingdom Metazoa; phylum Arthropoda; class Insecta; order Hemiptera; family Pentatomidae; genus Troilus; species Troilus luridus. Next base: position 82,312,584 of record OZ057412.1, read on the forward strand.
AATTTTCAATTGTCTGTATTTTGCATATTCAGCCCTGAAGAAGACCTACAAAGTAGGTCGAAACGTTGGCTACTGAATAAATATTTCTAGATATTCAGAGAAATTTATTGACCTCTACCGGAACCATTTTCTTCCACATATTTCATCAAGGTCAAGTATGTTCATTCAAAATTTCTTTATATACTTTATTATATTACTTTATTTAAAAGTAACATGCGGAGTAGTTTTGTTATTTCTTGATAACAATAAAGCAATAATTTTCTGTGATGTTCCCACAAGTTTCCTCTGTTTACCAAGCAAACCAATAAAGAGGAAACACTGGATGAACACAACTATATAATCTTGTTGCATTACTATTTAACTTAGTAGAAAGTATATTACTGATATTTAATCTCTAATTGGGTTTTTAAGAAGTCCTATGATCATGTTAGTGTACTAGGGCAGAGTAAAAAATATTACTCTTGAGGGCAACTATTTCTTGATTTATGATTTGTTGAATAAAAGAAAATAGCAACAAATATTTATTCTGGGACTTAGTCTCTAAAGGATAGCAATGTAGTGTTACAAAAAAACAATGCTCCAAGTCAGAAAGAACAATAGCATTTAATATTTCTGTCTTCAAACATTGTAGGGCAAAGAAAAAGGTAAACAATTGTGGCTTCAAATAAAATAGACAAGTCTCTGTAAATATAAAACAAAATTTTCAATAATATTAAATAGTTAATTAAGAATTTTATTCTCTGATTTAGAATAAAATAACAATAACATTTAACTAGAAAAAATACAACACTTAGAATTTTTTTAATTTTCTAAATCAACTTTTAAAATTAGAAAAAAATATTATTCAACTGAGAAAAGCATTGCAGTCAAAGCATTTTCTTTTAAATAATAAATATAGTTTATTGTAAATAAAACAATTCTCAATTTATAATTGAAATAGTAATGGTTGAAGAAGTGGTTAGAAACTGAACTTTTTATTTCTTCATTGGATGCTAATGTATCAAATGCCATTTATTAATAATTTTTCAGACAAATGAAAGATCAACAATTTTACTTTTATTAAACATAACTTCCATTTGCTTCAATACATTTCTCTCAACATCTATTCCATTCCTAGTATTTTCCCAAACATTTTGCTTTGGATCAATAAACTCTAAAAACAAAAACTTTAAATATTTTTCATTTTGGAATATATTGAGATTAATATCGGTGTTGTGATAGAACTTCGATGTTAACTGAAAAATATATAATCAGGCCTTCTCGTTAGGAACTATGGGTTCTTTTTCGATACAAGGCTTGAAAGTTTTTCTTTCAACTTTTCTTTTCTGTCTATTGCTAAGAAGTAAGGGACTTATTCAATGATCTCACCAATTTCTAAGGAAATTTAATAAATTATTTAATTTGTACAATTGCACTAACCGCATATTTCTAAACATTGATGTCCACATATACCCAAATATAAATTCAGATCAGCATAATGTGCATTATTTCTTAAATTCAATTGATGACAAGAAAATCTTGAATAAAAATACTATATTTATACCCTTTAGTTTTTAAGCTTGCTTCCAAATCAATTCCTTACAATCCTCCGAAAAGCAACAGGCTTCACTACCTTCTAAAAAAGAACTAAGAATGCAGCATTATCTAGTCATCTCATATTGTTTAAACTATACATTAGCTGAAATATTATTATTAAGTAGTTTATTAGTACAATTAGTTAATAAATACTGATAACTGATTTTTTTTTTTCTTCATAGTATAAACCATGAATATAAAAATAATTTTAGTTGGACAGGCACATTATTTAGTTGCTTGTCCATTATTTTAACATAATATGGATTTATTTTAATTTTAATTTTAAATTATTCATTATACAGTTTATACAGCTGACATCCCAACTCATCCTAATACTATCCTTACCACGTATGCTGATGATACATGTGTATTATCTGTCAACACCAATCCAATTATTGCATCCCAAAGCCTCCAATCCCATATCACTGATCTTGAAGAATGGTGTCAAAACTGGAGAATTAAAATAAACTCTCAAAAATCGCATCAAATCACTTTTACCTTACGTCGTAAACCAATGACTTCCTGCCCTTCAGTATCCTTTAATAATATCCCACTGGTGCCTGTAGAACAGATCCGATACTTAGGGTTGCATCTTGACAAACGATTAACCTGGAATCCTCATACGAGACTGAAAAGACAAGAAACCGCTCGACGTTTCAGGCTACTTCAACACTTACTAGACAAACGCTCTAAGCTCCCAATTAATTACAAAAGACTCATTTACATGACCATCATACGACCTATTTGGACCTACGGAGTAGAGCTTTGGGGCTCCACTAAGCCATCGAATTCCTCTCGTATCCAATCCCTACGATCCAAAATCCTTAATGCTCCTTATTTTGTTAAGAATAAAACCATCAATAACGACCTTAATGTCCCATTTGTTGCTGATTTGGCCCGAACCCGCTATCTATCCTTTCATAACAAACTTCATTTCCACTCAAACCCTCTGGTTTTAAACCTAGCTTCCTCTTCAACTCCCGATAATCCTCCGAGGCGTCTGAAAAGAAGATGGCCCCGTGACTTCTTAGTTGAACTTGTGATTTGAGTACTACCAGTGGGTAGTTTCTCTACTTGTCATTTTCACATGTCATTTTGTATCGCTTAGCCCATTTACTAGATTTTTTTTTTTTTATACAGTTGTAAATATCAATAAATAAATTAAAAAAAAAAAAAAAAATTATTCATTATTTCCTTCTACTCAATTCTAAGGCATAGATTTAATGATCAAGTTTTCTGATAATTATGATGAAATTATTCATTTGTGATTTCCAGGTGAGTGCACTGACTTAACATATGATGATAGGGATGTTATTATAATTAAAATCTCAATATATCATATATTTGTTACAACTATGAGTAAATGAATATGTTATTTACCCTCAGCATTACACGTTGGCACCAGATCTGGCCAGTCACACTGCAAGGTTTCTTCATTGAATGCGAGACCCTCAGGACAATTGAAAACGAATCCTCTACCATTGACACAATTCATGTACTGGCCACAGTTATAGGCATCTCCTAGTCGGAGGAGCCCGAATTGTCTGGGACAATCAGCTGTTGGCTGTGGTGTTTCTGCAATGCATAAAAGAATAAAGAATTTTTTAAAGATAAAATAAATGTATAAAAAAATAACTAAAACAGTCAATCAAAGTATCATCAATACTAAAGTGATAGAGTATGGCATCTTTGCATCATGTTTGCAGTTATAACCATGAAGGTATTCCTAAATTACAATTGGAACTATCACATTTTTCAAATTATCACACTATGGAACTTTCAGTTTTATACTTCTCTCTTGAAGTAATTATTATTAATCAGTCAATCCTTTAATTGTTCAATTTTACTTTGATTTATTTATTGATTAAAATGTATTGTTTAAAACTATTTATTTTATTTGGAAATCTCTTTCAATTACAATTTGTTGCAAGTATTATCTCTACCACATGATTCCGTAACCAAACTTTATCGCCAAAATCCCTTTAACAGGATCAAAAGTTTAGTCATCACAAAATTTCTTACATTTTTTGCCCGAGCAAATTTCTCTGAACTCACATGCTTAACGAAAGCATTCCTCTTTGAATGTAAAACCCATATACTTGGTTTTACCCAATTATCATTTTTTTCAATGTTTTATCCATTCTCATCCATCAACAGGAATGTCCTTGATAAAATTCCTGTCTATTCTACCAATAAATACAAATGGTTTGAAATCACACCAACATACTAATTGTTTACCCCAATTATCACAAATGTTAAGGAATTTTTCATGGAAATTACCTATTCCTCTGTCCTGCCTCCCAAAGCTAATGACTCATCTGAGGTTGAATTTCTTATTAGTAAATTAAAACTATGAAAATTTCCAGGAAATGATCTTACATCAAAGATCCCTCAACAATTTCCAAAAAAAAAATTACATTCTTCGCCTATACACTGTATCCTCCACACAACCCCTCTCCTCTCTAATGTGTAAACAGCTTATTAATCATTTATTCAAAATGTCAATCCTTCATGTCTAATCTCTCAGATTTTCTCAGATTATTTAATAACATTAATGATATCAATAATATTTAACTAAATTTTTTTCAGTTGGATAGAAATTAATTAATTTCAATTAATCAGCAAATAGAACTAGTGCAGCACTCTATGTTTGTCAGGTGGCATCATTCAGGTGTTGTACTTCAACCAAAATTTGATTTGATCCAATCCAGAATTGAAAAAAAATATGTATCATTTTCTGGAAGAAAAAAAAGTATTTCAGTTATAACTGATTACAATATTTAATTCCATTTTAACTATTAACTCATCGCTCTACTTCATAAAAATGATTTTAGTTTCCGTGTAATAATTTACTTTATATATAGGGTACTTTCTGTGCCCCTAGGGGTGGACCAAACTCTTTGTTCTTATTGTATAATTGTTCAAATCATTTGAAATCCTATTATTGTATAAATGTTATAGAGCATATATTTTGGTTTATTGGAGGTAAAAAAATTCAAACGTTTCTTCCCAATTAATTCAGTTTTTACACATAAGGTGGGATAATACAAATGAATTAATTGGGAAAAATATGAGTCGCTCATTTCCAAATCGTCCTTTATCCAATTTTTTCGAAAATAAGTTACTGTCAGAATGACAATCTATATAGTTTTTCCTATCAAATTAACTAAATATTTAGTTACAACACGTCCTTTAAACCATTTAAAACAAATCTCAAAGTTGTGAGAAATTTGTGTTTGCTTTCTAAACGTCCTTTATCCAATCCAATATGGGCACCACCTAACATGCATTATTTTGTTTTCAAATCGTCCTCTACCCCACATTGTAATAAATGGATGTATTAAATTTTGTTTTAAAAATGTCTCTTATGCCAAATGTAGTTGAGTAATATTTTCCTGTGTAATACTAATTTATACTTCTTTGTACAATATTTCAAAGCTGAAATTTGTTGTAGTAGACGTTCTGATCAGCTTGAAATAAAATCACACTACTTTTTACGAAAGGTTATGTTTTTATGCACCTTTGAAATTGATGGTTACTATACTGTTTTCCGTACCATAGTGATGAGTATTTTTAAGATTTTTCATAAGTGTGCACTCTCTTTTTAAAGCCAGTATTTAGCTAATTACTATTTTAATAGTTCAAGTTGTGAATTTAAGCAACAACAGTTCTTAATTATATTCATTCATGATGGACATAAATGGGATAGAACTTCAGACTGTTGATGAGGAGGCAATGTAAGCTCCAAGAGTGACTTCATGTGATAAAAATAAAGCTAGGAAGAGGATTAAGGATCCAAGTATGTGGAAAAAGTATATTAAAAAAATGAAATTGTATGTGTCTAAGACTCTTCCTGGCTTACCTCAGTGTCGTCATTCAGACCGTGTTTTTAAGTGTAATGAACTAACTATGCTAGATATCAGAAAGTTTCACAAAGGGTTTTATGACAATAAAAATAAAGTTGATCAAGAAAATTACTTAATTAAATACACAATCAGCGAAACCCCAAACCGAAAGAGAGTACCTGCTAATCAGCGTAAGGAAACTACGGAAAACTGGAACAAATATTTAATCCCACATTCAATATCAGGACAAACTTCTCTAGTCCAGTTATGTAAAAAGGTCTATTGTGGTATAATTAATATAAGTGAAAAAAGATCACAACGAGTGTGCAAGCGTCATTTTATTACGAGAAAGTTAGCATCAGAAAATAGGGGCGGTGACCACAAAGCTCAGTTGTTTAAACCCAAAAGACATGCTGTAAAGTCGTTTATTGAAAATCTTCGGCCAATTGAAAACCATTATTGCAGAAATGCTAATATGACAAGACAGTACTTTGCTAGTCACCTTTCGATAAGCAAATTCCATAAAGCATAGAATAGTACTGTTGCATCAGAACTCCAGGTTCCCTATTCATATTTTTACGATATTTTCGTCAAAGATTATGATTTGAGCTTTGGTTCTCCAGCAGTAGATAAGTATTCAAAATGTATTCAGTTTCAACTAAGGCTGCAAAGTGGCGACAAATCTGTGGAATCGGAATACAATCTTCACAGAAAAAGAGCAGACTGTTTCTTTGAACAGCTCAGGTCACAAAACCAAGATGAAATTACTCTGATCTTCCTTATTATTCAGAATATCAGTACTATTAGGCTTTTTGCAGATGGGTGTGGCGGCGGCGGCGGCGGCCAAAACAGTGCAATGATATGCATGCTTCAGTATTGGCTTGTAATGAAAGCATCAGAAAATGTTAAGAAACTTACGATTATTTTGACCTTTCCTGAACCGGGGCATTCTTATATGCCAACAGAACGGGTTTTCAGTAGAATAGAAGAAGAGATACAAAAAAGAGACACAATCATCAAGCCTGAAAACTACATTGAAATTTTCAAAAACTGTGAAAATCCAGAAATTGATACTGTGCCGTCAGATGATGAAAACGAAGGTGGACTTATGGAGGACGCCAAAGAATTTTAAAAGAAATTTACATTCAGGACTATTCCCTTCAATTACAACCATTTTGAGAAGTTTATATTATTTCATAATAGTTTTATTATTTTAAGGTTTGACAACAATGAACCTGTTTTTGTGAAGTTAAATTTTATTATTCAAACTGTCCCTTTTCCTTTATTTTTAGATTCAAATCGTCTCTTATCCATCTTTTGGTTCCAAAACAACCTTTATCCAAAAAAAAATTTTTAATAACTAAATTACAATGTAAGATATCATTCTTGAATAAAAAACAAATAAATCCATCATTTTTTTTTTAATTTAAGGAAACTATTTCCAAATTGGTATGACCTAATTTAAATTCATAGGCTTTAATTCGTTGTTTGCCAAAACTTTCATCTTATGGATGAAGGACGATTTGGGAAATGAGCGACTCATATGAAATATTCCATGGTGATCACACTAAATATTTTTTTATAGAATGTATAATTACAATGTAAAATAATAATAACACTGTTCTGCAAAAAAAAACTTTTCTCCCCTCCCTTGAACAATTTTGCCTGTTTCTCATGTTTTCAGGTGTGCTGAGTCCGAATCCGAACTCAGAAAAATTCTATCACCCTCTGATTTTGAGAGAAAAGAGGTGAAACTTGGAAAAAATGAAAAATTGTATTTGAAAATTATTGTCTTTATTATAACAGATTTTTTTTCTTTTTCAACGATAAAATATAATTAATTGAATCCTGCATGCTATCAGGTATAATACTAGATATGACACAACTCAAAAAATATACACACATTGTCAATGAGTAGTTTTTTTTCTTTTGTACTCTTCCTCCTCTGTCTCCCGCTGCAGTGTCCAGCAGTAACCCGCCAGCATCTTCTCATTCCATTTGCCAGAATATCTTTTTTCCATTCTGGATATGTCTTGGTGGAATCGTTCTCCATGTTCGTCCGAAACTGCACCCAAATTTGGGGCGAAAAAGTCTAGGTGACTATGCAGGAAATGTATTTTTAAGGACATATTGCATCCCAATGCTTTATATGAAGTAAGCAGTTCTTGGACTATTTTTCGGTAGTCTCTAGATTTTTTGTTTCCCAAAAACTTAGCACATACCTCTCGAAAAGCAATCCAAGCCTTTTTCTCAGTAGTATTTAACTTTGCTGTTGAATACTGCTGTTAAAACCTAAAGATCCAGGTAGAGACCAAATCCCTGCCTCAAGCTCAAAAACTGAAAAAACACTTTTAGACATATTTCTTTAACCACTTGTAATATTCCCATCAATTTTTTTTCGTTCAAATATACTTCATTGCGCTCAAAATCATCGGGCTTTTGAATTTTTTCACTATGTTTTGATGCCGAAAAAAAATTCGTCAAATCCACAAAAAACTCACCTTTTTGGATAAAAACCTAGAATTTCTTAGGAAACTGTGCGTGATAGACAAAATCTGACTTCAAATTCGTGTTCAGCACATCTGATAACAGTAAGAAAGCATGTTTTGGTTTGAAGGAGGATTTTCGTGCAGAACAGTGTAATTTATCCCCAATATTATTATTATGGGATAACGACTTTTTTTTTAGCCCACATTATATTGAAGTAAAAAATAGAATATGAACTACAGAATACATGTGAAATATAGTGATGCAAGTTGACCAAGGAGATATACAATTAAATGAACACTTTGATAATACGTAAAATGGGAGTAACCCTCTAGTAAAATACAAAACATTTTTGAATTATTTTAGAAAGATGAAAACCTTCCGTTTCAAAACCGAATGTTTCTTAGAAATCATTTAAAAGTCTAAGTTCTTGATGGGTGATGTTATTACAAGTCTTTTAGCCGTCTTACACTCGCAACAGTTTTACATCCAACCGTTACAAACATTAAAATTCTGCGTACAAATCAATCCTCAATCTTGGAAAACTCTCACAAAAGCAACTACCATCGTGAAACTTGTCCTCACAGCCACCATTTTGTTCTGCTTTGTATTCAATTGCAAAATTATTATTAACTAGAATCAGGACTGACTCACTCAGTTAAGCAAACTAGACTGTCGTCAAGGGCGGAATTTTTAAAAATGTTTTTGAAGCGCCATTTGCGATTAGCTCACAGCGTAACTTTCCCTTTTAGCGGGTTAAAAAGGTTAAGGCGAGGGAGTCTTCGAAGGAAGGCTTATTAGTCACGATGAGCCAACTTTTTCTGCGCTACGTCTTCCTCACGATACATTCCGTCTTTTATTTAAAATACCAATATAAAGTGGTATTTTAAATAGAAGTCAGAAGTTAACAGAAAAGAATTTTTGTCCCCGCTGATAGTTCCAAAACTTATTGGCATAAAACACAAATTCATCGATAAATATCTAAAATAAAAGCGTTTAATGATTAATAGCGGGGCGACCTGTGGTGTACTGGTTAGCATAACAGCCTACTAATCCCAAAATCGCGGGTTCGTAGCCCGGCAGGTGGCCCTAGGATTTCTTGAAGGGAGTAAAAAGTCCTTGGTTATGTCTTCCTTCGGAAGGAAAATTAAACGGGGGGGGGCTAGTAATAATTTCGGAAAAATTTACAACAAAAAAGTCTTTATCATTAACTTCTGTACCATCACATTCTTTCATCTCGTGTTCTAAAGTGGGGTGAATATTTTTTGCTGATGCCTCGACTCACATAAGCCTGCTTTTAATGAGGTACTGTTGGTAATTATCCCACTGCAGATGATGTCCTCTTATTATATTCATATTACGATGAGTTAAACATTTAAACAAACAAAAGCTTAAAAAAAACATCCTGTAATTATCTAAACATTACTTCAGAACAAAAACTGATTTGATAAAATTTCTTTACTTTGCATATTTAATTTTCCTATGTTTCTTTATTCATTATTAAGAGAGTTTTATTCTCTCTAATACAAAAAGCTGATCCAGATTAACTCTACATGCACTCAAGGTATTACAAATAACTAATCCAGTCTAACTCTACATGTACTCAAAGTATTGCAAACAACTCACCCAGACTAACTCAACATGTACTTACGGATAGCAGGCCTGCCGGTACAGTCGACTTCCTGAGGGTAGAGACAGGGGTATCCCTTGGTCTCTGGAGAGAAGACGAGGCCGTCGGGGCAGACAGCGGGTGTCGGGGTCCCGTTGATGCAGTCCGTGTAGGCATCGCACTGCTGCGGATCTGCGACTCTTCCGGTGCACTGGCTCTGCACCTCATCTACAATTTGTTGTACGAAAATAAATATTTCATAGAACATCTGGACTCTTATGCTAGTTATGTAGTAGTTTTTGAAGTCGTTAGAGCTCATTCCAGTTAATAATTTTCTTGTTTTAAACTTTATACTGTTACTGGTCACTTGAAATGGAATATTATTTTAGGCATTTAAAATATTTAAGAGCAGTGTTTAAAAAAAAGTGCAACATTTGATAAAAATGACGGAAATGATTAAAGAAGGGAAATCAATATAGACGGTACCATTATCAGTAACTTTAGAAGCACATAGACAAATTACAGAAAAGAAAAGAAAACGAAGAATTCAGTCTATGGACACCTACAAATGTTAACCCAAACAAAATGACAAAATGAGCACTGACCTGTCTTTAAAAAATGTGTGTGTCAGCTCCGACGTACGAATGGAGTTTACTCATAAAGAACTAGTATTGTGTATGTAAAAACAGGATAAATGAAAGCATTTTAAAAAATAATCAAAGCATATATATATTTATTCATAATATTTACATCATTCCAATGAAATATACGTCATAAACTATTTCATATAACAACGTAGAAGATCAATAAATCGCTAAATTATAATATCAATATTTAATACAATATAAATATAATATAAAATAAATAAAATAATACGAAGGCAACAACTCCAGGCAATGTTATAAATTTATAAATGTATAAGCCGTTATACAACCTCCACTTTTCTATACAAAATTTTTTCCTATCTCTAATCTTCCTTCCTGATCATTTATACGATTGATATAAAGTTTTTTATTTATGTTTATTTTTATAAATAATTTGATTTCCATGTTTAACCACCCGTCACGATGAAGCCCTCGTTAATGAACTCCATTAATTGACTTCCAAAATAAGAAGGAATAAATGGAACATCAAATAAATAATTTAACTTTCAGATAGAAAGAGGTATGGCACAAAAAAATAAATGGATAAATTAATAAATTATTAACAAAGCATAAATTATAATAATGTCTACAAAGTTTAGTTTAATTTTGTTACATGTTTCCTAAGGGTTAGAAAAAAATAAGTGTATCAATTTCTCAATAAATGGTAAAGAATTTAGTCAGACCTGAAACTAAATTTTTAAACCTCCCGCAATATAATACAGTGTTTATCTAGATCGTTAGAATTGCAAACTTTGGGCACGTGAACCAACAGTACTGTACGAGGGCCTATTGATCCGTACTTGTAGTAATAAGAGATTGTCATCCATAGCTAACCAGAATTGGAATGTCAAGATTTATTTTTGAAGATAAAAAATAAAATTTTAAGATTGTTATAAATCATCTTCTTAAATTTATAATTTATAAAATTATAAAATTTTCTATTCTCAAAAAGAAGTAATACATAGAAACAATGTTCTCATGAATACATACTTATTCCATCCTTGGTTTCCGGATTACTCTTGAAAAACTCCTACCTAAATATTTTTTTCAGTGTGAGAGCAGTAGATAGCTACTATTATACAATTAAAATGCCAGGCATAAGAGCGGAATAGCTACGTATTTAGAGCTCTGACTTGTTGTGTTGAAGGTCTCGGGTTCATATCATATATCGGATCCATATAAAGATAAATTTTTTAATTTTATAACAGCCATAGATAGACCCTGTGGGATCTGTAGACCTTCCTAGGGCTAACCCTGTCTCTTTAAAGTGGTTACCCTAAATTAGGTTGAAAGCCTGGCGTTTGAGCCCAAATCACCTCGTTGGCATAGAAACAATTCAATCTTAAACCATGTGCTGGACCCATTTTACCTCCTCATTGGTTTTCTTGTCACAGGGCTTTTATAATTAACAGGCTTTAGATGGTGAGGATAGGAAAAATAACTTTATGAAATAATTTCTACTTTTATAACATTGATAGGGAACTGAATAAAGTATGACATTTATTCGACGTTCGACATTTATTTAAAATTTTTGAAATAAATTTATTTACGGAAGTAAGTGAATATCATAATGGTTTGCACCAGTTTTTTACATATGATAGAAACGATACTGAAAATAAGTTTTCGTGCTTCCAAACGCCAACGTCCTTGATAAGATAAGGTACACCTAGAAATATAAAGATCCAGTAAAAATTATTTTAAAACTGTAGATTTTTTCTTATTACCAGAAAATAAATTTCAAATATTTAAAAAAATTCATTTCAGTTACCTGATTTTCAGGGAAGCAATAGATTGCTCTCTGGCATCGGGTTTAAAAATAAATTTTTGAAAAGATATAATAAAAATAAAGAACTTTTTTTTGGTGTTGATTATCATTTTCATAAGAGGGCCTGATGAAACTCTAAAAATTCCCCGCAATTATTTTTTTTTAGGCTCGGAATTCAGCGTGTTAGATATGATTGATTGGCAGATAATTATACGTCATTGAAATATTCACTTAATCAAGAGACTGATTTAAAAATTGTATAAGCGAGAGGTAGTCTTGTTTTAAAGAAAGGCTTTTAGCTTTGTTTCTCGAAAGCAAGTAGATGATTTGAAGTAATTTTTATTCTCAAAAATGCTTACCACATCATTTTTCTAGAAACAGATCTTTTCTTTCATAGAAGTTTGTGACTATATAAAGACCAAAACAATGTTTTGCAGTTAGCGAAAATCAGAAACAACAGCGTTCGAAAATTTTATTTCCTAAGCGAATCCGTAAAAATAAAGTTCCCCATCTCATTGGAAATTCCAAGGCTAGAGTTCAAGTACGGAATATATATTCCCGATGGTTAATATCTATTAAAGTTCATTCTGGTATTCTAAATACTCTAGAACTTAGACGGTGGTGTAAACTTGCTAGTTATGTAAACTAAAGCAAGGTTGGCAGATATTACTCAATTAAAATTAAATTTAAAGTATATGCAAAAAGAATTTATCAAAATTCAAATTATGATAAATAGCACGACGTTCGTATGCATTCGGACATATTTTGATAAGGAAACCAGAACACTATTAAACAAGAATTTTTGAAGTTTTTAAAACGGTTTAGATATATTTTAAGTATTTTCTTTATTTGAAATTTTGGTATCGATTTTTAGAAATTTTTATAAGTTCTTTTTTCAATTAAATGGAAAAATCAGTTTTCAACATTTGAGTGTTTGCTACTCTTAAACTAGGTCAGAGTTAAGAACAGTGTTGCGATTGTATTCAATTACGGGTTGCATAAAACGAAGTAGTTTAACCGACGATCTTAAATTAATTTAAAGTACAAGATGGTTTTGGCCGAAATAACATTAACAATTTTGTCACAAGGTTTATATCATTCTTCTCACCTAAATATAAAATCAGGCTAATCACTGATTTCCAAACGTATAATAGCCTTACAAAATATATATTAATTAAATAGCTTGAATATTGGATTACGTACATTATACGGACATACACAAAAATTGACTATTCAGTCATCGTCAAGCATTAACGAAAATTAAAAGATACAATTTATGTAGTATAAAATATGTTGGATCTACTAGCATATATGGTACTGTTATATCAATATAATGTTGTTATTCTTTGTGTTAGCAGAGTACAAAGAAATAAGAGTAATGACTTTTTTTTTAAGAATGCTTGATCAGATATTAATTTTTTTGTTTGTCTTTAATAGTTCATAGTTACAAGCACTGACCAGCACTACATAAAAAAAATCTTTTTTGTATGTGCAAAGATGAACAAATAAATAACGAAACGTGTACATTTATTTAAACCAAAATGAATGAATGCTAGTTGACACCTTACTTCAAGGCTTCATAACTAATATGTCAATCAGAGGTAAAATTAAAAGAAAATTAAACTGGTACGAATTGAATATTATTTAAGTGAGACAAATTATTGAAGCTATTTATGACATCCAGCATTTAATGAACTTTATTTTTCGGCTTCGATAGGGTTTACTCATTATATATATTAAAATACTAGCAACACTGAATATAATAAATCCATGTTTTATTGTGAATTGAAAAGAATACTCTTTAGAGTGGGAAAAGGTGACCTGTCAGAGTTCCTTTATCAACGTGAATTTGTGAGTAAATATTATTTAATTTTTTTTAAACCTGCACCACTACAACGTATGAATGGTCTTGGGTTCAGTACATAATGGAGACTGTCCTACTTTTTACAATCAGTTGTGCAGAGATGTGGTTAGTCCTTGATAACGTACAACCTACCCCCCTATTTGGGTATCCACTTTATAGAGGCTGAGTGAGCTCCAGGAGGACCCTAGATCCCGAATGGTCAATCCCCGGCTGATAACAGATTAAACAAAATCTTTCATTAGCCGGATTTGAGCCCAGGACCTTCGGCACAGCAACTCAGCGCTCTATCACTGTGCCACTCCACTCCTACTTATTATTTAATTAATCAATAATTCTCTGATCACTACTTGAAGAATATAGATTGAATTAAAATAAAAACAAAAATTTCTATATTGTCTTTAGATTATAGGGAAGTAAATAATCCAGTAGACAACCTTAGAATGGAACACGTTATTACGGTCCTTTTGAAATACTACTGATAGAAGATAAAGGACCGTGAGGAATAAAGACTGTAATTTATTGTGAAGAGCGTACGAGAGTTCTTGATGAACTTTGAGTACCCTGGCATTAAGCTGTTAGCTTCGCTGAGCTGCAGCTCAAGATCTCTTAGGTAATCAGATTCACCGCAAGTATCATTATGATATAACTTGATAAATTGCCTGCATATTCTGACTACTTGTTAGTTTGTATGATGTTATATTAATTTAATAGAATATAACTGTATAGAATAGAAGAAAAAAAACCTGTACCACTACAGCCCATGGACGGGTCTGGGGTTAAGTAAATGGTAGAGACTGGTTCAAGGACAATGGTTGTGCAGGTTCACGCTCAACCGCCAGATTTTTCCCCATATATTGGGTACCCACTATATATGGGCTGGGTGAGCCTTATTATGGGTCCTAGACCACATAGGATCCATCTCCGGCTACTAACAGAATAAATTAATGCCTGCAGCGGGAATTGAACCAGGATTTTGGGCATGGCAACTCAGTGAGCCACTCCGCTCCCTAGAATAGAAAAGTAACTTTATTCTGGGACTAAGTATTTTTAGAAAAACAAGCATGAACTGAAAAATAAACTAAATATATATCCAAAAGGCTACATTGCAGAAATTGTAAACTTATTACTACATTGCAAACTTATTTATAAATACTTTATGTCACTCATAAAAATAAGTTTGTCATATTTAGTGTTTTTTTTACTGCAGCCCCAGACTATCTATATCCCACACTATATGAACTTACGTTCAATTTTTTTGAAATGTTAAATCTTAAATTTACAGAAACTGCAATTTTTTCTAAACCATTTATAACAAGTATTTTTAGCTTTCGTAACTGAAAAAATAAAATTTTAAATATTTGGAGATAGTTACAATATACTATAATGGTAGGGATAATTAAAATATTGGCAGTAGTTCCGCAGGTTGTCGCTTCGAGCTAAGTCACAACAAGTTTTAAACTATCATTCCTTTCCTTTTTAAGATTCTCGTAAATTAAAATAATCGTGAGCTTAAGTGTGAAGCAATGAACATTTAAACATACATGTATAATTATCTATACTTCGAATTGTTAGTTGAAACATCCATTCCTTTATGGAATAACTACCGAAGTATACTCATTTTCCATAATTCCAATCTTTTTTCGTGCTAAAACTCACGATTATTTCTATATTCGAGAATATTAAAAAGAGAACTAATGAAAGGTTAAAACTTGTTTAAAATTATTGGTATTCCGGTCAAAATTGTTGAGAAATTTTAGATTTTGTCATTCCCCCAATAAATTGATGTGTAATGTTTATGGGATGAAGAGAAAGTTAAGGATTCCACTAGTCGCCTAAACTGAACAAAACAACTTCAATCAACTGTACTGCGTCCTGTGAAACAGGTCTATACTTCAATCAACAAAATATGCAGCACCCATATAGTTCGTTTTCATTTTTTCTTTAATTGTATAATAGTAATGAAGGATAAAAAGAATTTGGTAAAAAAAGTAAGTAAGTAATACACCATAGTCGCTAAAACATTCATTACAGTTGTCAAGCGTAAGCCTTAGTAATGCAGTCTGGCGATTTAGAATTGATTAAATAATAAACCATAAAAGCTATTATAATAATAAAAACATAGTATAAAGCTATGTTATTTTAAGCAATTGTTGCGAATACTTATTTAAATTAATTTGTGATTTTATTAAAAATAAACCTGTGACCTAATCAAGTTACTGGTTAAAATTTGTGATTTTGACACTATCTAAGGTAATAAAATATGTAGTTACAGACGATTTAGCAAACATATATGATCTCTACTTCGAAATGTTAGTTGAAACATTTATTTCTTCATGGAATGATTACTGAAACATTACCCATAATTTCATTCTCTTTTCCATACTAACGCTCACGATAACTTGTATTTATGTAAAATATTAAAAATGAAACGAATAAATAGTTGCAATCAGTTATAACTCAACTCGAAGCGACAACCTGCGAATCAGATACCAATATTATACAGGTATATATATTATTTACTTATTAATGGGCTCTTGAAGAACCTTGGGCTCTGCTAATATCTTGCGCCATTCGCCTCTGTCCACCGTGAGGCGCCTTTAGCGGTTTATCCCGATCGCTTTCAGGTCACCCTACACATCGTCGAGCCATCTGAGACGGGGCCTCCCTCTTAATCTCGAACCCTCATTCGGTATCTCATACATCATCCTTCTTGGAATTCTCTTTGGGTCCATCCTCTCCACATGCCCCAACCATCGTAGTCTTTTGAGCTGGATGACTTTTATTATATAACTCCGCCAGTGAGATTAGCTTAGCTAGGACCGCGGCCAGTACCAAGCCTGGACAAAGGAGGAGGGTTGAGGTGAGTCTGACAAGCTCACCCAGTAAAAAGATGGTCAATAAAAAACTGCTAATGTTTTGTTAATATATATTGGTGTCTACTTATCTTGACTGTCATGGAAAAGGACAACTTACAAGTGTCATTTTATATTTATTTGTGTGTGCTATTTAATGTTTTTACTAATAGCTCATTTTTTCACTGTTAGGACATGAGTATGAGACTAACCTAGAAGTTCTCGAAACGTCTTCTAAAGAAGTTTAAAGAAGATAACTTCTTAAATTGACTTGACTACATTAGTACTACAGAAGCAGCAGGTGACACAACTGTAATTGCTTAAGCAATGCTGTCATCTCTACGCGGCATCAGATCACTGCCTACTTCATAATTCATGCCGAGACTCAGGAACCGAATGATCATCTCGCCTTTGTAGGCAAATATGTGGTTTCGTCACCTGTATCATCTTAAAAACTGTTATATTCAAATGGCGAAAAATCATAAAATTTGTTTTTATTAATAACAATAATTCTATACAATGATTTAGTGGCGATCCCTTGACCAACTTTCATGAGTAATTGGTATTGATAAAGATAAAGATAAAAAGGTGGAAAGATAACGGAAACTTCCTAGAAAAATAAGGAATTCCAATTCCGATTCTTAAATTTAAAATTCTCATTTCTAATTTATCATTTTTAAAAACAAAAGTTAAAAAAAATATACGAGTATATTGATATTATTGAGTAAATCATAAGAAAGTTTATGCAGAATTAAAAAATAACCGTTTATTGTCGTTTCTCAAAAAAATATTATTTTTATTATTATAAGACTATTTTTTGAAAATTTCTTCAACGAATGAGACCGAACAATATAAATACAAATAAAACCATAAGTTATATTTTAAAGTTTACTTGTATTTAAGGGATAATAGAGATGTATTATTAAGTGAGTGAAAAGTGCAGCACAAAACCAAAAAATAAATTACAAATTTTAAATATAAAAACTATATTCGCTTGAAAATTATTTATTTATTTATAAATTTGTTATTCAAATTGTTCCAAAGCACTATACAACGGCATAGGCGTGAGGGTTGCTTGTGTTCAGAACAAATGATGCAACAACTAAAGAATAAGAACGAAAAATTAATAATAAATAAATTGAGTGTTGAGAACATTACCAGGAATATAGGTTCTGATTGTAAATAAACAATATCATGTTTTAAGTTTTGTTGATTTTGAAGGATATAATATTAAGTATTTAAGTATTGTATGAATACTATTATCGATGTTGTTAAATGAAATCGAGGGAAGGTTGTGTTTAAAATTGATTTTCAATTAAATATTTTAAAACAAACTTTTGTAATATGCTAATAATAATATGTTTTTAAAGAAGTGAAAGAAAAATTCAATCACTTATTAGCATGATTTAAAAAACATCATGGAAATGAAAAAAAAAAACAGGACGTACATGGATCTTTTGGCGGAATATAGCAACTACCGATTCATTGTGTTTCAGTGAGAATTAAAAACTAAAATATACCAGAGAAAATATAGGATTTCATGATGCAACCGCTGATGGTTTTAATAAAACTTTTCATTAATGGGTAGTGAATTACAGAGTTAACAACCGGTGGACGACTTGTAAGAAAGATATAGATTTATTGAGATATTGAACCGATATAAGATGGATATGCAGGCGACATTCTTTCTAATGTGAACTAACCAGGTGATTTGCTAGCAACCATCATTATAAATTATTGACTATTTACAACATATAACTTAGAGACTACTCACATACTAACTAACATGACATACTAACTTACATCTCCTCTCTAATCTCCTCCATTCTGCTCCCTACCTATTCTTTCTTATCTTAGAGCTGAAATATATATACATATAAAAGAATAGTGGAGCCCAATGAAGTTTACGTTGCTGACAACAAGGAAGCATTGATGAAACTTCCTTGTTACAACACCATTTTAAAAAACAATTTACATTAAGCCATTGACCGAATACTCAGGAAAAACACACAACTCTCATTCAATAATATCCTGGCTCTTCATCAGGGGCATATTAAACATGGTCTTGCTGTTTAGTTACATTTGAAACCTTTAAAAATAAAAACATCTTACTTGTTTTGTTGATCTTGAATTGTTCAGCTGTGGATCGTGTCAATTTATTGGTATTTTCTGAATATAAATTCATGCTTTAGATCATGAGACTCACAATCAGTCTTACATTACTAAAGAACGTATTTTTAAACTTGAAGGTAGCGACTGGAAAGAGTATTAAACAGATACGTATTTGTATAAGCGAATCTCTGGGCGAAGAGTAAATGGATTGATCAGCCTTTTATTTAGGAGTTGTCTTATTCCTGAACTTTTCTATTATGTCTTAAGCCATGGTACTGACTTTATCTGTCTCACCAAGGTTAAGACAAATTTTCTAAATTTTGCGTCCGTCATGGATAAAAAATCTGTAGTTATTTAACTTCTTGTTTGGTCCTGTGAATTTTTAAAGTCTACTTAGAACACCTTATGTGCAACGTGTCTCTCTTTCAGACTATTCTTTCAACTTCCTTTTGGCGACATTTTGAGACTATATTGTTCTCAAAATCAAACGTTATAAGTTAAAAGTCCAAAGGAAGTTAAAAGAATAGACTGAATTTAAAGAATGAAAAGTAATAATAATTATATACAGAGAGAGAGAGAGAGAGAGAGAGAGAGAGAGAGAGAGAGAGAGAGAGAGAGGGAGAGAGAGAGAGAGAGAGTGAGAGAGAGCAATATGGTTAGAGGAGATAAAAGTAGTGACGGTGAAGTAGACTTAAATTTAGTATTTTTTTCCGGAACTACTGAATATCAGCCGAATATTTAAATTTTAAAATTAACCTGCAATGAAAAGAAACATTAAAATATCTCAATTCTGTAGAAAATTCCAAAGCTAGAGATAAATCAATAGATAAACTGATGATTCGTTTCATGAACAAAATGCTTATGAATGATTCCATAAATTTTCTTTAGAAATATCTTTTCTTTCGCTTATTATTATTATTCATCGTATTTCTGTATTTTTAAGTAATTATTCCATTGCTATTGATTTGCCGCTATTGAAACAAAAAGATATTAATATTCGCAAGATTTCCTTATACGAATATAATTAAAAAAATCATTAGATGATTAACTGACGTATAATTGTTAGTAAGATATCCTGTATAGTAAGATATCGACGAGATTCTGTTTTTGTAAATATGGTAACTAAACCATACGAATTTGATATTGATATCGATATATAACATGATACCTAAGAGCGCGCTTACCTTGGAGGCAGCAGAGCACGAAGAGCGCAGCTGTCAGAGATGCGAAGGGATACATAGGAAGTAGAACCGTACACTAAACTGAGACTTACTCAATTTTTGAGGGGGGGGGGCAAGGTGAATCCTTATTGCGCAATATTTAAGAGAAGCCTTGGCATTAGTACCTCGCAGGAGAAGAAGAAGAAGAGAGTCCTGGGAAATAGTTTGTTATCCTTTGATTCATCGGACCTCTCTTCCATATAAAGATCATCTTTTCAATAGACAAGCCTTGTTAGGCGTTAGTAATCTTCACATAGCTAATTATGCAAAGGCAGCTTTGTTCAATGCCATTAGGAATCTACTAGGACATACGCTCTTACGCAAAGACTAGAAGGTTAATATCTGTTAACTCTATGAAACTTATAATGAAACCGTGTAACTGGCCAAGCTAAGTCCAGTGTGTGGCCGAAAAAAACTTGTAAGAATCTCCTTACACGTTTTACTGTTCTTCTCTAGCAAAATCATTGCGTAGTAATAGTTGGAAGAGACTCTCTTTCTAGTAACTTTGGAACTTTGGTTTAAATTACAAGGAAGAAAAATCACAATAACTTTTGCGATGATAAATTGATTTATCTAAATTTAATAAAGTTAAATATGATTTTTCGTTTATTTTATTTCATTACTTTTTATATAAAATCATGCGCTTTAAATAAAGACGTTTATATCCGTCAATCTTCACCAAATTTGCCTGCATTATCTTGATGGTCCTGAAGTTTGTTTCCTCTTCTTTCAGAGGAGGAATTTCTGTGCCTTATCCGTTTCGGACATTGGCTATTAACATGGCTATCTTAATTTTGTCGGCGGCAGTTATAAATATTTTGACAGTTGTGAGACCTAACCATTGCCTCAAATTATGCAGCCAGGACTCCCTCTTCCTTCCTGGTCCTGCTATATCAGTACAAGATTAACAAAGCATAATAAATAAACAAAGCTTAATAACTAAAGTTCCAAAGTTGGCCTCAACCGGCTTTAAAATAGTTACTGAATTACTCATTACTCGGTTTTCACAAATAAGTGGCTAATGGCCGAAATCTAGTAATCTTCCATTTTGCCGTTTACCGGGGACCCGGAGCTTAAACAACCAGCTTATATAATCTGCGATAAAGACTCATTTTAATTAAAAAGTGTATAATAAATAATCGGTTTATATCCTCTGTCAATTTTAACGTTATTGAACCAAACGAAAAATTAAATGCGCAAAAATGAATAGGGATACCACTTATTTTGCTGTATTTACTTTGCCTAGCATTTTAATATTATTTGTATTAGATAAAACATTTATATTTATTAGAGATTATTCTACATTAAATATTAATGGAGTTATTAAATATATAATAATACAAGCGGTAGGTAATGTATTTACAACAAAATTAGCAACATCCCTATTCATTTTTACCGAGTATATTTTCTGATGACAAGGAGACATTATCGAATCAACGGCAATATTATATCATGAACTTAAAACAAAATTCATAATGAGATGTCCTTATCTATTAAAAAAAAGTAAGGATTCTAGATCTCACTTCACTTTTCTACAGCTAAAATGATACATTAAAAAATCATAATAATAGGTTGGGGAAAAATAAATCCATTATTTTTCAAACCTTCATTTAAGACTTTCAAAACTTCAAAACTTTATTTAAGATGTTTCGGATTGTCCGATTTGGTTCAAATATAAAAACTCTAGTACTTGATTTTCACAATCTTCTCTTGATCCCAATTTATTATCACTCAGGAAGTCTTGCAATGTAAGAAAATGGATGTAATCGCTTGGTGCCAGGTCCGGACTATATGGTGGATGCATTAAAACTTCCCAACCAAGCTCCCGGAGTTTCTGGCGAGTCACCACAGACGTGTATGGCCTTGCGTTGTCCTGATGGAACACAACACCTCTTCTGTTGGCCAATTCTGACCATTTCTGGTCAATCGCTAAGTTCAAACGGTCCAGTTGTTGACAGTAGAGATCTGAATGCAGTGTTTGTCCGCACGGAAGCAACTCATTCCTTTCAAGTCCCACCTAATACACAGTAGATTCTTCCTATAGTCCTGGTTTGGCCACCGTTTAAGATGCTTCACCACTCTTTGACCACAATCGTTTTCGCACAATATTGTCGTAGTGACCCATTTCTCACCCCCAGTCGCAATCCGTTTAAGAAATGGGTCAATTTCATTCCGTTTGGCCAAGGCTTCGCAGATGGAAATTCGATCCATCATGTTTTTTGGTGTTAATTGGTGTGGCACCCAACCATCGAGCTTCTTTTTAAATCCAGCTTTGCGAAAATGGTTTAAACTGTTTATGGTCGATCTTTAGCTCCTGGACGATTCAACGACTACTAACATGCCGGTCAACTTCGAATATTTCTGTGATTTTATCGGAATTTTCCTGAATTGAACGGAATCGGTGAATCCAAAATTGCACGTAATTAGCTGTTACTGTATCGGCACCATAAACACCATTCACCATTTCAGAGGCCTGGCTTCCATTTTCGCCATTATCAAAGAAAAAATGTACCGAATTTTCTCATTGTTGACTTTCATTATTAACACCCTGTAACTCACAGCTGAATGGAACAAACAAAAGACAGCCAACGAATTTTGTTAGTGTGAAATGTCACCTCGACAACGAGCATAAACTTGCTATTGTTTGATCTATACTTTACGAGACATCGATCACTACAGGCATCTACCGAGAAAATAATGGATTTATTTTTCCCCAACTTATTACATGTACCATAGCAATGAAAATGATGAAATAAACATCATATTCGCTAAAAGGAAAGATGCCTGGAATATGCATTTAACAAAATCATGGATAAGAATCCATTTCACACGCTTCTCCTTCCTCCTTTTTTAATTATGATGTTTGAGTGTTCGGCCTTCAGATGTTAACATCATCTTGGCAAAGAACATTAAAACTACTTATTTTGGAGGCAAGTTAAATTAAAACAATTCCTATGTACATTTCTTCCTCTCCGAGGTCTCGCGTGAGTTACGATCCTGTTCATAGTTTTTTTAAAAGTTTTATTGTTTCATTCAACAAAGAAGCTTTGTATTCTCTATTTTCATATTAAATTGATAATTTTTTAAAGGTTTAAAAATAAGTAAGCATATTGGATTTCCTTGGAAGTTAAATGAGGCTTCTTAAGTTACACCCATTAACGTCCAATTTTACAGGAGACAAAACAAAAATCAAAACAGAAAACTGAAAATGTGAATTTCTAAGAAAACAGAATCATTTTCCAGGGCAATTATAATATTAATAAATGGGTTGTATGAGGAACTACTAGATATCTTATTATTGTGCTATCTTAAGTCTAGGGTACTCAAAAATGTGACATTCTGTGTGGATTGAAGCTTAACGATAGCTTCATACTAATTGAAATGCCTGGGAAAATACCTTTTGAATCCTTTATTTTTTTCTGTTATTGCTTTTTGGCGAATGCAGTGGGACCTCACCTTCGGGTAAAAATGCACTTAATGTGTCTATCTGTGTGTTCCGTACTGTCGATGTAAAGACTTTAGTTTTTCTAAAAAAGTAAAAAAGAAAATTTTCTGTTTTTTAACCTAGTTTTGAAACAAATCGTCACTGATAGAGGGCCATCTCAGTGATAGTTTCCCATAAAAAATAATAATAGGAAAAACTTTAATGGCGCTTGCCAAAACGGGTCTCAAATATTCCCCTCCAGGTCGTACCCCTGTGCATCGTCATTGCACTACGAGTACTGCTCATTATTCACCTTGTATTTTAGCTATAAGTGATACTCGTAGCATGCAGAGCGGCCGAATGGCAGCCTATAGCTGCAGTTGCCATCCTTTGGTACACGAGAACTCAATCCAAAGAAATCATTTATTCAACCTTTGTGAAGGTCAAATAACTACAAATCAAAGGTCACAAGCGTCATGTTAAAAGTTCTTTTTTGGAACGTTTGAGGTCGTGCTGCTAAATTTAACGAACTCCATCATCATATTAAGAATAAGGAAATTGACTTATACGCTATAGTAGACTGACAATGTTAGCCAATTTCAGAAAGATACCTTCAAAGAATTCGTTAATGGTCATCGAGAATTTTTATAAAAGCTACGTCAAGCATGATTTTACGTTTCTTCATTAACAAAATAAAGTGAGTGATAATCATAAATTCGAATCAGTTGAGCTGACATCTCTTCTTTGTGAATAACTCAACTCGCAACAAACCTTCTCCCAGCTAGCTAGGAGAAACATATGACCACAACTATATGATGTGTCCTGATCTGAAAGCTCATTGACCCTTCTTACATTTTCAGGGGTGACATCAAGACCGACAAACTCTTAGCTCATTCATTAATACACTCAAATTTGTCTTTCTAGATGTTCTATAAATATCTATGTTTTAGTATATCCTCATCATATAGTCTTTGGTTACAGAATATTGTTGATAAACACATGGTTCGAACACGTTCGAAGAGGAAAGTGGACCCAATGGAACATACTACAGTTTGACTGAAGAAGTTTGCTTTTCATCTAATCAGGTCGAAGTAACGTCCCTGAAGGGTAAAAACAGAACTGAAGAGCCATAAGCTATAATAAAAGCTGCATATATTTGTATTCCAGAGGCCAAATAAAAAAACTACCAATCTTTTAGGAATAATGTTTTAGGTGTCTCTGTTCCACCTAACATTTTAGATTAAGGTCAACAGTGAATTTTTTAATAAAAATAATATCATCAGGGAAAACGTGTTGAATGGAATTTAGGAGATCATTAAGGATGGTGTTAGTAAAGTAAGGAGTGAGAGGTTGGCCAGGGCAAATCCTTTTTCGACTATCAATGGATGATGAAATAGCCGGATTTACAACAGTGTTGCAAGGACCTGAGATTAGAGAAACTCATACTCCTCTTTGTATGAAGTTCTATCGTTGACCAATTTTTTCTAGTATAATAAGGGCTTTTTCAAATTGGATATTTGTGAATAAAATTTCTACCTCAACTTTAGTGGTCTGGAATGGTGAGTGATAACAGCAGATCGGGTAGGTGAAAGGATTTCGGATATCTTTTGGATTATTGTGGCTAAAGATTTTTAAGAAGAAGACTGAAAATTGGCTGATTTTTATTGACTGAGAATTAACTTTGGATGTTATAGGGTAAAGAGGGTTGTCGGGTTTGTGAATTTTGTAAAGTCCATAAAAACGGGTTGCTATAAAATTAATGGATATAAGATGTCTGTTGGTAGGATAAGTAAATAGTAATGATTTTTTTTTTATATGGCCATTAACTACCTCTTTTTAAAATCTCAATCATTTTATATTTAAACCTTTTTTTCATTATAAAATATTGATTCTTTTCATTCATATCTGTTCCATCTATAAAACAGTTATATTTTCTTAAGTACAGCACTGTTTATATTGTAATTCTGTTTTCTTTTCTTCTAAGATCTGATAATCAGACTGAAATTTTGTCAAAAAATAAATAAGTTTTACTTATTTGTATACAAATCATTTGTTTTTACCATTGTTATCCAAATGGCTCATTACATAAATACACAACACCAATAAGCTATAGTGGAGGGGACAACTAATTAAGAGTTTATTTGTTTATATTTATGATCAAAGTTGCTGTATTGATCTACTCCTTGATTGAGCTATACTACCAGTAGTTACCAGCAACTGAGTGACTCAAATTGTTTTCACTTGATTTTTTTTATCTGCTCTCTGATACTCACTCCTATGAAGCCTGATCCCCTTTAGTGGTTGGGAACCGCTGGTTTACAACCTTATGCCAGACCTATTTTTACTTAATATCAATGCCTGAATGCTTTTATGTGCTTATACATTCTATAACAGTCAAACAACTTTGTGTTACATTTTAATTTTTACTCATTTATGCTTTCAAATCCACTTCATGAGGAGAATCTAATCCAAAATCAAAATTAAATGGTAATCAAATATTCTATAAATAATATATTTAAAAAAAATAAATCAATGCCTCTCATCATAAGTAACATCTATCGTTGATTAATATGCCATCCAAATAATTATCATAAGCAAGTAAGTACTATTATAGTAGGCTGACCTTGTTTCCCGGTTTATTTAATTAATATATATATATATATATATATATATATATATATATATATATATATATATATATATATATATATATATATATTCTTTTATCACTTTTCCATATTATATCATACAAAGATTCTTGATAATTCCTTTATCATTATGATATACTTGAAATTTACCCATTAAATTATAAATTACAATTGATAGCATGATAATTAATTAATTAGAAAATATTTTCTAATATTTTATTATTTAATTTTCATTTGCACCTGCGCAATTGCGCATTCAGCAAATTTGATCCTAGTGTTTTTCACTTTGCTTTTCTACATGAACTTCTATATGATGATGGAGTAAAAATATCAATAGGTGAGTAGGTCTCTTGGACAATGTCTTTTTAATCTTTTCCTATCCAGTCCAGGTAACAGGGAGTAGGAAAGCGGAAGAACGAGTGAGTTTGGGTGATATTGTTTCGATGAGTGGAATGTCATGTATTTGTTATGAATATTTTGATTTTATAGTGGGAATGTTCACGTCGTTGTGTATGGTGTGATTCGAAATATACCATGGTGCATTAACAATTTTTCTGAGAATTTGGGACTTTTTTTGCTGAACCCGAAAGTTCTGCTCCATATGTCCAAATAGGTTTTAGTATACTATTATAGATAAGTCGTTTGTTCCGTAAGTCAAGTGAAGATCTGCAGTCCAGTAGATGTGATAGTTGTTTGTACCGTCTAGTCAGTTCTTGTCTTTTTAATTTTGAATGTACGTTCCATGTAAGTCTTTTGTCCAAGTATAGTCCGAGATAACGTACATAATTTTTGGAAGGTACTTCGTCGTTGTCAATTTTGACTGCTGGACACGAAGCTTTGCGTAGAGAGAAGGTTACATGGCTCGATTTTGAGGCGTTTATTCTTATTTGCCATTTATAGAACAACTTTTCTAAATCAAATAAATGATTTTGAAGAGCTATAGATGCTAGGTTTAGGTCTCTGTGAGAAGAAATAATGGCTGTATCGTCAGCGAAGGTATAGATGTTGGTGCAAGGATGCTCCGGGATATCAGAGGTGTAAACAGAATAGAGAATGGGGCTTAAAACACTGCCTTGCGGTACACCCCTGTATTGAGGAAGGAAGGAGGAAATCGAAGAGTCAACGGAAGTTCAGAAGAATCTGTCTTGGAAATAAGATTGAAGAATTAAAAAGTATGTAGGAGGTAAGTGAGGTTTTATTTTCCAGAGAAGACCCTTGTGCCAGACACTATCAAAAGCTTTTTCAATGTCAAGAAAAATATCAGAGCAATATTCTTTTTTCTCAAAAGCGATAGATATTGCATCCACGATACGATGACACTGTTGTACAGTGGAGTGATAAGAACGAAAGTCAAATTGGTGGTTCGATATCACTCCGCTATTTTCGATGATAGGCTTTATGCGATTAAGGAAGAGTTTTTCATTATATTTAATTTAGACATTATAGGGAGGAGTGCAATTGGACGATAAGATGAAGGATTAGTGACAGGTTTAGAAGGTTTAGGTATCATTTTAATTATGGAAAGTTTCCATAGGAGCGGAAAATAAGTTGTGCGCATGATTGAATTATAGATGAGGGTAAGAAAGAGAACAGCTTTTCGAGGTAAGTGGCGAAGGATGAAGGGAATGATGAGATCATAGGCAGGAGCTTTTTTGTATGGCATTTTGTTCAGTACTTCACAGATTTCTTTTGGATGAAATGCCGGAGGAGGGAGTGATAAGGGTAGTGCTGTTGTCAAGTCGCCATGTATTTTGTCAGCTAGAGTATTATCCTGGATATCATTTGCCTTAAATATATGAGAAAGATGTTTTGCAAATTCGTTAGTTTTTTCTTCGCTCGTCATCGCCCAAGTGTTGTCTGTACGTCTAAGAGGATATTGAACCACCTTTTGCTTTAGAATACTCCTTGTAGCTGTCCATACTTGTCTGTCTCTGTTGTTTATAGAATTTAAATAGTCCTTGTCACAAAATTAAATATATTACACAAGAAAAATTGCAAGTAAAAGCCTAAAGGTAGATCACCTTGCTAAACTAGGCCGGTAAGACTTAATTCCCATCAAATGCTCTACCCTTTGATGTTTACTAGCAGAATATGAAACCATGGCCTAGGCCTGTTAGATGGTCGTATCTGAGATTTGTTTTGACTGAGAAGACAATAGTCATATGGTCAGATTCGCTAAGCTGCTGAGAAGGTTTGAAAGATATGTACCCGAACCATCCTCTAGGTCATCTTATAAGACTCATAGAGCAGGGCAAGTCCATATATTTTATATAGATCCCTGGCCACATTGGCATTAAGGGTAATAAACTCGCAGATCAGGCAGCTCGAGAGGTACTTATGCTAGCTGGCCGAGGCACAACGGTTCTCACTCCATCAGAATTAAGTAGGCCTCTTAAAATAGAAATATCGGAAAATTGGCAAGCCACATGGGAAGATAGCCAACCTAGCAAATTAAAAATTACTTTAACAGTAACATCACGGTCTACCTCTTACAGGAAGAGCTTTAGAGAGGAGGTTGCCCTGGCTCGCTTGAGACTGGACCACACTCGGCTCACTCATCTGCATATCATTACAAAACAGCAACCTCCTTTATGCCAACATTGTGACACCAACCTTACAGTTAGACACATTTTTGGGGAATGTATATATTATCGGTCAACAATAAATAAATTAGGACTAGTTCCAGATTTAGCAAAGGCACTTGGTGACTAGGAGGCTGCTGTCTTGTTGGTTTTTCAGTTTTTAAAAACACATCGACTACTGTCCGCAATATAACAAAATCACAAATTGTATTTGATTTTTTTTCACCATCCAATTTGATTGATGAGTGTGTGTGTGTGTGTGTGTGTGTGTGCGCGCGCGCAGCTTGGGCGAATGAGTTGTCTGGGTGTTTTACTTACAATATGAACCAAGATTTTATGGAAAAACCGCAGGCGCTGATGAACTAATGGTGTTACGCCTTTAAGCACCAACAAACAAACAAACAATATTGAACAACAGAGGTATTAGTAGTCTGTTCTTAGAGTTGAATTGCCTTTGTAGGCATTGGAAATTAGCTCAGATTTTCCTCATGTTCTCACTAGCAGAATTTCAGCAAATAGTTTCTGTTCAAAAATTCCCGATTAAGTATGCATCTTTATACAAATTAACCATTTGGAAAACCTTTAATAATAAGAAAATTGAAATATTATTCAAAGAATGATTTTTAAATCATGTCTATTATTTTTTGTATTTTCCTAAGTTTACAAAATTTTGCATCACAAAAATTTGATCTCAAAAACTACTCTTATTTTTATTTGAAAAGAAAAGATATGTCCAGGGCCGGGACTCGAACCTGGGTCGCCCACGTCTCTAGCGTTGTCCTCTGCCAACTGAGCTAACCTGGCTCGCTTCTTGGTCAGACATATGATTTCTTTTCACGGATCCCATATCCCCGTGTTCTCGCAATTTGCGATGTATACAAGGGGAAGAATGTTTCTTGAACATTACTTTAATTAGGATCTTGTTAACTTACGTCATTTTAATATATACTGATATTATAATATATAATGATGTAAGTCAACAAGATCCTACTTAAAGTAATGTTCAATGAACATTCTTTCCCTTGTATACGTAGTAAGGTCCATAAGTTTCCGGCCTGTCCTGCTTCCCCTCCTTCAAACATGCCGGGACCTGCACCCCTGTGCAGATCCATGCCTGATCACTCCATACCCATCGCCCACACTTTCTCAGTCCTGTCAGTCAGTGTTCAGCCTTGAATGAAACTCCCCATTTCTACAATGTTCAAACTCGAGTACCGTGCGGTTATTAAATTATTTTATAAAGAGGGTCTTACTCCCGCGCAAATTAAAGAGCGCTTGGATTGTGTATAAGGGCAGTCCTCCCCCTCGTATTCCACAGTGAAAGACTGGGCAAAATTATTTAAGTTAGGGAGAGAACGTCTAGAAGATGACCCACATCCCGGTCTCCCATGGGAAGCTGTCACTTCTGAAACAATCCAACTTGTGGAATCTGCAATTG
Organism: Troilus luridus; assembly: GCA_964056705.1. NCBI lineage: Eukaryota > Metazoa > Arthropoda > Insecta > Hemiptera > Pentatomidae > Troilus > Troilus luridus. The sequence goes on from OZ057412.1 coordinate 82,342,649, forward strand.
CTGTCTGACCGGCGACTGAAAACCAAGGAAATAGCAGCGAGGTTGGGGCTTTCAAAAACAAGTGTTTTAAGGATCATCAAAGAACATTTTCATGTGAACAAGGTTAGTGCAAGATGGGTTCCAAAAAGTCTTTCAGCTGCTCAAATACAGGAATGAGTTCACTGCTGCAATGAATTTTGGCTATTTAACACCGACGAAGAGCTCCAAGCAGCAGTGGAAGAATATTTTTTTTAACAAAGAAGAAAATTATTTTTTTCATGGTATCGAAATATTGCCAAAGCGTTGTATTAAATGTGTTGAACTTAGAGGAGAATATATTGAAAAACAGTAAGACCAGTTTTTTTTTTCACCTTTCCTTCTATCCCAGGACCATACTACGTACATCGCAAATTGATATGGGATCAGTGAAAAGAAAGGACATGTCTGACCGAGAAGCGAGCCTGGTTAGCTCAGTTGGCAGAGCACCACGCTAGAGACGTGGGCGACCCAGGTTCAAGTCCCGGCCCTGGACACATCTTTTCTTTTCAAATAAAAATATTTAAAAATTATTAATAAAAAATAAATTATAAAAATACTATTATGCTTGAAGTGGCTACATTATAAAATTTACTTCAGAAATAAAATTAATTTTTCTCAAGTTTTAAGGGTTTTTTTCTTTTTAAATCTCCATTATTTCAGTCCCCAGTAAAACTTGATTCTGTTCAATTTTTAAAGCCAAGCAATCTGTTAGGATGGGTTACAGTCTCGAATATAGCAACAGGCACTAGGTTGAGACAGTGTCTTCTTAATCACAATATACTCATCGGTGGCTTCCCTCCCCAATACTTAGGTGGGTTACCACAATTTCATCTCTTCTTAGCATTTAAAAACCAAGGTTAGGCTGGCTGTTCATTGGATTTATTAACTATTTTGAATTTATTGTCACTTACTCTAAATTAATTATACTCCCTTCCTCTTGTGTATTTTGTTTTATCAAAGTCATTACTTATTTTGCCAATGCTTCTTTTAATAGGATTCTTTCTCCAATTGCTTTTTGAGCAATGTCATTGGAAAGCTCTCTAATATTTAATAATATTTAATTAATATCCCTCTAATATATGATATTCCATATATAAATTATATATATATATATATATATATATATATATATATATATATATATATATGTATTTTTTTTATATCTAATATGTAAAATTCTCGTGTCACAGTGTTAGTAACAAAACTCCTCTGATACGGCTTGACCGCTTCTTATGAAATTTTGTGTGTATATTCAGTAGGTCTGAGAATAGGACGTAAACTATTTTTCGTACCCCTAAGTATACCCGTGTTTCGGCCATTATTATGAGGTGAAAAACTTTTGTAATAAAAATACTTCCTTTTTAAAGCGAGCACCATGAACTTTTAGATTTAGCTTCTACATCTAAAATAAAGAGTTACGTGTTTTTTTATTTGAACCTCTAAAAGTGTAAAATAGGGGAAATCGTAACATGTTAAGTCAGAGAAGTGAAAATAAGTAAGCAGGTTTTACTTTTAAACATGATGACAAAGGTATTCAAGATTTTGCCAAATCAACCCCAGAAGCCAGCAAAAGGGGATGAAAGTTTGTATGGGACTTAAGTCATTTTTAATTTTAGAGTTCATTTCTACATTTAAAATAAAGAATTACGTGTTTCTTTATTTTTTTCGAAAATAAGCCCCTAAAAGTTTAAAGTAAGGGTTGAAATAATAATAATAAGGAATTATTAAAGGGATAGAAATTAGAGTGCATCTAAAATCAATGATATGCTTCTAGGGGCATTCGAAGGCAAACTGATTGAAAACAAGTTAATAGCTTCAGTAGTCGAAATTCACGAAGCAATGCACTGTCCCACAGAAAGTTTGAATGCTTTAAATCCATCTGGTCTGCCAGCACATAATCTTTCACATAAAGTTGGGGCACCTGTAATGCTACTCCAAAATTTAAAACGTCCAAAATTGTGCAATGGGACTAGACTTCAGGTAATTGTTTGGCACAAAAATATAGAAGCTATTGTAGTTACGGGATGTGGTCAAGGAGAAACTGTTATTTCCAATGGATAACTCTAATGCCATCCGAGTATACATTTTAATTCAAGAGATTACAGTTTTGAATATTACATAGTGGATTTAAATAGCGAAAGTTCTGTAATTATGCTTTCAGTCATTGTGAATAATATGGAGTATAACTTTAATTTAAGTTGGAGTAGGTAGTTAGTTGGATTCACTCTCTGTTTAAGTTTTTATTCAAAATCAATGTGGACAAAGTCACGTGTACAAGCTAGTATATATATATATATATTTATACATATATAACACAATAATTTACTTTTTGTTTTCGAGATTCAGTCTATTATTCGCCAAAAGGAAGTAAAAAGATTAGACTGAATCTAGAGAATGAAAAGTAAATTATTTATAACAGTCAAGATAAGTAGATACCTATAGATAGATAAGTAGAAACTAAAGTACAAATATATACTAAGATATAACCTTGTATCCACAATAAAAACTCTCCAATGTTTTCAAGCATATCAAAACACTTATGTGGATAGCCAGCCAAGGGGTTCTAAGAAATTTTTTTATAGCTTTAGGGAGATATTCTTAATCTGTACTGTTCGCTTGCTTGGTACTGATTTTACTTGTAAAAACAATGTGATTTATAGATCAGTTTAATATGGGAATAACACCTCTTATAATATGGGGTGCAGTTTGAAGCCAATGAATAAATTAATACATTATTAGAAGTAGAGGCAACACCTGCTCCATCTTCCTATTTAAGGCACTTGTATTGATTTAATTCCCCTTTAGAATGTTTCCAATGAAAGGCCAAGAAGTCCATATGAGAATTTTGGAAATTATTTGCAATTGTAGAAATTTTAAAGGCCTAATGATTCCAAACGATACATTATTCTTTAGCTCAGTTCTTCCCCCATAGATTTTTTAAGTGTGATTTGATCTTTTGTTAAAATTTTATGCCAGGAATTTTAAAACTTACACATTTTCAGCCTAACATTGCACATTGACTCCTTTGACAAGTATTAAAGGAACGACTCTATATTATATTGGAAAAAATCATTCAAGTACTTAATTATGATATATTTAACAATTTATAATTTAACAAAATTGCTTTAGTTTATAAAATAAGTGATTGCAAGGTTTATTTACAAATTAAGACTTCATTATATTCTCATTTATTTTATTTTTTTATAGGACAGATGAATTATTGATACATTAAAAATACAATGACTATAACATTGCAAAAATATATTTCATAATTTGCCTAGAGCAAACATGTATTTATATACCTATTATGTATTTATAAGATGGATTATTGCTAATTTAACAAATATTTACAATTCTGATAAGACTTATTTTTTCTATATGCATTAAATACAAAACTCATTCATTCATATTCTACAATTTCCCAGCCACACAGTCACTATACACTTAAGTCATCTTTTAGTGAATCACTGAAAATATTTAAATTTGTTTTTTTGTTGACTTCAAGAAGCAGATAAAGAAAATTAAGTACACTGCAACAATAACAAGGAAGTTTGTTATAATTGCAATGAAATTACAAGCATACAACCAGAGAAAAGAGCTCTGTACTGATTAAGCACCTAAAAAGGCTTACAAGACTACTATATTTACTTTTATATAACGATAAGTTTTAAACTAATAAAGTAGAAAAAATATATACACAGCTATAAAGATATGTTTCCTAATCAAAAGTTTTCCTTTGAAAATTTACTAATAAAACGTAAATCAATGGATTAAAGGCTAATTTTGGTAAAATTTTGTATCAACATTAATTAAATATTTTAATTTATAATATTGTATTCATTGGTTTTCTATGAAATTGTTTAACACAAAAAGCTATTTATTACCAGATTGTCTAAATAAGTTACAACAAATATCTAAAATGTTTTAAAAATGGTAATAAACTGTTATAATTTTGATGAAATCAATGTGGGAATTGTTAAAACTTATTATTTTCAAGGAATCCAACAATCTGTTTCAGTTCTTCTGAATATAATTATGTAAGTATGGCATTTATGTGTTTTAATTATTAAGATATCTGATATTTCATTTCCTTGTTAAAGTTGTTTTTTCTTACTATATTTTGTAGTTTTTTTGTTTTGTTTTTTATGATACCTACATGTGAATGAATATAGTAGTATAGAATTAAGAAGTCTGTATGTAAGTATCCACAACTTTAACTTTACAATATAGAATAATTGTTTCATTTTTAAAATTTTTCTAAGCATATATATTTCATCTCTTCAAAGAATGCGTTTTTCGAATTATCATTGACAAATTAACTTGATTATACTTGAATATGTTGTTTTTAATGGAGGGAAGGGGGGCATTTTGACTTCATTAATCAACTGGTTATTATTGTTACTATTTCTAACTGTTTATTTGAAATATATATTAATATTAATAAGGCGATGCCAATCATCTAAAAAAATGTAAAAATAGGGGTGCACTATAGGAACAATTATATTCAGAAGACCACATTTTGAATGATCACAGCAATCATCTTGCAATACTGCATAATATAATGTGCTGCATAATGATTAGTTCTAAGCGTGTATATATATACACATAAATATATGTAAAAAATATCTCTACTTGAAATAGCTAAAAAAACAAATTAACAAAATATTGGTCATGAGAGTAATTCAGCGGATAAGATAAACATGTACTATACATATCTTTTTTTATTTTTGCAGTTTTTTTTTTAAATCTTATTGTTATAAAATGAATACTCATAAAAATATCACAAAACCTATAACTTATGCCAGCTTCTCAATACTTAACATATTGATATTTCACCAATTATTTCTTAGATAAAAAAGCAGATATACATACAAAATCTTTTTTCTAAAAAGATTTAACTTGTTTATTATTTTTCTTTAGTAAAAAGTACAACAAAATGGACAAAAACGATCACAGGTGCTCTAATTTACTTTTCCTATGTTGATTGGTTGGTATCTTTTACATAACCTATATAAGGCAATAGCTAATTGAAGGCCTCAATGATTCATCATTAAATAAAACGCTGGAGTATGACTAAAACTAAATACGCTGACCTATTAAAAATATATAACAAATAAATGAAAAGTAAATATTAATAAATAAGAAATGATTCAACACGAAAGAAAAAATATGAAAAAAAAGACAATAGAAAATAACTAAAAAAAGAAGTACAGATTACAATGATTAAAATCAACTCATGTTAAAAATAATAATAATATAATACTATATGTACAGAATTTTCAAAGTTTATACAAAATAAGAAATATTAATCGGTTCAATATAATCCGAGAAATATAGATCAATATTGTACTAAACAAAAGCCACCAGATCAATTTTAAAATTAGCAGAAAACAAAATCGTACACAAGTACATTTTATTCTTTTTTGTAAAGTATAGCTTTAAGAAAAGGAAAGCTTCTATTAAATTACTATGGATGCAGCCAAATAGATCACAACCACTGATTCATTTACTTAAAACAAACATTCATTTTCAGTTCAGCATTATATTTTTTCTATATTATAAAAATAGCAGTTTTAAAAATTGTTATTTTGCATGTACATACATGTTACAATAAGTTCAGTGTAAGAAGATAAATCGCACTCAAAATGATAATCAGTAGAAAAAGTACAAAAATAAATCTCCATCAAGGTTTAAAAACTGTTTTCAAACATGGAAATAAAAACTTTTGATATCATGAATTCTATTTAGCTGCTATTCATTTAAAGTTTAACTTAAAAAGCTCACTGTAAATTTTTTTTTTGGTATTAAACCATGTTTTTTTTTCTTAAAAAAAACCAGCATCATACTTAATAATTTACTTCATGAAAAATAAAATGACTGCATTATGCATGGGTTTAAACATTGGAAATTTCTACTTAAAATATATATATATATCTTAGTTTACAAAAGCCTCTGTCAATTTTATATTGTATTATTTCTTAGATCATAGTAACATTGATAAGAATAGATGTTTTAAAATGCACTAAGCCAAAAGGGATGGAGTGACTATAAGGCCAAAATAATAAAAGTCGTAATGATAAACTTACTATCATCATACTTTTTCACTAACACTACTTATGGCACTACGGTTTCTGTGCTAACATGAGATTGATTAATTTATACACAAAATCTTAAAAATAATTTGATTTTTTTAAACAGTCCAGAATGGTTAATTAAATACATACCCTAATATACAAATCATTAAAATTTCACTTTATTTATTACAACACCCTCAGCTTTACTTCTATTACTTGAAGGTTAAACATAAATCTTTTAACTATTATTTAAGGCACTGAATTTCTTGATAATAGCTGAATAACAAACAAAAGGCGATATGTATAACGTTGATAATAAGATTCGTTCTACAGAATCACTAGTTTCAAACAAGAGGAATAAAGGGACAATTTATAAAAAATAACTCATTTATAATCATAGGAATAGACTTGACGTAACTAATTCATAATTAAAATACATTATGATTTTTCTGTTAAATGGGTGATTTAAATATACTTGATTCAGAGAAATAATCAATTTTTTTTTCCACTTTATCAACTTATATACTTTACATATAACCTATAACGGTAACATATCACTTACTTTTCATAACATCAATGCCTTTTTTGTCAAAATATTAATAAAATTGAAACTAACGACACAATGAAGTGCTTCTGCTTATTAAAATTATCAATGATACTTACAAATATAAAGAGAGATTTCTGAGTTAACATGAAGTATCCATATGAAACATAAAACAAATTTTAATTTTAAAGGAGTTACTAGATGCTTATTTTCATGATTTAAAAATAAAAATAAAATTTTATATAAATAATAAACGGTCTCAACAAAGTTACATAAATTTAAGTAAAAGCATGATTTACGAATATTTTTAAACTAAGCATATTACAATGATATGATACTAAAATTAACAGATATAGGAACAACATAAATAATGATATCGGCAATGAATTAATGGATCACATTTCATGGTTGTAACAAATGCAAATAAAAAATTGCTCATTAATACAAGCAATATCAACCATCATGGATCCCCTTTAAACAGCCGACAAATGTCAAGAATAAAACAAAAAAATAAAAAACTATTGAGCATTTCAACTAAAATAATTTAGGAAGTTAAATTGAGTAACTTAAAAAAAGGAACCCGCTCAAATACAAATAATCTTTCATATTCTCACTTATTTTCAGTATTACAAAATCTCAAATAAAATTCAAATTAAATAAATCAATGGCTTTAATACTACAATTGATTTTAGCCTATGTCAGACGGCACATCCTTTCTTGGTTCCATAGAGTACTTTAAGTTCCGGAAATATTACTTTTCTGATCAATGAGTTTGTCTTCCCAGCTTGAATGGCTCTAGCTGGGTCTTTCTTGAGAGTTTTGATTCCAGGCTTGTGGACAAGAAAAGCATTGTCAAGGATCTGGAATTCGTAGTCCAGAACACACAATGCATAACCCTAAAACACATAAATAACTTCTTATTAATAAATATACAACTAAACGAACAATTGAGGCTGATGAAGCAGAAAATTTAAAAAAATAAATAAAATGATTAACAACTATATAATATATTTCTAAAATGATATATTTCTAAATTAAACTTATAATTCGTATAAAGTTTCAAAATATTCATTTGTATGAATTGCAATGTACCACAAAGTAACTAAAATTATGTTATGAATCATGGGACTTTGAATGTTATTTCAGTAATGTCTAAAGTTATATTTAATTAATCATAATTATAAGTTATTGAAAAAAAAGCTGTGGCTTATACAACTGCCACCAGCACAATCTTGCACTAAATTTTTAAGATTATAATATTTAGTTAATTAGTGATTTCAGGCACTTATATGAGTATTCTAAATAAAATGGTCTAGGGTTGTGAAACTGAAATTAGCATAACATTTTTAAGACTAGTTTGTATGTATCAAAAAAAAAAAAAAAGAATATATAAGAAGGCCAATCAAAAGTATTTAATGTAAAAACTCTTTTTTTTTTAAATAAAATAAATATAAAGGTAAAAGTGATAATAATAGGAAAAACTAAAGATATTGGTGTAGCTATGAATTCTTTCCAGTTTTAATTTTGGAAACTTCCATAGGTCTCAAAATTGTGATTCATTTTGTTACCTGGGTCATCTTGTCACTCTTGCCTTCCCAGGAGAGCCTTTCATCATACAGAGGGTCTGCATGCGTCCCTATATATATCGGTTCCCAGTGGACGTGGTAACCCATCCGTTTGCCAATGTGGAACACCTTCAGTCCGCCTCCCCCTACTGTGTAATTTGCCCACTCTTTGGAGTGTGGCACATTGTGACAGTCTGGGCACACTTTCTTGTGGAATGGTATAGCTGATCCATTCCTTAACATTGATACCTGAACAGAAAGGCAATAGAGATGAAAATATGAAATATTTTTATATAAATGCTGTAATTTATACATTAACAAGCTCTTATATATATATATAAAAGGTATGACCATAGGGTAATATTCAGTATAAATAGTATATAGGTAATATACAGTAGGTCTGACCCTATTACCTACTAATAGATCTTATAAAATAAATTTTACATTTTCATAATTTAATTAAAGGATATAATGAAATATTTAAAATAAAATTTAAAAAAAGAGTTTCTGTGTTGTTTTGTATATATTTATTTTGAAACATAATTTAATATATTTATTTTTTTAAATATTCAAAAGTACTCAAAAGAGATCTAGTCTTTCAAGGATTAAAGTTTGGTTTTAATGTCATATTATCTTGACCATAGATGATAACCTAGTGTTTTATAGAAAAATTTAAAATGAATGTGACTTTGAGGTAACTATACTTAAATTAATACTAGTTATTTTGGACACTTTATTATATTTATTAAATTATGTATTTTAGTATAGTTATTATTATTTTTCCACAGAATTTTTAGACTTATAACTGCTATAAAGTTATATAAATGATTTGTACTGATGCAGTAAACTAAATGTAAAAGATTAAAAATGACACAGTGTTGTCGAAACGTCTCAAATGATCAATGAGGATTAAGAATATACAATGACTGGAAAATGGTTTTCTCTTTCCCAATATAAATTCCTAGTATAAAAAGCTTAAACACTTCACTTGTGATACAATTAAATGTATAGTGATCCATCTATTTATTTTTTTTAAACTTCAAATTAAAAAAAAAAAGGTTAAATTAAATTGAATGTTTAGGCTTCCCAAAAAAATCTGTAAGTTTCCATCAAATGTCAATATATAGACTTTAAAAACTATTTTCAATGATTTATTAAAAGGGAAACTTTAGGAGATAAGTTGAATATTTACCGGTTACTGTAAACACCTATAAGACAAGAGCAACTTAATAGTTAAAACAAACTGAACAATTTTCAGATGTAAAATTTTAATTTATTTAAAAAATTTGGAATTACAACAAGTGTGTTTATTAAATTTTGTAAAAAAAAAAACTCTCATGTTTTATAATTATAAAACTATTTTGAAAGATTGTTGAGGCAATTAATGTCAACCAATTAGATAAGCCCAACAGATTAAAGCATATGAATCTATTATTATACCAGTAAAATCCACTAATAGTTTAATTCAGGCTTAGCGTGTGTATGTTTTTTTTAAATTATATAAAATAAAGGTACAATATAAATTGCATTATTCATCTTGAAAAATACTAGTTGACCTTATATATTATGAGAATGGTGCGAGATCAGAGAAAGAATTTCCTAAATAGGGTTGAACTGTTAGATATAAAAGATACAAACAAATTAAAATGATAAATAAGAATTTTATGTGTAATATTTTTTTAATTTATCTGGTTTACTCCAATAGCTTTATTTCTTTACTTACTTTATATATTCCTATTCTTTAGCACTTTTATATATCATTTTAATTTGTTTGTATCTTGTATATCTAGCACTAAAGAAAACCTACAAACTGGGTTGAAACGTTGGGTTTCAAATAAACAGTTCAGAACTATTAAAACAATTCTTTTTTTGACCTTTAATAAAATCCAGACCATTTTCTTCCCTTTAATAAAATATCACTGGAATTACTTACTAATTCAGTCTTATCATTCGGGAGAGAACAGCTGGCTTCGATTTCAAAGATAGACAGAGGAAAGACTTTAGGATTCTTATGCAGCAGAGGCGGATCCTGGCGGCGGATCATCTCCAAAAAGTCAGGAATCACGCCCGGACTTGGATAGAGCTCGATGTCGGAGGCCAGGATGTAGTGCGTGGTGGCCGACTCCCTAGCTATGTTCCTGCCGACGTTGACCGGGTACAGCAGCTTCTTCTGGCTCTTGTAGCTCGAAGGATTGCTCCAAGGCGGCGGGGTGCTGCAGTTGTACTTATGGCTGAATATCTTCTGCCCCCGAGGTATGGACTTAGGCATGTGCTTGCTCGGGAAATAGATGTGGAAGGTGACGTACTCGGCGATCGGCTGGGGGCTGCAGTCCCTCAGGTAGCTGATGGCCTGGAGGGTGGTGTTGAAGTCGGTGCTGGGAGCATGAAGTGCCAAGGATATAGGTCCTCGCCACCGGTCCAGCAGGGGCTCCAGGTTGTCCAGGAACGTGTAGTCTGCATGTGTTGTGTATGTGATACTCTCCCAGCATCTGCAAAATAGAATAACATACATTTAGTAACCTAATTAGGTCATTAGTTATAGAATTCTGAATAAAATGAATTAATATTACAATGAATATTTTTATAAAAATAATTAAAACACTTCGAGACAAAAATTATATATGCCTATGAGAAGACTTTTTGACTATTTGATAGCAACCAACCAATTAATGATAAAAATTCGCTTTTATTACATCAGAATATTGGACTGAATTAAAACCTTTAAAAAACAAGTTTAGTGGTTATACTCGTACATCAAGGTGAGGGTTGAGAGTCGATGTGAGGTTAAACAAGACTTTAATACGCATGTTGTGTTTTTTTTTCGACTACGTAAATAGGCAACATTTCATCAGAGATACAAATGGGAATGTTATTTATATATTCCCGTTTGTATTTCTGATTAAATTTCTAATATATGTAATAGGAAAAAAAACACAGCATGCGTATTTAACCTCGCATCGCCTAACCTCGTGAACGCTAACAAATCCAAATACGTATTATCAATTTTAATAATAGAATGATGCTTGTCGATAATGAAGGCCAATAAAGTGGCTTAGAACAGGTTTCTTTAATTTCAAATATCTTTTTTGCAACACCTATCATCTTAAAATTGATGTATTTCAATAACCATAAATAAGATGATAATAACCGAGCAGAAAAATGTAGTAATACTCATACTTTATAGTGTTACGAATTCGTATATCATATTTTAGTCCGAAACTTCTCCCAGAGAAGGAAAAGTAAAGCGGACGTTGATCGGTAACTGTTTGTAGAGGACTCCCTGACGACTCAACACGAAAGTGGCTAGGCCATTTATCACTCACAGTTATCTCCAACCTAAGGAAAGCCCGCAGATAACTTTATCACTAAGCGTAGCCTTCTCTGATGGATTTTATCCGACCTGTATCCTCCGCCTGGCGTCAAGCCTTTATAAATATGTATCTTTTGAAATTTAATAATAAATCAGAAAACATATGGCCGAGGTATGCGCTGCCAAAGATCTGCAGTAGAGGTCCGAGTAATTCATTACACAAGCATATCATAAACGCTTTTCCATGTATAATCCTCACTTAAGATATACTAAAATCCTTATCATACTTGGTAAAATATATTAAGACTGTATTAATCGTTAATAATTATAATTTATTCAATATTATCTGTGGGATAGGACGATATATAGTTGCTTCCGTTTGTCTATGATTGTAGATAATATATGGGAGCGGGGTGTCTCAGTGGTAGAGCGCCGAGTTGCCGTGCCTAACATCCATGGTTCAAATTCGGCCATGGAAGATAATTTATTTAATCCGTTAAGAACCGATGATGGATTTTGTGGGATCTGGAGACTCTCCCGAGGCTCACCCAGCCTCTTTAAAATGAGCACCTTTAATAGAGGTAAAACCTGCCGGTTGAGCGTGGTCTCGGACAAATCACCTCTCAACATAACCGTTGTTCGAGAAACAGTAGAGTCTCTACGACATGCTGAGCCCAAGACCCTTCATGGGCTGTAATCGTATATATCGGGGTAGCTCATATATATACGTACGCAATTTACTCAAATATTGCTCAATAGATTTTGTTGAATCTAGTTGTGTTAATGCATTATAAAGTGGTTTACAAAATAGGCTAGGTTGCTCCTATATGCTCTAAAGTAATTAAAATCTGAATTATTTAAAAAATCAACTGTCTCTCTCGATTGTGATAAAACTGGGTAAAGTAAATAATGAAAGGGTTAGATAATTTTCCAAAGAAAACAATGTAGATCATTTTTAATATATTAAAGATAAATGACCAAAAATAAGAGTTTTGAATTTGAAAAAACTATCAGATTCGTTCGGGGTAAAGGTTCTAGTACGAAAAATACCACAATTGATTAAAGTAGTCAGGAGGTGCAGTTAAAGATAACACAAAATAAGAAAAATGAATTTTATTGATTATGTTATTTATTTATACATTTATTTTATTTCTTACTTTGTGTTATCTTTGACTGCACCCCCTGACCAATTTAATCCATTATGATAATTATCTAGTCGACTATTTTCCACTCAAAGAAAAATACCATATTACGCATGCTCCCAGCAGGTTTACGTCAAAATGGGCATTGGAACAGAAATATGGATGAGATGAGTAGGACAAGCATAATTAATGTCTTTAATTAAGGGTAACGAATTGATTTATTTAAATGAATATGCAGTGGACTATAATTTTTATTTTTACTTGCATATGTAGTAATTAATATAAATAAAAAGTAGAAATATTGACATCGTGAGTTATAATCAAAGGCCAATAAAATTCTTTCATATATAAAACTCATAATTATAAACCATATTCAAAAGTTTGAGAACTTTTTTCGGAATCTAATATTAATATTGACTTTATAATTGGAATCAACAATTATAAAAAAAGGTAAATTGTAATTTAACTAGAAAATATAAAGACAAAATCAATAGCGATGCTAAGACTCCCGATATTGAGGTGTAGAAATGTTTTGTTGAGTTGTGTGCCGCAATGCGCTTGAGGTGACGTTATTTACCTAGGCGATCCAATTACGGGTTCCACATAATATTGAAGATATATTTATGCCATCGCCATTTTTCGCTGAAGAATTTGTTTACTTTTTATGAATCAGATTGTTTTTACATTTCTTATTTAAATTAATTATACTGACCATAAAAAAAAAAATATATTTGTCGAGCATAAATATTGAAGCGATTAATGATTCATCGATGGAAAAAAACAGATAATTAGTTTAAATTAAAGATGTTGTTTTTTAATAATAAAACAATAATATATTCTGAATTAATCGGTTATACTTGATTGCCATTTAAAAATAAAGGCCTATTGGTAAATAAAGGATTTAAACATTGTGATAAATAACTAAAAATTGCGATCTTAAAATTAACAGTATTTATATGTTTCGAAACCATAATTAAACAGGCTCTAAGAAACAAACATTCAACAGTATTTTATTTCAAATAATCCCGGCTTCAAGAAAAATAAGAGCATTACCTTTAACTAACGAACTAGCTGCTCAAGAGAAAAACAAAAGGGCAATACTGGAGTTCATATTTAATATTTATTTATTCACTTTGTATATATATTATCTTGCAGATATATTGTAACGTGAATTGATTTAATAAAATTGGATGGCAAAAAAATATGTATAAAACACAAACTAGAATTAATTCTGCGCTATTATATTATCTTATTGAGGTATTATCTAGAGTTGACTCTGAAATCATGATCCGCCAAATTGTTGCCATGTGCTTTCAATGATACGTAGTAAGGTCCATAAGTTTTCGGCCTGTCCTGCTTCCCCTCCTTCAAACGTGCCGGGACCTCCACGCCTAGCAGGTCCATGCCTGCTCACTCCATACCCATCGCCCGCACTTCCTCAGTCCTGTCAGTCAGTGTTCAGCCTTGAAGGAAACTCCTCATCTTTACAATGTTTAAACTCGAGTACTATTTTGTTAAATTATTAAATTATTTTGTAAAGAGGGTCTTACTCCTCCGCAAATTAAAGAGCGCTTGGATTGTGTATACGGGCAGTTCTCCCCCCTCGTATTCCACAGTGAAAGAATGGCCAAAATTATTTAGGTTAGGGAGAGAACGTCTGGAAGATGACCCGCGTCCCGGTCGCCCGTTGGAAGCTGTCACTTCTGAAACAATCCAACTTGAAAACCAAGGAAATAACAGCAAGGTTGGGACTTTCAAAAACAAGTGTTTTGAGGATCATTAAGAACATTTGCATATGAACAAGGTTAGTGCAAAATGGGTTCCAAAAATTCTTATCCATTTCCAAGGCCGCTGTGAAGGACTGTGGATTCCAAGAAATCTCTCATCCACCCTACTGTCCAGACTTGGCCTCTAGCGACTTTAACACCGACGAAGAGCTCCAAGCAGCAGTGGAAGAACATTTTTAACAAAAAAGAAAATTATTTTTTTAATGGTATAGAAACGATGCCAAAGCGTCAGGTGTGCTGAACTTAGAGGAGAATATATTGAAAAACAGTAAGACCAGTTTTTTTCTTTCACCTTTCCTTCTATCCCAGGACGGGAACTTTTTGACCTGGCTGCGTATATAAACATATTAGCAATAATGCTTAATATCTCAATAACCTTATGTCCGGTGGATCTAAATTCACGTTTGTCTCAACATTCCTTTAAACCTTTTCAACTAACTTATTAAAAAACTACCCAACCCTATTCGTTTACATATTGTCCCTAAATTATATGAATGGCAGGGGATTCGAAATCAGTTGTAGAATATTAAGGAGACCGGGTAAAGTTCTTAGACACACGAGGTACGATTGTATAGAAGAACATCCTAGCATTAGTATAAGGATAAATGGGAGATACGTTTCGGCCCTATATGATTGACTATATCAAAGATTGTAGTGAATTGCTATAGTTGTTTTTTTGTATATGTTTGTAGAAGACACTAAATGTTCATATTATAATTATTTAGTGTCACCTAGAATGTTTATAAGCAACTCGCAGCACAGGTCATGACTATCTGCACTCAACCAAATTGACTTTTTACATTCCACCATCAGCACTTTTAACAAAAGATTAGAAAGATAAAAAATATGGTTGAGTTTAAGTGATTTCATTCAACATCACTTGAAAATTTATCCTTTCTTACAATATGGTCACTCATCCACTAATGCTCAAAGTCTGAGCACTAAATATAATCCATTAATAATTTGGAAAAAAATAATTCATCATTCTCAAGGTCCTGGATTCAAAGTCGGCAGTAGCAGATAAATTACTTAATCTTTAAACAGTCCTGTTGAATCTGCAGACCCTCCTGGGTGTAACCAAACCTCTATAAAGTGGGTACCCTTAATTGGGAAGAATAACCTGGTAGTTGATCTGAGACAAGGTGATTTGTCTAGAACCTGCATGTCTCTTGGATAGTTTTCAGGATGCATATAATATTCTATCGGGCCACTAAGTAATATAGGACCTGCAATACTATGGTTAATGCACTTCTTTAAAAAGAGTGCTGTGTTATGACATTAGTTCAGTCATAATGTTTTTATTGAAAAAGTGTGTTGAGGACCTTGAAGGATTTTTTTTTTTTTAAATTTAATTTATTGATATTTACAACTATAATATTATTATAACAAGTAAATCTGCTAATATGTACAACATGACATGAAAAACACTTGTGGAGAAACTACCCATCAGTAGCACTCCAATATTGAAGGTTTAGGAGTAAAACATGGTGGTTGAGCCAACCCTCCACAAACAAGTAAGATTGACTAAGAAACAGTACTCTGCCATGTATTACAATGGTACGGGATGATTATTCTCACCCGTAACTATTTAAACTTTATTATAAAGAGCTGTAGGGAAACCTTAAGATATGAATTTCTTCTGTGGAATAGAAAGTAATCAAAGGACAAAAAGGTTTTTATAAATCCTGTAAATGAAATAGGTGTATACCAATCCATGTAAATGTTAATAAATATTGCTAGTTATTTAGCATGGAATCGCGTGACCCGACCCCGTCTCCATGAGCAATCCAACTCAGCTGATTAGACGTTGTTTCGATTAAGTGTCACATATGCGTGAGCCATAGCATCTAATTCATCACCGCTAATAATTACTCTCTCCACCGCTGCACGTTATGGAAAATTAAATTCAGCGAATAATATTTGCGCTCCAATGCAAAAAAGTAAACCGCTCTGAACAAATGGGTATTTAAAGCTCTGTATTCTTTATTTAAATGTAAATCGACTAAAAAACGTCAATGATGAACAGTATATTGCATAACATACATAATATACATATATATTTTAAATATGTATATTCCACCAGAGAAGTTATTGAAACTTATCACTTTCTCATCGATGCCAGTAGTAGGAGATATTACTAGATTATAATAATTCTTACGTTTTATCGTTTTAAATTTACCTCAACTTAAATAAAGATGCGCCATTGTTAAATTAAAAACAGTGCGCTCTTCTTTAGATTTAATAGAAAGAAAAAAAAATTAGATTATGTATATGTTCAAAGTTTTCTATCTATTCACACGAGAGTGAAGTAGGTAACATTTTATTCAAGATATCACTTAACTAGGATAAGAATAAAATCATTATAATATTAAAAATAATATATATAGTTGATTGGTAGCTTTCCAAGCAAAAATAAATAGAAAATTGCAATTAGTTTTGTCCCATAAAGATAAGCAAGTGAATGTAGAATAAAAAACATTTTTATAGCGTGGGTTATTATGTAAATATAATATATTAATAAAATTTCATTATAATAAAGAAACACAATAATGATAAAATTATATAATTATACATATATACGTATTAACTATTAAAAATACGTTAAGGGCAGCAAAAGATGCATAGAAATGGGACGAATGCTCTGAAAAGAAGTCAGTCACAAATGTAAATTTTTATTAGGAGCTGATTAGATGTATTTGTTTTTATAAATTTGTATAAAGAAATTTAACATATAAATTTATTGTTACCAATCACTAAAGAATAAAAAATGATATTAGAAAGATAATAAACACAGTTTCCTATATACTATTTCATATAATTTTCACTAAGTTATAATATCAATTTGTAAAGTGTAATACAAAAACTGAACCACATGCTGATTTCAAGGCAAACTACCTAAAAATATATATAAATCATTCATGTATTTTCAAAGAAAAATTACTATATTTAAATATTTTTGTTTTGAAGAGAAAAGATGTGTCCTGGCCGGGATATAGGGTCGGTGAAGAGAACGGATTTGTCTGACTTGGATTGAACGACCCCTGGTAGCTCAGTGGTTTAGAGCACTGCACCGGAGATGCAGACGACCCGGTTCGAATCCTGACCAAGACAAATCCTTTCTCTTCAAAACAAATATCAAAAATATTTAAAAATAATTACCATCAAAATAACCATTAATAAAAAAAATTAAAAATTACTATATTTTGAAGCTCATTTTCGTAGTATATTTTATTATGAAATTTGCTCTTAAAATAGGAATTTGATTATTATTTCTTTTCAATTAATATTGTTTTTTTTTGGTTTTGTTTTTTCGTTCTTTTTTAAACTCCGTATCAAGCTTAACTATAATAGCAACAAATGCTATGATACAAGGAAGCAAAGAAGAGAAGGGGGCAGTTTTAAACTGAAAATGTTTAGGCAGGGTTTGATGAAGTTTAATTAAAAAGTTTGCCTATGAGTGCACTTTAGTAGCCATAACTATGCCCGGGCTTATTCAACTTTGATTAAACGGCTTTTTTCAAAGTTTAACTTACCTAAAATGATGTTCCTTGTAACGATTTTTTTATGATTTCGAAGTTATGATTCCTTAATGCATTTCTATAATGCATTGCAAACTGCAGTTGAGCGTCACCGTACTCTAAATCAGTATCAAAATATTAGCCATGGTCCAATGGAATCTCATTATCCAACAAGATACAATTAGCTTGAAAAAATACAAGAAACTCGTTCTGAACAAACTTCGACTTTATTCACCATGGCTGCAGATTTACTAATCTACCACTTTCATAATACATAACACCATTCATATGAATTTCGAATTAAAAGTAATGCTTGAAAAGAAAAGTTATTTCAAGTAATAGTGTTCATATCACCAACCAGGTAAGGGAGATAAATTTAAATTTAGTTTTAGATAAAACTATACTTAGATATCGTTAATAAATTGTTAATAAAAGACCATTTTTAGTAAATAAATTAGATAACATGGGTAATTATTCCACAGGTTGTCGCTTCGCATTGAGTCACAAAAAGTTTCAACTTTTCATTAGTTTACTTTTTAATGTTATCCAAAAATAAAAATAACCGTGAGGCTTAGTACGGAAGAAAGGGTGTAATTATAGGAAATGTATGTATTTCGGTAATCATTTCATCAGGAAATGAACGTTTCAACTAACATATATCATCTATACTTCGTAATGTCAGTAGACATTTTTATTTCTTGAGTAAATAATTTCCGAAATCCTCTCATTTCACAGAAGTAGTAAAGAAGGAGAATATATTAAACTGCAACCCAAACAAAGGTTGTATTAAGAGTAAATGAAAGAATTCCGGTTTAAGTAAAGTACTAAACCTTGAATTAGTAAAAGTAATTATTTCCATCATGACTACCATTTGCTTCAATCCCTTCCGAAGTGAGAGAAGATTAATATCCCTCGCAGGCTAATATATATACCTCTCCAGCACGACTGCTCAGCAAGCAGGGATTGCCTACTCCTGCCCCTTCCTATTCAGGTATTGAATTAACCTTAAAAATTTAACATTTTAAAACATACCTTTAACATTTCAATAAAATATGTTATTTCATCATATTTCTACAGTCTTAAGAATTAGCTATGTAGTAAAAATAAACAAATAACTGTATATGTCTACTATGTTGAAAGATTGAAATACTAAATTCGGTGTATTGAAATAAAAAATAAACTTAGTTTCTCTGTAAAATAAGACGATTTATTTTTATTATAACAATATTATTTTTTTACTGGTTTTAATAACTCATTGTATTGTTACATCATACCTATAAAGTACGAAACGATATTTAAAGCGAGTATTTCAAACACTATTAATAAAACTATTGTGTTTAAACTGTTCAATAGAAAATATACTTTAGAATAACCCTCCCGATTTTTACATTCCAGCTGTTACCATAGTAACCTTATCTGTAACATTCAGATGAAATACGTTTGGTGTACGTCTTTAACATTTATACGTAAAATTCAGATTTTGAGTTGTTCATACGAATATTATATATCCTAGTCATTCGATAAATGGGGTATTTTAGTATTTTGTCTCTTATGTTGAGTTCTTTTTGACAACGATAATTTTAGCCTTAGCCTAAAGCAAATCTTATTTGCTTATTTGCATAGTTTGTACGACCAGAAATGAATTTAATTTGAAATTAATGCCAAGAACCCATTAGGTTATTTATTTTAAAGAAATGATCATTAGTTGTAAGTATTAATTGGTTATTAATTAGCATAATGTGAGGTGGATTTTAGCATAACACCAAATAAAAATAATTAAGAAGTAACTAATTTTGACAAAAAACAAAGAACTGTAGACGATACTATTTACTAATAACCGTAGGATGGCTACAGCTGGGCCGCAAAGAAAAAGTTTAGATGAAGGATAATGTTAGCTATTTTTTGGCCAAATAAAACAATAAATTTATGAAAGGTATACATCCACATGTAACGACAGCTCATTAAAAAATGAGCTCACAGATGGTGAGGTTCAAATCCCTTCGGTCTATCCCGATAGGTAGCAGCACCGGGCGGACGAAATAAGCGATAAAGAAAGAAACTCGTTACAATAAATACATAAGTTGGTTTGATATATTTTACCATTTCGTTTATTATTTACAGAATACGAAATTCCGAAAATTAAAATATTTTTAGAAATCGTACAAAATTGGTTATTATTAAGATATAATGGTTTTTAATTATAGCCTTATTAATTAACAATTGACAATGTTAAAAATTGACAAAACAACAATTTGCAAGGAATGACAAGAGTTGTTTACAAGGAAGGTTGACAATTGAACATGTTTACACAATACTTGTAGATTCAGAAAGGCAACAATTGAAAGGCGACAGAATGAGCACTGTCCTCACAAAGGAATCCATTTCTATCTGCCAGGGTGAGCGACCTCTCAACATCACCAATATTCCTGAGGACTCTCATTGTGTACGCTTTTCACAAAAGCAGAAGTAGTGGCTTCATCAGCTAATCACTACTCATCACAAAACGAGGATATCGAGGAGGATAGAAGATTAAACCCTGAGCAGACTGACCTTGTTGGACGAGTTTCTTTCAAAGAAACCAGAAGTACAAATATTTTTGACTGCATAAAGAAATAACGTAGCGAAAAATGGCGCAGTCGAACAATAATTTCGGCATCTGTTTCACAACTTATCGCTTCAACTTAAGTTACAACTAGTTGTAACTGCTTATTCGTTCCCCTTTTAATATTTTCCGAAAACTTAAGTTATCGTGAGCTTTAGTATGGAAAAGAGAATCTAATTATGGGCAATGAGTAGATTTTGGTAATCGTTTCATCAAGAAATTAAAGCTTCAACTAACATTTCAAAGTTTATAGATAATATATAGATACATACAACAAACATATAGATAATATATGTTTGTTGAAACGTTCTTTTCTCGATGAAGTGATTGCCGAAATATACACATTTCCCATTATTACATTCTCTTTTCCATACTAATGCTCATGATCAACTCGTATTTTTGGAAAATATCAAAAGTGAAACTAATGAACAGTTTAAACTTGATGTGACTCAAAGAGAGAACCTACGGAATAATTACCATAATTTCAATATAATACTGAAATTCAGATTTGTTGCCCATTAAATATTGAAATGGATTATGAGCGTAATATCTTTATCTAACTCATTCTGCAAAAGAGAGTTGCGTCAAGTGGTAATGTTTAGGGATAAACTTAAATATCACTTTACGATGAATTCCATTCAATCAGTATTGACTTGCGGATCGGGAGGAACTTGAAGCGAGGTAAGCTTAGTTCCGAGTAAACCGAACTTACATATACACATATACCGTACTTGTAACCCGGTCTGTATGAAACCACATTCTTATCACTCGTCTGATTTGAGTTATATGTTTGTGCTTTATTAAATTGTTTTATAACGTTTGAATTAAATTGTTTGAAATATATCTGCCTGTACTAGGTGGACAGAGGAAAGAAAACTGGTTCTCAGAGGGAGGATGAAGGAAATTTGGAAGATGAAAGGAACTGTACGAAGAGTGGTTACGGGCCTCGAGATCCTCACCAAGGCGAAACAATGAAACAAACAAAATTTCTTCCTTCCTTGTGTCTCGAGATCGAGATGTTTCGGGAGGTGTGTTATGAAACAAATTTCTAACCGTTATCTATTTTTTTATTTTTCATGAAAAAGGAAAATTAGTTTCAAATTTTCTTATTGCTTAAGTTGCATCATACGTGCCAAGGGCATGGGAGGGGTCATTGAATGATTTTTCATTTGAATATTTCTTTCTGACTTGTGATAAATGATCCATGAAGTAGTTATACCCAGCAGGCCTTCTGAGAAGTCGCGATGCACGGTAGTAAGCAGGGACCATAAAAAGGAAATTGTGTTACCTGAATTGCCTTTCAGCGAGAACGTAGTTGTAGAGCACCCAGTAATCTCCGCGCTGGGCAGTCCTCTGCTGCGGCCGTACGTCCAGACAGTCTATGGTTGCCTGGACGGACTGTGTCGTGCTGTGCTCTGTTGTCGAAGGACCACTGCCATTGCTGGGTTTGCCGGTACCTGTAATAAGAGAACAACGATTAGATTCTGTAGATGCTAAAGAACAGGATTACGCAATAAACAAATTCTTAAAAGCTCCACTAATTCTCGTAGAATAAATAAGATACTTAGGATTACATCTTGACAAACATTTAACTGAAATGAAAACATTGAGTTAGAACCGTAATTGTGTTTCCTCTACAAATACAGAACCCTATAACTTCATTGGTTGTATTCTTGAAAACTGAAGAAAATAAAAACCACAACGATCCATGAAGATTCTTGGGTTCAGTACGAGGCATATATTGTACTGTTTCTAGGACAACGGTAGTGCAGGGAGGTTTTATGTCTGAGATCACGCTCAACCTCTAGGTTCCTCCCGCAGCCTCTTTATAAAGGATGTTAACAGATTAATTAAATTATCTACACCAACCGGGTTTGAGCCCAGGATTTTCGGCACGGCTGCTAAGCCTACCACAGAGCCACCTCGCTCTGTCGGTTTCGGAGGCTTTCAAAAATTATAAAATGCCTGAAAATTTACTCCAGATGCAGTCATCATTGCAAGGAACTATTAATTAATACATATAATTTTAAGGATAACCGCTTACTTAAACATTTATTAAAAAGCAAGCAGTTTGCGAAGATACTTACACCCGGTAACATTGAAATCGGAAACCGTTTTGTAACTAGAGGATCTCTATATTATTTTATTTATACTATTGTCACTTGAAACCCTAGACGGTTACTGAATTCCTATTACAAAGGATTCTAGGAATTTCATAAGCTGAAATCTAATATAGGATGGATACACGCAACCTCACCAGCGCAAGCGCATTCCCACCGCACTGGGCTTCAATTTTCTTTTGCGGTTTGCGGGCCATCAATACGTAATTACGAAACTAATAAAAAAGGATCGTAACTTTTGTCCCACTCACTGGCTAAGGGCCTCGCATGCATCCAACGCGTTAAATAAAGTATGCGCCTCGATATTGGATTGTCGGTGAGAATATTTTACGTTGCTGTAGGGATGAAAGGTTCGATTGTTATAAGCCAGATGACGTTGATATGTTTTTAAATTACATTCAAAATCAAACAAAGAGGACATTAAACATGAACTACTATATTTTCCAGGACTTTGGAGCAATCCTAACTTTGGACAGCATGAACAGCACAGAGAAATTCGTTAAAACTTTCTAGCCATACGTAGGTGTTATAAATTTACTAAATAAAAACAAAGAATAATCTAGCCTCTAAATGCCAGGAAAATTAATGTGATTGATATGCTTATCAAAATATGTGCGATACTATACTCCTGTATACTAAGTGCAAAAAAGAGAAACAGTTCTTAGCCTAGAATCGTATCTACTAGGATCGGTGACTAAAATGGAACGATATGTTTATATATTGTTAAAATTAAATAAACAATTTAAAACATAACTAACTTTTTAAACTTATACTTATAAAATACTTTAGATCTATTTAAAAAGAAATTTATTTATTGAAATTTACAACTTTATATTTGAATACATCAAGTAAATATAATATAATTTCAGGAGATAATTTCAAGTAGAGAAACTACCCCCCCCCCCCCCCAAATGGTAATACTCGAATATTTTAAAATTAAATTATACTAAAATTGTTTAAATTAACTCAAAATAAAAATTAAATATACATCACTATACTTAGCGAACATTTGAACTATAAGAATGGTATTAAAAGGATGAATGAATAAAATAATTGTATCAATTAAGGCCCAATGGCAGGTATGGTATTATTTATTATATTATAGAAATAAATTTTAAAAAATTATATTTTATTATTATAGGAATAAATATAATTTTAATAATTAAAAATAATTATGAGATACGCAAAGCTTAAATAAATAGTACAAAAAGAATGAATGGTATTAGCATTTCATATCATGCCTATTCTAAAAGCATTATCCATTTTGAGGAAATCTTCGTTACAATAGAATTTTTTAAAGGTTTTTTTCCCATTAAATAATGGCAGAAGCCTCAAATACATATTAAAATATAGATAAATAAAGTGTGTGGAGAAATTACGCCTTATTTAAAAAGAGAGAAATAAAGGCTCTTGAATCAGGAATCCATAGAATAATCGATTCCAACTTAAAGGGTGAAATAATATCATACCATTAAGTGATTGGGGCAACTGACTATTGAAAGCAGGCTACTACAGTACAATAACCTACAATCACACATCGGGTTACAATATAGTAACTGGCCATTGCTACCGCGTCATTATAATAAGAGTTGCTCTTCACCGTTTGCGGTAGGTTAATTTAACGATTCAGTAACGAAAATGATCTTGTTTCGTGAAGAAAGTGATATCATGGGAGAAGATTGGGCTTACAAAACAAGGTGACGTGGCCGAGGCACAATGCAGAAGGCTTAACGCTTTGACGACGGCGCCTTAGAAAGACGGACTCGAAATGTGTCGGGACAATAAAGGCTCAATTCCCACACGGATTTCATTCAATTGGCTTCAATAGCCCGTACTTGCCAATTGAGAACGTTTCACTTTTCTATGCCTCCATGACGTAAAAGATAAAAGGGATTCTACTTAGGGAATATTTATGAAATTACGCATTTTATTGTTCAACCTTTGAATCTACGGTACAACCCGTGAAGGGTCTGGGGTTCAGTACATGGTAGAGACTGTACTGTTTCTTGGAAAACGGTTGGGCAGGGAGGGTATTTATCCAAAATCACGTTCAACAGCCAGATTTTCTCGCCTTATTTTGGGTACCCACTTTATAGAGGCTGGGTGAGCCCCAGGAGGGTCCTAGATCTTGTAGAATTCATCTTTGGCCGCTGGCATATTGTGATATCAGTTCTAATGGACACATAAATAAAATTAAAATTCAGAAATTTTAATAATTTTATTCTATTTATCTTTAATATAAATTCATTTATTCTGATCATTGTATAATTCAACATCTAATTTGTATTCAGTATTTACAATATGATAATCATAAGCAAAACATTAAAATGAAAAAAAATAAATTTAAAATAATTACATGCTACATAGATATACTTACATTATAATTACAAATGAAATGTTATCTTCCAACTACACTTTTTTTAAATTAGTTAATATATTTTCTATGTTATTAATTAATATAGTTTAAATGTTATTAATATTTTCTAAACAAAAATATTTAATAATATTTCTTATAATCATGGCGCTCGAAATTCCCAAGTCTGAATCGGAGAGACGTTTTAACTAACTGAAACATGAAGGCTTCAGTATAATGCTAAAAATATTGATTTTTGGTTGACTAATTTATTTGTCCCAATGAAACATTTTTGTCTAGTATGGAATATCTTACATTTAAATCTTAATAGAATTGCAAACATAGTACTGTTATACCCTAATAAAAATTCTTCGCTGTAATTTACAAACTCAGTCACATTGATTTCAAAGAATATATATATATATGCCACAATAACCTCAACGAATGACCTATCAACTGAGATAGACCAGCGTATAATAAGCGCAAACAGAGCATTCAAAAGTGTTGAAATTCCGAAATATCTCTAGAAACTTAAAACTAAGGGTTTATAATTCTTTAATAAAGCCGATTCTGATATACGGCTGAGAGACATTGGCTCTCACCGGCACCATGGAAAGCAGAATAGAGAGATGTGAAAGGAAAATCCTTCGCACGATAACCGGAGCGGTATGGGATGGGAGTCTGCACTCTTGGAGGAGAAGGACCAACAAGGAATTTCTCACAGAAACTGGTCAGGCGATATCTCAGGATATGAAAACAAGAAGGTTAAGATGGGCGGGGCATGTAGCTCGTAGTAATCCGTCAGGACGCCTCCACACAACTATGAATGCCACAATAGTTGGCAAGAGACCACGTGGGAGGCCAAAGACCAGATGGATAGACAGGGTCAACAAAGATGCTGATGAGCTGCATGTAGCAGACTGGAAATACGCGGCCCAGGATAGACAGAGGTGGAGAAGGCTGGTAAAGGCGGCCAAAGATCTACAAGGTATGTAGAGCCTATCGAAAAAAAACAACATATATATATATATATATATATATATATATATATATATATATATATAAAGTTTGCAAGTTGTTCGTGATAATTCGTTTATATCTCAGGTAGTTCTAATGATATTTTTTATTATAAAAACGTTTAGGGCATTTTTTGTAGTTCTATGAGATTGCGGGTCAGTTAGAGGTACAATTAAACAATTAAATTTAATAGGAATGCTTTATTGAACCAGTTTCAGTTAAGATTGCTCGTTTGACATTGTTCGTTAAAAGGGTTTAATCTAATAATTTTATGCTAATAATCACTTTCAAATGTCACATTAAGCTTTTATTTGTATAATATAATAATAATATTGATGAATGAACCATTTTAAACATAAACGTATGTATATTCCAATTAAGACATTTAATAATTCCTAGTAAGATCTTGTAAGAGATTAAATTAACCACAGGCATATAAAAGTCCAGAATTATATCAGAAAAGTAACTGAAACGCCAATTGATATTTTTTAAAACTCACTTGAACAAAGAGTTGATATACAGTGTTGAAAAGTGAAGGGTAGTAGTGCACATGCAAGGCGAAAGGGAACTTGGCGACGTTATAATGACTATACATAATACATGATGCATAATCATGTCATGTATTTCTGCTATTCAGGCGTTCCTTGGACCGATTAATCGTTAAGTGTGACAAATTTTTAATTGAGAAGTAAAGCGTTTCAAAATGATTATTTTGAAAAACGAGGTTACGAACCACGATCATTTGGATGTAAATATCCGATGTGCTAGTGCGTTTGTAATGATATTACTACTTTTTCTCCACCTCTTCTTCTACACATTACTTGGACAGTTCTTAGGTCGAAGAGAGAATAGTTGTGTTGTGTTTTAGAAAAATATGCTTACATTTGAATCCGTAGGAACTTCTTCCTGTTCATCAGTTCCGTCCTAGAATAGTCAAATAAAAAAAAAAAGAGAAATGAGTGAGCGGTATCAAATATATTACGTGATCGATACCAATGATCATGAGGGACGATAGTAATTTCAGAATGTATGTTGCATACGTGAGATTCATTATTACCAAGTGTGTTGACAGGCCAACACAGCTATCTCGTGACTACTGCGGTGCTGGTTCGAATCCAAAGATAAGAACATTGTTTTGCAGAGACTTTGCTGAATGAATCTAGACCTAGTTTGCTAGGATTAATCTAGACTTTCATAGTTTACTGAATGGTAGGTAAAAATCTGTTCTGTTAGCGTTGGAAAGGACGTTGAGTATCAACAAAAATGTGTTTATATTCCTGAGAAAATAAGGTTTATGAAACGTTATTAAAATACAAAATATAACTATAAACTTAATTACAATTACTAATGATATAATATTCAATTTTCTCCATGTATACTGAATATATTTAAATTGATTTCTTAAATGAAAGTATGAAGGAGGCACCCATTTTACACATAAATATAAATTTGAAATTATGTAATAATTTTTTCCAAATAAGCACATTTTTAAATTAAAAAAAAAAACCTGTACTACTACAACCTAAACAAGTCTTGGGTCAGTACGTCAGTAAGTCAGTACGTTATAAAGACTGTAATGTTTCTTGGACAACGGTTGAGCAGGTAATTTGTTCTAGATCACGATCAACCGCCAGATCTCCCCTTTACTTTGGGTATCCACTTTATAGAGGCTGGGTTAGCTTTATTTCCGGTCCGTAACAGATTGAATAAAAGTCTGCCAGCGAGCGGAATTCGAACCCAGGAACTTCAGTAAGGCAATTCAGCGGATTAACACTGAGCCACTTCGTTCCTTGGCTCCGCCAGCCACTCCGCATTTATAAATTAGCTAAATGGAATTAAACTTAAGAATTAAGGTTTACGTAACATCATTAAAATATAAAATATAAATGAATATTTACTATTTTAGTACATATGAAATGTAGATAGATAGATAGAAATTTTATTTGTCATTGGGGGCTTCCCCATATAAATAGAGCCCAGCTCGGCTATAAATTACAATATTATGATTTTAACAATTTATGTACATATCATTTCAAAAATAAAAATAAAAACAAAAATAAAATAAAATTTAATAACACATTCTTGTTTTCAAAACATACATAACAGATTAAAGAATAAACAATTGCTGGTGCTATGATAGAAACAATAAAATAAATAAACAAAACATCACTTTAAAGATAAACTAAAAACAAACATTTAATAGAAAATGGTCTATGATAAACAATTTAGCACTTTTTGAACTCATCATGTAATGATACACTTTATGTAATATAATATAATATATTCATTGTGTGCCGGGCAGTGAAGGGGAATGTGATGTAGACTATTGTAGATTAATTGATTGCACGATATACAGGTTTCTTGTGACTTCAACAAAAAAGTTGTGTTTTTCCCATAGATTCTGAAATGTTCTGGATTAGCAACTCTTAATTGGCTGACATATTTCAATTTCTTTATATGAACTTTGAATATGAGGCACGTTTATGGGTCGGGAGCATTGTAACTGCATAAAATTCTATACAAAGGGAAGTTAGTTGAATTTAGAGTTCTTTGAATGTCGGCTGAGAAATATTGGTTATGTGCTTTTTCCAGTATGTCGTCTTTTTATCGAAGAAGTCCGTTTGTGTGGAGAACAGAAAGCTCTTCTGTAAAAGGCATTTAGCTCGGCTATTGTTCTAAATTAGGACACCCAATTGAAGTCTATGTCAGGCTTATCCTTGTCTAATGATTTAAGTCTATTAAAACAAAGTTTTGGGGGTCGCTCTTCTGGCATAAACTCGAGCTTGGACCATAGATTTGTCATCTTTTTTATCACTTTCATGCTTAATGGTTCTCTTCCTGTTTCGAGACGGACTATAAAATTTGGGGTATTCCTGGGCCAACCAAATAGGCGCTTTAAAACTGTATGTTGGACCGTTTCGATTGTCTCAAGATAATTGGGGCTCCATACTTCAGAAGCGTAAAGCAATGTTGATGAAACCATTGAGTCAAATAAAGCTTTTTTTGTTTCCCTTTTTTCAGTATGTCTATGATTCTTGCAGACGCCACTGATGACTTCTGAGTAAAGTGTTCAAATGCTTGTTTAAATTTTATGGATGATGTGAAGGTAACCCGCAAATAAGTATACCGTTTTGTATACTCCAATTTCTTATCATGCCAGTATAACGGTTTGAGCTCTTTATGCCTTGGAGATTTATGAAAGACAAGATTTTGTATGGTTTCAGGGAATTAACGGTTTTCCAAAACTGTTTACTACTTTTTGTATCCAGCAGGTTTTTTATAATTTGAAATCTAGATTCTTTCTTCTTGTCATTAATTAATGTTGTATGTAATCGCTTGTTTGTATGTAGTCTTTTAACGCTTGCGGAAGAAAATTGGATTTAACTAATGCTATATATTTTCTCCTAACTTCCCATTTCAGATTGTTACATTCTAAATCAAACCAGGGTTGATTAGGCTGAAACTTTATATTCTTCGGTGGTTTCATTATTACAAGCATGCCGGCAGAATACATACTTTCATGCAAGCATTAAACGAAATTCTTATAGAGCTGGTTTATATCATACGAAGTAAATTTTCTCACTGCAAGCTAAATTTGTTCTGAATAATATAATTTTGTTCTCTTCCCATTTAACATGTTTTTTGGCTTCCATACCAATATAATTAAATGGTTGAGGATTTGGTAAGCATACGTGAGGTTTCACGAAAATACCACAAGCTAAATGGTCTAGAAAATCAGACATGGCTGTAACTTCCATATGAAATGTATTCTAACTTTATTATGAAATGTATTCTAACTCTACCATGTAGTGATCCCAAGAAGCTTCATGAGATGTAGTATTACAGACTTTATATTCGAAATTAGACACTTAATTTCCCCAATAAGCGCATTTTTAAACTAATCAAAAGGAACTAAACTGAGGAAATGAAGTTTATGTAACGTGATTAAAATATAAAATAAAAATAAATATATTCCGCGATCTCGATCAGGAGAGCGGTATGGATTCAAAGGGAGATATAAGAGCCTATAGACCTTAGAGAGAAAAAGAAGTTTGACTGCAAATAAAACCTTTTAAAGATTGCCAAGGACGAGATGCATTCCTGCAGGAGGAAGTGACGACGGCCCTTGAGGATTCTGTGCCTTGAGGTCATAGAGAGGGTGGAGGAGGAGGAGAGAAAACAGCGTTTACGGCTGTGTCGAATGGATTGAAGACTGATAAGTGTCGGAAATGTGTAAATCGGTCTTGGAAATGTGTGTCGATTTCACGGCCAGCCCCTTCCTCGATATCAAAATCTTCTTGACAGCCATGTCCCTAGCGACCTCCTTCTGCCCGCTCAATATGGTTCATTAAGCTATTTCTCTAGTACACTAACGGCATAGATAATATTACCGTAGGCCGGTTCCAGTACCGAAATACAATGGGTACCGGTTTCGACATCCGTTGCAAAAAAAAAATCTACCTCATTCCTCTCTGCCAAACAGGAATTCTAATGGAAATGGAATTATAAATGACATATTTTTAGGAGGCTGTAGCTTCGATTTATAACAAGTATTTACTGTTGATTCGTTTAATATTCTGTTATTATGGGTCTGGGGTTCAGTAAATGGTAGAGACCGTACCGTTTCTTGGATAAAGGTTGTGCAGGGGAGTTTATTTGTCATAGATCACTCTAGACCGCCAGATTTTTCCACTATTTTGAGTACCAACTGGTGAGCCCCAGGAGGCTCCTAGATCCCAAAGGACCCATCTCCGACCGCTAAAAGATTAAATAAATGTCTTGCCATCAGGGGGATTTGAATCCAGGACCTTCGGCATGGCGGCTCAGCACTCTACAACTGAAAAACCACACTGCTCTCCTTAGTATGGAAAAGAGAATGTATTTTTGGGTAATGAGTAGATTTCGGTAATCATTTCATCGAGAAATAAACGTTCCAACTAATATTTGGGGCGACCTAGGGGTTAGCGTAACAAACTACTAAGGCCAAAATAGTACGTTTCGGGAAATATTAAACGGGAAACGAATGAAAAGTTACAACCTGTTGTGACTCAACTCGACAACTTGCGGAATAATTACCATATAAATATCCAATGAATATCCATAAATAAATCATTAAAAGCTTGAAACTTTTTTAATTTTAACAAATTTTATTAAGAAAAAAAATAAAACACAAATTGCAAATGGAATATTAGATATATCTTTCCTAAATTAAAAACCTTCAACCAATATAATTGTTACTGAAAACTTAAGTCAAAAATGCCTAGTTCTTATTTGTGTCGTTGTTCTCTTAAAGTAGCGAAACATGAGAATTTTTATTTTTTATTGATATTATGTAAAAACTCGTCAATGGCATTATTACTAATCAATGAGAATGTTACTAAAATAGGTCATTAATAAACACCATGAAAAGAAATAACTTAATTATGAATACAATTCGCTAAGAAATTTAATGTAATTTTTTTTTAAATTGTGTGTAAAAAACAACTAAAATTATCTACTTTAAATTAATCCTAATCCTTAAAGTGGAATCAACAAAAGTTCTTTTGAGTTGAAAAGACTAGACTCATAATTTACTATTACCTTATACGCTCTGCTGCCTCCAACCATTTATTTCTCGTATCTCTTTACAGTAATGGTTCGAAGTTTCAACAAGGTCGATATACTGGGATTTTTTATATACATGTATAAACAGTGTGTGATTCAGCTTTGTACTCAGAATTTTATAATAAGTAAAACCTGTTACCTCCCTTGTAATCTGTATATTTCAACTTGATACCGCCATCTACACGAATGGTACTGAGAGTATGTTACCGTCGAAATATTAGCGACTGTACCGTTCTAGGGCCACACATATGTCTTAGAAGCGTGTGATCTATACAGCTCATATTTTTCTCTTTCATTGTGAAACTGCGTGTAACCAATGGCCTTTCTTAACCAGCAATTTATCCGCATCCCCGGTGAATAAGTGGTTAAGTAGAAGTTTGTCTTGAGAGAGTTAACTACATTGAGGAAAGAAGAATTGTGTCATTACGATAGTTTTTGGCTTGAAATGTAGTAGTAATATTAGGGATAACTGCTTTCTCTTTATATCTATTGATTTCTCTATATCACTTAAAAAAATATTATATATATATATATATATATATATATTTATATATATGTATACACCCCCGGTCAAAAGTTTGAGACCACTTCAATTTGTTGGGAAAATTAGGATTAAATTAAACAAAATAAATATAAGTACAATGCAGTTATACTTTCTTCTCGTCAAAAAATCCTCCCTTGCTTTTCAAAACAGCTTTGAGCACTCGAGGCATTCTTTCAATTAGTGTTTCTATAGACACAACAAACACATTGTTTAATTTTAGCACGTTTGTAGTCTCAGTGATAATTAGATTAAATCAACTTATTTTCTTTTTATTTACCATAGTCACAAACACCTAATTAGCAAATTTGTTTTATAAATTCAAATAACAAGATACCCATATTTTGTTAACATGCATTGATAATTTGGTAAAATTGAGGTTTTGCATGCTTAAAGTAGATTAATTGATGTAAACGAAAGAGGTGGTCTCAAACTTTTGACCGGCAGTGTATATATATATATATATGAAAATTAAAATAATAAAGGTTATTTGCGTCAATTAAATAATATTAGTAACAATGTTTCAACATTTAAGCAAGGTTAGCTATTCTGGAACTGCCCAAGTCCAACCGGTTTGTCTTGGGCAATGCTACCTTTTAATCTACATACGTCTCGTGTTCTTATTTCACCTATATCCATTACAAATGGGCATAACTGACGTTTATATCATTACTTTGGAGAATATAATTATGCAATAGGAGTTTAGCAGGTTAGAAAAATTTGTTTGCACGATAGCAATGGTTATATTTTTATTTAATTTGAATTTAGAATATTAATAATCAGCAAATTTGAAAATATTGTGGTTTATATGGCACCTCAGGAAAAGGAAAGTACCAAACGGTGGCTTATCCTAAAGGGATTCCTACATTTTCAAGCATTCTTTCCTTAAGTTTTCTTTTAAGGAAAAATCAAATCAGAGGACCTGCACTTTTCTCACCGTACACATGAGCTTAAGACCAACCTTTATTTCATTTGAAGCAGCTTTTATTTTATGCATAAAACATATACTAAACGCATACGTGATCTTAATATTTTTTAGGTTTATGAATAGTTTTTAAATGAGTATCATTTCTTCCATAATATAAAATAATAAAAATGTAAAAATATAAGGTTATATTTGAGAAAAATATATTAAAATATTTTTGCATCTCTGAGGAAACTTAAAAATCAAAATTTGTAATAATTATATACAATAGAAAACACTGATTCGACCGGTGCTCACATGTGGCTCAGACGCCTGGGCTCTAACAAAGACAGATGAGAAAAGGATCCTAATCTTCGAGAGGACAATCCTGAGGAAGATTTTCGGACCAGTAAAAGCGGGAGGAATATGGAGAAGGCGATACAATAGAGAGGTATATGACCTTTATAAGACATAAGATGTTGTCAGAATAATTAAACTTGGTCGACTGCGATGGGCAGGTCACGTGGCACGGATGGAGGACACGCGGATTCCCAAGAAGATTCTCACAGAGGGAATCCATGGCACACGGAGAGTAGGAAGGCCAAGTGTGAGGTGGATGGAGGCTGTAGCGGAGGATGCACGTACCCTTCTTAATGCTAGAAACTGGAGGGATGCTGCGCAGGATAGAGCTGACTGGCGGAGAATGCTGGAGGCGGCCCAGACTCGGTGATCAGATATTATTATTATTATACAAAAGTATGTTTGGTTGAAAAATAATTCTGAAAATTACGTTTTACCACAGTTCCTATGGTATTTGTTTTCAATAAAGATGATTAGCAATGGCTAAAATGCACCTACGACCGTAAGTTAAAATGCAAGTATATTTCATTCAATATAACATCTAATTTTCTTGGCACATTCCACAATTCTTCATTGCCAAAGAAAGTTATGTTGGTTCCAGTAACGATGTACGTATTAGAACAGACGCCCTAACAGAACTTTGTTGCCTCCTTACTTAAAGTTACTGCAATCTTCTTAGTGTCGTGGTAAATCCGATCACGCTCCGAGTCATTATGTTTTCCCAGAAAGAGAAGTAATTTAGCTGGATGAAAGGGTTTCTTCATTGGCAGGGACAAGAAGGGAGCGAGAACATTTTCAAGAGGCCCTTGAGGATCTGAGCCTACGGAGTTCTTGTACAGTCTTGAGAACACCCTATGACAATGGACGGTTTAACATTGAGATTTTTCGGTTATATTGAAAAAAAATCTATATCTCGTTAGTTAAAAATAATACCCTAATATGGCCCAGAAATGTATGAAAACTTTGGAAATTTGTATCATAAGACATAATTAGGAAAATAAATCAATAAAGGGCTCCTAAACCCTTCTGAATTAGTATATCCATTATAATACACGATTTCATATATATTTCATTGTATCATATATGGATATCAATCTGGTAACATGATTATTTCTTTGGTAACTTACTGCAGTCTCGAAGATACTGCTGTAAGTGTTAATTAACAAGGCCTTGAGTCAGTTTTGGAGTTAAAAACAGATAAGAGAATTATGGCAGTTTTAATGTAAAATAGGCTAAATGTAGAACATTACCCTTTGATAGAAATAACTATTCTCTAATTTAGGTCAGTAACAGAAAAATAAGTTTGTAAATATATATTGAAATTCTGTGGATGAATGTAATTGTAACAATTGTAAAAGTGTTTATTAATGTACTGTATGGTTTGCTCTTGCTACATTCTAAAAAATGTAGTATAAATATGATCATCATAAGCATATTTCATCCAAAATAATTATGTAAAATGTAAATTGCAGTTCTGAAAAGAGTCACAGATTATCACTTAAATATCAGTACCGTATCATGCGTATTTCTAGAATTTACCTACGAACTCATTTTTTTTTTGGTCGCAATAACTGATCCAAGCCAATTAATCTATAAATTTTATTGTTCAATTCATAAATAAATTTAGTAATTTTTCTGAAGAATGTCTACCAAATTTATTTTATGTCAGTGCCGTGGATGAAAGAGTCAGTACCATGGCACGGAAAATTTGAAATTCAATTATTATTTGAATCTCGAACTTTCTTTTTTACAATAAAATAAAGAAGACGACATAAGGGTTAAACAATTTTAATTATATAATTAAAAACTTGTAATAAAAAAGTATCACAGTTAGAATAGTATCACCCATATATATATTTATAAGTATTTGATTAGAATGAGTATGAAGGCACTTCTGCATAACCTTTAGTATTTAAGAAAACACTCGGGAACATAACCCTAACTATCGAACTATGCGCATGATCAGAAACACTGCCACCAAGTGATTCTACCCAATTTGTTCGAAAATTGGCCAGTTTTATCAGATTCTTTTGTAGCAATAATGCGGCCTTTCTTGTGTAATTATTGGCACAGCTCCAGTACCGAGAAAAGAAGGCGGTAGTTGGCGCCAGGTGCGACCTTAAGAACGTAGAAGGAACGATTCCAGCGCCGAGGTACCAGAGTGCTAATGCATTTAGGATACATTAGCGTAGGCCCGCCTTAGGTAGAAAGTAAACGGGGAAAGTGGGTACCACCGGAACATGGCTGACCACTAGGAGTAAGTACTTGATGATATTTATGTAACGGTTTGTATGGGTAATGGTCCATTTAATAGGCGATAGAATATGAAGGGAATTCTTCCTCGTGGTACCCGTTTAAGTTCTGCGGTTCGCTTACCACCATTCTGTATTATGTTTCAAATGGGATTTCGTAACGACCGGATCGCTTACCTCACTAAAGGCAAATGTGCTATTTTTACAGGCCATGAGCAGAGAGTAGTCTTAGTGGTTTGTTGGTATATTAAATGATATTTAGATAGCTAAAATCTGGTATAAAACCTATTTGGACGTACGGAGAAGAGCTTTGGTGCTCCACTAAGCCATTAAATTTCTCTCGTATTGAATCCTTACAATCCAAAATCCTTCGTAAAATCCTGATGATCCTTACTTTGCTACGAATGATGTCATCCATAATGATCACGATCTTCCCTTTGTTGCTGATTTGGCCCGAACCCGATAATCTGTTCATGAAAAACTTTATTCCCACTCAAACCCAGTAGTTTCAAACTAAGCTACTTCTTCGATTCCCGATAATCCTCTGAGGCGTCTGGAAAGAAGTTGGCCTCGTGACCTTCTAGGTTGAATATGTTATTAGAGTACTACCACTGGGTAGTTTCTCTTCTTGCCTTTATCCATGACATTACGATCATTCCTGTTATTATATTTACTTGTGGTATCGTCATATTACTGTTGTAAATTTCAATAAACAAATTTTAAAAACAAATCTAGCATTTCTATATAAGCGATGAACTGTTAGATTGTTTACGTCATACATTACATTGTTGATTTTTAAAATTTTAATACAGCACTGAGAGAAGAACAGAGATCCATCACACTGGATAATACCAAATACGTCTGTATTTCCCTAATTATTGCCTTGAAAATAAAACTAGTTGATTGAAACTAGTTGAATTTGAAACATATTCTAGTTAATCCTCATCATGATAAAAAATATAATTAAATGTAAAGTACATGGATTTATTTTAGATAACTATGCAATGCTATGTGATGGATTTACAGTGATTTAAAAAATTAATTTCTTTATTAACATATGTCTGAAGTAAATGTGTTACGGTTTGTTTGAAAAAATCTTTGTGTTGAAGTTGGGACTATTTTGAAAAGTTTTCACTTTTTCTCCTTGGATTCCCATTGTCTATGTTTCAAACGTCATACTTAAGATACATCTCTTAACTAAACTAATAAATAAAAACAATTATTCTACTCATTAACTATTTTGTTTAGTTATTGTCAGCACTAATCGTATTTCCGTAACCGTGATTCAGAATAGATTAACTTTTTCCTATCGTAATTTTTCACAAAAGTCGTTTCTTTGACAAGCAGCAATAACAAAAGTAACAGCTTATAAGGACTGAGTACAAATTGTTTTTAAAATATGCTGTAAAATTAACTTTGCAATAATATTACCTAAGGATTAAATTAAATTAATATACATGCAAAAAAAAAGCAATGATATGAAAAGTAAAATGAACATCATATCTACATAATTATCATATACTTTACAACCTGTTAAAGAAAACTAGATAATCAACCACAACCTAATAAAATTTAAATAATTTATAATAAATTATAAATATTTTTATTGTGAAGAGAAAAGATTTGCCCCCAGCCGGGATTCGAACCCGGATCTTCGCCTCACCATGACAACGCTCTAACCATTTGAGCCACCGGGGTCGCTTCCTACATAGGACAAATACCGGCGGAGATCCGGGTTCGAATCCCGACTGGGTGCGAATCTTTTCTCTTCAAAATAAAAATATTTAAAAATTAAAGCAATGATTAAAAAGTTATAATAAATCATATTGGTACATCTCAAGAAACTCAACTAGATAAACAGTAAATAAATATTTTCTTTCCAGATAAACCTAATTTTTGAAAGACATTAAAAAATTTGTTTTAGTGTATTAGGTTTTGAGTATTAAAAAAGATTGGAAAAATATATTTAAGTATAATTATATAATGCTATGGGAATAACTTTTTTTTCTGAGTCATATTAAAGTGTTTTTTTTTAGATTCATATTATAAATCCGGAGAATTATATTGACATCCTTTAAACGGCGGATTATCGTTAAGCATAAATGGCTGTTATTTGAACTACATGTTAAAGATAGCATTAAACAAATGGAATAGAAAATACCATTGCTACTATTAAAATTATTAATCGATGCTGATAAGCGTGTGGGATCCGCAGACCCTCTTGGGAATCACCCGGCCTCTATTAATTAGGAGCCCTTAATTGTGGGGGACTGTCATTTGAACGTGATCTAGGACAAACCACCTTACTGCACAACCTTTGTTAAGAAACAGTAAAGTCTCTGTATCTACTGATCCGTTTAAGGGTTGTAGTGGTATGTTTTTTTTTCCTTTTTTTATTAACTCTGATGATCATAAACTAATTATTTTAGTTTTCGTCATTATTGTTAGTATAAAGCCAACAGCCTATATACTAGCCTATTCCGCGTTACTACAGTAACGTACACGTACGAAATCTATTCTGCTGATCAGAATTGATTACTTTCGTGTAGTAATGTTTTGCATAAGAAATTCCTTAGATAAGCAACAATAGCCAAAGTAATAGCTTGTAGTGAGTTTAAGGACTAACCACAAATTCTTTTTAAGTATAAAAAAGAATAAATACTTAACAAATAGTTATGTATAACTAGTTTTTATTTGAACTACATGTTGATGAGATATTTTACATACTACATGGTGTACAACTTAATCTCTACGCCTTTCGAAAGTTTCTTAAGGAAGGTGGTGGTTTCATTAGTTGTAGTCAACATTCAAATATCAGATGTTTTGAAATATATTATGTAATTTATGTTTCTAAATAAAGGTTTATGTTACCAACAGTTATTTTAAAACATTTATTTAAAAAAACAACCAAACAAAAGAAAAGAAAAAACATCAACCTTAATAACGAAAAAGACAATTTTGCACTATGAGTCGGATGCGGACATTAGGGACTCAACGCCAGTTACAATTGTCGCAATATCCTGCGCTCTCGGTGGGGCAATTGCGCCGCAATAGAGTTGACACCACGCTCTGCTTTCTAATCTCTTTTTCTCTTCTTCATTGCCATATTTTATTATCACCTTCTTGTTTGAGTGTGCGCATCACGTAGAATAATTATACGAGAAAAGCACTTTTCGAAATTAAGAGACCTAATTTTCTCCCAAGGCAAATATCTTGTTCATGTATTGTTAACTAAGATAAGATAAGTTAATTAAGAGTTTATTATGAATAGTCAAATAAGTTGAATTAATAAGGAAAAATAATAAAAATATTCCACCGAAAGTTTACGGGGACTGGTGACTTAGCCGGTACCCATGAAACCTACCTCATCTTGTATAACCTCTTCTTATCACTCATCACATTTGAGTAATTTGTTTCTGGATCATTTAATTATTGTACAGCTTATTAAATTTAAATATGTGTTCTTGGCTTATTCCTTTTTTTAGAACATATTGGAAACAAACATAACACTTTGGGGATAGCCGTTTTTTTAAATAAGAAGCTGTGAAATTCTTCCAGTAGTTCGGAAAAATTCCTAAGACAAAATTATGTCAAAATGGATTTTTGACAAGTATAGAAATGGAGATATTTTTATCGAAAGTATTTAATAATTTCCATCAACATGAATAAGAAGGTAGGTGTTATCAGTATCAGAATTATCAGTGTTTAGTTCATAAACAATCGTGGATAACAGTTCCTGGGTACCGACTAATTCCCTTGAACGGTAACCCTTTTTTATAAAAAGAAATTTTTTTCAAAGCGTTTTAATTTTTTTTCTTGATCGTAAATCATACTTATTAAATGCTTACATACAACTGTGTGAACCTGTCAGGAGAATCAGAACGGCCGTGAAGATGTGATCTAATTTTTTTCAAGACATGCGAAAAAACTTAGTGACAGAGCCTTTCTATTGCTATTGATATGATGGGGAAAGAAACAACTAAGTGGGTAACTAGGCCTTCTATGGTGATGTGTCATTTCACCCGGCCTCGAGAGGAACAATTAATGAAAAAATCTTTTAAAAAATAAACAAAGAATAAGAAAGTCCAGGTTAGGTTAGCTTTAAAGAAAACCGCCGGAAATGTGATATTAATAATTTTGAAAAGCACACAAATAATACCATGATTAAAGGAGTTTTATTTAAAACTTTAAAAAACTTTGAGAAGTTATTCCGAAATAAAAAATGGAGTCCCTCAAATTGCAGTGAATAATTAACATTCAATATTTCAAATATTCAAGTGTTAGCACATCTGGAAATTATAAGATTACAAAGATTCTGGTGAAAAATACCGAATTTTATTTCAACTTCTTATTCATAAAAATATATGGTGCTCTTATTTGTTAAAATGCATTAAATATTGATGTATACTACTATACCAATAATTACGCACTAACTAAAATAAAAATTTAAAAAACCTGTACCATTATAACCCGTGGAGACTACTGTTTTTCGGAAAACGGTTGTACATGGAGGTTTTTGTCCTAGGTCACGCTCAACCTCTAGATTGTTCCCCCTGATTTTGACTACCCACTATGTAAAGGCTGAGTGAGCCCCAGGAGGGCCCCAGGTCCTAAAGAATCCATTTCCGGCTGTTAGAAGATTAAATAATATCTGCCAGTAGGATTTGAACCCCGGCGCTCTACCACTGAGCTACTCCGCTCCACGCCCACCGACTACGCTTAGCCTAATAATTTCAGCATTATTTTATAGAAATGAGCTTTCTCTTCTTGAGGAGTATTTCTATTAAAGTAAGATGCGGTATATCTATCCTATTTTATTCCAAGGAATTGTTTTCGTAGGTTAAAATAATTATCATTTTGGGATGATCTAGACAGAAGACCACATTAGACTAAGAACATGACAACTGCAGTCACGACATCATACATCGGCAATGATTGATTGTGAAAATAGTTTTCGCATCTATAATGGTACCTAACTGAACCAAAGAGCATTTCATAACGGAAAGGAAAAAGTCGCAACCAATAATTTATAATTTGGATCAGTCAAAACGTAACCCTGTTTGAAGATGATTGACGAATTATGCAGTAACTCTTGAAGGTAATTTTGAGAGGCACGCCTCAAGAAGTTACGACCCTGTTCTTACATGCCGTGAAAACGAGCTTCGCGTCTGTCAGGCGACAAATAAAGAATGTTACATGATTTGTCAGGAGATATTACCAAGTTCAGAGGTAAATATGAATAATGTCGACAATTCAGTTAGGCTGTCAGTTTCATGCGAAGTGATAAAAATGTACTTTTTCTAAACAATTCCCATCAACAAGAAGATAAATAGTTACTATAATAATGTAGGTAATTCTACCGCAGGTTTTCGCTTCGAGTTGAGTCAAAACAAGTTTTAACTTTTCATTCCTTTCCCTTTTAATATTTTCCAAAAATACAATGTATCATGAGCTTTAGTATGGAAAAGAGAATTGGATTATGGGAAATGTGAATACTTCGGTAACCATTTCATCTAAAAATAAACGTTTTAACAAATAGAAACCATCTATACTTCAAAATGTTAGTTGAAACTTCATTTTCTTGATAAATGATTACTGAAACGATAACTTGTATTTTTAGAAAGTAATAAAAATGAAAGGAATAAACAGTTAAAACGTATTGTATATCAACTCGAAGCGACAGCCTGCGGAACAGATACCATAATTTATTTCTAGAAAATAAATAAACAGGTTTGAACCCAAATTATTGAAGTGAAAACTTCTTCAGCCACACTGAGCGAATTTCGTTAGGTGAAAAACTTATGGGTTAGCGTCACCGACAAATGTATGACGTCTAGCGTGAGACTGGCGATGCGTAGCGGGCTGTGGTATGAGTTATACGATTAGTTTTAATTAACTTTATTTTAAAAGGTCAGAAGTCGAAATAATAATTTAAGATTATTTCACTAAAACGTCGTTAAGTTGCGAAATTCATACTAATAATAATAGCTTAAACCATCAATAACTAATTAAACCTTTCGTTCCCCCTAAAATATTTTATTTACATGGTTGAATGCCTTGTTTTAAGTTGCTAATACACAAGAATTTG
This sequence comes from Troilus luridus, assembly GCA_964056705.1. Classification (NCBI taxonomy): domain Eukaryota; kingdom Metazoa; phylum Arthropoda; class Insecta; order Hemiptera; family Pentatomidae; genus Troilus; species Troilus luridus. The sequence continues at coordinate 82,384,448 of OZ057412.1, forward strand.
ATTGATATTAATAATACAACTGTATACTAATAACTTTTTTTCACTTAAGTTGTAATGAGCTTGTGCAGCCCGTCATATATTTTGATTAATAAATGAACTACTTGAAGATGTACATCATTATTGCTAGGAGTGGCAATAGTTGTGAAAACTAAACTGGTCTTGATAATTCCAATTTACAAATTATGAAATTTCAAAAATTTCAGACTATTTTATTATTTATTGATTTTATTAATTTTTAAATATATTATTTGAAAAGAAAAGATATGTCCAGGACCGGGACTCGAACCCGGGTCACCCAGATCGCCAGTCTGGACTCTACCAATTGAGCTATCCTGGACTCAATCAAGCTCGCTCCCCGGTCATGACTTCCAGATTAGCGATCTGGGTGATCCGGGTTCGAGTCCCGGTCCTGGACGTATCTTTTCTTAAATAAAAATATAATTCTATTAGAAATTCAAAAAAGAACATAGTTATTCATAAGTTTTGAGTTTTAACTTCTGTCGGTTGTACTAATGGCTGCCTATTTACATTTTTTTAAAATAAAAAGTATTAAAACAAGCTAGATGATGAAAATACGATTTATTTTCTCAAAATTTTCGAGTTAATTTATAAAATTTAAAGTACTAAATAATTCTTTGGAACTATTTTCGTTGCTACCTCTCCTATCTAGTTTTTCGGATATGGTCGTAATCCACAAAAGTAAATACAGGATAATAGAAAAGGAATAAAACTTTCGAACTTTTATATCCTCAACCTTCGAATACGTTCTTTTCAAATGCCTTCATCATAAGAAGAGTTCATCAAAGGTTCTATTCAGGCTGATTTATTATGATGAATGAGCTATAGGAAAAGAAAGAAGAATTTAGAGATCTGATTGCTAAAAACAAAAAGTATAAAAAAAAAAAATACATAACGAAAAAGTACTTTAAATGCATTTCGTCGGTATTTCTTTTTAAACATTGCAATAGCTCTTGATCGAGAAAAGGAAAAGAGATTATTATCGGATAAATGTCACCAAGTAAAAGTAGGAACGTGCACGACTTTAAGGACACACGTTTATAATGGCTTAATAATGTTTTGCAACGAGTAGTTTTAGACTTAACTTTCCAGTATTACGTAAAATATCATTTCAGCATGCTACAAACGAAATGAAAATTAATATTCCCAGTTATATAAAAGAAGAGTACAGGAATACTTCTTTTAAAAAGGTTCATATCCTTTCTAAGAATACGTAATTAATAAATTCAAATAGGGCAGTTATAATCGTATACAACAGTTAACATGAAACAATTGTTCACATATAAATTATTCAAAGTGAGCTACTATTTTTAAGACTAATTTCAACAAATAAGCAAGGAATCAGTAGTAATTATTGAATATATTCAATAAATTTAAATATAAATATACATTTTTTGAATTTTAAAACTGTTATAGAGGCTAAGGAGAACAGATTAAGGAGAAAAGAAATTTCCTCGTTGCGGTGGTGAGTGAGCTCTCAAGCAGAGCCTACATGATAGGTTAGTCGATAATGGGAGCTCTATTGGTATACCTGTATCACGGCAACAAACATCTACTACAATCCACAAACCTTTCAACTGATGGTACGAAATGGTTTATCATATAAATATGATAATTATAATTTGGTGATTATAATGATATGCATATAATAGTGTTTGCCAGATTTTCTGTAATAATGACTATTTACACAGGTCCGGTACCTAGGACTACACCTTGACAAACGCTTGACTTCGAATCCACATACTAGACTGGAACGACAAGAAACAGCTCGCACTTTCAGGCTACTTCAACATTCACTAGACAAACGCTCTAAGCTCTCAATTAATTACAAAAGACTCATATACATAACTATTAAAAGGCCTACTGGGACTTACGGAGTAGAGCTTTGGAGCTACTCTAAGCCATCGAACTCCTCTCGTATTTAATGCTTATAATTCAAAATACATCGTAAAAGCCTAAATGCCTCTTACTTTGTTACGAATAAAGTCATTCATAATGACCCCAATGCCCCATTTGTTGCTAATATGGTCCGAACCCGATACCAGCCAGCCCTTTCATGACAAACTTTATTCCCACTCGTCTTAAACCTAGCAACCTCTTCAATTCCTGATAATCCTCAGAGGCGTATGAAAAGAAGATGGCCTCGTGGCCTTCTTAGTAGAATTTTTATATTTGATTATTGCCACTGGGAATGTTCTCTACTTGTCTTTATCCATCCCACTGTTTATCATTCCTTCCATTTACTTTTTGTATTGCTTATAATACAGTTGTAAATTTCAATGAATAAATTAATTTTTTTTAAATGATTATTTAAGCATTTTTTTTTACCTATTTAGTTTTAAAGTCCATTTGTGTTTAACTGTTTTATCCGAAGAGATAAATAACTTCGTCCTAGTTCCATTGTTAGGGAAGTTAATAAAATGCTTTTAAAATTGTCTACATTTATCATCAAACCGCTCTTAAGTGAAGGAATGCTTATGTCCTTCATTGCCCATCAACTCCTAGAGGCAGAAGTACATTTTAGTCATGATAAATTAGATCCTATTAAAACAGGGTTTCTTATATTATACAATACAAATTAAATAACTGTAGTAGAGCGTAGAAGGCTTGATTTATAGTCAGTACATTAAATAAAACAATTACCTGAAAACATTCTTTAATTTATGGTATATAATTAATACACATTTACTAATCATTAGTTCATTTGGAGGCATTATAATGAAATCGATCTGCGGTAATGTTTAAATAGCGGATAAAGAATATTAAATTATAAGAATTTTTTTATTTAAAAAAAATTGTATTCACGTAAAAGATTATAACGTGAGAAATGAAAAAACAAATCAATAAAGTATTCAGAAAACTAAGAATGAGAGCTATTATCTTTGTACGTTCGGTGCTCAGTTGCTGATCTCTAGGTCCCAAATTGGAGACCGGCTATTGCTGATAAATTATTAATTGTTAAAAACCGTGAACCTGTGAGATTTGCAGCTTGTGGCTCACTCTTAAGCAGGCATCCTTGATTGGGCGAATAACCTGGTGGTTCAGCTAAATCACCTTACAGAATTGTTGGAAACAGTACATACCCTACCACGTATACCGAACCCAATACCCTTTACAGGACAACTAAGTTCATAATAGCTTATTCTTTAAGATGCTTTGACGTTAAGTCGGACGTGAAATTACATTAGAACTTTAAAGAAATAATCAAATCGATTAGGACATGGAAAACAAACAGAGCGGAACAATTCTTAAGAAATTGCGACTCTCTTCGTCCGAGCAGGGTCCTTAATGAGGCAGTGACATTGAAAGCCAACTGAGGAACACTCGTAAACACGATGAATATTCGGTAGGCGTAAGAGGCTCTTATATAATTTTCTTCCTCGCTGGCGAGGACAGAACGTGGCACTGACAGCTCTTGAGCCCAATGTCTTCAATTCGTCCCAGTTATCTAGAACTGTAGGCTCGTTTGTTTTGCAGATGTCCCAATTGTAATGGAGTACCCATTGTTGTCTTGTTTACCGCCTTTTAGAAATACGGAATTTGATGACCGGAAGATGAGCATAAGGAAGCCGTTTCTCAAATGTAATTCGTGTAATAATAATAATTAAAAACCTTTAATACAATGAAGTAAGGGGTTCATAAACTACAGATCTATTTCAACAGATCAAACTTTCAATCTTCTTCTAAAATGATAAAAAATTGTGTGGAACTATGAACACATTAAAAGTAGCCTACAAAAGATCAGTAATCATTTTTAGCTTTTAGATATTGTAAACATTTGATCCATGGCAATTATATGTTTTGGAGGAAGAATGAATTTTGTTGAAATTTTGTTCGTTTACAACCTAATAATTAATTAATTTTGGTTTTGATTTGATTTAATGGGAAGAAATAAAATGATGATAAATTCAAACATAGAACTAATAAGATTTAATTTTGATTATGGTTTTAAGTTGTTCGATAGAAGTTAAGGAGTTGTAACGGAGAGAAGGCTTGTTTACGTTGAAAGGATTAAGTGTTTAGACGCATTGTTTATATTACCGCTTAGATCGGCTATTGATATAATGAGTCAGTATCCGTCTAGTTGTTGCCAAAGACGGCGGGCGCTATTCTTTCTGTGTGCTATCGTCGAAGTAGTTTTTAATCCAAGGAGTAATTTATCGAAACATTTGTTTTCTCGACCTTCAAACCTCCAGAAAAAAAACCTCTCGACATTACGACTACCAACGTTTATTACGACGAAGTGGCTACCAACGATGATTCACCTACAACTTTGATTCAATATGCCGGGCCCGGTCAACCGACCAGGACTTCAGGATTCGACCTTATTGGAACTCCATTGACGACCAAGGCACACAGACCTCATCATACGTTCGTAAAAATTCATCTTAATTTCTCCTATTGGACTAAAGAGATAAATAAGTAAGTAATCAAATTCTATAATGTCAATTTAATTGAACGATTGCACCTAAATCCATACGAACAAGTTATTAAAATTTATTACTTTGCAACTTCATAATATTATGTTATGAAAGTCAGAGGCCAACTTTTGGGAGTCTTTATTTTCGTACTTCCCATCTCAGCTAAAGTACTTTATTATATAGAAATAATTAAAATAAAAACAAAACCAAATATTTCTTTATATATGATTTTATTATCTTGCACGTTACATAATTGTACGGGATTAGGCAAGCAGCGTTTTCGGTGAAACCCATCGATATTCCAACCCATTTACAAAAACCCTCGACAAATTATACACCTAAACCTTCCTGGTGAATCACTCTATTATCTATTGGTGAAAACCGCATGAAAATTCGTGCAGTATTTATTGAGTTCACCACGAACAAACGCGGCCGAGGACTTTGTTTTATAATATGTATAGATATATATGGTAAATATTAAATTTTTGTCATAATTTTTAAGTAAGTAATTTTTAATAATAAAAGTTCTTTAATGAGTTCCACACTAATGCATCACTCGATCCCAACTCTAATCTTAACAAATAATAATCATATTTATAGAACCGTTAAAACAAAAAATATAGTTAGAAAGTTAATATTGTGAACCAAACGCAATTAACTAAATAGCAGCATTATATCAATATTGTTTCTTTCAAAAAAAAGAGAAAAAAGTAAATTATAGATCCCAATCAAGCAACACTAAAAGATAAAATTGAGGGTTGAATTATTAATATCCATGTGAGAAAGAAATAGTTGACTGTGGGTACTATAATAGGATGTTGATAGTTGGGGGTGCAGTCAAGAAAACACGCAAAAATAGGTGAAACTATTTTATTTTAAGTGCCGACGTTTCGACCTACTATGTAGGTCATCTTCAGGGCCGATAGGAGTGGCTGCTCGGACAGAGAGTAACTGACTGCACAGAGTAACTGAATGGTCAGTTACTCTCTGTCCGAGCAGCCACTCCTATCGGCCCTGAAGATGACCTACATAGTAGGTCGAAACGTCGGCACTTAAAATAAAATAGTTTCACCTATTTTTGCGTGTTTTCTTGACTGCACCCCCAACTATCAACATCCTATTAATATCCATGTTTTAGCATTGGCCTATTTTATAAATCAAGTTCTGAGCAACAGTCCTCTCACCAAGCCTAAATAAATTAATCACATAATAGAAAACTTTTTTGTCTCGTTCCCAAGGTTTTGCACACTTGACCATGCTATGTGTCCTATCAGCTGAAATCGGGATATTCCCCCCCCCCCCTCAGTAATCTTAATTGTTTAAAGTTTTTTTTCCTATATTGAAAATAAGACTTCTGTGATGAAGATTAATTTATTTAAATTAAATCTATCTTAAGTATGCTTCAAAACTAATTATTAACAAATACAAATATATAAGAGAGGTTGTAATGCAATAAAAAAGTAAACAACAAAATAAACTATTACATATTATAGCGTATAGATATGTAATAGTTTATTTTGTTTTTTTTCTTCAGAAATAGTGGAATGATGATTTCAACATAGAGCCCAATAATTTGGGCTCAGAAAAGGACTGAAAATTACTTGTATATGTATGATACATAGTATACGAATGCAACAAAGGTTTTTCTCAACAACTTCGAGTTTCAAGAATTCTTTTTCTCAAGAACAGAGGAAAGGAGAATGAAAAGGCAGTTTGCTATGCGTTGGAGAGGCTTGGAATTTAATCCACGACTTCTTAATCCATACTGATCAGCTTTAATTGCTATGCGATACTAATCCTCATCAGTGGCCGTGGTTTGAATGCGAATGGGAAGAAGGCCGGAGCATCCAGAAAAGGGATAACAGGACTAATAGCGAAGATAACACCTAGGGGTTATAAAATCTTAGAGAAGAGATAGCTAAATAAAAATAACAAAACTAGTAATCGAACTTTCACATCTAGGAATGTATGAAATAATGTTATGCAGGTTCGAAAATAAAACTATTAGGCCATTGAGCTTTCGATGATTCACTATTAATATTGAAATCATCATCGTCTGCCAAATTTAGCATAATAGTGATTTATATCACTTATATATCATATTTATATAGTGAGCTTGGGAGCTTAGAGCAATTTTCAAAAATAATCTCAAACAAATCACTTCAGTTACAAAAAAATGTAAAATATATTTTTATTTTTTCATACCGAGCTGAATATCGTGAATCGTACTGCCGATATCAAACAAACCAATACACACACTTTAATTTGGTAATAGTCAAATCCCAGTTGAGCTCTTCAATTATCTTATTTTCTTATGAAATTTACTTTTCCATAAAAAAACACATTTATTTCAATACACAATAAATCATTACTTTTGCGAATTTTGCAAAATTGAGAGGAAAATGCTCTCTATACGAAGGAAATCAGGATTACGCATTTAAAGATGAATATAACTAGCACCAAATAAAGTGATATATCCTTGTATGTTTCTTAGATCCGTTATGTTTCTATAATAGAATCACTAATTTGGTTCCTTAGATATTTTTTATATAAATAATGTGTTTTTTTTAAATTCGGAATTGGAACTATGAGACCTTAAGATCTCAATCGCTGGTAAAATTAGAGTCAGTAAAAACTCTTAATTAATACATAACCATGGATAGAATTAGATAGTAGGAAGTTGAAAGAGCAGAAAATTCTCTACAACTGCTTCCCAGGAAAAAAAATTGTTACTGTGGATTCAGCCAAGAAACCGGCTAATATTTATGAATGCCCCTTAAGGTACCCTTAATTTGGTATTTTTACCCGTCACATATCAGTAATAAAATTTATTTATCGTAATATTTAACGTCTAAGTCACCTAACAGTAATAATTTTAGGGTTTGATATGAATGATGGTCATCTCTTCTGGATCAAGGGGTATAATTACATGCTAATCATGATCGAGAACACCATGTTTATAAGAAATATAATTTATATAGTCAAAGAAAATAGTAGCATGTATTCGATTAATTATTACGAAGAATGGCATACAATTCAAAGTTTAAAGCAATTTTCGAGAAAATAAATTCCAAAACTCGAATGAAACTGATAGTACTGTAGGATTTTCGGTATGCTCAAGACTAGTCAGTATCTTTAAAATCAATACTACGTAATCTAAAAACATCTAAACTTTGATGAGTTCAGTTGTGTAATCGCCTGAGTGAAAGGATGCTTGCGAAACGAACCAATGTTCGTCCACTTTCAATCCTTGCAAATGATAATTTGAGGATCGATATTGATCGAACAAATAACACAGGAATGGTCTCATAGAAGGAGCAATTGTCATATTCTTAATCATAGTTGCAAATAAAGTAATTAAACTAGCAGGAAAACTTCAATAACAAGAAACCATAAAGTATACCCAGGGGTCTTTGAAAGAAGAAAAACAAGCTCTACAGGCCGTAAATCTAGTACAGATGACTGCCAGATATTTCGTAAGCCGTACATTAAGGTGAACACACAGGGTGTAGGTATTGTCCGGGTAGTTCAACACCCTTACACTGTCAGCGAAGAGTCAGAGGTCCTATAAAAAACCTTGAAGCAATTTTAGGAAATTACAGAATCCAAAGGCAGTTTGGAAGAAGCTGGGAGGTTGCAAGAACTGATTGTGGAAGGGGCAATATGACCGCTAATGATATCTTGGCCCGACGGTAATGTTCCCAGTTCTCATGGATTTTACTGTCTTGTTTCCATTCCGCAATCAGCTCTCTTGAGGTTCCCTTTCCTTTTGTATCGATTAGGAAGGAAGAAATAAGTAGCTAAACTCATCTCAGAGGAAACTCCACACGATGAAATAGGATAGCTATTTGCAAGCTATAATTATCGTTTTTAAATAATAATTTAATTAAACTTCATACTGTATTAATTCATTAGTATAGATCCCTATTCCGGTTCTCAGAAATAAAGTTTCCTGCGTACGTGCGTAATGAATCGAAAAAAAAAACTGAGAGTAATCAATTTTGAAATGGTTGTTAGTTTATGTATTGAAATGATAGGAGTCTAGTTTTACAGATTTAGTTGTAGATATAAGGCAGGCATCATAACCCGTTATGTTCTAGGAGGTACATGTGTTTTGCGTTTTATAGCTCTGTAACAAATTATCCACTGTCAGTTTAGAATTGAGCAATTAATTTAATTATCTATTTTCTTTATAAGATTTTACTTATATACTGGACTCAATCTTCTTGATTTATATAATAGGATAAAGAAAAAAAAAAACATATTCCAGGAAATATTTGTTTTTAAAACCTTACAAGTAATTAAAAAACGTTTCAACATTTATTTGTCACTCTCAATTTCAGCAGTATACATTCCTCATACAACTTCATTAAAATCATAAGTCCAAATCATTACTGTGAAACAATAAAAATACACTAAAATACAATCATAAATAAAATGTCAAAAATAACTAATAACAATAAGAATAGATACATTAAGGTCAAAACATTCTTTTAAAGTTAAAAAATTAAAAAAACTTATATAAAATCTTGGAAATTGTCTTTCTTCCATGGTCATGAATAAAATATTACATTGAAAACCAAAATTTGATCTCTGCAATACTAGATCAAATTAAAATCATTTATGAATATAAATATATTAATAAATGTCCTCCAAAACAAACTAAACAATAACAGACAAATATGGGATTTATTTAAATTTTACCATTTAACAATTAAATTATTAAATAAAAACATGAAATTTATTTTGTATTATTGTGTATATATTTATATTAGATATTAGATAGAATTAAGTAAAGACATTGAAAAAAAGTTGCAAAGAAAAAAAAATTGTCATCTACTTCAATATTTAAGAGGCTACCAACCAGATCTGATTGAGGTACGTTTACAGAATGTTATATAACATAATACAATGAAAGTCTTGTTTATAAAAATATTTGAGTAACAGAAATTTAAATAATGAATAAGTTTTTAGATGACAGATGGGTCTTGTCCACTGTCATACAGTCATACAGTTTTCTTAAATAAAACCATGGACATAAAGATGAAAAAACGGACCTGAGACTCTTGTACTGATTGGATATAGCCTCGCATTTAGAACTATGATAATGAACACATTGCTTCCTAGAAATAACCCCAGTTATATATCTTTCCGATAAATACGGGAAAACGAGTTTATTTACACTTGCTCTTGGGTTTTATGAAATATAAATATGACATTAATTGATAAATTACATTTAACATAGAAAAGAACATTTTTTAAACATGTTTGGCTGGTAATTATAAAACCAGTTGTGCTTAGGAATCATAATAATAATATCTATCGAAAAGTTTTGGTTTAATTATTATAATTAATTAATTAAACTGGGTAACTTATTTGAAGGCCTTAGTGAGAATTATTTTAATAAAAAAAGTAATATTTACAAATAAACCAAAATACGGTTATTAAACTAATAATTTTGTAGGGAAGAATATGGTACGTGTGGAGGTCGGAGATATACTTCCTTAAATAGGGATGAACTATTTATTTGAAAACCTACGTTTCAATGTACATTGCAGGTCTTCTTCAGGGCTTGTCATGTGGTAAAAGAGGGAAAAAATACACATCATATTTTACTCGTTTTTTGTTTTGTTTTTTACCTCGATACAAGCCCTGTAGAAGACTTGCAATGTGGGTCGAAACGTTGGCTTTCAAATAAAATTTCGACCGTCTCTAAGAAATTATTTCTCTGGCCTCTTCCCGACCATTTTCTTCCCCGTAAGGTCAACTAATATTATATTAGTAATTTTATAATTTAAATTATTTCTAATACTTTATCTGGCTTGCTCCAATAGGTTAATTTTTATATATTATTTTATTTTTTACAGTTTTTTCTATGCCAAATATTTCATGTTAAATATACTTGAATCTTGTCTATCCAGCCCTGAAGAAGACCGGTAACGTGGGTCAAAACGCCGGCATATAATAAAGAGTTTATCAGTATTTAAGGAATTAATTTACAGAACTCAACCCCGACCATTTTTACTTCCCCAAATATATTTAAGTTCAACAAATATTATTCATATTATTCGTGACAAACCAAATTAATGTTCTGAATAAACATCTTCCTCTATGGCCTTGATAGGAACACCAAAGGCCTCCTAGTGCTGCTCCTTGAGTTCAATCGATGAAGTGCAGGATCCCCCTCACCACGATTCCGAACCCACAGCAGGGTCCTCGAGTCTTCACAATACCATCCACTTCACGAAGCTTTTATGGACCTCAAGGTCGGCTGTCCTACGGTTCTTCAGCTAAGAATGTTTTTGGAATCAGGAAATCCTAGTCTTTAGAGTCTCACACGTCTTAATAAATCAGTCTCGATAACCAAAATGATTTAATTCTCGGTTAAGTGCGCCTTCTCCTCTTTAACCAATTTTTCCAATAGGCCGTGCACCATTCTAAATATTTTATTTCCAAAAATCCAACAATCTCATTCATCGTCGATGTCAAGGACTATGTCGAGAGTTAATTGTTATCAAAATTACGCCTTGAATAATCAACATGGGAAATCCTTTTCACTTACATATTAAAATGTTCATTATATGCTAATGGTTACATGCTCAAAAATTTTTTTACGGAAATATATGGTTTATATTTCCTACTTCATACATTTTTATTGACTATAGCAGTTAGACTATTGAGTAGAGAAAGACGTTGTTAACGCAGGAGAGATGTATTTTATTTATGTTACACAAGAGAAGGCACATTTTTCCCCGTGAGCAATTCCCTCACATTTCCATCACCATTTCTTTTTAATTTTAATTTATCCTTATCCAGGACATAGAACCAAGAAATAAATATCAATATAAAATTAAAAAATAAAGTGTAAAACAATATTTTACACTTTATTAACAAATAACATACAACCAATATAATGATTTGTTTGATATTAATACTTAAATAACGAAGCATGTGAGGGAAATGCTCACAAAGATACCTCCGGGTTAGTACGCAAATCGCACTTAGAAATTAGTAAGGAACATTTTATTATTCAACATAATTGTTCTGTAAAATCATATTTCTCGCTATTGTAGTATTCCTCAAGACTGGGTCAGAAGTTAAAAGCAATTAAGTATGGGCTTTTTTTTGGGGGGGGGGAATTTTCCAAATCTTTCATAGTCTGAAGTTTTTTCATATTACTCAGTTTGTTACAAATTTATGAGCACAGTTTATGTATCATCAATAAAGAAATATTATGGTTTTTAACTGTTAGGGATGAATATGGTAACAATAAAATCTTAAAACTTCGCCAAAATATAGATTTAAATTTATTGACTACCCAAAGAACCTGAATAAACTTTAACTTAATCATACTGTGTTACAAAAAACGAATTGTGATATTAAAAACGTTTTTAATCGACTACACCACTTCCTCAGCCGTAGGGAAGTTGGAGTAAATATTGCAAGTCTTTTATTTCAATATCTGGAAGGTTACCTAAAACTTAATGTCCATCATTCTATAAAATATTAGGCTTTAAAAAAATCCTGAAGAGATAAATTATTTCTAGACAAAGAAGTGAAAGGCCTACTGGTATTGAAAGGTGAGGGAGAAGAATTATTGATGGTGGACTAAGCTAAATGCCAACCATGCTATGAGACCAATTATATTTAATTGATCATAGCAATAATTTCTCAGTTGAGAAGATTGGTATCGAACGTCAATAAATCAACTTTTAGGAATTTTTTTATTAGAGCGACATCTCCTGGATATAAGGAAAATATATAATTATAACTGATTTTTAACACTAATCATACCAAGACTTAATATATAGCTATTTCTACCATAGCGGGTCAAATGACCCGACTTTATGTTTCATGCTTGAATGTATGAAATATGGATGTTAGGAAGGAAATAAAAATATAAATTAAATTTATTATAATTAAACAAAATAGTATGTTGAGCATTTCTATTACAAAAGCAAAAAATAAAACTTTTAATTCATAGTTCATCGCATTTTTTACATATAAGTGTTTCCATTGTACATTTTCCGCAAACATATTTTTTACATTTAGAGCAACTTTTGTTGGTTTTATTTTCTTTACAGTATCCTATTTGACATCTCATACGTTTATAAGCATCTGTAGTAGACTTAGGCAACGATCCTTTCGTATTTGTTTCATGTTTTGGTTGTTCACGGGCTTCTCGAAAATCGGCGCCAAGTTCTTCTGCTAGCTTGAGTAAAAAATCTTGTCTCGAGATATTTTCTCCTGTCATTTGCTTGTACAAAATCCAGGCATTTATGCCAGCTAAATCAAGGATATTGAAAAAAACTTGGAGAGGCCATCTGCAAGACTTAGATTTTGTAGTAAATTTCCTCCCTATTTGATCGGTCATGTCTACACCAAATTTGGTTTTATTGTAATATGAAACAGTTTCAGGTAAACGTTTATCATTGTTTTCTGTAGAATCAAACTCATTTTTATTTGCAACCAATATATCTTCATTTTCAGAAAATTCATCTTCACTAATTTCTGAAAACTCTTCGCCAATATTATTTATATCTTCTAAGAACTTGTACTGTCTTGTTTGCTTCGACATTTTTCTGGGTAAAAAATGATCTGTATTACTATAGCTATCAAAATAAAATATAAGCTAGGTACTTACCAAGACTTTCAATTTTTGCCACTTTTTCTTACACTAAAAAGCTATTTTCAATCTAAAATTTGATATTTTCTTGAAATTATTCTGAGCTATTTTCGTTGAACTACTTTACGCAACAGTCTTTGGAAGAATGTGCAACTTACTGACTACAAATATGACTAGATGATCTCATAAAACAAAAAAATTCTCTCCGGGTCAAATGACCTGTTGTGGTAGATATCGGTATACAACAAGGATTACTCAGAATAAACAAAACAAAACAAAACAAAAATATTTGTATAACTGCACATTAATTACTTAGAAAAAGTCATGAAGTCAAATGTGCAAACGCAATAAAATTATACGTGCATTTTCAATGGAAAAGTTCAAAATGGGTCATTTGACCCGTTATGGTATGTTTAGTGTTAATTACTTTTTTTTTAAGTATTTTTTAATTACTTTTTTTTATTGAAAATTAAATACTTATAGTAAATAAAGTGATTGTCTAAATATTTTAATTTTAGAAGCGATACTACACAAATTTGGGACCAAGCATCTGCAGTGTTATGGTCATCTGAGAAGAATGGGCCCCGAAAGATGGCCAAAACTGATATTGGACTCTACCCCAGAGGAGAGACGAAAAAGAGGCCGCCCAAGGTAAACTTGGACGCAAGGAGTTAAAGAGGTGATGGCAGGAAGAGGCTTGGCAGAGGGAGATTGGGAGGACCGAGATTATTGGCGACAAAATTATTATGTTTCGGCTATGAGCCAAGGTTGTTGAAGCCCAAAAAAACAAACAATTAATTCTTCATAAAATATCTTAATTTTTGCTGAGTGGGTTTATTAATTTTTGATAGAAAATTCTTCAGCTTTTGGTGAACTTTAGGATTGCCGGTTACTTTGTAGTAACGTCCGTCAACTACGATATTTTTCAGTGTGGATAGTTTAATATTAACTGACAATATGAATTTAGTAAAACTGTACAACTTGCGCAAAGAAGAAGAAAGTGATATAATTTATTTACAGGAAAAAGGCGTTATCCTCAAGACAAGAATATTTGAAGGAGGACAAAAAATAAAGTAGGCTAATACTAAACAGAAGTGGTTCTATGAAAAACGAATCAATAAAAGCAAACATAGATGATCCGCTTTATTATTAGAAAAATACTAGATATATCAAAAAAATATATAGAGAGAAACAAAAATAGTGAGTGTAAATTTAAGTTTGATCAGAGGCGCTAAGTCCTTACAAATTTATATGAACAAATCTTGCGGTATATGGCTGAATTGTTTGCTATTTAAAATGATATTTGTTTTTCAGAATTTGTTTTTATATTGCATAAAAAAAAATTTATTCCTATCAAATATAAATTTTCTAATCATATGTTAGTTGACAGTGATTAATGTGAAATAACCTAGGTGATAATAAACGTTACTAACTAGCAGTCCTAAAGAGGTAAAGCTCTTTTTTTTTTTTGTATTTAGGCTTATTTAGACGAGTATTAACAAAATTAAACAATAATTATCAAAAATTTAAGTAGTGAAGATGGAGTAAGCTCTAGACATATTGAAAAAAGTATGCGTGTTGTCGTTGTGCCAACAGCCATTTAACACTACCCCTAGAGATGGAGAGAGCACCTATCGACGGAGGACAGACCACCCTCTTCCCCCACCACTTTTTCCCTCGGGGCTCTTCCGAGGAACGAAGAGGGTGGGAGAGACGACGTAAAGGGTGCGATAGAGAGGACGTAAAAGGGTTGCGTGTGGGGCGCTGAGGTAGGAATGAGAAAGCTCCGAGGCTGGTACAACGTTTTCGCGGTCATTATTATAATCGTCGCCCTATTTCGCATTCATTGGGGCGCATTTGTATCCGCCATCGCCCAAGTTTAGCATAATTACATTTGCGTGTATGGCCTTTGCGGAAAATAGTCAAAAAGAGTTATCCCAAGTAGTAGATACCGAGGGAAAATGGGTTCTAACTTCTAGTGGAACCCTTTATGGTGTATACAAACGCACATTGGTGAATTCTACTGTAATGGTTCTCATAATTGAGTTTTGCATTTAAATAAACCAATTAATTGTTAAACTATTTGATTTTAAAACAAATTATTGCGATAGAACACATGACTAATTTGGAAATGATAAAAAATATATCTAAAATATATTAAAGATCTAATCAAGACAATACCGACCGCATAATAATCCTGGCCGAAACAATATAAAGAAGAACAGGAAGCAGACGACGAAGGTCATAACAAGAGATAAGATGAATAAAACGAATAAACTATACAAAATATGCTAATTAAAATATTTAACCCTACAATATGGTACCTAATAGAAGCTGGGTGAGCCCCAGGACGATCTCCAGATTCCACAGACTCCATCCCTGGCTGTTAACAGATTTAATAAATTATCTGTGACAGCCGGATTAGAACCCGAGACCTTGAACACTCAGTGCTATTCCACTGAGGTATTCTGCTCCAATCTTATACTAAGTATTCTTAAAGAAGTTGGTAGAATTATTAAAATTAGCGGTTATAGCTATGAACTAATAACGAATAACGAAATGTGATAGATCAATCATTGACTTGCGAAGACGCTTTGAGACGCCACAACCTTCGTTACATTACGTCATTGCGTCATCCTATCAATAAACAGCCCAACTACGACAAGTTTATTCTCAGCGTACGAGGAAGCGCTTGGGCGATCACCTTCGGAGTAGACACAAAACGACCGAAATGGCCGGCGGATGACTGACATAAAGCACCTTGAAGAAGGCACCCTGACGCAATCCTACGTGGATTCATCCTGGACCTTGGTCCTCAGCTCTAATATCCTTGTCCGGGAGGGGGGGGGGTCCCGGTGACCTCACCGTAGCACGCGTTTCTATTAATATGTTCATCGTAGCGCTAAGGGCACAACAGGTAAGTTATGAAGATGAGACAACACTTTTCAAAACCACGCGTATCTTCTGCTGTTGACTCAGTTCACGAAGGACAGCTTTACCCTAAGATCCGGCCTCACATTCGGTCATTGCTATGAATATATATTGTATGATGCAAAAATTATAATAATATACAAAGATGATATAATCTACCAACTATATATTTGATCAACAATGACGTTACACATCATACCTTTTCCTTGAACTCAACTGTTTTATGGCAAATATGTGCGGCCTCTGTGAATAATTGGTAAAGTCGAAAACATCCACAATCCATAGTGAATAAAAGTAGGTTTTTGTTCAAAATGAGTTGATTATCCTGAGGGAAGAGGAATCTTATCATTCTCGTGATGCTTAAGTCAGGGTTCGGGTTGAAAAGGAGTTATTCCTTATATTATAACTTCATTTCGAGCAAGAAACCAGGAGAAATGACACGATTCTGCATCGGCTGAACTATTTACTAACCGGGACTAGAGATATAACCAGCCAATGCTACAGTTGATGTATTATTTCAGGAAATGTAATTTTATAAAAATTAATAACAAGATTCGCCATTATACTTCAAATAATTATCAGTTTTTTTAAATTTGTTTTTAAAAAAATCCGATAATTATGGAAATTTTCAAGTAACTCATAAAAATAAACAATTGCATGGCTCACGAGTTAGGACTGAAAAGTCTGTTTCATAACAAAAAAATAATACTGATTACAAGACTCAGTCAATATATTGACTGCAGATGGAATTTATAAACATTACAACCAAGTTATTTTACGTTTGAGTATCATTTGGAGCCTACAATCGGTATTATTGAGCTATTCAATAATAATTTTATTATAACATCAGGTACTCGTTAAAGGTCCTTATCCAAATTATACCTGGATAGACAAAATTTAAGACTCCCACACAGAAGAATTTTTCGATTAGTCATGTGCCTCTAACAGGATAATTTAAACGTGTAGCAATATTGTCCGATCTTCATTTCTTTTCTTTTATGGAACCGAATTAAACCAATAATACTAAGCATTTATTAAATTAAAATTTTATTTATTTTATTACCATTTTTTTTTTAATGAGCTTACATTAAATCAACAACAACAACTGCTCAGCAGAAGTGATTTGTAAGTAATGATTGCGTAGACAGCCTTGAGGAAGATTGGCTTAGAAGCTTCTAACAAACTTAAATGTTTTCATCAGCCTTCTTAGTCTTATTGCAAGAAGAATGGTGGAGAAGAATGGCGTTGTAACTAGTAGATTAATAATTTTTTATCTAACTTGAATAATATTCCCATAAATAATAAATGAATATATGATCGCAAGAAATATTGATTTTTCCTTAAGTATATACACGTAAATTTTTTAGAAGTTTTGTTTTTTTGTTCGTTTATAGTGTCAGTGATGTTTGATTCTTTTTTAACATACAAACAACAAATGGACTGATACCTGATCACGTAATTTGACCAGAGAAAAGGTGTACAGCAATAATGAAATAAAACAATAGCAAATATATAAAATAAACTTTATACAGTGCTTATGATTAATAAATGGATAAAAAATTTAATAAGAATTGCCATACAGGTTTATTTATTTTTTAGTTGATTAACTGATATTAATATTTTAAGACGTAAAATCACCAAAACAATTTCATTAAAACCGGTGATTCAAATAATTCTTCGCTTGGAATCAAGGCACAGACTTTTTTATTTCAATTAATAATCCATAAATGTTTAAAATAAAATAATAAATGCTTAGAACATAAAATAACTGATTCAAAAATTAAAAAGACATTCAAGCAGAAGCACACCAATTAGAATGAAACTGTAGTCCCCAAAAAATAATCCCATTAGTACAAAAAAACGGTTTTACAGTTCACAATAAGAAGGACAGTTAGGGAGGAGCTTTTTTGTATTTAAAATAATTAAACCAGGAACAATTTCTATTAATTGAAATAATTTAATTTAAACCAAACTTTAAAGCTCAGCCAACTTCTTTTAAATATTGGGTCGTTTTCAAAAGAAACGATATTTAGTAAAACAAGTTTATTAAATCAAAACATTTATATTAAAAATTTCCCCTCATTACCTATATATTTTTTCAACGTGTTATCAAAATTCCAATACCTAAAAAATCCAGCATTTAGTAATGAAATAATTAGAACCATTTTTAAAAAAATTACCCTTAAGGTTTTAAGGAAGTTGTACAAATTTCTGAACAGATGGAAATCAGATAAGACTGGAGAATAAGGTGGGTGTGGGAGGACTTCGACCCTTCCCCGAACGCGGTGGTAATGTTTCTTGTTGCTAGGGCTGCCGATTGTCTAAGTTGAAACTAAAAAAAAATTACACCACAATCGCGTATTTCCATTTTTATATTTGATGCCATACTACGCAATGCTCGTTCAACTGTAGCAATAGGAAATATTCCAAAAAAAGAGAGTATTGATAACAAACTATAACGACCTGTAAATATGAGCATAGTAAAAACCAGAAGTCCAGTAATTCCACTTTCGATTTTATAAATCATAAAAGCTAGCTTTTCATATGATATATAGTTTTATCAAAATTGATTATTTTGTAGATAATAATTTCAGAACAGCTATTCTTGCCCAATTCATTTCTTGTTTAGTTCAAAAATACATGAGCTCACACAAGAAGAATACTTCATTGTGGAGGATCTTTATTAAGATCCATGAAATTATTAAAACATTATTATTATTGAGTAGTGTAATATGGTACTGACCTATGGTGTTGGTACTGGCTAGGTAACTGGTGGGCTGGCTTCCGATGTCGAGGAGGATCCTTCTGGAAGGATCACCGGGGCGGCTTCCTTCGATCAGAGGCCCGACCTCTCCTAGCTCCAACTGCTCTGTCTTCCATCGGCTTCTGCAAAGTTAAAGTAAACTGTTTAGTTTCCAGTAACGTATGGGTGGAAAAAATAAATGTTTACTGAGGTTTTCTAGTAAATTCTCCAGTATGAGCAAGGTTTCTTTCAATAAGAAAGAAAAATGATGCTTAAATCCAGAAAATAAGGTTACAAGTGTCAAAAAAAGAAAAAAATCTTTTATTTAAATGAAATTAGCACATGTATTTATGAGTAAAAAGACATCCATGGCATTGACTTGTGTTTAAAAAGGTCAGTATGACTACAAGGAGAGAAATCTGATCGATATTCGTTTACTTCTAATGGTCATTTTCAGTGATCGAAGGTTATTAGGGGAAAAGAGGTTGAAAATAATAATGATTCAATAATAGAAAATAAATTAGCAATATTTAAGTTTTCAAAAAAAATTGAAATGTAAAAGTAGAAAGCGTTTCTATAATGTCAAAGTTCAACTATAATAACTTATTTTACTTAGTGGTTTTATAATAATTTAACACTTACAATGACCATGTTTATAGATTTTAGTCCCAAACTTCAAAGGAAACATAACATAACCAATCATAAGCCCAAAATGTTGATATCAGAAAATGATAGCAACTTTTTGGCCGAATAAAAAACTAAATTGAGATATGTTATACATCCACACATGAAAATAGTTCATCACAAAAAAAATTACAGATGGTGGGCTTCAAAATCACTTTGGTCTATAGCGATAGGTAACAGCACCGGACGGACAACATGGGCGATAAAAAAAGAAACTGGTTACATTAAAAAAAACCGTGAAGTTCATTGGTAGTGTTTTAATATTATTGTTAATATCTTGTTAGATTTAAGACTTCTATTGAATCCTATGAAACAGGGACAATTAACACCTTATAATTTCATAAATATAAAATGCTTTTTTTATAATCTGGTGTTGAATAAGATTAATTATAAGATTTATTCTTGCTCCAGCCTCCGCTCCTATAGCCCTGAAGATAACCCACAAAGTGGGTCGAAACGTCGGCACATAATTCAATAAGTAACCACTTATTTAGTGTTTTTATTTGACTCCACCCCCAACTATTTTCTTCCTTACGTCTATCTTCCAGTCAACCATCCCCTCGCTTCTCAAGATTAATTATAGTGTAGGGATGAGGGCGACTTGTGGTCTAGTGGTTGGCACAACAACCGACTAAGCCCAAGATCCCGGGATCATAGGCCCTAGGATTAGTAAAAAATGCTTGGTCATGCAGTCCTTCGGAAGGGACGTGAAGACGTGGGACCCCATGGCTTCAGGGTGCCTACTAACCTGTACTCGTTAAAATCCCTATTCTTATTAAACCTGGATAGGCAAAATTTAGAGCTCCCACTGTAGCTTCGTCCGATTAGCGATAGCAGCATGTAGCGACGGTAAATAAACAAGCAGTCAAACAGAGTAGTGTTCTCAATCTCAATTTGATCAACTCGAATATTCCTAATGCTTACTAAAACCCAATTCGAGGCTAAAAAAGAGGGGCAAGTCGATGAGCAAGGCTTTACATTTTTCAGTTTGATATTTCAACTATTTATCCTCAAGATAAAATAGAGTCTGTTGTCCTTACGTTGAGCCACAATGAATTTAAAAGAATGTCATTAATCCATCCGACAGGTTCCTTTGGCACCAAAATTGGGAATGAGCGTGGATATTTGAAATCATTCATCCTACAACAATGGGCAGGAGGCAGATGCCGTTGCTGCATTGTTGCTAATGCAGGCTGCAGACAATAACTCTGCTCCACCTCCTGGGAATCCACAGCCGGGTGTCATACATTACCCGGATGAAGTTTCTAGGCAGAGGGGTGAGAGAGAGGTCAAACAACAATCGACTTATCAATCAACATACGTCTAAAGTCATATGACGATTATATTGAATGATTAGAAATTTTTTGTAAAATTAGATAGGAGAGGTGACGTGAATTAAACTCTATTATTTTCCGGATATTATATGCATAATGAATGAAAAGGGAATAGAGAAATTAAAATTCTATTTAAGTACTTTCAATGTGATGAAAAGCTACTTATATACATCCACCTTAGTCAGTGTGCTTTCATGTTCATATTTATATTATTCGTATAATAAATAAAATATTTGTCCCGACTATGAAGCGACTCCGGTAGCTCAATTGGTAGAGTGCTGTCACGAGAGACGGACGACCCGGGGTCAAATCCCAGCCGGGGCAAATCTTTTCTCTCCAAAATAAAAATATTTAAAAATTAAAACAATCAACAAAAAATTATTTAAAAAATAGTTTGAAATACACAGCTTCAAAACATTCCGTATATCAGTTTAAGATTACAAAATACCTAGAGTACCTACAATACCTTCTAAGGTACTAAAGGTACGTCACATACATAAGTATAGGTAGGCTACCTCTACTACAGGTAACCTCCACTATACGAAAGACCCTTCATATTGTGGGGTACCTGTAATTTAGGGTTCAGTACATGTTACAGACAGTACTGTTTCTGAGAAAATGATTATGCAGGAAAATTATTTCTCCGCGGTTACGCTCAACCGCCTGATTTTTACCCTAATTAAGGGTATCCATTTTATAGAAGCAGGGTGTGCTCCAAAGGGGTCATCAGATCCAACAGGGTCCAACCAGGGCTCTTGACAAATAAAATGAAATCTGCAACAGCCGGATTACCTTCGGCACGGCAACTCAACGCTCTACCACTGAGAGCTTCTTCAGCGCTAGATA
Source organism: Troilus luridus (assembly GCA_964056705.1). NCBI lineage: Eukaryota > Metazoa > Arthropoda > Insecta > Hemiptera > Pentatomidae > Troilus > Troilus luridus. The sequence continues at coordinate 82,406,051 of OZ057412.1, forward strand.
TACAAGATACAAACAAATTTAAATGAAGCAATTGAAATAGAAAAAAAATATGTCTACTTAAATTTAATACCAAATGCTACTTCCTACTCTAAATACTGTTTTACTTCTTACTTCAACAGTTTCATTTTTATATGTTATCTTATCCTTAATATAAAATATATTTTTATTCCAACCATTGTATAAAAATACGTTTGTATCTTGCCTATCTAGGCCTGAATAAGGCCTGCAATTTCATTCGAAACGGTTTGTAATAAATAGATTATCACTATTTGAGGAATTATTTATTTGACCTTCACCCGGACCATTTTCTTCCCTATTAATTATATAAAAATAGAAAGCCTATTAACCAATATACCTTTAGATAAATCCCTCCTCATAATAGATAAAAACTGGTCCATCATAGAACCCCATACCTCTCTCAATCGGTCCTCATACCTCCAATCCTTAAAACTCTGTTGTGAATCCGGCAACCTTACCTTCCATGGACAGTTCTTTAACCAAATTTCTGGACTTGCCATGGGTAATCCCCTCGCTCCTGACCTCTCCAATATTGTTCTAAACGACCTTCTTGACTCCATTCTACCCCAGTTCGTTGACGAGATCATTATTATTAAAAAATATGTGGACGACCTCCTCCTTATCCTAAATCCAAACATTATTCCAGAACTACTATCAGCCTTTAACTCATACCATCCCCGCCTCCATTTCACTTTTGAACTAGAATCGAATAATTCACTACCCTTTCTTGACCTCCGTATCATTAAAAATCCAAACCACACCTTATCCACAGATTGGTATACAAAACCCACTTATTCTGGCAGACTCCTCAATTACTACTCCCAACATCCGCACCACCAAAAAATTAACGTCGCCAAAAATATCATCCACCGTGGCTTATCCCTCGCTGACCCCTGCTTCCATAACACTAACACCCACCGAATCAAAAAAATCCTTTTAAAAAACAATTTTCCTCCGTACGTTATCAATAAACTCATCCATGCCTATAACAACCCACCCACCCCCACCCTATCTCCACATCCGCCATCTATCTCTATATACAGATCCATGCCTTATATACCCACCCTCTCACATAACATTCAAAAACCCTTACGTTCATCTATCCCCAATTTACGCATCGCCTTTAAATCCCACAACAAACTCCAATATTTATACCAAAGTAAAAGATCCCATTCCCCTTAAACAACGCTCCCATGTCGTCTACCGCATCCCCCGCTCTACTCCTAATTGCAACTCCTCCTACATCGGCGAAACTAAGAACTTCCTTAAAGACCGTATTTACCAACACAAATACTCCATTTCCTCCCAAAACCTTACCGCATCAAAACTCTCCGAACACGCCTTATCCCTTAAACACAATTTTGACTTTGATAATACATCCATCCTAGCTTCTGTTCCCAACCATGATAAACGCATACTCTCTGAAACTATCCACATAAATTTAGATTCCTCCACTGTTAACCTCAAGATCGATTCAAACAACTTATCCTCTTTCTACTCAAAAATTTTCAATTTACTAAATAAACCTTGAATTAGTTTACCTTGTTATTCCTTCCCATTGTCATTCTGTTACTACTATAGTCTCTTTCCTATTATACTTATTTTGACCTCTTGACATCAAATCCTATTGTTTTATCACCCTACCTTTTCCCATTAATTTAGTCATTATTTTTCGTGGCCCTCTATAAAATAGTCATGATACACATTTAGATATAATAAAATAGTCAATATTTCTTTAAAATAGTCAATAAAAATTAGTATTAATATACAATTAAAAAATAAAAATAAAAATTAGTCATATTTTTGGCCGTCAGATATCGCTGGCAACACCTCCGTAACGTATTTTTTGTCCGTTAGACCTCTTGTCATTCTTGTGTCAGCCTCCCGCTGGTCAGGTATGCCCATTTTTATTACTCATATCTTCTCCTCACCCTTTTCCTTCTCCAATTTACACACCTTTTCTCATATTAGCTTTTTGGCATCCATCATATGTTATTATTATTTGAGATTTCATTAGCATTTAACATCACTTTTTCTTCATATGTCAGTCTATTTCCATGCTCATACCATATTGTCACTTATATTTCTATACGTTCCTTGTATATTTATGTCATACTTTTATACCACTCCATACTATATGTATGCATTTCAAAACTGTTATACTTTATACTGTTATATTTATATCTTGACTTGCTACTGTTATTTTTCCTTTATTTACTCTTTAATATCATTTTGGCTATACCTTCTTTCATTTTACTTATGTAAACTCCCCAGGAGTCTATTATCTGATGTTTATATTTTTTCTTTTTAAATACTTTCTGTTTACTTCCTTCCTTTATCTTTGTAAAAAAATCTTTTTGGCATCACCACCGGTTTGTACATTTTCTCTGTAATTTTTTATTCATATATATCCCTCACTTTTTTCTAAATTTGTACCTCTCTACATATATATTTTTCTCATTTATCATATACTTAGTCTGCAATGTATTTTTATAGTTCTGTTATTTTGTCTGTTTTTCTTTCTTAGCCCTGAAGATGACCCACAAAGTGGGTCGAAACGTCGGGACGTAATTAAAATAAGTAACCACTTATTTAGTGTCTTATTTGACTGCACCCCCAACTATTTTCTTCCTTAAATCGATCATCCAGTCAACCATCCCTCGCTTCTCATATATAAAAATAGGTATCATATTCTATCTTATCATGAGGTAATGAAGTAGAATTCCTATTTGTATATAGCTTCATTTTTTTCTCTCCTACTAAACCTAAAACTAACTGTCTTCCGCCAATTTAATATCTTAACGTGTTTATATTAGTAGTTCTCACATGCAGATCCACTAAGACAATCTTACTTCTAATCTTTCAAACTCAATATACCTTTGGTGCTGGATACTGCGCCAACTACTTAACGAGGAACATACACCAATTAACTCTACCTTTATAATTTACAAAAATTGGAAAGAGGTTTTTTTTATTTTTTATTCAACATAAATGGATGCTATAAATGGTGTGTAATGGTCCTTCTAATAATAACTTAGCTCACCAATTATTCCTCCACCTAATGCAGGAGATTATTTGCAGTACTACAGGGTCGGGCAAAAGTAATATCAGTGCATGGGGAAAAAGCTTTGCAGCAAGAGTACATCTTATTTTTTGTTTACTGGTTGAATAGCAAGCCAGAGTTTACGACTGTTGCCGAAGAATCGTGCTCTCACAATATCTCCTACAAATGCAATCAACTCTTTTTGTTTTGTTTCCCCCTTTTCTCTTTTCTCCTTCTTTCCTCTTTTTAAACGGGAGCATAAAAAAATGTTTTCTATTTCGTGAGATTGAACTTTGCGAAATTCTAACATTAATTTGTTCACCAAAAATTCTTTATTCTGCATAAAAATTGCTATGATATCATCAGCTGAACCAAGTCTTGATTATAATTCATATTCATGTAGGGAAACCAAGTGGTAACGTGATCTGAAGTTTTTTTTTTGTTTGTTTTTTTTCTGTACCACAACCCCTGATGGGTTTGGGGTTTCAGTACATCGACAGAGACTGTACTGTTCCTTGGACAACGGTTGCATTACAACTCATAATTTTAATATATATTTATCAATTAAAAGTATTTATCTTTTTCTTTTCCAAAAGTATAAGTATAGATTGACGGGTTGCTGTTTAATAAATGATTGTATTTTTATAAGAAATTAAAATAGGCATTAGTTATAATTATAGCACTATGAAGATATAGTGATCATGGTTACACATTTCCTTAAAAATACGTCTACTTACGAAATGTCCTTTTTTCTATACGTTATTATATAAAGGACTCAGCTGGATATTTCTCTCATGGATATATCTGTCATTTTCTTTCACTTTCTACCTTTAACAGCTAAAGTCCCTGGGAAACCCAACGAGGGTTCGCAGTACCTGTTCTGTCACCCTTCTAAGAGTATTTCAATATTTTTCATATACCATATGAAATTTTCTACAGCATCCACATATAATAGAGTCACCATTTCATCTTCAGATGTTGACATTTAATTAAATGGGTTTCGAAATTCAAAGAGATAAGTTGATATATTCTTCTAGTAATAGTTGTCAAATTAAATTCAATGATCAAGTAAAGTTGGATGGTAATAAAAAAATTTATTTTGGTAAAAATTCAATTATGTACGAACAGTTTTATCTCCACACTCTTCAAGGGATGATTCACTTGATTGGCACTCATCAACATGAGGTATCACACTTGACCTAGCATTAAAAATTAAGATATAAGAAAACGTGTAAATGAAAAATTACGAGCACCATCAGACTCAAGAATAACGTGATATAATAAAATATACATCAGCAATTTAGTTAAAAGTTTAAACCACGTCATCGTGGCGAGCATGATCACTGGGACGGAAGACCCAATAGCTCCGCTTCCACTGGACAGCTTTCCTCAATGCCATGAAAGGGTTTTCAGAATAAATCCCTTTATTGAAAACCAAACTTTGGTATAACAGAAGCTGTTTAGTAAGGGATAGAATTAATTAAGAGGTTTTTAAAAATAGAAAACCTAAGGTATTGTTAATGTTAAAATAAAATTATACTTCATTAATTCAGAATATTTGAAATGTAATGTATATAAATTCCCTATTAAATTCCAAGTATTACTGAAGACAATATTTCGTGTCTAGCAAGTATTAGCAACTGTAAAGTATGGATACATGTTAAATCTATTTTACAAATGTAAATGATCGAGATTGAACCGTAAAATGTATGTGAAATCGAATCTTATATATATTCTGCTAATAGTATGGTGGGCTTTCCTAATCCCCAGATTGCATGAATTTGTTGTACTTAACACCTAGTATTCATTCGCAAACAGAGAGATCTTAGGGCAGTCAAAATGTCTAGCAGACAGAACTCCCCATCCGAAGTTGAGAGAAAAATATACTGACCAAAGAGTGAGCTCCTTACATTTTATTTCCCGTATAGGTTTGGAAACTGGTGCTTGATCATATGCTGGGGGAACTGGATGAAGAGGTTTATGGGTATGATTCACGAGAACCTGGAAGTTAAAGTGGCAGAGAACAGCAAACCCTGGTTCATCGTGGACGTAGAGGGGTGCGGCTGGAAGATAGCAAAAAACAGCGAGAAAACTAGGTAGGATCAATAATGTTTTGTCAATGGGTCCAAAAGATAGGCTGATCGTCTGAGAACCCAGAGAAGAAAACCCTGGCAACTATCCAGTAGTGTTCGAAAGAAGAGGAGGCTGCCGTTGCCAAGGCCACCAGAGGATTCGAGGAAGAAGTAATGGAGGCAGTGCAAGGAAGAGGCCATCACCACAAGAATAAGGATAATAGAGATAATACGGTGCACCTCCATTAATGGGTGGGCACCTGCAAACCAAACACGTCACGTACTTGGGTATACTATTGTTCAGATAATTAAAATTATACATGAATTATGTGTAATAAGAATAATAAATAAAATTTAATAGTATTGGCAACGGTGGTGGAGTAAAACTCACGTATAATTCCATACTAGTCAAAAGTGGTCAACCAGAGAATAAAAAAGGACGAAAATGAGTTAAATATTGTTTTTAATCATTAAAGCTAACAACGAAACCTCTACAAATTAATTTTGTCGAAAAAACAAAGTGGAATCGTTTTAGATTTTATTTATTAGAACTGAAAGAGGGATCTTCGAGGATAAACTCTAGATAAAAGTGTAATCCAATCAGAAGAGAAAATAATCGTTTTTAATCCTAGCTGAGAGACCACTTTCTTTTTATAAGCCGGTTTTACAGGTTCGAAAGCGCTTTTGGAACATTTACTTTTTCTAAAGCGCAATAAATAGGTCTTTAATCTTCAGATCCTCCTAATTCAGTTCAACAATTGGTGGTAACTAATAAAAACAACGAGGGACTTACCGTAACTACGAGAAACCATTTAGCTACTGAGGCTATCCTATTCACAACATTGGTCTTATGTCACAAAAATAATTTTTCTAATTTTAGATTTGAATCTCAAACGTCTATTATAGCAGTAAAATAGAAGTTGGCTCGAAATCAAAATTAATTTTGAACATGAAAGACTACATGGGAGGAATTTACTCAGACGCAGATGCGTAGCATTAGACTATAAACTTATAAAGAAATAATAAATGAAGCAGTAATTCAAACACGAAACCTTTTACAATATAACTTAATTTGAATTGTTGATTATGTCAGCGTATTATGGATTATAATTAACTTAGATTTTAAAGTGTTATAATGGCGTTTAAATAAATTCACAATCTTTAATTATCTATGTTATATAAATGTTGATTTTCAATATCTTTCTACTTTTAATATTAATACTATTTTATATCATTGGTTTATTATAATCATGTTGATTTTGGTTCGAATCTACGTAGCACTAAGCAGTCACGTTTATATTATTTTAATATTTTTATAAACACGTAAATACTGTTATAATCGAGTGAAATTTAAGTCTTTACAATATGAGATATTGAGCAGCTGTTGTCTATTCAGATTGTCTATACGGCATCTCGATTGCAAGTTTTTCAAGAGTCAAATAAAAATGTGCACATCATAACTTCAACACGACGTAGATTTGCAATAGTAAACAATGTGATTTTAATAAGTAAACACATTAAACTGAAAGAATATTGGAATCCACATATATAATATAGATAATGATTTTTTATTTAAATACACTAAGCTTTGTGTTTGTTGATAGTATTTTAAAAAGCCTCAGATGATTTTCTTGTGTGATTGCTGGTACATAAAGCATTTTATAAGAACTGATATTTTTTAAATTTTCATATTCTTCACCTATCTTATTTTGATGTATTTTTACACATCTCAAATCTTCTTTATTTTCCTGTTTTTAATTATTAACACCAATATATTTTTTTCTCTTGTCTTCTTATTTTCATTACCACTATCGATATTCATTTTTATTAATTACTCTATTTGGATATAGTTTTTTTTTTCCATGGTACTGGATACGAAATTCCCTCAGCATATTAAAATATGTTGGTATCCTAAATCTTGTCTATTGATTCGAAGAAGAATTATAACTGTAACATTAAATATATTAAAAATATTTACAAGTGTGCGAAGTGGAAGGGAAGATAATAGAAGGTGTATAAGCAGGTCCTAGCTGCAGGAAGAGATGCCAACCTTGCAAGAAAGCTGAACCTGTTTGCGGTAGAAGGTTATTTGCAGTTTGGCCTGCCTACATTCTATCCGTCATTAAACATTAGTCTTTTCTCTAAATTATAACAGCTCTTGTATTTTAATTAATTGCAATGGTGTTTTATATTTATGAAAAAAAAAGAAGAAGATTTTAGGAAACAAAAAACATTTACATAAACTTATATTTGAATTTCATATTATTATATTAATTAAATATTATTGGTTCATATTAACAAACATTGGTTCAGATGAAATTATTTTTAAAGATTTTTTATTAATTAATGTAGTAAATTAATAATGTACATATTACTACATATTAAGATAATCATATTTGATGTATTAAAAGCGGTCTCATCAATATCATCTTTCATTCATCAGATGATTAAATCGACTAAATTGACGCGTTAATTTATTAACATTTAGAGTTGTTTGTTTGTTTGTTTGTTTAACGTCACTTTATGATGCTAGGGCTGATCGGACGATGCTAACAGTGGGAGCACTAAATTTTGCTTATACAGGTTTAATGAGGATAGGGATCTTTAACGCCTACCTGTTCACGTACAGAAGGTTCCGGTTTTAAGTCCCTTTTGAAGGACGGCATAATTTTTTTACTTCCTTTTACAAAATATTAGGGCCGTCTGCCAAGTTACGTACGCGCGATGTTATGGTAACCACTACACCACAGGCCGCCCTCAATAGACGTATTAACTTATTGAATTTTATGAGTTAGATTTTATTGAAAATTAGAAGTAATAATTTTTTTTTTTAAAGTGCTCATAGTTCAAAGTATAACTAATGAATACGAATGAAGACTGGAGCAATAGGAATTATTTCAGTTTATAATTTATTTTATCCAAGTAGGAGGTAAAAGAAAAATATCAAAATATGACAATTTAAAAAAAAAAATATGTCACTTTTTTATTACATTATTTTGTTATTTTGTAATTAATCATCATTTTGCCCAATTAAGTAATTTAAAAAAAATCTAATTTAATGGAAAAAATGGATTAACCTGCTTTAAATTAAAAATATGTTCAGGATGATTTTAGGGAATTTATTTTAACTATATTTAGAATTAGAGTGCTGCCAATGGGTAGTGCCTCTACATGTCCTTTCATGTATTTACTTATTCATACAGCCCTTGTACTAGATGTATATATTACAGTTGTACAATTCAATACAATAATTTAAAAAAATATATATATATTTAGGAAAAAACTTGCGCGCAACTAGGCATACTTTAGGTATAGTTGCATATTTTTACTTGACAACGTTTAGCCTGTTCCATGGGCAGTGAGTATAGTAGCAAGTCATTTCCATAGCCGGTGCACAAAAGCTACCTTAAGGCGGTTCGCTTCACTGGGCCGAAATATCATTTTCCGCGGTCGGATGGTTCGCATCCACACACCCGGCGGCCTCAAAGTATATCCACTACAGAATTTGTTTTCGAAATTAAGTAAACAAAAGTCGCTAAAAGCGGACTTACTCAAACCAAGATTTCAACAGTAATTCACCTAAATTAACGAAAAAATGAGCTATAATATCTGTTTCGCAGGTTGTCACTTTGAGTTGAATTACAAGTTTTAGCAGTTTATTCGTTTCATTTTTAATGTTCTCCAAAATACAAGTTCTCGTGAGGTTTAGTACGGAAAAGAGAATGTAATGAGTAATGAGTAGATATTGGCAATCACTTCATCAAGAAATAAAACTTTCAAACAATTCGAAGTATGTGATTTTTGTTTGTTGAGATATTCATTTCTTGATTAAATGATTACCAGAGGATTCAAATTTCCTATAATTAGTTACTCTTTTCCATTGTAAAGCTCACTGATAACCTACATTTTTGGAAAACCAATGAAAAGTTAAAACATGTGACTCAACTTGCGGAATTGGTAATATGGATTTAATAATATGGAGTGCAGTGTAATATTTTTATGTTATTTTGAAAGATGATGTATTAGCAATAACTGGCCAACTAACATCGTCAGGGATGAAATTGAACCAGAGATTAAAGCCAAAGAAAACTCCTGTTACGTTGATGAAACAATAAATAACATTAAAAAATGGCTATACTAACTCAGTTTGCCTTAAAATTAGGAGATCACTCTAGACCCCTTAATCACTTCTTTGATTTTGATAACACTTCAATCATCATTGCTATGTATACCTAATTAAAATAAAAAATTCTCTCGGATGCCGCCAAAATTATTTCATCAATATTGTCACTAAGTATTTAGATATATTTTCTACATACTGCTCAGATACTATTTTCTATATTCTATATTTTTATACAATTTTGTGTCAATTCAGTTAACTTATATATATGTATACACACACACATATTTACATATGATATAACAATACATCATTAATTGTTTTATTAATATTTCCGTTATTTTCGGTTAAGCAATCCATGTCAGAGCAAAAGCCCATTGTCCACAACAAACCTAGTAAAATCTATTTTCGATTCTCTCTGAATTACTTATGTTAGTCTGTCATCTATTATTGATAATAAATACATTAACTTTAATTATCTATTTCATTGGTCCTCCAATTATCATTCGGTCCTTGTCCTTATTATTACTTACATGGTCTTGGAATGCTAGAAATAAATTCTACACGAACGGAATAACTGAGTGGAGGAAATCGGAAAAATATATTACAATTATATGATTTCTATTGACTTCTCAGAAAACAATCTGGAACTGAAATTACAAAATAGAAGGCTCAATTGATATCTATCTTTCTCTTTGATCAGCTCAAATGACGAGGATGATAGATCAATAAATAAGGAAGGAAAAACAACTTTCCAAGAAATTCCTAACAATCCTAATAACCATAATTTGAAAATTATTTTCCTCGAGGTTTACAAATTAGAAAGTTTAAAAGTATTTTTAGACAGCTATTGTTGTAAATGCTATCAGTTTATAAACCTATATTATAACAGAGGTTAAGTTTTTACAAAAAATAGGAATTAATTGTTAACAAGTATATTTGGGCACTACAGTTTAACTAATTGATGTTTCCAGATCATTGCGATGTTTATTCTTTATCTGCAATTCAAAATAAACATTTATGAATAAATAATAATATAAATAACTCTTTTATAGAAATCAAAACTAAAAATTAAAAGATAATTTTTATTAAGTTTAAAACCCGTGAACGACTCTGGGGTTCAATACATGGTACAGACTGTACTGTTTCAAGAACAACTGTTGTGCAGGGAGGTGATATGCCCCAGATCACGCTCAACCGCAAGATTTTCCCCCTTATTTTGGATCCCCGCTTTATAGCGGCTGGGTGAGCCCCTGGAGGGTTCTAGATCCCATATCATAAACCTCCGGTCTCTGACAAACTAAATAAAAGGCCAGTAGCGGGGTTATAGTTCTTATAGGAAATAAGAATATAGTGACAAAAAATTCATTTTATCGTGTTCATCATGACTCTTCTTATTTTACTATCAGTCAATAAAATATTTACAATAATTAACATCAAGCACTCAACTTGCAACTTGAGGTGCTCTGGGTCAATCAATTATGCATATTGCGTGAATTTCTATCACGCCTTATTTTTTAGCTATTATTTTATTTTATTTTTTTGCAAAATATACGAAAATCTCAAGTTGATCCTGCCAACAGTCATTGGATTGTCTCCTAGATTGTGCTATGTATGCCTTAGTACACGCCTTAGTGCTTGGAACAAGACAACGTATGTCTTCGGATACGCTAATGCTGAAGATCCTGGTCAGGATAAAGAGTCAATCTTATTAAATTATTCCATTGGCATCGGTTCTTGAGAATTATCCAAAGTTATAATATCATTCCTGTGAGTTCAAAGGTTCCGTTACATCTATATACACAGCCAAAGTTAATAAAATATTCTTTAAAACAACTCATTATATATTTAAATAACTTGCTTGAGAATAAGAAGCAATAGTTCACGGACTCAGTCATTTTAACTGTAAATGCTGAATATAAACAGAAGGAAAAAAAGATAAATGGAAAAGCAGTCAGGCAGGATATGGCCAGAGTTACATAAAAAAACAAAAAGGTACTGGGATAGTAAAAGCAGGTAATGCAGGTAGGAGGACCCCGAGCAACAAATCATGTCAGGCGACTAAGGGTTTGCCGAATATCCCTTTCTACCTGATCTGACCTTTCCGATTGGCAACACCCAGTTCTGCACAACGTTTTGCTCCACCCATAGCAGCTTCATATTTCAGAAAAGAATATTTTTACCTTTCATAAAACCATTTACCTAAATAAAGTGCGAAATAATAAAGAGCGTATCTAGGAGAATAAGTAATAATCACGAATGGAGGGTACGATCGAAAATAAATATTTCATAAACATATGTCTGTGCCTTAAATATAAACCTAATGTATAACGTACATTATTACATCACACAATGTTTATGTTTTAAACACCGCTTCGACGTATTGGAAGGTATTATTTAGTTTTCGTGAAATATTTAACAATATCTTTCTGTCGATATCTATCAATATAGAATCGTCATTCGTTTTTATAACGACTTAAAAACGATTTAAAAAAAGAAAGAGTTTAAGAACATTTATGTAATTCTCATAAATGATCCCCAATGGAATAAGACGCTGGTTTTTCAAATTAAATGCATTTGTGTTTAATAATAAATAGTACTATATTAAAATGAATCGTCATTGACAGCTAAAAAATAAATTCAAGTTCTTTACTTTATACATCATTTAGATATTACATTTTCTTCACAAAGAAAATGTGTATCATTCAATAATAAAATATAATGTAATTATTGTATATCTTTTTTAATTACATATAATATTTTGTATTTGTACATAATATTACTTGTAATATTCATAAACGTACAGCAATATTTGATATGTATTATTTACATGGTCAATTGAAATCAGAATTTATAGTTGAATATAGAATAAAATAATCATACTTAATGATCACTGTTAAAATAAATTAAAAAATGATTACTTTAAAATTGTGTCATTTTCAATTAATTGCATAATAACCATATTATACAAGCAATAATGTATACTGATATTCGCAAAACGTTTATCAATTTAGAGAATATAATGAAATCAGTTTTTAAGTCTAAGTCCTTCACTACTATTGTGGGGCTTAGGATAAGTTTTCAGGTTAGTAAAGCATACATTTGTCTGGTATTGATATTGAGTTTAACACCGCCAGTAACCATTACGAAATGAATCCCAATCAAGACATTTTGGCCCTAACTAGGCCAAGTATCACTAAATACCCATGGATAAATCAACCTTCTGTTTCATGCGTAATCATGATAGCTCACTCATTATTGCCGACTGCTCACAGAATGAGCCACTTGCTTCAACATGGATGATATTTAGCATATTATTTAGCAAGGCCGAATGGCAACGACTACTTAGCATATGCTAATGTTTACTAGTACACTGGAGAGCTCAGGAAGAGCAATTGGCTAATATTGTGGAAGGATGCTCCTCGGTTGCTGTAGATTATGAGGAGTCGTTGATCTTGGCCGTCAATTGGCCTTTGTTGGTTTTGTTGGCCTCACCCCGGCCATTGTCACCCGACATCTGGGATCCGTTACGCCAATCTGAATCCTCTAATCAATGAAACTTCATCCGATACACCTTCCATTTCCAATTAAAAATACAATCGGAGCGAAAAATTTAATTCTTCCGAGCCTGTAGGAGTTGATTGCATCATCGACAAAAAGACAGCGCTGAGTAAAAAACATTAATTAAATGACCAAACAGTATAATAGATAAGTTAAGCATACCGGGAGTGAATATGAGTAGCTCATTGGCATTCAGTTTTGTTTATTCCATTCTCTTAAGAATTTACTTTCAAAGTTGGCAAATAACTTTTTTGAAAGTTGAAGGCTCCCTTATCCCCATATCTGAAAGAAATAAAAACATAATGAGAAGTCGATCGAATAGCGGTCAAAATTAACAATAAAGTATTGAGATTCGCGATCAACGGTGTAGATGAGTAGATCAGACTTGGCCTACTCCAGCTTCCCCCACCAGGTTTCTGATTATGTACCGCCGCCTTCCAATTTCGGGTCCAGAGCAGAGTCCTGACATAAGTATCTTCCGTAATCTTCCCATCGAAGTTTTGAACCAATGATGTTTTTTAATGACCAAGTAGATGTTCTTTAACTCGTAAATTGTTCTTCCTTGTCTATTTGCTACGCCGGACATATTTCTGCTACGGAGAATGTTTGCTGAGAATATATGTCTAATTATTTCTTTTTCGATTTATTTTAAGAATTTAATTGGGCTCCTAGGTGCACAAAATCCACTACCTCCTGAAATTTGTGTGTCTTACCACGAATGTTTCTTGTTACTGCTGTTGTACTGTTACTCCTGATTGGATGTAGCCGTATCCTTTCATACATATACTATTTTTTCGTTATTAACTGTGATTACCATTCTTGCTGATGAGGCATTAGGTCCAAATCGGTGCCATAAGCAAACAATTGAAAAGGTCTCTACTAACTGTATTCCTAAAGAGAAGATATGTGTAAGATCTACTACAAATCGTATCGCAAGTGTTTTAGCTCATCAACTATTTCCATTCCCATTATGAATTTTTTAAGACATCCTTAATACCCTTTAAACGTTATTCATGTGAGAGGACTGATCGGGCATAAATGTGCTATGAGAAGGGCATTAATGACGCCGGAAACTGTAAAGCTATTCATCGAGGGAAGTCTGGTACAATTAGAAGAACAAGAGGACTCTTTAGAGCTTTAATTTAATGTTTTTTTTCGCGTTTGCTAGGTACTGTAAGCACCAGAACAATATGGTTGACATTTTAAAAATTATAACAATGTAACCACGAATTATTGTAATTCAAACTAGAATAAATCTGTTGGTTTTCTTTTCGTTAAATCTTGCTGACTAAATTATATCGTTGTGTATTCCATTAAACGCCAGTTATCGGTTCTTAAAATTGAGGTATCGAAGATGAAATAATTCTAAACGAAAAATTCACAGACGGTTTCAGCATTTTAAGTCATACCTTGAACGGAATGCTAATTCGGAAAGGTTAAGAAGGAACGAGATGAGGATTCCACTTGAAGAAGATCCAGTTGTGTCGTAACAGTGGATATGTTAAGGAGGGCAGGGACCACGTGAGCACATGAGCACGTGAATAGACACTATGTGCTATGTGCTACCCCGCACATCAGCACCATCATAATATATAGTCCCTCACTGAATCACGTAACGGTACTTTACTAATGACGCACGACTGGCTCCGGCCCCCTTACAGCCATTGTAAGCAATCTTCAATGATCTTTCAGATCTTTCTAATGTCAATTGTACCTTACCGAAAAGATGCAGTTTTTATAACATTAATATAGTTCAAATTAATGTTTAAAAAAAAAATGATAACTTATATAAAAAATAAATAAAATAACTTTCTTTGTTCCTTTAACGTCACGTAATGCCAATCGGTCGATGCTACTGTGAGAGTCCAAAATTTTACCTCTACAGGTATAGTTAGGGTAGGGATCTTTAACTACCAGTCAACGAACACGCTAGGGACCCTAATTTTACGTCCTTTTGAAACGGCATAACCAAGATTTTTTTACTCCATTTATAAAACCCTAGAGCCATCTGTCGCGATGCGAACTTGCGAGGGTACAGAAGGTTGTTATGCTAAACACTACAGGACAGGTGATAGAATAAAATAGGTAAATGAAGTGTTGCTTATAATTTGTCTAATGGTGTGAATACTATGATTCATTTAGTAATATTAAGAAAATATAACAATGGTGTACTCAGGTGCAAAGATATAGCACATTTATGGTGGTGGAACTTAATTTTCTATGTTGATTGATAATAGTATTGAATTAGTATGTAATGGAGGGTATAAAATTTGTTTTATCAATTTTTTATCACCCAATGTTAATATGAAATTTAAGCTGATTCAAAACTAAACTATAACTATCGGATGGAGGTTCGTGAAGGTTTTTTATATAAAAATTGTCTCCGTCCAATAAAGCTGTATTCATCACTTGCAGGCCAAAAACAAACTAAACTCTTCCTTACGATTTTAAATTAAGATAAGGAAGAAATAAGTAAAATTATTGAAAATGGCAACGACCATCATACAGCATGGGGTAGATTTGAAAAAGCAACAGAGAAGATGCACCTTTGGACACGTAGTGTATGTCAACATCAATAGATATCGTTAGATTCCAAGAAGTTCAGGCAAAAACATTCTTGAACTCTGAACTTTATTGTGAATAATCATACAAAATGCCTGTGACCTAGCTAGTTTAGGGCCTATTACAACAGAACAATGCTCGGCCAGACACAGAGACACTACAAAAACCTTTAGTTTAGTTAAGCCTTTTATTATTATTCTAAATAAAATAAAATAATAATTACTCGATTGAATCATGAAAATTAAAAGTACTTAGCGTGGTTTGGCCTGCCTTGAGCATAGAAATCTTGTTCAGAGAGATCAGGCTGAGGAAATAAAAAAAAATCAAAATTTATAATAAAAGGTTAACAAAAAATTGTACAGCAAAAATTGTTGATATAATAATTTATTAGAATTAGTAGACATGAATCAACAGCCCATTTGAAAATTCCTCTTACGATAACTAGGACTCATTAATAAGACATGCATGTGATCGAGAGGAAATCCATTCTTCATTCTGATGGGTTTGTGACGGTCATGGATGGAAGGAATTAATCATTCAGGAGCTCAAAGCAACAAATGGATACTATAATAGAAACCCAAAAGGATGAACGACTTGGTGTGGGTAGGAGGAAACTAAATGACTTCGTTAACCAGAAGATTTCAGGTAATGTATGAACAATATTAAAACTAGCCAAAGGTCAGGGAAAAATCATATTGGCCCAAAATATGATAATTTTAAATCGATTTAATTCAATTTAACTTTAGTTTCAGTCATCTATAGCTAATTACACAGATGACGAAATAGCTAATAGTAAGAAAAAATACTACGATCAAGACAAATTTTGAATCATAATTTATAAAGTAAATAAATGGTCTGTGAAGTTATGAATACACAAAACCAAAAAATTGCATAAACGTAAAATTATGTATTTAGGATAAAACGTAACAGTAAAATTTTAATCTACTCAAGTGCAACTATGTATTATCGATTTAAAAATTGTTTTTAAAACAGCATTAATCACTAATCAAACTGGCAATTTAAACTTACAATTAAATGGCCATTAACATCACCAATGTCTCATCCTCATTAAAATAGTTCTAAAGGTCTTTAATGCGGAATTTTCAAAAAGGCTATCCATAAATTACTTTTAATTTTAGTAATAAATTTAACCGTTTTTATTTGACGTTAGTAATTGGTAAATATAAACTATGAACGAATTGATAATTAATAAAATAAAAAAGTATGAGATGAACATTTTTTTTCGTCATAATTATTTACATCTGATTTCTATTTCAATTGCAAATAATTGAGCATGTTTTCAAGGATAAAAAAATAAATAAATAAAAATAATAAACACGTTTGTTGGCTAATAACTTTAGAGAATGAGGCCTTTTTCTAACGATTTCCTTGTTTTTAGTTGCTTTCACGACCAACAATAACTTTTTCTGGGAATGATCCAGGAGTT
Organism: Troilus luridus; assembly: GCA_964056705.1. Taxonomy (NCBI): domain Eukaryota; kingdom Metazoa; phylum Arthropoda; class Insecta; order Hemiptera; family Pentatomidae; genus Troilus; species Troilus luridus. The sequence goes on from OZ057412.1 coordinate 82,422,874, forward strand.
AAACACCTACAAAGAATTATATGGCCACTGGTGTGAAAGTAAGTATAAATAAATACCCAGACATAAATGAACTACAAATAAATACGGATAACAACAAACGTTATGAATAACAATAATCGTTTTTCATATATAACAATAATCATACTCTTTGACTGAAAGCCTCAATAGAAGTAATCACACGTCATCCTTTTACGTTTACTGAAATTTTAAATGATTTTTAAAGCATAACAAAGTCGCCATAAGATTGACAAATTAAATATTTTTTTAGAAGACTGTGTAGATACGTCCAAGTTAAATCAAATGAAAACGAATATTTGTTGATAGAACGTCATAGCAAATATCTACATCCCCAGTGAATAAGTGGTTATGTCGAATTTTCTCCAGAGAGATTTAATTGAGGTTTTGGTAGGTTTTGGCTTGAAATGGAGATACAATATAAACAATAACTCCATTTGAAGCCAATCACTAACTTAGCCACTTGTACACCACGGGAATGGCACGATTTCGCATCCCTAAACACATGGAATTTAGGAGAAAATTCGAATTAACCATTTATTCATTTATCAGGGATGGAGATAAAATGACACTAGTCGGATAAGTAATGTAAAGTTTTTTAAACATTATTTCCTAATTTTAATTGATCACTCCCTTTTTGTAATACAGAGGTCATTCCTGTAAACACAGCTTATTCTAAATAGATTTAGTAATGTTTATAAGGACATGAATATTAATTAAATCAACAGTTTTAGAAACTATTCTATATACTAATGTTTCATCTTTTATAAGGATTTTGGTAGTGTGTAGCAGAGCACTGGTATTGGGATTCAGTTGAGAGAGCTCTCATAATAAGGAAGAAGCAGTAATCTACGAGAGATCCGATCATGAAGGTCCTTGGGATAGATTATCAAACATCATTCCCTCTTCGGATGACCGAAATAGGCCGATTATACTTGTAGCTCTTCATCATTACATCTAAGCGGATCGGGCTCCGATTCTTTCTGGTCTTGTATTGAAACCGTGGAAGAATCGTATGACCTATGTTGAAATGAATGTAACCAATTCTGTGCTGATGAGGTATATCGGATATTATTTATTAATGAAGGCAGAAAGTGCGTATTTCATCTTCTCAAAAGAGATTATTTGTTTACTCTGTTTTTAAAATTTAATTAAATTAAAGCTTAGAAATAATCCTACCCGTTCGTTGAACATATTAGATATGGGCGGGAAACATAACATAATACAACTCATCTGTCAACATCCAAGCAATTTAATAAGAATATCTTTTGGTTAACTTGAGGAATGCTAAAATATAGGCAATTCTTAAAGTTATCTGGGATGAATTCAAGAAGTTGACGGAGCCAAACTGATAAGAATAAGAAAAACAATCCCCAACCTAGATTAATCTTTGCAATTCCAAGATAAGGAATGAATAGTGATGAGAAATTTACCTATAAAGCGATTCCGAGAGCACGCTTTCGATTTGCAATGGTTACACGAGCAAGGCATTGACACACTTGGACAAGTGCATCTCTTCGTAAATAATGAATACTAATCAACTAATCGGTAAACTGTAAGTTGACCTTTTATGAATTATTCCTACACAACGTTCAGAATTACTAAGTATATTTCAAATGCTATTCAAACTAATATTGTGTTGCCAACGGTTTCCTTTGGTAGGTATTGCTCAACAGTTGATAGGTAGTCGTAAACCTATCTTATAAATTACGGTTAAACAGAGATTATTTCCTTGTTAATCACAACTGATTTCAACAAGCGTAATTCATATAGATAATCATCCAGGCATTTTTACCTAGCAGAATTGAACATCTTTCTAACAATTAAATTATTATGATTATTATACATTTGCAGAATTATACACACAGAATTGTATTTTTGTTGGTAGATTAATTACTACATTTTTTTGCTAGTTTTTTTCCATTTAATTTCTAAATCATTTATTTAATTATTTTTTTGTAAAGTTCTGATAAATTTTAAACAATCAGAATTAGTTTTTTTTCTTTCTAAATTAATGGCATTGGATACTTCCATACAGCCAGATATATATTTATTTGATTAATTGGTAATAATAAAGAATATATTAACATATTTATGTTTTAAATAAATTTTTTTATTGATTTAAGATAATTCAATATGGAGCTTATCTCATCTCTTCCGCTTAGTGATATTATTTCTTTATATGAAATGTTATTATTCTTAAGATCTCGTAGAAGTTTTTTTCTATGATGTGAATATGACTTACATTCCATAACGATATGGTGCAGAGTTTCTCGGTTATTGCAGTTTTGGCATGCGGCCGATTCCAAAATTCCGATACGGTGCAAATAACTGTTACATAAACCGTGATTCGACTGTAATCTACAATATGTTTTTATTTCCTGTTTATTTAAATCTTTAAACATGGATATTTGAAAACCATGGCTTGCGTGAAATACTAGGAAATACGGATTTGTAATAATAGAACAGAATAAGTTAAATAGATTTAAAATGCATATAAATATTTGAACTAGCGAATTCAGTCTCCTCCTATGGATCCTATTATATGGAATATTTATTTTGTTATGTAACGTGATATGAAATTTACTGATTACATGTAAGAAATATAATTCGCCAAGGACAAGAAGTAAAAAGGGGATATATATGGTGGTTTATTTTTGTTTTAAACTAAAACTAAAACATAATAGTAATATTGAGTATATAAAAATTAAGACCAGTCGTAAATATAACTATAGCCCCGGTGAATAAATGGTAAGGTCGAATTTTGTCCAAGGGAATTAAATGTATTGAGGTAAACCGAATCGTGCCATTCTCGTAGTTTTCGGCTTGAAATTGAGTTGTAATATAACAACACCTTTTCAAACCAATGCTTCACTTATCAACTTATTCACTACGAAATGAATGACATGATTCTGCTTCCCAAAGTATAAGAAACTCATTTTTGGAGAAAAGTCAACTAACCACATATTCACCGTGGCTGTTGATATATTATCTTGCCCCATGGATTGGCGAAATCAAAAAAGATTTGAAAATACACCAGAGGATATCCAAAACCAAACTATCTACAGATTCAAAATTTATAAGTGGCAAGTTAACCAAGTTGAAAATTCAAAGAATCTTCCTCGGGGCTAAATCTGAGGCTGTTTTTCTGAGATTAAGCACTGAGGAAGCTTGCAGTATGGCCAGCGAAACGTCGGCAAATAATTTCACTGCACGTTCGAAAACAGGAAAAACCCGTGAGGAATGGATTAAAAATATTGGCCGCTGCAATTTAACGGAGTATTTAATAATGTATGAATTATCTTGCTCCATTACTAAAACCTAGACCAGAACTGTATTCAGATTTCTTAGCTACCATTTGCCCAGATTACGAAAACACGGTAGCACGATTAAGAATCAATGATATTATGTATTTTTGATTTATTCAGTCCAGGGATCAACAAAAACGATTTAAACGTTTGTCAAAGCCTTGAAAGTTACCAGAATAATATAAATGTTTGGGTTTATCCAGGTATGGTATATTTTATGCCGTTAAGAGGGACCAAAGTATAGGTATTTTTAGAACTAAATGGGTGGAGGCACATTCCTACCTCCCCCTGTGTTTCAGAAAAAAAGGACTTGCGGCCCCAACACTTCGGCTCCTAAAAAAATGGCAGAGGCTGAGGTTAAAAAAAAATGAAAGAGGAGAAAAATGTACTTTAAATCCAGGGATCCAGGAAACACCTTCAGGTAGAGGAATACAATAGCCCTCCCAGAGACAACCTTGCAGGATTTTATCTTTCCAACGGTCTGGAAACTGCACCAACACAAACAAGTATATATACTTAATATTTGAATTACAGAATTATTAATACAAAAAAAGGAAATGTTCATAAAACGTAATTACTCTCATGAATAATACTTAACCACATTATCCTAGAGAATTTATATACTAAAGTTTGTCCAAGTGAACTGAACAAAGAGAACTATTAAATATTACGGGTAATTTATTTCATAATAAAATAAATCTACTAATCAATAAATCTGTTTATCAATCGATTTCATTATAGAAATAGATCTACTTATCAGTAGATTCATTATACAAATAAACAAATCATCGCCTTATTAATAGGATTATAAAATATTGCTCGTTATAATCATCAGTTAGATATTCCGATACTTATTTCTTTATATTACTTCGTAATATTTTAGCAACATTAAACAGAGGTTTTTAAAAACCCTTCCACCCATACACACCTTTCATAAGTAACCTCAGGAAGTAGGCCATAGCCCTTTTTATCGTCAAGGTCGTGCTTCTAAGTTGCTGGATGAAGGACGGCAAGAAAAAGCACACAAATGAACAACTTGAAGTTTGGTGAAGGTAATCACCCTTAGTGAAGGGTTTGCAATAATTAAATTAAATCTCATGAAAGCTTTATAATTATAATTATATAGTCTTAAATAATTGTTCAAATGATTCAGAACTTCAGTACCTCACTCGTTATACCGATGGATTTATTTTATTGCTGTATGTATCTTCCAGATAAGAGTGTCATAACAGTTCTTTAGTGTTGCAATAGAACAGGTTTTTTTTCTTCGAATAAAAGTGTTCCACTAACAGCATTTAACTCCCTTCACAATTAAGAGGGTGGTCTGAAAAGTTTCTGCCGAACATGGCCAAAATTCACCAAATGGTGCTAGACGACTGCCGAATTAAAGTGGGAGAGAGAGCAGAGGTTATGAACAAGTCAGAAGAACGTGTTTGTTACATATTAAATCAACAATTAGATATGAGAAAGCTGACCGCACTTTGGGTGCCGCGTTTGCCAAAAATGTGATCGAATGAACATTTCCAACGTTCTGTTGGCGCAGTATAGGAGCAATAAATCCGAGATTTGGCGCCGATTAATTACTGTAGATGAAACTTGGATACACCGTTATACGCCCGAAACAACAATACAGTCCAAACAGTGGACGGCAAAGGGGGAACCGGCTCCAAAAAAAGCGAAAATAGATTTCTCGGCTGGAAAAGTGATGGCGACTGTTTTTGGGATAGTCGTGGGGTTATTTCAATCGATTATCTTCAAAAAGGAAAAACTATTACAGGAGCATACTACGCATCATTACTTGACAAGCTGAAAGCAGAACTTGCGGAAAAAGAAAATCCGGTTTCACCAAGACAACAAACCGTCTCACACTTCAGCGGTTGCCAAGGCGAAAATCCACGAATTACGGTGTGAACTCCTCGACCACCGCCTTACTCACCTGATCCAGCCCATTCTACCACCCTCGTCTAAAATTTGCGCTCGGAAGACAGAGATTTTCGTCAAATGAAGAGGCAATCACCTTCGTGGAACAATTATTTTGCAGGGAAAAACACTGAGTACTTTTTGGACGGGTTACAGATGGGAGCATCGCTGAGAGAAGTCTGTAGAGTTACAAGGATACTATGTTGAAAAATAAAAAAAAAGTTCAGAAAAAATATATTGTATTTTTGTTAGGACTATTGTGCTTAGTTATCTACATCTATGTTACACGCCAGTTTAGAACAATAATTTTCTTTGAACAAATATTTACGTTGTGTTCATATAAATAGCACTGAGTTGCCATGCCGGAAATCCTGGTTCAAATCCCGCTACAGACAAGGCTTTTATTTCTGTTTGCGGCCGGAATGGGTCATATAGGATCTAGGACCCTCCTGTGGCTGACCCAGTCTCTATAAAAAGTATAAAAATTAGGTACTCAAAATAAGGGGAGAAATCTGGCGGTTGAGCGTGATCTAGGACAAATCACCTCCCTGCAGAACTGTTGTCCATGAAACAGTGCAGTCTCTACCATCTACTGAACCCCAGACCCGTTCACGGGTTGTAGTGGTACAGGTTTTTTTTTCCATATAAAAGCCTCTAGTAGTCTTTTACAGGAAGTCTAGGACTTACATATTTATTAAGGGTAGATTGAAAACATGTCCGAATGTTTGATAGCTAAATTGGAAAAAAATGTGATGTGTAGTAATGTAACGGAAATTACGATTTGATGCCTTTGTTGTCAATATCAAAAAATAAGTGTCACACTAAATCTACAATGGAAAATATTTAGACGGAAATTAAAAATTATTACATTAATGCCGGTAAACCTTCAATGAAATTATACGATTAACTGCTACGATAAGACAACCGATAATGATAGGATAATGAAACGAACAACAAAGTTATGGGTTTATAATGGAGAGAAGTGTTAAAAGATGTGCTATCCGTTTCGCTCGGTCGACACATTAGTTGAAGATTGGGATCTCTACTCGCTATCCCAACCGCGTAATTGTGGTAGTGATTGGCGACCCGACCAATTCAGGAAATCGATATTGGCGGGAATAAAGAAGTAGTATCAAGTAACTGGGGCGGATCGAGGCTAGCGCTCTTCGGCTAATGCCACCACGCGCCCTGCCATGCGTCAGTGCTCTAGTGATAATATCAGGGAAACAGGATTCGAACTATCCAAAATAATATTAATAATAATAAATAAAATCTATTCTGTTCCAGGCATAGTGTGGAATATGCCTGGAACAGAATAGATTTTATTTATTATTATTAATATTATTTTGAATATGAAATATGTGTGGAATTTTTATTTTTTCTAACTTCCTCAATATTTTTAAAACAACAAAAAAGATTAGCTAATAACACAAAAATTAGCTGCCATTACAGTATTATGTTATTATGTAATATCAAGTAGTAATTCGTACCACAGCTGAGAACTTCCAATAAAACCTTAAGTTGTCCATATTCGAAAAAATAAATAATAATTTTATTTTGAAGAGAAAAGATTTGCCCTGGCCGGGATTCGAACCCGGGTCGTCCGCCTCTCCGTGACAGCGCTCTTACCATTCGAGGTACCAGGGGTCGCCTCACAGTCAGGACAAATCCGTTCTCTTCACTGATCCCATATCCCCGTGTTCTCGCAATTTTGCGATGTATACACGAGGAAGAATGTTCATTGAACATTACTTTAATTAAGATCTTGTTGACTTCAACCCTCAAATGGTAAGAGCGCTGCCACTGAGAGGCGGACGACCCGGCTTCGTATCCCGGCCGGGGCAAATCTTTTCTCTACAAAATAGAAATAATATTTTATTGTAAAACGATTAAAAGAAGGCAAGCATTCTTCGTCTTACCTGCTTTGTGCTCAATTTTGAGCAGTTTTTTAACTTCTCAACCGTTCTATTGTAATTTCCCATAAATTGATGAAACTAATGTCAGACTATTATTGTTACTTACTACTGATCGTTACTTACTTACTACAGACTATTACTGATCTCACTTAAATACTTATTTTAGGTTTATATTACGCCAAATTAGTTGACAGACCCTTTAAAGAGAAATTTAAATAAAAACACAGTAATTACAAATTTTTGAGTTTTCACTTCTGTGGCAGTCCTATTATTGTTTTAATATTTTTTGTAAATAATAATCACGAAGTACATTCTATATTCTGTTATAGACAAGCAACTTATAGTTCGATGTAACTATAATGCACTTTTGTAACTAATTGCTAAAGCGTAAAAAATGAATTGAAATGCCTGGCTCTTTTGGGACAGTGTGATAATATTGCGTGTGCCTAGATAATGCTACTTGCGTGGGCAGACACCGCAGCGGACCCATTTCATTACCAGGCCATATCAATGACATGTCTTCTGTTACCCTTTTTTCCCTTATTATTTTTTTAATGCTATCGGAAGATTGATAATCGATTCCATTGCCCTTAACAGAACGTTATTTCTTTCTAAACCAGCAGTACGCGGTCAGCCCAATCGATGAGAGGTAAGACTTGACATTAATAGTGTTTTCGTCAGTCCAATTTGTTAGAGAACAAGTAATTTTTAATGTAATTACATACTATATTTCAAGCTGCTTTCATTACATGTAATACTGTGTACGACGGTAACAAAAAATAAAAAATAACACAAGGGTAATGAACTTTTTATATGAATAGTTCAGTATTATGAGAGTTTCAACAAAGCGCACACCCGCAGTAACTTTTTTTAGAGAAATTACGTTGAGTGTTATTCATCCAATGGCGCACACCCTGAAGTTACATTACAGCCTACATGGCATTATGGTGACGCGACAATTCTGGTGCATTAACTCAGTTGCATAAGATTCACTAACCCCAACATCACGAGGCTTTCACAAACAGTTGCGTTACCCATCGATCGGGTTTTAAAGTTCAAGATTCAACCTAAAATGTGTCTTCCATAAAGGCTTGTCACCGCTGTAGCTGGTTCGTTTTTCGCAATACATCCGACCCAGATGTGTCTTACAAACTATCAATGGTATCGAGCTCTTTAGAAAAATAAATAAATTCGTTTAACTACTCTAAGGACTCTTTAAAGCCCTAGTATAGACAAGTATGTAAAACTAAAGTTTTACGAATCGCAAGTTTCTCTGTGATCCTTACTCATGCATACTAAACTTTACACGATCTTGCATAACTAGCAACTCAATCATATTCAGACTGAGGGAACAAATCGTTACACTAATGATGTGCAGTTTGCGCAATCCGGATCATTTGTTCCGACCTACGCAGTTAAAATAGTTTATCACCGTAATAACTCTTTTGTACTAAAGTAAACGGTATATGATTCGAAATAAGGTCGCTAAGTTTTACAGACCTTGCGTTACTTGAACGGTGGGTGAATCATGAATAAAACACTATGGACTTGCTAATAACATTTAAGAGCTCTCAAGTATTTAAATTCAATATGTTATTTACTTGAGTAAATCAAATTCTCTTCAAAATCATGTTTTATTAGATGTAACGGTGGGTGGTTTACTGGTTACCATGTAGGATGTTGTATAGAAATGGCGAGCGAAGCAGAATTATTTATCTGTTAGCAGCCGGAGATGGATTTTAAGGGATCTCGGACCCTCGTAGATTACAGCCAGCCTCTTTAAAGTGGGTACCAAAAATAGTGGTGATTATCTGGTGGGTTGAACGTGATCTACGACAAACCGTGAAACAGTACAGTCTTTACCACGCATTGGGTACCCTCTTCAGGGGTTGTAGTGGTACAGTTCTTATGTATATATTAAGGCATAATGCACAAATTTAACAATTATAATTATAAGGGAGGAAATGGTCCGGGTGTAGGTCAGAAATTTTATTTTATTTTTAAAGGCAACATTTCGACCCACATTCCAGGGGGTTCTTCTTCAGGGCTATTAGTTATGTCAAGAGTTGACAGTCGACTCAATCTCTCGGTCTTAAGAAGACTTACTATGTGGGTGGAACGTTACCTTTAAAAATAAACAGCTCTTCTTAATAAAGAGAATTTTTTCTGAATTCAACCCGGACCATTTTCTTCCTTATAAAGATAAGATCAACTAATACTATTCAAAATTATAATTATAGCTGTCATACAATAAAGAATGAATATTATGGAATCTGGATATGCTTCTTCCGGATATAGAAAGCATAAGGTCACAATTGCTCTGTAGTGGTGCAGTAAAAAAGTGAAGATGCAAGCGCCGTTGAGCTATGCCACCTTATCGGACACAATGGGTAGAGGCTATTGCTCCTTGCCTTTGTGTATTTCCATTGAAACAGTCTTCATACATTACACGCCCTGGAAGGGTGTTAGTTAATACCAAGGATCGGCCGCGGTATAGCGCTATTGTCAGCCCTTAGAGGACGGAGCATCCGATTTTACGCCGGTTGATGCAATAGGTTTCGATAATGAAGGTGTAACACTCCAGAAGCATGAGGTTGGCGGGGAAAGCCCCTTGGTATCGGCCTGGTAGCAGCTGGTCGGGGGTGAGTCACTACTAACAGCTGACATCGGGAATCCCCCCACTCTCCCCATCATATCGCTGTAAATGAAACTTTACCAGTTAGTTTTGCAATTCACAGAAGTGTATGTACAATATAAAACTAGGAGATCGCTGGTTATGTATATGGTTTAATGAGCAAATCACATTCCTCATAATAATTAGAAATTTCTAAATTAGAAGTGAAATAGGAGTTCTACTATGACAACTTAAATATATAATTTTCATCACCGGGCAGATAATTTAAATGATAAAAATAATGCTGTTATTTAATGACTAATCGGAAGATACTACAGTAAGAGTCCTGCCTATCCAGGTATTACTAGGATGAGGTTCATTAACGAGTACATGACATGGCACAGACTGGAGTCCCTAATTTACGCCCCTTCCAAAGGATGGTGTAACCAAGGATTTTTACTCCGTTTAAAAAAATCTTAAGGGCTCTTGCCAGGCCCTGAACCCGCAATCTTGGGCTTAGTAGGTAATTAGGCCAACCACTAGGCTTTTTTCACTCACTATTTTCATAATGAAATATTGCTGCTTGATAATTTTTCGTTTTTGTTTCTCTAATGATTTAACCATAGGTCATCTAAGCACCATTCTTTTTAAGATTAAGTACAGTAATGTTTTATTTATTTATGTATATGCATTGTTTTTTTAAATTTTAAAATAAGGTTCGGTTCATCCTTAGCAACTTAAAATAATAGTTATTCCCTTTGTTTCGTGTTATAAATCACGTCAGTATATTGTAATTATTTTGTTTGTAATTCATTAGATTTAACTGCTGCAAAAGGGGTTACTCGCCGCTGGAAAATGAATTTAGAAAGCAGCAAATCAGGAAAGAAATTTTTTTTCAGGTAAAGAAAAAAAATATTTTTTCCTATTCTTGGGTTATTTGTGTCTCAATTAAGTCAATAAAATGTATTTCAAAACCAATGATCCTAATAAAGAATTATTAGACATGGGTGAATAGTTATTGTATTACGTTGAATTATTATTGGAGCAGGTTGGGAAAACCGGATCTTGGACTAATCTCCTCCCTGCTCAATTGTTGACCTAGAAAAGTAGTTTCTTCCACACATTGAACACAAAATCCCATGGTTTGTAGTAATACAGATTTTTTTGTTGTTTGAGGGGGTGAGAATGAAAAGGCGGAAACAGTAAAAATCCAAATTCCGCCATTATTTACTTACTAGCCATGTAATAGACAATGAGCTCACCATGCAATGGGTTTTACTCGTTCATCAAATAATATTTGATACACAGAGACTAGTATTTCTAATGAAACACTTACCATTTATAACATTGGAGTACAACTGTAGATAATAAAAAAACATAATTTGGAAAGCATCACTTCTATCGCGTTATGTGTTTAATTAGTTTTTACATGATGATTTTGAACGTTAATATGTATTTGTACAACATGTTTGATGTAAGGAAGACAATGAATAATCCCACATAGTAAATAAATTACTGATCTCCCACTAAATATAAACTAGGTGTGTTAACCTTTGATTAACTTGATTGAAATATATATATTTCTATAAAAGAAAAAATGATAATAACCTACTTATAAAATATAGCTATAGATAATTAGCCTGAGCTATTCACCACACGTTGAGTTACTCTAGATTTGAGGCCTTGTCTAGATTTAGAAATTAAAGAGAAACAAAGGTTCATTTTCCCTTTTGTCTAAATTTGGCGAAAACAGGAAGTAACAAGCAAAAGATTCATATCGTAAACAAGTATTTCGTCAAAGGTGGAATAGAATAGCTGGCAAACAATATGATAAATTCTTCACGTGTATGTATAAGGACATTTAACAGTTCATGTTTTCAATACTGCCACCTGAACACCTGCCAGAATTCCATAGAGTTATTCTCATCAATTTCTAGACACGATTAGTTAAGTTAGCTATCATATCGACGCTGCCAAAACAATACCGCCTATCTACAACTTTTCATGAAAATGAATTAGTAACGGTAACTCATTCTACAGGTTGATTTACACACTAAGGAAGGGCGTATTAAGGTCAGCAACATGGCAGAGTATGATTTATTGATACATCAATAGTTCTGAAAAAATCGCCAAGTCTACATTCGGCGCAGTTTTTTTTCTCTCCTGTAAAATCGCCCAAAGTGAACATAGGAGGTATTGTTTTGACAGCGACGATATGGATTTAATATTTTTTATTCATCACCAACCTACTCGAGGTATATTACCAACTAACATTGTATAATATTTAAGGTAATACCGTAAATTCGGGAAATAAGAAAGATAATATAAATTCACAATTTAAAAGCAGAAAAAAACTATAATTTTAAATTAAAAAATAAGTTTATTTTTGTAATTTGAATAGACTTTTGGATTAAAAACTATATGAAAGTAAAACATAGAGATGGTAGATGCCGAAACGTGTCGCTGTAAAAAGCGACGCTGTTTCAAAACCGAACTCATCAAGGTGGGATTTTATTTCGTTCTTGAAAGTACTCGAACCTTTTTCGTGCCTAACAAAAATGGCATCCAAGATAAACCTACATCCCTTCCTAATTCGTAGTGAAAAATGGAATCGATTTTAATAAACAAGAAATAATTTCGGTATTAGTTTATTGGTAAACTTGGCTTTTGTATTTGAAAAATTTTAGTGACAAAAATATTTCCGATCGAACAAAATAAATTTTAATATAATTATTAATTTAGTTAATAAATTTTGTTGAAAAATTTTAATAATACTATATTTTTTTAGTTAAAACCTTTAGATGATTATGGAATAAATTAATCCTTTTAGTTTCCAATGCATTTTTTATCAATATTTTCTTTAATGATTTGATCTAAAATTTATTTGCAGACCATATTAATAATTACTAATAGCGTAGGTAAGAATCGATACTGTTAAATATCAATGAGGTAAAATTCGTATAATACTGAATATATAGCAAATAAGCATACATTCGCTATCAATACTAATACTATTGTATTACATTGGATATTGGATGAAAATTTGTTTGCGGAGACAATTACACGAGGAGGACTTGCTACTCTCAAAACCTACTCCTTGTTAGTCCTTAGTAACATCGAGAGGTCCTCTAGAAGTGCATATATATTAATTTTTTTTATCAGCAGGTAGTAAGCAATGCTTTCCAAAGAACGTAATTTATAATATCAATGATACAACCTTAGATATTATCCAAATAATAAATAAACACATAATACAATAAATTCCATTTAACATGGAAATATTTTCCTAGATCTTCACTTATTTTCCTGTATCGTAGTAAGTGAACTCGTACATGCTTTATATGGAATAAATGATTTTTTATAACTTTTTATTCATCATCTTCTCATCATTTAATTTAGTTTAAACAAATAATACTAAACATATAATTACGTGTCACAAAACAAATTTGGAAACCAGTGGTAGGTTTAAGTTTTTTTTTCCAGTTTGGTCTGTAATTCTTTTGGCAGTAATCAAACGAGAAATCGAATGGACTTCAAGTTTTCTTTAAGAAGTAGTGACGCTCGAATATTTCATTTCGACCGAATTTTCCATTCCAATATATAATCGGAATATGTTTCTGAAGGTCTCGTTAAAGTAGGAGGAATGATGAATGAAAAAAAAAAGTGGGGCAAATTGCCCATTTCCAGCGCGAAGGCGTGGGCAGCGGGCAACCAGGCGATAACGAACGGAAATTGGAAGGAGGGATACTTCCTCCTTAGGGCACTCGCTTCCCAGCAGTCCGAGGTCCCCTGGGGTGGATGCGCAGGGCAGGTAGGAGGTCATCTGTCCAAGGGTAGGGTATGGAGGTCTTCCGCCGATTAATGATAACGGCGATGTGAAAGCAAATAGGTTAGTAATTATAAAATAGGTCGTGAAATAGATATTTTGTATATTAATATCTTTAAGGCTCGATTCACGGTTATACGGTTTGGTCCGGTTCGGTGCGTATTCGATTCGTTTTCGGTACCCGCCGGAAAAGTGTGAATCCGGTGTGTGTTCGGTACCTAATAGACAACTGATAGAATCGAAAGCCCCCTTGACACGAATTAGTTTCATTCGGTTTCTATTCGGATCCAAGGTTCACAAAATAATATTGGTCATTCACACATAAACGATCTAGTTTCGGTTCGGTTACATTTTCGGCAAGCGGAAATATTATTTCAATTTAATTTTCTCATTTTAAATTTTGCTGTTTAATGAAAAATGAGTGATTCACTTGATACTGATATTAATCGTCTGATTTCATCAGTTCAATCACGTGCAGTGCTGTGGGACAAAACAAGTGAAAAGTACAAAGATAAATTTAAGACGTTGGAAGCGTGGAAAGCTATTTGTAAGGAAAACATAGACGGCTACGAAGATTTTGACGACTCCAAAAAAAAATGATATCGGTACGTAGGTATTGAACATTTTATTTCCGTCGAAGGTAGTGAAACTTATTAATATTTTTTATTATATATTATGAGTACTTTCCAGATCAGAGAAATCAAACCTGATACTAACCGAGTGTGTGTGAAGAGTATTCATTCGTTTTCGGCGGCTACCGAAAACGAATCGAACACGCACCGAACCGAACCAAACCGTATAAGTCTGAAACAGACACCACCTTGGGGTTGGTGGACCGGCTTGCAGGTACTGAGATTGTCTCATCTATCTTCACACAATTAACTACTCTTGTAGGCGTGGGGTGTTACTTTATTGATGATAACTGTTACACTTATAATAAATAATGTGAACAAATGCCTACATAACATAGTGTATTATTTCATGAGATTATAATTATTAAAATAAGAATAAAAAACTGTACCACTCTGATCAATGAATGGTCTTTGGTTCAGTACAGTGTAGAGACTGTAATATTTCAAGGGCATGTGTTGTGCAAGGTGATTTACTAGAGATCACGATCAACCGCATTGGTTTTCCACTCAATTAAGGGTACTTACTTTATAGAGGCTAAGTGAGCCTCAGGAGGGCCCTCATAGCTAAGAGGGACCAATCAAGACTGATAACAGCAAAGCAGCTGAGCACTCTACCCACTAAGCTATTCCGCTCCTTTGTCTGCCACATTAATTATCTCGTGTAAAGTATCTAGTTTTCTAGCTGTTAATATACTCCTATATTACTTATCTCATTTCCCACGATTTTCTTTGCAAACTGGTAATTTTTCAATTTAATTGCCAAGTATTAATTAGTAATTTACAGAACTATAAATGCCTTTGTATTGTATTATATAACGTTCTATAAGCTATATTATCATTCCACCAGCGATTAAAGTTTCAGAAAGTATCTCATATGACCTAATCTTAAAAGCCATTCCTATATAATTAAACTGTTTAAGAAAAAAATGTTGATATATCAAGCAATTTTTAAATACAAACACCGCTTGTTCTACAGTAAAAACTGTTCATAGCAGACATCCCTATGAATTTATTATTAAAAAATAATATATAAATTCTAGCAGTAGCCAAAATATTAGTTTATTCAAATGTTTAACTAAAGGGATTATGATTTAATCGATTAAATGTAAATAGTTAAATCATTTTTAAAAGAAAAACCGAGAATTTAATTAAATAAAAGTCATACCGCATACGTCGGACAGGCATCCGTTTTAGGAGGTAGCGTGTCGGAATGTCGTTTTTTTACTAGGTCATTGTGTCCTCGATGAAAACTATCGATCAATATTAATATAAAAAAGAATACTAATTTATAAGGTAGGTTTTTAAACTTAATTTATTATTGATTGTATGTTTAATCATCACTACCCTTCATAAAGAGGAAAGAGCTGTTTATGTTCCGTATTCAGAACTTGAGCAAAGTAAATTAAAGATAACTTATCTAAGAAGAAGCATTTGTATTATGTAAGGACAAAATGAATAGAATAATAAATATATGATTGTAGGGAAATGTTTTAAGATTACCCAAAGGGTACAACAAAATTAGTGAATGGAAAAGAAGAAAATCTCGTACGATCGCTACAGAACTAACCAAGGTACTCTTCTGTAGCTGATGGGGAGAAAGCTTTTAATGGCAGTTCAACACAACTGTAGAAAAAGAATCAAACAGTAGTAGATCGAATAGATTCCGGGACAAGAGATGATCTTATTAAGTATTTTAATTCATAGACCGTCTTACAGGATGGCGTGGGTACAGTGCTTAAGAGAAAGTATAACTTTTTTTCATAGCCAGTAAATATTGAAAAAAATAAATTAATTAAAAAACTGTACCAACACGACTCATGAAGTATCTTGGTCCAGTATTTTTTAAATAGCCTAATGGTTTTGCAAGAAAGTGATTGGTCTAAGACCACGCAGAACCATTCTATTGTTTTCCAACTTTTTGTACTCAACCTCGAAACAAGAAAATGCTACTTGTTCCCATAAAATAAAGGAATTGAACAAAATAGCATCCAAACTTCACATAGATCGATGAAGTTATGCCCATTGAAAAACTAATAATAAATGAAAAATTACTTATAGCCCTTTGCTCAAGCGCTACTGAATTAAGACTGGGTTAATAACCAGAAAATCTTCTACAAACTTGATTGAAAGGTAAAGAATGAAAATTAGAGCAATTTCAAGATATTTTGCATTAATCACACCTAATATAATTTGGCTGAGGTTTTGAATTCTTATGAAATAAACAATGCAAAGGAACGATGTCCAACTATTCTACTCCAATAATTAAAAAAATTACACCCAACATAATTTTTTTTAAATGTCAAAACACTTTATGAAAAGTGTATACTTTTATCATACCTTGAATGATAGCCAAATTAAGTAAATTATTGTAAGCTTATTATAAGTACATCTTTGGTTCATATTTAATTAGCAAAAGGACCATGGAGGACAATGGACCTCCAAGGAAAAAATTTTAGCTAATGACAATGAATAATAAAAAAAGATGACTTATAACTCTTCTTAGATGTTAAAGAAGTTTTTGATGGATTGTAAATGACATATAGTCGAAACGTATCCACATAATAAAGTTATATGCCAAAAAACGACTGGAAATAGGTTTTCATTGAGTGAATGAATTTAATTAGGCTCATATCACAGCAGAAAATGAATACACAGAGTTTTAAGGCAAATATAAAGTATAAGGACCGTTATAAACGACATTTCAGATCCAAGATCTCGTTCTCCTTGGCAGCTTTCGGGCGTGGTCGCCTACTCTACGAATGTAAATGTTATAGCGCAATGAGCCAAAATTATATTTATCTCTTGCTACCATCAAACTTAAGTATTGCTTACTCTATCCAGGTAGAAGTACATGAATGAATACATGAAGGAATAAATCAGTACCAAGCAACGTTACTTGTCACATATTTGCTACTCCTAACATTTTTTTAAGATGACAAATAGCACTTATGTGACGACCAAACTGGTGCATGGGTGATACTTCCATATTTGACTCCTCCAGCTTCCCGACATTGTCCCCACAGGAAAGACTAACCATTCATCCTCTAACCATGGAAAAAATACATCATTTAACAGCATTTCCATTCAGGGGGCATAGCCTCAGCTCCATTGTCTGCCAGGAACTCATCATTTATACAAGACAAAAAGACCCTTCATTCCGTATGCAAATATAAGCAACTTGATACGAAACACATTCTTCTGTACCAGAACATTATACCCAGGACGTTATCGCTCGGCTTATTTTATTACATGGTTATATTAGCTGTAATCTGTCTTAGGCAGGAAACACATGCTATATTCGCTTATTAATGTCATAATCATACATAAGATGATGAGGAAACATTATGGAACACTATAGGGAACGCCTAGGTATTTAACTCAATTTTTAATTTCTTTGGTTTCATCCTTCATCATAGCTATAGTTCCAATTACTCAATATTTTGGTGCTAAATCAAATATACAATAATTGATTAACTAAGTCTATTAAACGATCTTCATGATCTTAAAACGACTAACACACTCTAATAACCCAAAACTCTTATTTTATGAAAAAAAACAACAATAATCATGAACTCTTTATTCCCTCAACTAAACTCCTAAATTTTAGTAGAGTCATCAAATCGCATATCGTAAAGATCCTGGTCGGGATAATGAGTCGAACTTATTATTTTTTTAAATTGTTATCAGTACTTGAGAAGTATGCAAAGTTTAAAATTTGCATGTTTCTCAAGACTTTTGAAATGGCCGAAAATCGAGTTCAAATATTCCGTCACATACAGATGTACATGCAGTCGAAGCAAATATAAGCGTGTCAAGAACAATGCTTAATTTAATTTATAATAAATAAAGAAAGCCAATGTAATTAATTTAAAAAAACGATGAAGAAAGATGAGATGGAAACCAGCTGGTTCCATTGATAGCATGACCTTATTTAATGTAGGCAATGCTTTCTAATTAGTGCCTTAGACGTCTGAGTTGCGTTTCTTCTTGCTTCAGCTGGTGATGACGGCGAGAAAGTTCAGTGAAAACGAAAATTCAACAATTGAGGTGAGCTGACGCTCTCGAAAGATAAACTGGAAATAGGAAAGGAGCTACGAAAGAGGAATGACAAACAAATGGGACATAGCGGAGAAGCCGGACAGGGCTTAAGTCGACCAAGCCTCGCTTTCAATGACGGGAGCCAACAATCAGATAATTGTCGTTGAAAAGTTTCCTTTCCTTAATTCCAAGTTGAGGAGCACCCATCGTGGCTAACAGCCTTCAATCGCTCTTAATTGTATGACCAATTTCTTAATTACCGCTTTCATGGCAATGGAAAAAGTCTTGGAAACAGAATATGGATGCTTCTAGAGGCTGTTGATTATTAGAGATTCAGGAATTGACCTAGAAGTATAACATATTAATATGATGCTAAAGGAAAAATCCCCAAAAAGGACCGTTAGGCCTTTCAAAATACTAGAAAAAAGTAAATAGTCAACGTTTCGCCAATTCAGGGATCATGAGGACACAGACCAAAAGAAAACCGCATCAATTTTTTAGATTTTTTCCTATTCCATCTTATCTATAATGGTATGTCTATTTTTGAGTTTCAGGTAACTTATAACAATAATCTATAAGATTGTGGAATCCGGAGTATTTATTATTTTAATAACCACTATAGCAAGAACTCACCGGCAAACTAGAGAGTGTGATTGCTAGAAAAACATCAATAAATGCAAGGCTTTAACTAACTCAGACACAAATGGAAGAAAATTGTCTAGCAAATTCTTAGTGATAGAACATCAATGAAATATAGATCTCAAAATGATTTGTTTTCAAAAACATAATATATAATAAGGATAACTGTAAAATACTAAATAATTAAATAATTACTTTTCTTCACAAAAATTTACAACAGTCTTGACTGCTTAATTCAGAATTATCTTCGAAAGTAAAATTTTAATGTCTTCCATTGAGGAACGAATAAACTGAGTTGGATTTCTATGTTCTTTAGGAATTTTAACGTAATAAGAGACAGCCAGAAAAAATTAAAACAGTTATACACTGAAGCGTATTAGAAAGCGTAACCCACTTTGAGATTTATTACAGTAATTATCAAATAAAATTGAAACCTTAGTCACCTTCTGACTGGTGTATGGTAAAGACATACTCAACTTTAAATGTTCGTGTTTCAAGATGAATTTTTCAATAAATCTGTACGTTAGATCTAAACTTTTCAAAGTAAATTTCCCAGATAGTGAGTTCATTAGTCCTGGCAATATTTTTGAAGTTGATACATCGTAAATAAGTTAAAAGGGAAAATCAAATGTGTGGAACTTTAAATATTTGCTCTTTTGTTGGAATATGACTCTGTTCAACGTATACGCAATACTATATTATTGGCTTACAACAAACTAGTGCGTACGTAAGTAGTAATATAAATCTCTTCTAAAAAACAAACATCGGAGCTGCCTATTGCAGGATGGAAATTTAAAAAGTTATATGTATAAAGTTACAGTATCTAATAAGATAAGCGAATAAAGCAGTTCAATTATCTGACCAAATCACATTGATTGGTTACATCAAAGTAAAACTCTTTTCTCAAGTAAAACTTATATATTTCTGTAACCACTAGCTTATGGGGTGTTTAATAATACACTTATATAATGTCTTCAGGTCATACTACCAATGTATATAATGAACTAAGGAATGGATGTATTAATTTCTTTTCCCTACTGCATTATCTGATATAAAATTGGAGAGGTAAACTATGAAAAAGCAGTTTCTATCACAAAATAAGAATAGAAAATATTCGAACTAGCATACCATATTATCCAACAACGGTTTACAATATGTAGATACATGACTGTTTTAAATATAACTTCATAAGTACAAGCTGTGGAGACTAAACACTAAAACAAACATTTTGACTTCAGAGTTATGAGTTTATTTTGAGTTGGGTTGTTGTTACAGACCGAGTAAAATATGTATCCATGAATAAATTATTTCTAAACGGAACTAAAGACTAAAAAAATATATATATTTTCAGTTCTTGTTATATCCTTCTTCTCAAGATTTATACGTCAATTATTAATTTTAAAGAATTTAAAATGCAGAGGATGTTATAGTGAAAGTGATTAATATACCTTTCGGGTTGATTAAACACACAATATTAGGTAAATTAAACAAAATAAAAAACATTTGACATTGCAATAGAGATAAAAAAAATTATAAACCTGTGAACTGACATCGACAGGTGGGCGCCGACGTAGAGGATAACCACTAGGTTAAGGATAAGACTGAGTCGGAGGAGCCAGGTACGTCTTTGTAGCATCCTCTTCGTTCCGACAACATAACCTACGGTCAGTGAGATCTGGAAAATGATAAATAAATTAATTAATAATTTATAAATAATAAAAATCATAATAGAAAAAAATATTAGCTTAACAGCAATGCTTCGCTATTCCTTGATATGATTTGGTTCGGATACATTGAAAGTTTGAATATAAAATATTAAAAATGGTAAATATTGTTTTAAAAATTGAATTAACAAGAAATAAAAAAGACACAGACAAGCAGCAATAACCTAAAATACGTTGTTTTCTTGCCTCATCTCTTGCAAGATGTTACCAATATCCATTTTATAATAAAGAAAAACATATTATGACTCATATTTCACTAAACACATTTTATAAGTCATAGTTCACTAAAAAACTTTTGGTGGTAATTAGCTTACATTTTACCAACGTTTATTTGGGAGAAAAACAGTTATTATTTGATGTTTTTATTTTTCCTTCAATATATAAAACAAATATTTTGTTAGAAAAATATGTCTATGTCATATTTAAAATCTAGATAGAAAATAAAGAAATTCCAGCTTTTTTTTTTCTTAACTCCAAGGACCCGCATATGATTTTTTTTTTGGGAATAGGAGGTGAGAGTTTAATTGTCTTTTATTTGTAAGACCATAGACTAATTGCCAGTTTCAACTTAAGTAAAACATTCTTTACGCCGAAATTTCATCAATTCTTTATCTGGGGGTTGATTTCATTAATGCAAAATATAATTTCACAGTTACAAAAAATATATATAAATAATAATTTAAATTCAAGGTAAGCTTTCATTTAATATTTTCTATTTATTCTTTAATACTAATCAGTGATAATTTTAAATTTATAAATGATATCAAAATATTAACTGTTTTTTTATTATTTTTGAATTTTATTTTATTTTTTGGATCTGTTACAATTATGAAAAGCCAAACTTGTAAATCAAAAATAGTTATTGGGGCCAGATGTTTTGTGAAAAAACACGCCTCTTGCTAGATGATATGCGAAAGCATTGTTACCCAACAAAAAATGAGGAAAACATATTTACTTTTTGATAGATGCAAAAAACCAATAGGCTTGGAGTGATCCGAGAAACTGTGTTTCAGTTGCTTGGAGTATTGATAATTTCAATTTGGAAAAGTATTTTTATTTTCATTAATAGGTTTTTAATTGTTTTAAAATTAAAATTAAATACATTGTTACAAAAACGCCAGTTTTAAAATATGTATCTAGTTCTTGATTTTCACTATTTCCTTCATTGATCTTAATTGTTATTTGCTTACTGAACTTTGAAAACATGTCATATATTCGTTAATATAATAACAAGCAATAAAATGTTTAAATATTTTATTTTGTTTTTATTAAGGAATTTTTAAATCAGATGGTGGTCGGTACTAGCACAAGGAAAAACTATGTCAGTATTTAAGGGTTAAATTCTTAAATAAATTTAAATACATTTTATTGATGAATGGAACATCTAAGATTGGACACACATATGAGGGGCGGAACTGTGGTTTTGTCCACTCGAAAGAAATCATTTTAATTCCTCAAATAAATTTTCACAAGGTCAAACTAGGCATTAATACATTTCAATTATGAGTAATGGTTTTATTTATTCAAAGCGACTAATTGGAGCATCCTATTACTTCACAAGGTCAATAAAAGAAAACGCGCAGTGTGTGCACTTTCTGTAATTGCGATGATGCAGTTTGAAATTAATGTGCTTGTTTACATAGTTAGTGAATTAATGAAATGTCATCCAGCGAGACCTTGGAATAGTGCTAATAAAAAAAAAAAGAAAGGAGAAGTACATTAACATAATTTATTGATGCCACATCTTTTCATATGATCCTAGTTTTATATATAATTAAAATTATCTAATATATACATACCCACATGAATAACATGGGCGTTTACTCAAGAGAGTATACCAGAAGCGTCCGTAGGGTATACAAATGGCATTAAAAACCCCCTATGACGTCATAAGATAAGAGGGTAAAAGATTATACAGAATTATTGTAGGGTGTTTTTGGTAAGGTTTTGCGAACTGAAAGAAGGATATTACGATATCGCCATCACTTGTTTTAACATGAAAGGGTGGTGCTAGGATTAGTAGCTATTTTTTTTTTTTTTTTGAGCGAGAAATGGTAAGAAAGTGATAACGTATTGTGTCATCCGTGTGAAACGTCTTTTTAATGTTTTATATATTTAAAACCTAATATAGATGGATACAAAATCACATTAAGTCAGGATATCTAATGTGTATTTGTCTTTCGCTATGATGGCAATTTCGATTCATACAAAACCCAAGAAAGGATGGTAAAGAACTTTCGATGCTATGATATGCTTGATTTTTTATTTCATGTAGGAAAGAAATTCGTTGACTGGTAGGTACTTATATAGTAGAAACCTATTATATTAGGTAGGTCGAAACGTCGGCACACATAAAATACAATAGGTTTCCACTTATTTGTTGTGTAACTTAGACTGCACCCCCAACTATTTCCATTCTACTTGATTTTTTTGTTGATCTTGTTGTGCTTTAGCAACATTAATTTTAACTTTAATCATAAAAGTCTATAAATAAAAAGTTATTCAGCTACCAAGTATCATCATTGAAATACAATCAAGTTGGGCTTTGTGTGATGACACTAGGTTAATATTTGAGGAGCTGGCGAACAGAACCGGATTAGTCAACGAAATTAAATATTACAGGATAGCTAAAAAACTAATATTAATATATGGAGGAGATTAATGAGGCAACGTTGCGCTATTATAGATAGGTGGTTTTCCTACTTAGAGACGGTTTTCATTAAAAATATTAACAGGGATCGACGTAACGAGGTCCGAGGCAAAAAAAAGTTTGTTCGAATTATAGTGGACTAATCCGGTTTTGTTCGCCAGCTTCTCATTTAATACCAACAATTATTATAGAGAATATTAAATTTCAAGAATAAGAGTTGTATATAGTTTAAACAAATGCCTACATGATTATCATAAGTTAATACGGCACACGAGGTACGCGACGAAGTTACATAACGAAACCTACATAACATAGCAATGAAATGGATTAAATGTTTTATTTTGTACCTTAAAGCGTTTCTAGTGTTTCTTAAAATGTATTAAGGTCAAATTACGCAAAAATGGTTCGAAGAAAAAAATAGCTGCAATCTAAATATAAAGTCGATTAAAACTAAGAAAGTTGGCAACATAAAACAGAATTAGAAAAGTATTCACAATTGGCTAACTAGAGATGAAACGAGGACATTCTATTTGTGCCAACGGTTTGTTCCTCAGCTCAGAGGATTTTACAGCGCATTTTGAATTCCCACCCTCCTTCAATTGCAATTACTTATAGTTTTATTATATTCCTTTATCTATAATTAACCGGGAAAATGTACCTAATTTATCGTTGATTATCACTTCACTTTAATAATATTATGACTACAAAATATATTTCGGTAAACAGTTGACATACATCATTACAATAGTTATTATTTAAATTATATAATAAGTCTTATTGAGAATGTTAATAAATAGTAATCTATTTTGTTTAGACGGTGATTAAATGATTGTCTTGTATTTAGGTATAGAGATTTTAAATAAATATTCGTAAGAAATAAAAAAAAATAAAAAGAAAGTTATATTTTAGTTAAAGCTAGATTTTATGGTTTACTTTATGTAGAAAATTTACTGCAATAAAAAAGTTAAAAAGAATTCAAAATATTATTATAATCACAATATTTCAATATGACTTTATAAACAAAGTTAAACTATCTATAATTATATAATTTTCTATGTTATAGTTATTATGTAAGAACATTGAGTCTGGTTGATTCAACATAATTTATTTTTTATTATTGTTTTATTTATTAGTTTATAGAGTGAATGCGTGTGGCTAGGTCATAGGTTACTATAATTTCGCCATCTAAAATGTTTTTTTTTCAAAAGAAATATTGTAATAACTGATAGAACTAAAGTTAGAAGATTTATTATTTTAAATACTCTTTTAGGTTTCCACGGCCACTATTTATACAAAATACTTCAGTGGTATCTCCTGGTTTAGACCGTGTCGCTAACATTTCGCCAGACATGCTGCTGACTTCTTCAGGGCAGAAAAGAGAATGAACTAGAAAATGTATTTATTTTTTTATTATGTTTTGATTTTTTTTTTCATAAAAATATATTTTAATAAAAAACTTCAAAATTCACCAAAAGTCAACTGTGAGCTGGCCTAGAACTTTTACTGATGTCTGAATTATTTTATTGGTTTTGCTTTCTCCTTCAGTATTTATTTTACTTCATTGTTTCTTGTTTTTATTGTATGCAGTTTCTTTTTTAATGTAGTTTGATTTTTTTTTTATTCTACTAGAGCCTCTTATTATATTGATAAAAATACAACAACAAAAAAAACTGCACCACAACAACCCATTAAAGATTATGAGCTCAGTACATGGTTGAGACTGTACTGTTTCTTGGACAGCTCCTTTGGCAAGGAGCTGATTTGTCCTAGAACACGCACAACCATCAGATTTCCCCCGTTATTTTGAGTACCAACTTTAAAGAGGATGGGTGAGCCCCGGGACGGTCCTTAGGATAGGATCCATCTCCAGCCACTAACAGATTAAATAAAAGTCTGCCAGTGAGCGGGATTTGAACCCAGGACCTTCGGCACGACAACTCAGCGCTCTGCCATCCTCTACCTGTTATATTGATAAGTTTTTAAAATGTTATTTTAAAGTGAAGATAGAAGAAAATGGTCTGGTAATTACGCAATTAAGTGAATTCAGGGCCATTTTCGACATCACTGCCTTCCAATTATCTTTTATTCTCTTTAATAGTACATTGTAGGTCAAGAAGAAAAGAACTTACTGGCTCCTTTTTTGACAGACCTGTCAACGGATAGAAATGTTTAATATTGCCCAGAATATATATTCATACCTCGAATATTGTTCATACAGATAATTAAATATTGATTAATATAAATTAAATATCAATAAATTTACATTAGTCATCTTATTCATATCATAACCAGTTTGTGATATAATAAATATAGGGTGTTTTTTTAAGCTAGATAGAACTTTAAATTGTAAAAAGTAACACAAAAAATTAAATTGTAATCAAAATTTTTTTTTTATTCGAAAGATCAATACGTGACATTAACATTTGAAAATGATTTCGGGCATATGGGCACCGCGGCTGTTCTTGACGAAGCGCATTCTGGACGTCCAATTTTGGGCCACTTTTTCGAGCACTGCTGGCCGTATGTCACGAATAACACGAACAATGCTGGCTTCCAAGGCGTCAATTATTGCTGGTTTATCAGCATAAACCAGGGACTTCACGTAGCCCCACAGCACGACCTTGGAGGCCAATTGACAGATCCATTTCTCGAAATCAACCAAAAATGCGCCTCATCGCTGAACACAATTTTGCGATAAAACAACGGGTCAGTTGCCAACTGCTCTAGAGCCCAATCGGCGAAAGAAGTATACGAAATGTCAGAGTATACTGAAACAAATAAAAAAAAAATTTTGATTACAATTTAATTTTTTGTGTTACTTTTTACAATTTAAAGTTCTATCTAGCTTAAAAAAACACCCTATATTTGTTATTAATTAATGACTGATTAATAAAACAAATTCATTTAGACAGGAAATTAGTTTAAAATTAAATTATAAATATCTAACAGAGAGAGAAGAGAAAGCATACTGGCCTAGTTTCTGTAATTGAACTTACAAACGAGCCTATCTCTAGTTCTTTATAACTTGCACCAAGCCTGGGGATTAAACGGGGAAGGACTACTTTTAAAGAAATTCTTTTTATTTATAAGTATTTATAGAACAACTGGAACACTAAGTACCGATTAGGTAGAGTTTAATTAACACCAGTGTTTCATTTTTTAAAAAGCTTTTAAAAATTTGGTAACTTTTTTTAAACTTTTTGTAAGAAAACAGTCAACATCGTGTGCTGGTTACATAATATTGTAGATTCATTTCATTCAAAGACGTCTTAATGTAAAGTTATCATTTAACTCACCTTTCATGTAGCTCAAGAAGGTATTTCAAATTCTGCAATACGTTACAATAAAAAGTGAGTAATTAATATTGAATTTTGACGAACAAAAACAATTAACAGTTTTAATAAAAAAAATATTTAATGGGCATAACTCCTAAAAAATTATCTTATCACTTGTATAAACAATCACTTTTAAATTCTATTTTATAAAAACCCTAAATTATAAAGTAATTTAATTATCAAATTTCACAGTTAACAATCTAGTACACATAATATAGTTATGAATTACGAACAAAGCTTAAAGGGTGACTAGACCATAATACTATTCTCTCATATTTCCAACAGAATATCAGGAATAAGAATGGAGGTTTAAAAATTAAAAAATACACTACATTTATTTAACCAGAAATTATGGAATTTTTAAGAAAGTGTCTATTCATTACAGTCAGTTTATTATAGGGTACTACAATAAAGAAAAGAAAAAGTATTGATATCATGACAATTAATTGTCCATAAATATAAATTATTAAATTTTTAAGTTTTAATATAGATTTTGTGAACAAGTAATAACTTTCTTAACATACAGAATCTTTAATTTTCGGCCACTTAAAGATCGAATTAAATTACAACTTTGCACACTTCTCATGGAACGATGACAATACATAATTATTATTTTGACCAGGTTCTACAGGATTAATGATTTTTTATATCCGAAGTCATGGTATTGTCATAGTCATGGTAGTGTCATGCTCCAAGTACTAAGGCATTGTTTATTGTTTGAGACAAGTAAATTGTATACAATAAAAACAAGTTTATTGTTTGAGACATTGTAAATTTTGCAAAAGAAAATAGTTGAAGATAGCCGAACTAAGAAGTATAAAATAATTTTCATAAAAGAGCGATGAACAAACATGAGGAATATTTTTTCGTAAGAAAGCGTGGGGTACTTCGTAAGATATTTTTATAATGACTCTTCTTGTACCAGTATGAGTCAATAAAATATTTACATTTAACATCAAGCACCCTAGGCTTGTTTACGATAGAATGAATTTTTCCGTTCATCACTCTCTTCTTATTTTAAACTTATTATTATTTATCAATGAATTAAATATCAATAGAAATTCGCTGATTTGAGGATTAAGAATGGGATGAGAAAACAGGCTCACCTCCAGAAAAGATCTCTTAACCCCAAACTTACTTAACGATTTTCATAATATAAATAATTTATTTTCTACCATGTAGTACCTCGCAGATTAGTTAATAATAATATTACTAACATTAATAATAATGGGACAATCTTGGGAGTAGAAGAAGCCATAGCAAGAACGGTACCTCACCTGAGGCAGTGCCCAGTGCTCCACTTCGTGGCGGCCAAGGTCCCGCCCCGCCCTCCTTTTACACTTTCCCGCAGCTCTGGCATTTGGTCATGTCTGGAAGGGAGTGCCGTTCGGACTTTTTCGACTCTTTAACCTAATTTTAAGGAGTCTCTTAAGATGAAATATCATATGTTCTCAATAACAATATCCACAACCATCTCAGATCAACCTCTAATCTATATTCTGCATTACGATAATTATTACAAGTAGTAAGCGTTCTTCAAAAATAAAATTATGAGGAAAAAATAGCATTTACATGCATACAAATATCATAAAACAACAGACCCGTTTAATAAGTGGTTTAATTTTCTCTAAAATGATATTCTAGTACTTAGGGAAGCGGAATCGTATTATTTTCTTAATTAATTAGGGGCCGAGTCAGACATTGATTTGAAACAGAGTTGTTGCTTATATCACAATACCATTCCAAGCCAAGAACAACGAGAATGAAACCATACCGCTACCCTCAATACAGTTATCTCTCACTAGACACAATTCGACCTAACCACTTATTCACCGGGACTACAGAATGACACGATTTATTTTATACAAACGTATTTGTTTTTCATCTCTGATTATATAAGTGGTTAAAATGAACTTCTTGTATTTAGAGAAGCGAAGCATGTTCTTTTCGGAGTGAATAAGGACAAAACTCTATTATCTTTGAGGGAGTTGTTATTAAAAAGGAAAATTAGCAACTACAAAAAAAACAACAACTCCATTTCCAGAGCTGGAAAAGAAAACAGGTAGTTTAATAACCTAACTGTCTTTAGAAGGGAATAATTATCTTCAAATTGACTTATTTTAAAGAGTTGTATATTTTACATCTACTTTTCGAACTCTAATCAAAAAACTGTAAATGTTCTCTATTCAAATGTCAACATATAACCTTTAAGATTCTAGCTTCTAAATTGAAAATATGCCTCCCAGCGAGAACCAGAGTACTCCAGGGATTCCAGATCCATCTAACCAAAATGTTCTTTAAGTATGAACGCTCAGTATTGACCGTTTAAGAGCGGTGAACGGCTCGGGAAGCAGAAAGGGTTGAACTAAAATTACCAATTAATGTCAAGGTCTCTCTCTCCCAGGATTATTACAACATATGACAAAGTTTCTCGTTAAATATATTAAATGAGGGTGTGTTAACTGATATTAAATGAATAACCATCGGAACGTAAAGTCAATTATTTTTTTTTTATAACCAACATTCTCTACTTAACCCGAAGTATTTTCTGCTTCAACAGATACTTAGAGCTCAATGAGTCAAGAAAAATTTATGCCTTCTGCACTGCCCTGATAAATACCATCAGATAGGGAAAAGATTGGAAGAGATTCTAAATAAACTAAATTTTGTAGAAACAAAAAAAAAATGTACACATATCACTTACGATTCGAATTAATTAATCTTCATTAATTAAAAAAATAAAATTCTTTTTTTTTAATTCGAAAATAAAAACAGAGTGTTTTCCTAGATAAGAAAAAATGTATTTATTGCTCTATAAAAAATATTTGTTTATCGTTCAGTTTGAATGTGTGTGCGTATGTGAATGAATCTTTGAGTGTGCATTAACTATCCACAAAAAATAACAAAATTCTTATAAAGCAAACCAAAGGCGCCTTTAAACACCAGCAAACAACAACAACAAATGCAAGTAGAATATGTCCAAAGTTTTCGTAATAGATACCTATCTATAACGTGATATAATTTCATGCAGAATCCGGATAATTACAATCAAATAAATTGAGGATAATATGAACTTCAATTGCTTATCTATGAGGTCAGAATAATGTCAAGTAAATATCGGGTAAATATTATATTTGTGGTTCTAAAATTTCATTACAGAATCGTTTCTTATTAAATTATTTCCATGCCTGGATTTTTCTCATTTAGCTCAGGAAATATTTAGACCCCCAAAAAGTCTATTGTCTTTAATTTTGACACACCATTGGTATTTAAAACACACGAATGATTATTATAATTTAAAAAAAAATAATATAATTTTTTTTATGCATCAACAAATAAGGAATACGATATTGGTTAAAGGAATTCTTCACTATCTCTTCTAGGAAAGAAAATATTTTGTTTCATCTAGTATTTATTTAAAAAGAAACTGAGTTTCTAAATGATGATTCTATTTACGTAAACCCCCTCTCATTTTCAACGTAAAGATTCGGAGGTGGAAATCATTTACTTTGGAGTTACTTTTTATTCTCGTTCACACCCTTCAAGTTCAATATCACAAGTAATAGCGTAAATATTAAAAGCATGCCTTGTTGAAATAATAAAGGAATTTATGGTAATTATCAATTTTTCCGATGTACCTTAAAATGGCTACTAGCTTACACTAATTTTAATTCATGAATTTGTTTTGTATTCATCGTTATATATAAAATAAAACAAATCGAGTAAATAAAGAAAATGTTTGAGTATAAGAATAGATTGCGCTTAAGTTTCAGAATATCATTTGGAGCTGGTTGAATAGTTTTCATAACAGGCAATAATTTCAAACCGCTGATTATTTCCGTCGAAAAAAATCTGCTTTAAAATGAAACGCATTTATCCCTTTGGTCTTTAAGTGATCATGCTTTAACTTTGTGTGTAGCGATTCTCTTTTCAACCTAACGCTGTTGAGTCGAACATTACGGTTTCTGTTGTCTTGATGAGAATTTAACGAACGGCATAAAGGGCCTTTCATAAAAGAAAGAGTTAAGGTCAAAAGTACTCATACATTTTTTAAAAATTATGATGAGACTGTAAAAAATTACTCAACGTTATATGAAAAAAAAATAAGTTCATTTTATTGTTAAGAATGAGGAGAAACAATTGATTATAAATATTACGAATTATCTATTTCGTTTAGTAGGTTAAAAGCATTGGTTTTATTTATTCATTTAACGTACCTCTAAGCTGCAATGGCTAATTGGAGAATGCTACCGTGGGAGCCCTAAATTATCCCTACAATAAGGATAGGGATCTTAAACGAGTACCTGAGACCTTACAGGATGGTGACCCCCACTTTACATATCTTCCTAAAGACGACATAACTAAGGATTTTCTACACCCTCTATAAATCCTAAGGCCACCTGCCGGGCTGCGAACCCGCGATGTAGTGCATAGTCGGTTATTATGCTAACCACTAGACCACAGGTGACCCTAAAAATCATTGGTGGGCAGAGTTCTTAATAATCAGTTAAGAAACATAATTCTATAGGATTAATTAAAGAGCACCTGATTTCATTCCTGAAGCATTCAGGATCACATAACTCCAAGATTTAAAAATATACTTTTTCACATTTTTTCGCTAGTTTTGTCTGACACGATATTTAGTCACCTCATTCCACATGGTTTTAGTCCGGCTCTAAACCTGAAGTTTCGGGAGCATAACTTTAACAACGCTTGAAAAACTAGCGAAAAAAGTGTTTTGGAATTTGGGTTTATCCGCTTTTGATCCAGAACGAATCATTTGAAGAATACTTGTATAAATTTTCGAAAGGTCGATTGCTGTAGATAGTAAAATTACTTCTTTAAATTACCTACAGAGAACCTTTTGAAGAGAACTCATAAAAACCATAATGACGCTAACCTCAAGAATAGAACCTCATCCACTAATTATTGAGCTAATAACACCGTAATTAAAAATAATATATTAAAAAGTTTCCAAGTAATCTTTGTCCTTTTTGGTTTAAAAGTCATTCAAATGTCACACACCCCATCATTCTCATCAGAAAATCGTTACTGCCGAATAACTTCTTGGCACAGTATTACAATACCTCCGCCATTACTTCATTGCAAAATGTCCTACATAAAAGAAATTCTTCCTTATTGATCTTCTGTTTGTCGCGTAAGTCATGACATAGATAAAGAGTTCAGAAGAGAAAATAATGGATCTAAAAACGTAAACCACATTCTTGCCAAATAATTCTAGTTTCCGAATAAAGCAATGATGTAGAACATAATAGTTATATATATAACTTAGTTCTCACGGTTTTCAACGATATTTAAGAGACATCTGTATATCCTACATCAAAGGAGAGATTTGGTGGTGAGATAACTTATGTCTGAAGGGATGTATATATATTTTTTGTTAGTACTTGTTGAAATATCTTGTCCGTAGCTTAAATACAGGGATGAGGTATAGGTTGATATATAATGAGATTAGGCTAGCTGAGTCATGGAGGCTTTGTTCAGGAGTTCGTTGCATTAGCAAGCTGTCCCCAGGCCATCGCCCTTGGCCATGCACACGTTCTTCAGCTATGTTTGACACCGGCTGCTGCAATTTAAAAATCGCTTAGACTAGCAGGATCCCTTCCAACCAAAAAGTCATTAATCACTGAGATTTATTCGTAAAGATCAAACAACATATCTTTTTTGAACATATGTACAGTTCAAACTTTAATTATGTATAATCCTGGGAGCACAGACAAATCAACAGTTTACAAAATTGAATAATATTTAGATGAACATCCTTTGAACCTTATGGTTTGCTTGATTTATTTAGAGCTGTGGAAGAAAGTCCAGGTTATTGTCCAGGATCCATGGTCCATTTTTACACTTGATTACTATCAAGCTGAATCTTCGTGAATAGCTTCGTTTCGATGAGACGCCCAACAATTTCCTGTGCGAAGATTCTCGATTGAGGTAGCTAATAGAGGTAGCAAGGATAAAATATGTCGATTTGATGATTCTCAAAAATTTATTACTAACTATTAAAAATCTCCAGATAATTATTTAAATTATTTGAAAAAATATTCGTCCTA
Source organism: Troilus luridus (assembly GCA_964056705.1). NCBI lineage: Eukaryota > Metazoa > Arthropoda > Insecta > Hemiptera > Pentatomidae > Troilus > Troilus luridus. The sequence goes on from OZ057412.1 coordinate 82,455,565, forward strand.
CAAAATGTATGGTTTGATGTATGGTTCCAATATGTATCGATAACGAAGTAAAAAAAAATCAGCTGGCTAGTAATCATTTTTGATGACCTCGTTATCGATACATGTTGGAAGGAGGGGTCTTTGATTAAACCATACATTTTGTAGGACAAATATTTTTTCAAATAATTTAGATAATTATCTGGAGATTTTTAATAGTTAGTAATAAATTTTTGAGAATCATCAAATCGACAAATTTTATCCTGTCTACCTCTGTTAGCTACCACAATCGAGAATTATCCCACAGGAAATTTTTGGGCGTCTTATCGAAACGAATCTATTCACGAAAATTCAGCTTGATACTAATCAAGTGCAAAATTGAACCATGGATCCTGGACTATTAGTATTTCTAGCACCAAATATATTCTATTCCCTTAAAAAAATAATTAATTTAAAATTAAAAATTGCTTACGATTTTTATGATAAAGATCCAATATTTCGCCTATTCAGGCATCCTCAGGGCAAAACGAGAATAATAGCAAACCACAAGATGAATAATGCACCCGAAAAACACACATCCCACCACCTCCTAGGGGTGATAGAACAAATCGTCGTAAAAAATGTAAAGTATCCTATATGAAAAAAACACAATTTTCATTTTCGATCTATAGTAATTCATCTTAGGATTGATAATTGATATAAAATTCATAAATTGAGTCAGGCACAAAACAACGTATAATGACTTCATTGACTATAGGTATGATTTTGAATGAACCTTGAAACAATTTCAGATGAATGAAAAGTGTTGTTCACATTCGGTACTTTGCATTTCTGTCGACGAAATGAGGAGTTTTTATCCACTTCTCAGGAAAAAATGTTTTAGGCAAATAAAAAAATTACTTCCGGATTTAATTTAAAAATCCAATGTTGTCCACTCCCAACACTGATAATTTAGAATAGTTTTAACGACTCTCAGAAGTGTTGATGACAGAGGGGGATGGGACTAAGCGGGGCAATTAGTATCCAAGTGGCAGTGAAAGGCGGTAGCTGGTACAGAGGCAGAGGCAGTAGCTGAGCTCTATTGAAAATCAACCAGAGTAGGTCTGAAGGGCTTATGTAAGCGATCCTATGGCGAGCTCTTCACTCCCGCGGGGGAGTATTGAGTCGGAGTGAGCTGCCTAAAGGTGGCTCTCGGGGATGTTGAGGAGCCACGTAATCAAAGTATGGGAGTAATACCAGGAGGGAGGAATGGAAAATAAGAATGAAAAGTTAAGTATGGCTATGCGAAATAATGAAAATGTAAGTAAATTCCTTTAAACGACTATCCTTAGAATACTCTGTAAAAACATTTGTTATACATTCCCTAATAATGCTCCGATTTTTATTTAGCTTCGTTGTTTTATCAGATTAATTACTATTCTCTCATTCCAAATAAAACCGACCAGAGTAGTACGTTATTTTCGTTTGGCTAAAAAAATATTTATTTTATACACACTACACATCTATAAAGGAAAAAAAATTGATAAAAAAAAATAGCACATTGGGGGGAGGGGGCTACTTAATAACTATAATTTTCTAGCATTATTTTTGATGTAACTCCCTTGTACGAAACTTTTCCTTTATTTTTTGTTACTTCGATATGAGCATCGATTGCAAATTGGAAGAAATCCTGAAAATATTCTATGCAATGAACAAGAAATAGAAGTCGTAGAGGAATTCACATACCTGACCACAATGATTTGCGGAAATGGGAAGGTAGATCAAGAGATTTCGAACAGGATTAAAAAAGCAAATAATATTTACTGCCAGATCTGCAACACTATTGTAGGCAAAAGAGAAGTTGGAAAGGACGTGAAACTCCGTATATTCAAAAGCGTATATTTGCCAGTTCTCTTATATGGGGCTGAGAGTTGGATAATCCTGGATAAAGACTGGAGCCGTTTAACAGCTGCCGAAATGAAATTTCTCCGACGAGTAACTTCCAAGACAAGAAGAGATAGGATCCGGAACGATACTATTAGAGAGGAGCTACGCATTGCCTCCCTGAAAGAAACCATGGAGAAGCGTCAGCTCAAATGGTGTGGGCATACCCACAGAATGAGTCAAGACAGGGATCCAAGAAAGTTAATGGAAGCCAAACCCGTGGGCACTAGACCTAGAGGGAGACCAAGGCAGACTTACTGCAATTACATTTCCATATTTGGGACAAGCAAGAGGGAAGAACTGAGGATTATGGCGAGAGATAGAGAAAGATGGAGATCCTGGGTTGCTGCGGTACCACGACGCTGAAAGGCACTAGCGGAAGATAAAGAAGAAGAGAAGATATGAGCATCGTGGTCATTATGTTATTAATCGTTTGGTTATAATAACATTGAAACGCTTAATAATACATGTCATAAGAGAACATCGCGCACTTCACGACCAACGTAGGTTGGAGGTTACGAGTAGCACGCGCCTAGCAAATAATAATAGGTCATGTTATCTTTAGAAAAAAAAAAGAACTGCAAGAGTGCATACATTATCCAGATAAATGCAATTCAGCATGGATGTTTATCGAAGGCCAGCCACTGTAGAAAGAGTCATTGCATAACCCAAGTCAATAATAGATAAATAATACACCTACAGCGCTAGTTCTGTATCAAGATGTCGTTATTCTTAGTCATGGCTCTTGCTGTAATTTTTCATAAGATGGAGCAATTAATATAATACAAATTTAATATAATTCACTTAGAAGTAACATTAGTCTATTTTTTTCTTATTTCCTGTACTTCTATAACCCATGGAGGGTCTTGGGTTCAGTACGTGGTAGAAACTATACAGTATGAGGTGATTTGTCCTTAACCACGCTCAACCCCCAGGTTTCCCCCTATTAAGGGTATCCACTTCACTGAAGCTGGGTGATCTCCAAGAGTGTCTTCAGATCGGCACGGTAACTCAGCGCTCTACCACTGAGCTTACCTCTTTCTTAATAATTAATTACTAGTTCTATAATAAAAATTTTTTTTCGAAAATCTACAGAAAGATTGAACCATTGAACAAATACCATATTATTATTAAACCAATTAACTGTCAGCCCCTTTTCAGTATTTAATTAGTGATTCAAAAATAATCAACAAGTAAATGATAACAAAATACTCAGGAATTTATTTCCTTGCTTTAAAAAAGGCAACAAAATTATATGTTTTACGACAAATATTTTAAACACATTGAAACTGTTTATAAAAATTAAACTATCGTCCCGTTAACAGCAGAAAATTAATGATAGTTGAATCATGCATCGGTTAATGGTATAGAAATTAAAGCAAGGCAGTTAAGTTTTATAGTTGATGCAGAATGCTTAACGTAGTCGTTAAAAATAAAAATGAGATGACCTTATAAATTAAAATATTATTATCCTTTCATATGGTAACAAATGTAACTATTAAATTATTATATGTTATTTATGAATTTCTTAATTATTTTAATTGTATCTTCACATCTCAAACTCATTGCTAATGAACTGTTTGCCGGGTCCCCTTCTCCAATAACCTTCATATATAATTGAGAACTTGGAAAAGATCAATTTTAATCCATTCCATTAAACTTTACGCCATGGTCTAAGTTTCAATACATCCTGGTCGATAAGATTACATTTTGTACAACCTTCATAAAATGCCAATTTTAATGAATATTTCAAGAGTGACGGGGGCTGATTTCCAAATATTAAATATTTTTCGATATGGTTATGTGTGGAACCATTAGGGAGCGGGATGGCTCAGTGGTAGAACGCTAAGTTGCCGTACCGGAGGTTCCGGGTACAAATCTGTTAACAGCCAACTGAGTCCTGTAACCCTCTAGGGATCACCCATCCTATATAAAGTGGGTATCCTTAATAGGAGGAGTTGAGCATGTTGAAACATCTCCCTGCACAACCGTTGTCCAAGAAACAGTATGGTCTCTACCACGAACTGAACACAGAACCCTTCGTGAGCTGTAGTGGTACAGTTTTATTTTATTTATTTTTTAGCTATGGAACCCTGCTTATTGTCAATGAGTAATTACTTGAATAAGTACGTAGCGATCGATGATATATGACAAGTCGAAGATACAAAGTTCTACAACACTCTAAAAACATAATTTAAACCTTACGAGGGATTCAAGGTTCAATGAAGTAGATCATTATGACAAAAAATTATATTATAAGCACGTAACGAATAAAATGATCTATAAAGACCTTAATGTCGTATTTGTAGCTAATTTGGTCCAAACCCGGTACCAGTCCGTCAATAACAATCTTAATTTCCAATCAAGCCCACGAGTCTCAAACAAAGCTTCCTATTCAATTCCTGATCATCTTCCGAGGAGTCTGGAAAGGGGAGGGCCTAGTGACCTTCTAACTTAAATCTGTTATTTGAGTACCCGTGGGTAGTTTCTCTACTCGGCTGAATGTCATGCCATTAGATATACAGCCCCGGTGAATATATCTAAATTGGCTATGTCGAATTTAGTCCAGAGAATATATTGAGGAAGCTATGCCATTCTAGAACTTTTTGGCTTGAAGTTTTAATATAAGTAATAACCCCTTTTTAAGCTAATGCCTGACTTATATCCTGCATAAATATCATGATTCCGCATCCCTAAGTCCAAGAAACTCATTTTGAAGGAAATGTTACTTAACCATTTATTCACCCGGGCATTGATAATATTTACTTGCAGTATTATTATTATACAGTTGTAAATTTCAATAAATAGATTTCAAAAAATAAAGAACTGGAACAAGAACCTCTTACTTCTTTTTAAAATGAATCTTACAGTAAGTAGACAAGAGGACTCTACAATGCAAGTTCCAGTTGACCTGAAGGATGAAAGCAGCCTAGGATTGGAGTGAAGGGACGGTTACTTTCAGATTCCTCAGTGAGCCCCTTTCATTTTCCATTATTACTTTAGCAAAATGGAAAAATATATTTTGCAAAACTAAGTACACACAAACATACTCAAATCCATAAGGCTCATACGTTCAAAATAATAATAAGAATCTGTAAATAAGAGATGAAGCATATTGAAAGTCTTTCAAGCGATATGAATTAAGGATATATGTTAGATTTTTTAACATTCGGATGAACTACGTATTTTTTTATGTGTTCCCAGTAATGAAGACGATCCCAGACTTTCCCATAGATTTAAATTATTGCAGTATGAATCGTCTATTTAGGTACGTAAATAATTTACCCAGAACACAGTTGAGGTTGGACAAATATAGTTGGGAAACTGTAAGCACCAAAGAAAAAAACGTAATAGCATCCCAGTTTTAAAATAAAGTGACTTGGAAACAGTACAAACTTTAACTACTGATCCTTATACAAAATATACTTTACGAGATGTACAGGATTTATTATTAAGTTTTAAAAGTATGACAGTTTTAGTTTACAGGCCAACACTTGCCTGTGGAGGTGATTTAGCAGAGATATCTCTTAATTCGCTAGGTTTCCCCCAACTAAGGGTAACAGATACTATGGTTATCCATCTTACAAAGGCTAGGTGAACTCCCATAGAGTTTAAATATCCTACCGAGTCGATTTATAGCTGTCAAAAGATTAAATAATTTATTTGCAACAACTGGATTAGAACCCGGGACCTTCAGTACAGGAGACCTGCATTATAGACACGGAGCAGTCTCGCTCCCTAAAAGAATAAACTAATAAAGTTTATTTTTCACCATAAGGCGTAAAGATCAAATTTACTAATATGCTTCACACTTAAATCAATTAAAACTTAAACATCAACTGAGGCTTTTGAGTTTTTAGTTAATGTAAAACTGAGCATAAACAGAGTATGCATTTGACTATTAATAGTTGGCAAGTTTATCCTAAATTATTGTTTCTATTAATACTCAAGAGGACGAAATTCTTGAAAGTTAGGAGTCTGCTTGATCGATGTCCTAATCTAAAAGTTTTAGCTCCCCCAAATAAAGGTCTGTGAATTGAATTAAAAATTACTTGTGATTCTTCGTTTATCTAATAATTTTCTCAGAACACTCGAGTGTTTAGAAACACACTTATTAAGTGCCTCCTCGTCAATGTAGCACTCGCATATCCATACCGACCGATAAACAAAACAAGGGCAGGCTTCGAGGTCTGTTTGCCAATCAGGGGATACCAATCTTGTTTTACGATCCCATTCACCGGTTCATCCGATCCTGTATACAAAGAGACAATGAGGATGGAAAACTAGGGCGTCTCCTGTACTAGGATTAACACGGTGCAGAGCAGTCCTCTCATCATGGAGCGGTCCATGAACCGGCCGGCGTGTCCAAATCGGTTTGTCCTTCCGATCGACCACGTTCTGTAGGAGGCGATGATGATGCCAATCTCGTTCAGTATTCACCTCAGCTACGGGTCTTATTACCATTCCTGCCTTTACAATAGCATTCGGGACACCTACCGAATTCTCTAGTCTCTCTCAGGCTATTACGGTCAGTTGGGGTTTCTACAATATATATATATATATATATATATATATATATATATATATATATATATAATCCTAACTTTATAATGATGTTTAGAAGAAACCAATAACAGATGAAATAATATTCATCAAAAACTAGACGTTAACACTAAAAAAATTATATTCCCATCCTAATAAACAAAAAACCTACTAAACATAAAACTTATTTACTTGCTTCAATTATGTCTAACTTGTAAAGAAATAATAAGAAATAAATAAAAAGACTTCCGCTTACTTCATTTTTTTAAACCTGTAAACCCATGAACGATCTTGAGTTCAGTACGTGGTAGAAACTGGACTGTTTCTTGGACAACGGTGGTGCAGGGAGGTAATTTGTCCTAGACCATGCCCAACCGCCAGGTTTTCCTCCCATTTTGGGCACCCACTGTACAGAGGCTGGGTAAGTCATAGGAGGGTCTCAGATCCCAAAGATACCATCCCCGGCTGTTAACGGATTAAATAAAATCTCCCAGCAGCTTTTAACACAGTACCTTCGGCACGGCAACTCAGCGCTCTATCATCTAATCGCAACTAAGGTTTTTTTTAATAATTAAATAAACAAGTTAGTTTTTTTTAAATAGGCTAAAAATGCCTTGGAGAGTGATGTAAGTATATTTAAATTAAATTTATTAATGAATTAATGACAATAAAGTTAGTCATAAAAAAGAAAATTTCTTGCAGTTTATCCAAAAATATGAAATCTAAAATAAATAAAAAATATTGTTTCACTATTCTATTGATATATCTTTCGAAAGAGAATCGTTGATTAGCAACGGAAAAAAAATCTTATCAACAATGATAAAAGTTAATTCCATATCGGATATTTTTTCTTTTTTTGCAAATGTTGTTATTTTGACTTGTATTTATCTATTACACTCTCAAACCTAATTGTATATCGACGGCCCGTACGTACACAGTTACATGTCAAAAAGTGAGGTTATAGGAGAGCGTAATGAAAGTTCAAATCGCTCTTCATTACGCTCTCCTGTAAACCTCAGTTTTTGACAGGTCGCTTTGTTATAAAAACACAAACATAAAGGCATTAACATAAAATCTAATTAATTATAAACATTTAATCACTCAATTAACACGTCCTACCAACTACGGTACTTAATTTCGGTAGTTATTTTAGTATTATTATATAAACAAAAAATTAGGTGGTGTTGAATTAGAATATTTCCTAGCTGAAAAAAGCAAATATTTTTAGGATTATAGAAATATCCGATTATGAATCACTTTTAAATACTGTTTCGTTTCCTTTTAATGGCACGAAACTCATTATTATTAATACAAATTCCATATTCATAGCCTCTTCCATATTCAAAGGAAATTATTCGTCATTGTTTGGGCCAATATTTATTCCAATATAAAAGCCGTCCCGGAAAAAATATTAATAATTACACTGATGTATAATAAAAAAACTATACATACCAAATGAATCAAGAATATATTTCAGAGCAGCCAACTGCGCCTTCTTATGTCAATATGTTTTAGAAATATAATTGTTTAAATGGGCCTCTTAGAAAACATTTTTTTTTTTCCCAAAGTTCGTAATTAATTGTTTTTACATTTCCTAATCATTAATTAAAATGTGTCAATCATTTTGAAACCACAATGAATTTCTTATTTTATTGCATTTTATTATTATACAATTCGTAGAAAATAATTGTTTTTTCAGTCGATCATACCTTTACATTTCATATTTATTATTGTAAATACTTTTAAATTTTCTAACTTCCTACTCAACATAATGAATCCAAACTCTTATTAACTTCTGTAAAGCAAGAAGATCCAGTCACCCTGTTTGAATACATCGCTTTTTCTCTCCCTCTTTTCCTGGTTCCGTGGTTTGCTCAGCCAGCAATATCGTGGGTATTTCTCCATCTGCCACTCAGGCGATATGCCCTGCATATCTTAAGTGCTTCAACTTCTTTGCCCTGACAACATCAGCATCCTAAAATCCTTAAAAGCATTGTATAACATCTCGTTCCTGCTACGATCCCGTTCTTTTCCAAACTTTACATCTCCAAGGAAACGAGTACAAATTTCAGTTCTTTAAGACAAATGAAGTTCATTTTTAGGTAGCTGCCCGACATCCCGGTCCATTATACAGTATGGGCAACTCAAAGCTTTTGTAAAGGTGGATCTGGGTTAGATTTGAAAGTGTTCGTCTGCTTAACCGAGGGTGGCGTTTAAATGACTTTATCAATTAAATTTAGTGATATACTTTTATCGTTTTGTATTTGCCATAGAAAATATAAATAGTACAGAATTTCATAATTATTCTAATTTTTGTTTATATATTGTTTCCTTGAATCAAATCTAGACCCAAGATTTGACTTGGTTGACCGGTTCACTGACCGGAGGAGAGTATTTTATGGAGAAAGCAATTATACCTAATATTATTTTATATCTGCAATACTACCAGCGAGAATAAATTACACTGGCATGTTATAAAATATTCCCGTTAATCCTAACTAGTCCAATTAATGAATACGCCTAGGCCATTATCAACTTGTTTTTTTGACGAAAGCGTTCTACTACCGTTCCAATATTTTTCTTATCCCAAAAACTACAACAATAAAAAGTTAGAAAATAAACGAGTGGTTCATCAGCTTTGTATCGATTTCAAAAATGCTTATGATTCAACCGACCGGCAGATGGTGTATAACATATTGATTGCACAGGCTATACCGAAGAAGTAAATCCAATAGAAATGCCCATTCAACTATGTAAAAATCTGTAATTATTTTTCGGAGAAAATCGAGATTCACTCTGGCTTGAAAATGACGATTCGCTTTTACCTGTATTATTTAATTTAAAAAGTAAATTATACTTAAAAAGTATACACTATAGTATATGTAATTTTAAAAGTAATGTACAGCGAAAAGTATTTTATTCAGTATAGTAAAATATCAGTACCAGGGTCTGCGTATGATTTCGTTCTGAATGGCTCGGAAACTATTAAAACAAAAAAGAATGCAATAACCTTGAAGAAAGCCGGCAATGATAAAGGAATCGAAGTAAATTACGATAAGACGTATATCTTTATTTTGGGTTTAGGTAGTAAGTGGAAACAAGTTTGTACACAGTGGCTTGCGGATCGGCATGAACCTTTTATAATAAGCAGTGTTATAATTATTAATTATTTATTAACAATTTTGAATAATATTCTAATCCACGTACGTTAAATAATACTTTTACGTTATTTTTTAATTTTAATCATCCCTACTCCCTAATTTTTTTTGTATTTCATTTTATCCATTGAACTCTCTACAATTTTTCTATATCATTAATATTTCCATATGTTATACCATCTTTCTTCACTTAAAATATCACCAAGCAGAATATTTGTTATTACTTTCTTTATCAACTATAATTAGATAATTACTCACTTATATTATTCTTATAGTTTCTGAATTTATTTACATGATTTCCTATCGTTATCATTATTAAACATATTCCATTGTTTTAGTTCATATATTTCAAATTATACCTGTATTTTATTTTATAATTTAAACCATCAAGAAGACCTACAACGTGGGTCGAAATGTTAGTTTCTGACCTCCACTATAGCTATTTTCTTCAGTACATGATGGTAATCTCTAACGAAAGTGCAATTAGGAGTTTCTTTCCGTTCTTAATTTTTTTTAAATATATAATATTAAAAGGATCCTAGGTACGATTGTTTCACTATCTGCTTGTCATTTTCTGGTTCAATAACGACATTCACGAACTATAGCAATAAGATATACAGGCTATCTGATCTAAAGTTATTAAATCTAGGATGGTCAATTAAGGAAATGAAGTTTTCTCTGGAGTTTATTACAAGAAAGAAATGAAAGGTCTCTCCCCTTCATGCCGTAATTATTTTTTCTTCATGTAGATGAAAGCTACCTAACTCAACGGTAAAGGGTAAATTCGAACCTGCACTCACCTTTGGCTGAGCATGGTGAACAGCAATTCTAACGGTTCTCCCTTATTTAACGGGGGCATTTAGCTACTTACATAATTGGAGTTATTTCAGACTGTATTAACTTGATCGGGAAGAGGGCGATTTGCGAAGAGAACTGGACGAACAAGGAAATGTTTGCTTGAAGTAGTAAGTCAGCTTTCTAAGCCACCGGCGCTTGATGGGATGGAAGGTGAATATTAATTGTGTTACATAAAAAAAAAGTTATATCTAAATGATGATGCGAAAGAAAAGACTCAATATGAGTTTTCAAAGTGCAACTGGGTACGAAATTAATGGAGTACAGGAATTGAGTGAAATCAGAGAACGCAAGGTGTTATACTCATGATACATAATTAATTTTGTATTGTTAGAAACTGCTCGCCGTTTCAGGCTACTTCTACAGTAGCTAGACCAATCCTCTAAGCTCTCAATTAATTACAAAAGACTCATATACGCGACTATTATAAGACCTGTTTGGACTTACGGAGTAGAGTTTTGGGACACCACAAAGCCATCAAATTCCTTTTCTATCATTACAATCCAAAATGGTTCGTAAATACTTGAATCCTTAATACTCCTTACTTTGTTAACGATATAACCATCCATAACGAAATTAATGTCCTTTTCGTTGCTTATTTGGTCCGAACCCGATATCAATCATTACAAGACAAACTTTATTCTTACTAGAATCCACAAGTCTCAAACCTAGCCTCTTCTGCAATTTTCGATAATCGTCCGAGACGTCAGAAAAGAAGATGACCTCGTGACCTTTTAAGTTTAATTTGTTATTTGATTACTACCACTGGTTAGTCTCTCTACTTGGCTTTATTCGTGCCATTATGTATCATCCATTCTCTTTTCTTGATATATCAGTATAACACAGCTGCAAAGTTCAATAAACAAATTAAAAAAATGTGTAGTGTTGTGATATTATTACAAAATAGCGTTTTACACAATAATGATCTAATGAACCATTTCCCTTAGTAAGATATTTAATAATTATTATTTTATCTCTATTTTGTTACTAATTCGCAACAGTCCGTTCCAGTCTGTGGTTACAGAGGTTATTCCTTGCGATAAAGATTAGTGTTGTAACTTTACTTCCTGACTCTTATCTTGATTCATTTCTCATTGAAGGGTAAGTTGTTTGCAATAAACATCATTAAAAATTTTATATGTTTAAAAATAAACAAATAATATAAAATAAAACAGTATGTGGAAGAATGGAGTAATGATAAAGGTATCGGTTTTTGTGATATTTTTTATTTATTTGTCGTGTCAGTAAACCGACCGTTCTATAACCTCTTTTCTAGTCTAAATTTTAAATCAATGTCCTTATACGGACGGGACCGAACCCGAATATGGCACAGATCATAGCCGGACCATGACAGAGGAGAGGAACGATATTTGCTTTCTCCTCAACGATTTGTATAATTAAGCAAGAGAAAGGGAAGGCTCCCTATTAAAGCGAAATATAGAGAGATCCAATCTAGCCTCTGTTTAAGAAGATCCTATTAATGTCTCGGCTATGTTTGCAGAAGCTCATTAACGATGGTCTAAGAACCATTTTAATTATTCTGCTCAATAAACGTATGAAACGCACATGAAATTGAAGCAAGGGGGACCCAAATTTCAATGCTTAACTTGATTCTCATCAACTCGACTTTTGATAACCCGAGAAAAATAAAACTCTTTCTAGAATTATTATAATAATATAAATACCTTACCTAATCCAAAAGTTTTTAAAATGTAATTTCCGCCACTTAAAGACCATTTAAATTTTAATATATTTCCACATTCATCAAAGGAATTTGGGTCGAATTGAAGGAATACTTTTTTCCATTGTTGGATTCTTGTTCAAAACTCGTTTCGATTTATTCCCCTTTCTATTTATTTATAATTAGGGAACTAATTAAAAATAGATTTTAGATCACATAAAAACCAATTAAAATTCTACTGAATTAAAAAAATAGTAGTAAAATACCCAAATTTATTAACGTTCCTCAAATATCCAAGATAATCTGGATTTTGGCCTTTTAACTCAAGTTTGCATTAACTCTAAATTTACCTTAAGAAATTTATGGATTGAAATTAGGAAATTTGCAAACAGCAAACTAGATACATATATATTAAACATAAACTTTCTTTACCAGTATTAAATGATACTGAAGTTTCACCCATTGGTTGGATAAATAAATTTAAAAACTAACAATAAAACTCTAAGTGCAGTACATCGCGAAGTAATAGTATATATCTATCTTAATTCAAAAATAAAGCCGAACATCTTCAGTTGGTTAATTAATTAGTTAATTATTAATTACTCTAATAATTATTATGTTAATTATTTGTTGATTTAATATTTATCTAGACATATATGACTTATACATTGTTATTATGTATTTTATAGGAATAAATACGAACAAGTTAGGATTAATGGAATCCGCCACGTTTCGAACTGGGGACAGCGCCTGGTTCTATTCCTTTACTCATATATATAAATATATATATATATATATATATATATATATATATATATATATATATATATATATATATTACTTTTGTATTCATTAGTATATATTAATTTGGTTTGATATTACTAAATATCAAAGCAAATTATGCTAAAAAAAAGAAATATTTACTCACTCCATCGTTCATGACCATAGTTTTAAATATCGACGTATCCTCACCTAAAACAAACATAAAGGAATATATTATATAAGCGGAAAATAAAGAGGGCTGGGGCAATTATTTATTAATGATTTAGATTTAGAGCACTTATTTCATAAGATAATATAATATAATTTGAACTAAACTGGATAATAATAGCTTTAGATCTTGAATTCTTTGAATAAAATCCTTTTTTTTAGATTTGTGGAAATTTTCCCCAAAACACTTCAAATATAAACTACATATTTTATAAAAGGGCTGATATTTAATTATATTTTTAATTATTTTACATCTATATTAATAACGCAATAATTCTATAGTAAATGGGTTAATTAACCGTTATGAACTTAAGTCATGCCCAAATGCAGCAACTATGTGCCGGCGAGAGCATTACCGAACATAATGACAGCCTAAGTAACGAGCTCATCCTTCAACACAATGAGACAACTGAAACAAACAATGGGCTAACAACAAAAAGAAACACTTTAATGATCGAAGCACAAGAGAATGATGGAAAGTGGAACTATTTTCCCCAACCGCCTGGTCAACCATATCTGTCTGGAGCTCAACATAGGTACCTACAGCTATCCTTAACTGAAGTAAATATATTATACGTATTGATAGATATATCAGTTAAATAACAATTACAATTTGAAAGAAATTTAATGTGATAAAAAAATATTATTTTTGTTACTGCTTAGACGGGAAAAAACACTCTGAAATATTAAAATTTCCCTGACTACAAGTTTTGGATAATAAAGGATTAATTAGTGAAGTAAAATTGTCCTTAATTTCAAATTATTTGAAAACGTGAACGTCTTAGGCTATGTAAAACAATATATGAATTGATTATATACATATATATTTTTTTTTTACTTAATGTTTAAAAAAACAGTATACACTCGTCCACTGCAATCAATCAGAACAGGATTATTTCTTTAAATTACGAATTAATAAGTAAAGTAAAAAAAAAATATTGCCCATATTTTAAAATACTTAACAACGGTCAGATAAGATAAAAAGGGGAAAATATCAAAAACAGTATTGACTGCACCTAAGGTATAAAAAATTTTAATATGATTTTAGAACCGTAATATTGGTAATACCGAAAGTTATAAGGATTTAAGTAAGAAACTCCAATCATCAAGTAGTCCGGATTGATTTTTAAAAAACATGGTGAAGGAATAATACATAACTATATTAACCGTAACATGTCTAAAATATATTTTTTATATTTACGGTTTTCTTCATCATTTAGGCCGATTTTTTTTGGATGAAATTTCCAGAATTTGAAAATCAGTCATATTTTAATTGACTGATACCCATATATTCAAGCTATGCGGTAAAACTACCAATAGACTGTTAGCAAACCATTACATAGCCACGGAATCTATAATAAAATAAAGGTTTACCCGACAGCTGTCATCGTCAGATTCAACAGAATAACAAAACCATAAAATTTTCACATTCCGTCTAGTCTAGATCTAATAACGAAATCCCGTAGCCTTGAAATAGTAGGGTCTGATCCAAAGGATACGACTAAACAGATTTTTTTCTGCTCCAGTAACCTCCTTCGCCTGTGACCGCCGGCAGGGACGGTTTTCCGATTGAGCTGTTCGCGGTTCCTTCGCAAACCGTTGTTTTTTTTTTTTTAATCAGCAAATTAGCGGCATTTTTGTTGATCTTGGCCTTGGAGGAATCGCGATGATCCCGTAATTGCACCCTCTCGCCCGCCCAGTCAACAGACCTCTAATTATGAAAATATAATATTATGCGGGAATTCACTTTTACTCACTTTCCAACATTAATATCTTAACAGGCGTTAATAAATTAAGAATGGAAAGTTAGTTCAAGCATAACTTGCCGGCGTGTTTTTAAATAATAATGATGGACTTAAAAACATTGAAGTACATTTTTAATCAATGAAAAATATAAATAAAAAGTGGAAGACCAAAATTTTGCCTATCCAGGTATAATTAGGATAAGAGACGTTAAGGAGTACCTGACATCACACAGGCTCAGATCCCCCCATTTTACGTCCCATCGGGACATTCTAATTTTGACTACCTTTAAAAAATCCTTGGGCCACCTGCCACCTGCGCACCCACGGCCATGGGCATAGGAGGGTGTTATGCAAACCAATACACCATAATCGATTATATATAAGATCAACTCTGCAGCCCCGGTGAATAAGTGGTTAAGTCAAATTTTCTCCATAATGAGTATCTTGTACTTAAGTAAGGAGAATCGAGTTATTTTCGTAGTGAATAAGGGGCTAAGTTAGGCATTGGCTTAAAAAGGAGTTATTGTTTATAATACAACTCCATTTAAAGCCAAAAACTACAAGAATAACAATTTCGGTTATCTGAAAGCAGGCAACTCTCTCTGGACAAAATCCGACTTAACCACTTATTCACCGGGACTGTAGAACTAATATTATTCAATACAAATGGAATTTCAGTTACTAAAATGACGGAAGTATTTATTACTAAACCAATGTTAAGATCGCGAAGCAATTTTTTTTTCCACAATCCTAGAAATTAGTGAAGTAGAACTGTACTTAACAAATAGAGTGTCTATCACTCTATAAAGTTAACCAATTTAAATTTTACCTGACTCACTCTTAACCATCTATTTCCAATGTAAATAGGTAAGAATGTTGCTAGTGAAATATAAAAAAAAGTTTAAATAAATATTCCACACAATTAAACGACCTTACTTAAATGTACATGCGTTCTGGTCATTTGTGCAGAAGGTTTAATCGTGCGACCAGTCCTCGTGATTTCTCGTTCATTTCAAGGTTTCATGAATAATTGAGGTAGTGTAGAAGATTGCCTCTTCGGTAGTTTTCGAAATCTTCCTACTTAACCGTGCGTTTTCTAATTTTCGTCATATCTTATCTTTTACGCTTTTCAATTTTTACGCGTAATCGTTTCCGCTATTAAGACTGTTAATTGATCGAACGCTATATTTTAATTTAGTATAGAAGCGGTTCATTATTTAAGATTGAGAAATAAGCAACATGAATTATACGAAGACCATTAAATAAATGTTTACATTACCATTTAACACATCAATTTGAAATTATTTCTTTTAATGAAGACAATGATAAGGTATTGAAAAGTTTCATGTTTTTTATCCTATTACTGATATCATGACCGATTATTATTTCATAATGGAGAAGAACGCATGGTAACTTTCTCAATAAAAAGTTTATAAACAAAATATTCATGATATTTTACAGGATTATGTTAAATATTTAAGGAATTAAAAAAAAAAATAGAGACAGACTCATGGACTGATCTAGGCACTATTAAATAATAAAACAAGTCATTACAAACAGGTCTTTCTGACTTAGTAATCCAGATAAACAAAAATACATTCAAAATAGCTATACTATGAGACAGTGAAAATGCATATAAATTTAATTATCTAATGGCGATAAGTAACCTTTAATTTTCATCTCCAACATCTCCACTTGCATTAATAATTTTTTATTTATTACGAAATAGAGCTTTGTATCCAATGTGAAAGTCAGGGGCTGGCTTACCACAAGCATGGACCAAGGACGTTGTCTTATTAATACTCCCAATCTATAAAAAATAGTCACTATTCAGTACTTAACATTTTTTTAAAACCTATTTAGTAGTAATATAAACATCGATGGCATGTCATAAAAAAATATCTTCGAGCAACTACCATTTTTTTCTTCTCGCAAACATTGAAAATTTTTTGTCTATGAATAAAAAAAAAAATATTATTGCAATTATTACTCATATTACCTTTATTAAATAGGGTACAATCGGATAATTTCATATTTAAAAAATAAATAAAACTGTACCACTACAACCCATTAAGGATCTTGGGTTCCGCACATGGTAGGACTGCTCTATTTTAAGGACAATGGTTGTAAAGGGACGTGATTTGTCTTTTATCACGCACAACCACCAGGTTTCTCCCTATTTTGAGTATCCACTTTATGGAGGCAGGGTGAGCCCCAGATCCCTAAGAATCCATTCCCGGTCGTTGAAAGATTAAATAAAACTTCGGCAAGGCAACCTAGTGCTCTACCACTGAGCCAGCCCGCTCCTATAGTTTCATATAACATGTAACAAGTTTTATAGAATTATTCAAAAAGATAACTTGTAAACAATGAACCGACTGGTATGACAAGGGTGTATTAAATCATATTGATAGTGATTTTCTAAGGAAATGAGTCAATAACTCATGGTTTTGTTGATAAAGTTTCTAATCATGGTCAATAATGCACTCGAGCATCAATCCTGATTTCTAGGAAGGAATTTTTTCAGAATGGAGATAAGTGAACAGGTTAAATAAATGTGTGTCAAGGAATATAGCAATGTTGAAAACGATATATATATATCATAAAATGGTATTTTAAAATAAGTAAAAGTTTCAAAGGAAGAAATTTATAACCCTACAATGCCTATTAAAAATATTAATTAAAAATAACATTTCGGTAATCATTTTATCAAGAAATCTATACTCCGGAATGTTAGTTGTAACGTTTATTTCCTGATGAAGTGGTTACCAAAATGTAGATATTTCTCATGATAACACTCTTTTTTCATACTGGAACTCACGATTATTTTTATTTTCGAAAATATTAGACGAATAAAACGTAAAAACTTTTTTCAACTTAACCCTACGCGTTAACCAGTGAAACTGATACCAACAATTTAATTTAATACACTGTTGTAGAATATATTCTTGACAGGAGCATGTTAAAACCTGATGTTTTAAAAAGTTTTTTTTATTTAAAATAAGCTAACAAAGTATAACATTATATTAATGTTGTAGCAAAACGAAGAAGTCATGAAAAACCATTCCTGGAGTTTCTTTTTAAATATTTCTATAGAACATTCAAGAGAACTCATTTAATAATCTCGTTTTTTTAAAGAAACGCGTTCTAATTGGCGTCTACTTTCATGTTGAATATACTAACTTTTTTAAGTAAGGGTCGCTAAATCCTAAAAAAAACTAGGAATAGCTTTCAATGAATGAAGGGGAAAATGTATAAGAATATTTATGAAAAAGTATGAGGATGAAAAGATATAAAGGCAGAATGATAAGTTACTTATACAACTGTCCTACATTAAATAAATAAATATATATACACGGTAGAACCTCGATTATCCGCCAGGGTATGGGACCAAGATAGTGACGGATTTCGGAATTAGACGGATATGGGAGTGAGACATATGTTAGATATACATATACATAAATTGAACAATATATTTCAAACATTCGACATTATATATGTACTCGTAACTTATTTACGTTCTAATAAGGTATACATATGTGGTAAAAATATTTTTAAAAAAATAATAATACGTTTTATATCATTAACTGTCGTCCGAGGAATATCAGGAATATCATAAATTTTTGCTAAGATTGAAGCACTTTCACCTTTTCGTAAACGTTTTACTATTTCAAACTTAGTGGCGAGATCTAAATTCTTCCTTTGTCTTTTTTCCGACATTATTATACGTACTTTTAAGAAAACGACAAGTACCCGTAAGACAAAATTGATGAGTGAAGGTAGTTCAACTGCGGAAGCTACATTAGGTAGAGATGAGGAAATAATTAATTTCTGAGAAATGTGTGCGAGGAAGCCTAGGTTTTGAGTAAACAACAGATTCTAGGAATCGGAGTTGTCAAGACACAACGATTGATTCTTGATTAGCCGGCGCCTACGACTTTAGCAACCAGACAATATATGCACATCCTTTTTTTTTTTTTTTTTTTTAAACTGAGGTGACGATTAACAGAGGTTTTACTGTGTATATATATACGTGTGTATAATTCAGTATTAGAGATTAGTTTCTGAAGAGGCGTTCTGGCTTGATTACTGTCTTGTATTTTTATTTTAAAATTAAAAACAATTAATAAAAAATATATATATATATATATTTGGTCCTGAAAATAGTTTCCTTTAAATAATTATTCCTAATGAATTTTAAAATGGAAAACAAAAAATCCATTTATGATATATATCTAAACCTTTAAATAACTTTGTGATCTTTTAAGAATAAAAAGAATTGTGTAGCCGTCCAATTGGAACTGCATTACACAGAAAGCGATATTAATAGAAATAATTTATTACTTACACTGAAGTTTTATTATATATTAATTTATTCTTCTTATTTTTTCTTTTCAAGTACCTATTTTAGTCTGCCTGATAAAGCTCTAATCAAGATGGTACCGAAGGAAGCATTTATGAAAAAAAAAGTCAATATGCGCACGATGAAAACCTAAAAACGCAGGTTAATGACTTAGATTTATCAACAATCCCAAAATAAACTTCACAAGTATTTTATTTTCTAGAGCTGTTCTCTCCTCTAAGAAATTTTCATGCCTTTGCAACTAAGTTTATTTTATTCCCAATGTTAGATTCACATTGATTCCTTGGGCTGAGTTTCATTTAAAACATTCGCCTAATGTATTGGGATGAAAACATCAACTAGTGAGACCAATGGAATTTAAAGAGTAACAGCATAATTATAAGTAAGAAGAATTAGTTAAAGCATATAATTTTTTTGAAACAAAAAGAAAAATATTATTATTTTACAGGTTTGAATAAATATGTAGATGAACTAGTGATGAGATAACTAAAAGGGAACATTGTATATTTTTCAATAAAAAATATATTACAATGTTCAAAGGCCTCAGTAATAATCTGGTTTTAGGATTTTCTTCCAAAGTGGGTTACGAAAGCCACTATGGCAAAGCTTTCCAATTTCTTAAAGAAACCTCAAGGATATCACCGACATGTCATTGCATCAAATATTTAGCACAGAAATGGCAGAAAAACAGAAGAGTAAGATTTAATGTTCCTTATAAATTTCGTATTTTTGTACGACTCTATTTTTTCATCGACACAGAAAAGTTGATTGCTTTAATCCCACTTTATTTTACTAATAAAAACTTGTGGTTAATAAAAAGACTTTTCGCGAAAAATTACACACATATAACAACTTATTGCCGATTCAACTAAGGGAATGTTTAAGGGCACAGACCCGCTTACATACACACACAAAAAAGACCCTGAGAGAGATATAATTTATAAACAATTGTTAAAGAACATAATAATAATAAAATCCTGCTCTTATCGTTAATTGAAAAATAATAAGAATGATGACCATGTCACGATTGCACTGATACCACTCCACTCTTCAAGTGTATTATTTACATACTCTTATATCTGGGATATTTATAGTCTGATAGAAGTATAGAAAATAATTCATTTAGCTGATGTAACGGTATCAATGTAAGAGGAAATGTTAAAACAAGCAATTGCACGATACCTATTATTAAAGTTATTTGTTGTTCTTAGAATTGGTATTGTAGTTTCTGGTTAGATAAACATCGACAATGTGAAATTTATTTAAAGAATTATTTAATTTAGATTAAGAGAAACATTTTATTTTCATTTTCATTAATCATTAATCGTAAGTAAATTAAAAACGTTCACCAACATTTTTAATGAATACATATCAGACTAAGCCATTATAATTAAAATATGATTTATGTCATATTCATTCATAAAGAAAAAACCTATGGTCTAAGAATAAACATTATTTTTATTTGTATTCATATTTAATTCGTATAATCCATTTGAGGTACATGGTTCCAGGACGAATAGGCTCTGTTTCTGTAATATTTTCTTCATTCCATGCAATTCTTCACTGCTTTTCTGACAATCGCAAAGTATCGTATTCTTGAGTAAATAAGAATAAAATTTTACTCAATCAAAATAATGCCAAAATCTATAATTAGTTTATATGTAAGTAATGTTATTTATAGTTGATTATTATGCAGTTTAAAACTATGTTATTTATAATTTATTTTATTTTATTTGTTACTAATTTTTAAATATTTTTATTTGAAAAGAAATATATGTTCAGGACCGGGACTCGAACCCGGGTCTTCCTGATCACTAGTCTGGATTCACTAGGTCACTAGTGATCACCAGATCACTAGGCCACCCAGACTAGTGATCTGGAAGACCCGGGTTCGAGTCCCGGTCCTGGACATATATTTCTTTTCAAACAAAAATATGTTATTTATAGTTCACTGACCAGCCTATACAAGTAGGAGACTACCAGTCTTCGTAATAGAGAACCATTGATCCTAATTCTAAACAAAACTAAAAAAGAAGGAGAGAATTATAAGAATTTATATGTTCCTGAGTGTGTAAATATCTATCAATATAACGTTTTGAGAATATATTGTAATGTAATTTATGTTAAATTGATTACGAAATGTTTTCAACTACACCACTTAATCAATACACCTGTAAAATATTAATAAATCCACAATAGTGTAAAAATCTAATAGCGAAGATAGTGTAAAAATCTTTAAAGTGATATCTGTTTCATATCATAAAACAATATTAGAAAATTTAAAGTTTATTGAAAAAAGATATATAACTGCTATACAATATAAATTTACAGACTTTTCGATACTGTATTGTTTCATGGACAACTAGTGCAGGGAGGTGATTTGGCCTAGATCACGCTCAACCGCCAGTTCCCTCCCTTATATTGGGTACCTACTTTATAGAGACTGGGTGAGCCCCAGAAGAGTCCTAGATCCATTTCCGACCGCTAACAGGCTAAATAGAAGTATTTACAGCAGGGGGATTTGAGCCATAATTTTCGGCATGGCATCTCAGTGTTCTACCACTGAGCCACTCCGCTCCTTAATACCCAATTTAATGTAAGTTATTTTAATGCTGTAATTTAAGGATTATTCGAAACATTATAGATATAATTACCGGACACAGATATTAAATTATGAAACTTGACTTAATGGTGAGTAATCAAAGAAAAAATATTGGATATTTAGGTTACATATTCGGTTGCGTAGGCCCGACATATTTTCCTGCTTTTAAAACCCTTTCTATCTCCAACTTCCAAGGATTGAACGTCCATGAACTAGTTTACACTTATTGGGATGGCATCACTCACTGGGATTTCATGGTTTTTATTGATCCGAGCTATCAGCAACGGGGATTTATAAGTGAGTCATAAGTTCTCTCTCTCTCCCTTCACGGTGCCTTTTAAAAGTGAGATTTTTCAAAAGTAATATTTAGCAAAAAGAAATTGTAGAGAAATTAAATATATTACTGTACGTCATACAGGAGGTAGGAGAGGGGGGTCGTTCCATTGACCTTCAATCCTCGAACCGGTTCGGAAATAAATCGAATGTTCTTAAGGCGAAGCCTGAGGCTGGTCAGTTTTTACAAGAGTATACTGAATAGTAAACAATAAATAACATTACTTTTTTTTAAAGTGATAATAAATTATGACCTTATTTTAATTGAGTAAAGGTTTGTTTTTTATATTCAAGATTAAAAAAAAAGACCGAAGTCCTGTATCAAAGAAATGGAAAAATCGGAAACTATTTATCCTGGCACCATGTGCCTCAAACAGTTAGGCATATAAATGAAAAATTATCCACTATTCTTGTACATTTATTCTCCGAAGAACTACATAAAAGGAAATATGAAGCAATACTGCTATATTAAGGACTCGTTTCGATTTAAAATGAGGGACGAAACATAATATGAAATAAGTAAAATAAAAATGAATATACACACTTCTTTGAAGCATAAATAAAAATATATTCTTTTTAGATTGATTTTTGATCAATTTGATACATTAAATAATACCTGTACCACTACAATCCTTGAAGTTTCCGAACCTCAACTGAAAGAGAACTGATATCACTTCGAGGAAATCTTTCTAATTTAGTAAGAACATAAGTTTCTACTTTATTGTAAATAAGTGCCATAGTTCAATCTAATTGTGGTGTACTTCATTGCAAATATGCACCACGTTTCCACTTAATTGTAAACATGCATTACTGTGACGATTAGCATTCGACACTGATCATAAGAGAACCAAGCTACGTTTTATTCATAAATGGACGGCTGCCTAAAAATTTAACCTGTACACCAGCATAAGTGAATGAATGACAAGGAATTTTTTCATAGGAAGAATCAAGAATATAATAAATTTTTTCGAAGATTTGCTAGGAATCCCAGTAGAAGATGTGCTATATTAAAAACTTAGTTATTTTAAATCAAAAGTCAAACATAATATGATGAAATAAGTAAATTAAAATCTGTCAATGACTTCATAAACATATACTTCAAAAAAGACATAAATATAATATACTCTTGAATGCTTATTCAGCAAGATTGATCATTTAGGAATCGAAAAAATAATCTTAAAATAGGATTAGGGTAGAGACTTGACAATAGATATGGCAATAGAATTCCAGATCAAAGAATCGTGACTAACAAAGAACTTTTTCACAAGAAACAGTTCTATAACAAGGGATATACCAATTGGAAGGTTGTTGGAAATAAGAATGCATGGTGAGAACGCAAGAATGTAACAAGTTAAAGATACAGGAATGGAGCCATCTTCGGCAGGTATCCCAGAGGAACATGTGACAAGTGATGACTTGGAAAACCGAAAATAAATCTTGGGAAATAATTCATTGACCATTTAGCCTCATTTCTTGTTCACCAGATAGCCCTCCACACACTAAGCTTCCGTAATAAAAGTGGGGGAGAACGAGAGAGGATACCAAGAGATAACGCGTACTTCCGGGAAATGAATCACGGAATCTCAGGAGCTGTTTGAAGATTGAGATAGATTATTGGTTGATTTGGAAAATATGGTTATCCTTGTAATATGTATTGCTGAAACATAACATCAAGGTTTTTCAATGTGTTTTAGAACTGTATGGGAATGTTGTCAAGAAAAGTAACGGTTAGTAAAGAGGGATATTGTAGGAAAGGTTTGAACGAATTTCCATGGTTTCAGCGAGATAAATCTAAACTTATTGAGTCCGGCGTTTAATATTATGAATATTATCCTTCACGAATACCCCTTCGAACATTTAGACATATGTACATCTGTAAGTCGTCTCCATACATAAGATGTCTGAACATCCTCTATAAAGTGTGAACCCTAAACTGGCGGTTGAGCGTCACAAATCTCCTCCCTGCACAAACGCTAGAAAATAAAACAGTCTCTGACAAGTATTGAACCCAAGACCCTTAATCTTTTTTTTATAGAAAATCGGTGATTAATATTTTAGGAAAAACTATGATTAAGTAAAAAAATTAGTCTCTGATTGACATCAATAAACATCTGTCAATCTTTAGTTCATAAAGGTACGTATTTCGCTTAAAAATGATTAAAACAACAGATACCTCAAAAACATACTTTGAGGTAACAGATATTATTTACAGAGATTCTTTAGATAATTATAAACTAACTATTAATTAATTACAGCTGTTATATTTAATATTTAATTAAAATAATATATATATATATATATATATATATATATATATATATATATATATATATATATATATATATATATAGGTAAAGGATACGGTCAATTCCATTACAGTTTCCATTCTCCATCCCTGAGGAGCCTATCTATAAATATTTTTCTTATAAATAATTCAAGAGATGTACGCGACAGTGGCGCCCTTATCGTCACGTTTCATTATTTCCTTCCCCTTCCATTGATGACCGCCATTCTTTAATGAACGCTATCAATTAGTATATTAATGTTTTTTTTAAAATAAATTAAACAATTTAAAGTAATTTATTATTTTTAAAATCTGGAATTGATGTTTCCAAATATTTTTTCATCATTTTAATTTGTTTAAGTTTTCAACGTTTTGTGAATTTTTCTCAATTATCTCTCTCTAAAAAAGACAATTTTTTAATTTTCGAGACCAGGATGAATATTTCGGTTAACTTTCGACAATCCTTAGACCTGATGAAATTGAAAAAGTTTTTTTAAAATTTGATTTTCTTTAACGTCCCTTCGCCTGCTTTTGTTTGTTTGTTGTTGCTTAGAGGGGTAAAACCCTAGGGTCATCAACGCCTGTAGATTTTTGATTTCTATAATTAGTTATCTTTAAAAAAATATTCATATACACATATACTAACAAATAATATATCTATCATAAGGAAATGCATCTTGTTCTTGAAAAAACGACAAATGCATCTATAGCAGGGACAATGGATAATCAAATATAGCTTACAATATTACAAATATCAATTTACAGTTTGTAATAAATTTCACCACTCTGTCGACTTCAGATTTGCAGCCTCTAAGTGCTTCTCTAGCATCGGGTGGCATTTTGAGCTGATTTAGTATTTTTTCAAAGGAGTAGCATTCCTCAAATACATATCGGATACAAAGATTTTTATTACACCTAGGGCAGATCGGAGGTCCATCCCTTGTAGTGAGATGTGCGTGGGTAAGGCTATACTCGTCCACTGCAATCTATCAGAACAGGATTATTTCCTTAAATTACGAATTAAAAAAAAAATATTGCCCATATTTTAAAATACTAAACAACGGTTAGATAAGATAAAAAGGGGAAAATATCAAAAACAGTATTGACTGCATCTAAGGCTACACCTACATTGGATCCGATTCGGTGCGACGTGATTCTATCACATACGATGCTGGGGTGTATACATACATGTGTCCTATTCTAAGGCGAGCAATAGCCACCTCTTCATGGCGTTTACTGCGATTAGATGTAGCCCAAGGCTTATTACGGCGCATTCTTTCGGCATTGGGCCATTTGGAGAGATCCAAGCAATATTTTTAATTTTTTTAAACACGAAAAATGTATTTATGAAACAGTTAAAAACTCTTTAAGGAAAGTATGCCGGAGGGAACTTTGCATATGGAAATGGAACTTAAACATAGGTTTAAAGATATTTATCACACACTTTTAGGTTTAATTTGGCAGTCATACCCGTGTATATAAAAGCATACATAAGTAACCTTTACAACTCTTGTGTATAAACATAATCATTTTAATAAATAAGTATAATAACATACTAATCAGGAATATTATAGGAGCAAAACACTAAGACGAAGGATATAGGCTTCACTTCAGAGGCACGGAAGAATTGTCAAACTGCGACTTCCACGTATGCTTCACTTAGTTTTATAAAAGGCTTGTAACACATATAATAGTGATAATAATGTTTCTTATAATATGTATTTCTTAATTGTTACTGATACATGAAAAAAAAAAGATAACTAGAATGGAGCCTAAACTTTTCTCGAAATGAACCTCACTACATTTACTGTCACTCTGGATTATACGTAGGTACGAGTTACTCAGTGTTATAGAAGAAAATAACCCTCCTACATATGTTTAACCGCTGGTGTATAAAGAAAAATATATAATTTCCTTAAAATAGATTTCCGATAGCTGGCCTCAATTAGGAATTTCAATTAAGAAGAAGTGAAAAAACGTTCACGATACCATGTCAATGTTTCAGTAGATTTCACTCAATATTTTTTAAACTTTCTTTATTTTGTTTTGGTTTTCTTTTAGTTCTTTTGGAAGGCAAACGCTATGGATGACCTTTTGCTGGCGCGAATAAGACGAACACGCACACAACCTAAGGAAATGTCAAGTCCTTGTCGTGTGTTCGTTTACATTACAAAACAACTAAAACAATTTTTTATATCTAAAAAAATATAGTTCGTGACGACGAACAATGAAATCCCTCGTTAAACTAACAAATAAAATCTCTACTAACGTTTCGTTTTAATTTTAATTGTTTAAATTCCGAGAGGTTTTAAACTCCAAGAACTCCTTAGGCGGGAATTAATATAAAAAATATATAATATTAGCAGTTGTGTCCTACAGTTTCACACATATAAAATAGCCCCGAACTACTAAAAAAGTCTCATTAGTGAAAAATATTCAGACCACGTTTATGAAATTGACCTAAGTTAATTTGGCACAGTTGTTTTAAAATTTACTTATGTTACTTTTGCACTCATGACATGGAATTGACTTAACTTACACTATGCACTCATGGTGTGGAATTAACTCAAGTTACTTTTACACTCATGATGTGGAATAGACTTGAGTTACTTTTCCACTCATGATATGAAATTGACTTAAGTCACTTTTTCACTGTTATTTTAAAATCTCCTTATGTTACTTTTGCACTCATGACATGGAATTGACTTATCTTACACTTTGCACTCATGGTGTGGAATTAACTCAAGTTACTTTTACACTCATGATGAGGAATTGACTTAGATTACATCAGCACTATTATTTTAAAATCGACCTAAGTTACTTTTGCACTCTTGTTTTGGAATTTAATTAAGTTACTTTTGCACTCTTGTTTTGGAATTTAATTAAGTTACTTTTGCACTCATGATATGGAAACGAGTAAAGCTACTTTTGCACCTGTAGTTTATAAAGATATTAACATTTTATGGACTACAATAACGTTTTCACCCCCTTAAGTTACAGTTTCTTATTATGTTCAAAACGATATCAAGCTCATTAAAAATGTGTGCAGCCAATCACATACAAGGGGCATATGACATGACAAGTTACCCTTGGGCTCGTGGTGTTCACCATTATCTCTAAAACTCAGGATCAGTACTGTCACTTCTTATCCTTGTTTGATCCTTTAAAACCCTGCATATCCTCTTTCGGTCTCTTCGTTTGTGATAATTCATTCGTTCAATATTCTTCATCAACTTCCAATCGTCAATTAAGAACCCTCCTCAGAGGTGAGGATGAGCTGGCCAACCGGCTAAGGAGCATAGAGGCC
This sequence comes from Troilus luridus, assembly GCA_964056705.1. Taxonomy (NCBI): domain Eukaryota; kingdom Metazoa; phylum Arthropoda; class Insecta; order Hemiptera; family Pentatomidae; genus Troilus; species Troilus luridus. Next base: position 82,483,324 of record OZ057412.1, read on the forward strand.
AGAGAAAGCCAACTAGTTGCCCGCAGGTGTTCCTTTCACTGACCGTCAATGCCCACTTTCTTAGGGTAACAATCCGTGGTATTGACAAGGGTTAAAAGAAAGGATCGTCCTAAAATTTAAAACAGTGGCCATGTTTTAGAAGATATTTTTGAAAATACTTTGTCAATGACAGATATGAATATTAATGAAAATACGGAAATATTAATGAATTCATAGTAATTAAAAATTAACAAGAGATTCTAATGTCAATCCCCCAAAAAAATTAAAATTAGCAGAAATCAATGAGTTAACCTGAATGTTAATTTAGCGTTAGGAAAAACTCCTCAGTTAAAATTTTTCCTCAATTTTAATGTATTAGTAGATCATATTGTTAATAAAATAAATAAACAAGTACTTTTTAAGTTAAGTTTAAGAGGAGTGCGGTGCAAAAATTATTATTCGAGATTTCCAAACCTCGTAATGACAGTACACATAACATCATTTTAGTCATTAACAAAAGCTTTCGAACAAGATTAATCTCTTCATTCATTCAAATTCATCCTGAAAAATAATATATTTATTCTGTTACCCACCTAGTATCTATTCAGTATACGTAGTGTTGAAAATGGGTGTTCTGTAAAGGGAAAAAAGAACAGTCCGAGAGAGCCGGACTAAATTTTAAAAAACAGTAGATATATTTCCTCTGAGATGCGATAGCTTATCATTGTTTATCAGTTCGCAACCCAAAATCTCTCGAGGGAGACGTAGTCCGGAATTTTAATGACTCCCCTATTGAGTCGAAATACCATAGAAACTCACGACATTTTGCCTCCAATGATATTCCAGTCGTTTCCATTCCGAAGAATCATCAACTCTAAAGATCATTGACCTCTCCTTTATGTACGACGAAACCTTTGGGAACATGTTACAAAGAACACTGTATTTGCTATGTAACACAGAACGAGGAAATGCCAGGCTAGGAAGTGTTCTTCTTTCGACAGCTTTAGGATTCTCATTTCCATGGAGTAGGTTGTTTCCGCGATGTGTCAAACCAATACTTAACTTCACCTTTTACTTTCTTAAATACTTTCTGAGATTTATTGAGGAGTGGAAGATTTTAGCGACCTGTAGAAAGCGGCAACGGGAGTAGAAAGTTAAACTATTATCAACTTCTGATTCAAATAACAAAAGATATATAAGTATTTTAAGTATCTTGATTAATATTAGTTAACCAAAACGATTTATAGGAAAGAAAATGGTCCGGGTGGAGGTCACAGAAAGAATTTCTTAATTTCTTAAATAGAGATAATTTATTTATTGGAATTCGACGTTTCGACTCGACCAACATCGCAGGCCTACTGAGAGGCTGGATAGACAAGATACAAAGAGATTAAAATAAAATAGAAATTTATAAATAATAAAATATATAAAATACTGCAGAAAGATATACATTATATAAACAAATTAAAAAGATATATAAGGATTGTAATGAATAAAAAAAAAATGCAGTAAAATATAGGAATAACGCTATTGGAGTAAACCAGAAACAAAAGTGGGGTTGACTTGAATTATTAAATAAAATAAATGTATTATTTTTAATGAACAAAAGGATATGACAACAATGATGAAAAACCATGTAAGTGAATTTAAAATAGTTTTTTAAAATAAAACAAAAAATAACAACCTGGAAACATGGATTTCAAATACCCATCAGTTTTTATGACAATCGTTTCAACATTTTGTAAAATGGATTTACAAATATTTTCATGACCAAACCTGTTTACTGTTAATTCATACTTTTAATCGTTGGTCGTCAGCAACTATTTTATCACTGTTAATGCATTCCATAGGCATCGATGCTACATTTCCATCTTATGTAAACAACTTTATTAGATTTACTCTAGTGCGATCAAACATTAAAACATTCAGTAAAGGATGAAGAATTAATTAGCATAGTATTAATTAACAAACAATTTTTACGAAAGCTTAATAAGTAATATCTAAATCATCAAAATTTCTTCAGCTGTTATCAATTGATAAGATTTTGTTGTCTTTATTTAAATCTTGGCAGTTCAATGCGTCAGAATCAAATGAAAAAAAAAAAGGCAGCACGCAAATCTTTATGAATCAGTCAGCAACTGATATCTAATCACTATATATTTCATTTAACTTTTAATTATATCAATACCTTGCAAAAAAAAATAATAAAAATAAGAATAATGAATGAAACATAAGTGAATGCGAGCAGTGAAGCGGAGATCCCTGGCGCGTGGAGGAAATATCTCCAAGCTTACTATCGTGGCGACTGTTTACTATCGACTTCCTTTATTAGTTCTCCCATCCACGTTCTTAATGATTATCACAACATCCCATCTCATTTATACAGAATCCGCATTTTGAATATAAAAAAGGGAGAGAGCGATCAGAATTTAAGAAAAGAGATGAGGTAGATATTACTATATATTACTTCATTAACTTTATGTTTCAAGGAAATATGTTATGAATCTAAAAAAAAAAACATGGGTCAGCCATGTGTCATAGGTATTACAAGTTATTCTATAAACTGCCCACTTTGTATGAATTAAATGTCTTAGTTGTATTGGTCATATTGCATATGAAGAAGTGAAATGTGTTACTTACAAAGAGGAGTGGTCATATATGACTTACGGACACAACCCAGTGAGGTCTAAAATACATAAATTAATAAAACGTTTCTAATTATTTGAGAGCGTCACATAACCGAGGAATGAAAAAAAAAATCACAATCTATAAAACAAAAATGACTCAATTATTTTTTTAATATAAACAGAATATGTACTGCGATTTTTCCTGCATTAGTAACTACAGTAAATATTTCATTAAATTAAGGTATACTAAAATAAACCTTTAAATATTAAAGTCATTAAGGTATCCAGTAAAACGCTTAATACAACATCAAAGAATGCCAAGAGAAAGATGAGGACGGTGGTAGATTTATTTGGGGAAGATGTCCTCATAAAAAGTATTTAAATTAGAAAGGAGGAGAATTGCTAAATTTATTTTAATACAAAAGAACAAATTTACAAGGCAAGAAATATTTGATTGTTGTTTTTTAATACTTATTGCATATATAAATTTATACAATATTAAATTGTGTATTATATAATATAATCATTGATTGCATATTCAGGAGTGATGTGCTGTCTCAACGTGTCTGATCTGCACATCGCAGTAGTATTTCTAAAGTGACATAAGTCAGATACCTAAATTTATGTAATATGGGGAAAAATTTTAGCATAGTATGCATTATGATACTATGAGTGACAAAAGAGCCTTCTGGCAGGCAAGCTCTGAAGCTAGGTTTATGCAGTTTTGATGAATGATTAACAAATATTTACACATTTCTTTCATGGTCATAATTCACCACCGAAAAGGCACCCAATTTTGAGTTGTCACTTTAGAGATAATAGTGCGAATTACATATTTTTTTCTCTCGTTCCAATGTGACCTGAATCGATTTACTAATTTATAGATAAACGTTTCACATTAAAGATCTCGCAATCCATACCAAAAATATTCAATAAATGTAATAACGAACGTTTGCCAATACCAAATACAGTGTTTTGTTTCAGCAGATTGTTTACAATATTACAGGCTAAGCCAGATTACAGCTGTCGAAATATGCTTGCTCCAGAGATAAACAAACCCTCCAACGAGTCCTTGACCTATAATTCCGGACGTTACAAACAAAGTTTCGTTCTCAGCGGAGCTCACGGATACTTCAAGATTTTATTACAAGATAGGAAAGGAAGTTAGTATTTCGGTAAAATATGTGACTGATCCGACAACGCAGTTGTTCAAATAGAAATATTTTATTGTATGGAAATGTTTGTCAGAGAGTGAGAGTCCTTGGGAATGGAGAAAGCGACTTGGAAGAAGACTGGAATGGTGGCATGTATTATCCTGAAGACATTAGCAGAAGAGCCGGCGTGCAAGAAGGACTGGAGGCGACCTTGGTCGGCGGTAATGAACTTGGCCAGCCAGGCCACTTTCTACAGGTTCCTGCATCAGCTTCACCACCTTTTCGTCTAGCTCAAATATTGACTCCCTGGGGTGGAAGTCTATCAAGCAAGTCATAAAATAAATGTCTTACTTATTCGGCAACATAATTATAAGTATTTCGAAATAAAATTTGTGTAATCTATAAAATTGATTATTCTTTAATATTCAGGATTATGGAATCTCTGAAACTACTCTAGGGAAAATATTTAAATATAATTATCCTTGCTTGGGATAAATCTTTTACTGACAAACTTCATTGAACCACCGGAAGAGGACTGGATTCAATACAGTAAATGGCAAGAATGGTGGCATGAAGCTTGTTCCAATTATTGCTAGGAATTTCATAAGTAATTATTGTTAAAAACAACTGATATTAGCTTTTAACATACTAAATTAAAGTCTTTTTGTAATGTTTAGTTTAATATATAATCGTAGTAGTGATATCTTATTTAGCATATATTGCTTTCTATTATTCCAAGATGTGAGATCTTTAGCCCTACGCACGGAGCAAGAGTTCGCATTTGTAATTTTTACGTATATAATTTTTCAAATGTTCTACCATAAAGCAAATAAAATGACATTTGGTTACCAGATACCGGAAGAATACTTTCTATTAGTTTCTGGTAAATTCAGTACCATTTAACCCATTTGTGAGAGGGTTAAACTTTAAGTGCGTCTACTTGCCCCGACTTACCCTAGAGGTAATATAGAGTAATAGTAGAGATACAACAACCAATAACATCTATTTATATTGGGTGGAATTTTCAGCTGCAATTATATCTACTGCCCTAGTGAATAAGTCTTTAAGTCAAATTTTCTCCAAAATAAGTTTCTTGTACTAGAAGAAACGGAATAGTGCTATTTCAGTAGCCAATAAGGGGTTAAGTCAGGCATTGGATTGAAAACGGAGTTATTGCTTTTATTACCGAACCATGTCAAGCCAAAAAGTATGAGAATGATACGATTCCGCTTTCCTCAATGTTCTAGTCAAAATTCGACTTAACCACTTATTCGACAGCTCTGCAGATATATTATTTGCAAAATGCACATTATAAAATATGCGATATACAAACTTTTTTCATGGAGCACAGTTGACAAAAATGTCAAATTAGTGTTCAAAATGCTGTTTTTCTTTTTTGAGAATGGAGTGTCCCTAAGAGAAAACAAATGACTACATGAAGTATCTGGGTATTTGATTTTGGTTTTTCATAATTATTTATTCTCTTCCATTTAAATTAAACCTTTGATAAGCTAAAACGAGAAATATACCAATATCCTTCATTATTGTCAGGTCATACTTACTACATTTAATTAATTGGTAAACAATTATTAATTCAAGAAAAATAATATACAATGTTTTAATTTTTTCTCCAAATTTATCGTTTTATATAGTTTACGATCCTAAAACAAAATTATCTCGACTGTGTGCTCGGTTCAATTTCGAAATTTAATATTTTAAAATTTCTTTAAGTTGATATTTAAAAATTCTCAATTGATTTTCTTTTCTTATTACAGCATACAAATCTCGAAATGACCGTAACACTTATAGAAATATTGACTATTGACAAACAATAATGTTACGAAAGCGATGATCCACAAAGCGAGCTGACGACATTTAGTAATGATGCAAAATGATAAACAGATGCAACGGTTTCGATTTCCATTCACCACTTATATTAATTTACATGGACTATTTAAGGTACTGGTCACCATATTCGTAATCAACGAAGAACGCAGGAAAAGAAAGACCCATTTCTCTAATTTAGTAGTTTTGGTTTGGTTAAGTGCTTAATTTTTCTACCTGATTTTAATAATATCGTATTTTACTAATTATAATCAGCCTATTTAACCGAAAAATAGTATTTTTTTGAGTAGGCGTGTTTGATATAAGCATGATTAAGTTGAAAAAGTATTTTATTTCATATTATATTTTTAAAATATAAACAAGTTAATGTAATTTTAGTGGGGTAACCTGTGCTGTAGTGGATAGCATAACAATCTACTATGCACAAGATCGCGGGTTCGGAACCCAACAGGCGGCCTAAGGATTTTAAAGGAATTAAAAAATCCTTGATTATGCTGTCCTTCGGAAAGTACATAAAATGACCGTTCCAAGCCTGTACTACGTCAGGTACTCGTAAGAAAAATATAAATATATCTTATATTTCTTCCTTAATTACCTATTAGCTATTACTCACTTATTATTCTGCTTGTTTTTATATTTAATTAGATGGTTTTACATCATTATCGCTATTACTCATTTTCCAATATTTAGTTCATAAATTCCAAATTATACCTTTTTTAATTTTGTAATTTTATTCATACTCTCTTCTCTATCTAATATTTTCTAATAGCATAATTTATTAATTTTACTTCATGTATTTTTATTCTTCACAATTCTTATATATCATTTCAATTTGTTTAACTTATATATCAAAACCAGGAGAGGACCTACAAGGTGGGTTTCTGAATCAATTGTTCAACCATATTTAAGAAAGTATTTCTCTGACCTCCTCAGGACTATTTTCTTCCATGTATATGTATAAGGTAAATTAATATTATCCAAGATTCAATTCATACATACGTATGTAATTAATATTGATAAGTGTTATGACATCTACGGAAAAAATTAATTAAACTGAAATTCGGAACATTTAAGCAAAAATTATTTCATTATTCTATTTTGTTATTGATGGCAATGTAAGGTATGGTAATGCTTTATAAAATCGTAATGTATTATGATTTGTTTTTTTCTAGAACTCTACGTTTAGTCCGTTTGTCTTATAACTGATAAAATACGTAGTGTATGAAGTCCAAATTTATTATTTCCAAATCCAGAAATCAAAAAACAATTCTGGGGACCCCTTTGAATATCCTCATGAATTACAAAGGCTTGCCAACAAGGAGTTACGGAGTATAGAAGTCGCCTAGCAGATTTATCAGGCGAGTAAAAGTATGGAAGTGATATGGCGTAAGCGGCATTCCTCGAGCGAGGGAGGGTCTATGGAATTAGCATAAGATCCATTTGTTCTCGAGTAACGGGGTGACAGCTTTAATACGATCCAGGTCTGCGCCACTGCATTCCGGACCTCGAGTGAGGGACTACTGTCATCTCTATGAGGAAATTCTTGTTACATAGTAAGAACATTAGTTCCCGCTTTATTGTATATAAGTGGTATAGTTCAATCTAATTGTAGTCTACTTCATTGGAAATACTCTCCACCTTTCCACTTTATTGTAAATGGGACTACGAGATTAGCGACGGTACTCGACGGTGATCATTATGAAAACCCAGCTACATTTCTTTCGCACAAACAATAGTAAAAAAAATAAATAAAAAACTTGGCCACTACAGCCATTGAAACGTTTTGGGTCAGTACATGGCGAGTCTGTACTGTTTCATGGACAACGGGTGTACAGGGAGGTGATTTACCTCCAAGTGTATCCATTTTATACAGGCTGAGTGAGCTCATAAATAAATAATTTATCAACCACAGTTGGATTTGAACACTTCTCCCAGCTAAGCAAAAGGTTTTTATTTTATTCGGGACAATTGAAACATCACATGCGAAGTGATTTATGTATGTGAGAAGATGATGTTTTTGTTGGAGTGTGCGGAGTGAATAAATTAACAGAAAAATGTATCTTTAATTGGGTTGTTGTACCAAATATACAATATTTTACATAAACAAATTCGTGGAGGGAAACTATAGGGAGTAAAGCGAATCTATGCCAAAAGCTGCGCGAGGAGATGTAAATATTACTACACAAAAAAATAACAAAAAATACTTTATGTACGTTGGAAAATAAGCCAAGGTTTCTATTTCATTTGGTCTAAAAATGACCAATTCCATCTAAGAAACTATACTCATAAAACAATAAAGGCTATTGTTTTTCTTATTGCCCAACAAATTTACTAAATATGATACCAAAGTGGTTTATTTTTAAATTAGTTATTTAATTTCTTATATTTCATTAATATTGTTTATTTATCTTTATATGGTCACTATTATTATTGCTCAAACTATATCGTGATAACTTGGAACAAATATAAACTAAATCGATTGCTAAATTGATTTGGGCTTTCATGTTTTATTACAATTTTAAAAATGCACATTTTGTAGGTAATTTAATTTTTGTTATTTTGCTAGACCTTTTCATTGATTAACCTGTCGCAAATTTAAAAGGATTGAAAATTAAACTATCTGATTATTGGAAAAACTCAAAACTCTAAATATTCTTAATATTAAGATAGTATAGGTGAGGGTAATACTGCAAAAGAACGCTGAGTATTTAAAACCTAATAGAGCTGATGTTTTATCCAAAGATTGTTAAAACCGGATTTATTAAATGAAACTGCTGCAGTTAATTTTAAATAATTGTTGTATTAAAACTGTTAATTGATCGGATTCTAAATCAGTATTCTATTGCAAAAAACTTGCATTGATAGGTTGTATTTGTAGAATTATTCATAAAAAATAAATTACGCTGATAATAAGAAAAGAGTTAAAAATATCCAACTACTAGTTTTAATCTAGGGAAACTAATAGTTTAAGACCTTTGATAGGGTTGCCAGGTTAGCAGTCAAGGTTGAACTATCTAAAGATAGTATTTTTCAATGCATATCGGGTTTAATTTCATATTTAATAATTCTGGAGATACTTAACAAATTTCTTCCTATCTCTTACCGAAATTTTTAAATAGCAGCAATCCGACATGTAGTTGCCACCAATCATTGCTTTAGTTCGTTTTGGCATGAGAAAAACGCAAAGTTCCCACAGTAGCGACTAGGCTGAGACAACAACACTATCTACTATCAACAAGAATAGCGATTACTCGAAAAAACAAAAGGATTGATCCGCAATCAAGGGAAACCCCTCGGACCGCTTTATGTAAATGAAAAACAGGATTTTGTAAGGCTTAATGGAAATAATTGGTGCTTAAGGATTTGTTTAAAAAGAAACGGAAGTAAGAAGTCTTATCTTCAATTCATCATTGCGCTGCTGATTACTACGAAGGACATTGTGCAACCGCCATGTGTTACTGAATGATAAAACAATCGATTAAAATCCCTGTAAAACATCATACTAATCAAAGGCCTAATAAAAAACAACTATCTTGATTTCAGTATATGTTGTCATATTTACAAGCAATTTAAGATAAAGGAATTAGTTAATGGTTACTATGTGTTGCATAAATTCGCAACAAATCCTTGATAGACTAATTTTCCATAGGAAATATTGAATGGGTATCAGATAAATCCCATTCAAATGAATATTAAAATAATATTTAATGATAATAATAATTTACATCTCTAAATATACACATTACACACAACTGGAACACTGATGGAAAAACAAGTCCAAAATGGAAACATAACGCGCTCGTAATCACCAAAGCAATTACCCAGATATACTCGGCCCCCTTCCACTAATTGTTATCTGGAATAATGCCAAGTGGTAATGAGTCGTACATGTAAAAATTATGGAAATTGTTAAGCCTATTACTGACAAAAGTCATTAGAGGAATCCAGTTTCGTAGCAAAATATGTTAAGGTTAAGTTTTTTTTTTGTTTTTTAAAAATTATTTATTGAAATTTATAACTGAAGACACGTACTAGAATGGATAAAGGCAAGTAGAAAAGCTACCCAGTAGAAAAGCGTACTCAAATGACAAATTCAACTTGGAAGGTCACGAGGCCATTTTTTTTCTGACACCTTGGAGGATTATCAGGGATAGAAGAAGAAGCTAGAGAGTTTGTCATGAAAGGACTGGTATCGGGTTTGAGCCGAATAAGGAACATATGGGAAACTGAGGTCTTTATGGGTTACTTTAGCCCTGGCAAATTAAGTAGCATTAAGGATTTTATGAAGGATTATGCATTGTAATATTGGATACGAGGGTAATTCGATAGTTTAGTGGAGCTCCAAAGCATCGATCTTATATTAGTATATAGGTCATCATAGGTCTTATAATAGTATATGAACCTTTCAATTAATTAATTAGGAGCTTAAAGCGTTTGTCTAGAAAGTGAAGGTTAAGTTAAAAATATTTAAGGCAGTCATGAGGATTACGCATAAGATTTAGCTTTGTAAACAAAACTGGTAGGGTAATGTCACCTGACCATATAACCTACAAATAGTTTTTCTGATATCTTGATTTTTCCATAAAATTCTTTTTACAAAAGATCATATTATGATTAAATCGATTAAATAAAAATTTAAAGATTCTTTTTTTGTGTTGTTTTTTGTATATTTTAAAATATTGTAATACATAAAAAGTTTTAAGTACAGTAAAATAAATAGTTCATAATTACATACAACTAATTTAGTACTTCAAAGATCAAAGTTTATATCAGTTTAATATTAATAATTTGACCATGGAGGATAGATAATCCCCAAGAAAAAATATAATAAAAAAAATTTAGAAATAAATATGCATTTGTGAGCTATGTATACTTAATTTTACTAGTTATTGGGACAATTTTATTGAAATTATGCATTTCTTCTTTTTATAATTGTTATTATTTTGCAGATTTTTAGACTTATACCTTTTTTTAAGTTATGTATAATTGTTGCATCAATGCAGAAAACTTATTTTTAAGATTGATAATGACATATAGTTGTCGAAACGTTTTAAGGAATTATATAAATTAAGAAGTTTAGATGACTGTAGAATGGGTCTATTGCACAACTGTTATTATTCTTAAATCAATCGAATTCTAACCTTAAACAATAAAGTTGATTGAAATAAATCGTATAGCTCATATATCGACCGTTAGTTCACAAATGTGTTAAGTGCAAATTTTTCAAAAATGGGTTTTGTTATATAAATAATATTGTAAAGTTGTGATCAGGAAGTCATAGATCATATGTTGATATAAAATAAATAGAGAAGCTGTAAAGGTAACAAAAATATATTGTGTGCTTAAACTTGAACTGTATTTCTTGTGTTAAATTATCAAATTTGACTCCAGTAAAATCTTGTTTTCGGCACTTAACACATATGTGAACTAAAGCATCGATATATGCACAACCGCTCAGTGTCGTCAGCCTCTAGCATGTTGTTGACGCGAAGCTACAAATTTATCCCCTACCAAAAGTTTTCACATAAAAAATGAAATAATAATAATTATTTCGTTAAACGTCGGCACATAATTAAATAAGTAATCACTTATTTAGTGTTTTTATTTGACTGCACCCCCTTTCTTCCTTCTTTGAATTGACTGCAACCCGTTTCTTCCTTACGTCTATCTTCCAGTCAACCATCCCCTCGCTTCTCAATAATAATAATTGTATGGAAAACGCATTTCATAAATATTGGGTGGAAAGTTCTTCAGCAAATAATACAGTCTTTTCAGCGTGCTCAATCAGGACCCCATTGATGGAACTCCCCGGAAAGCAGGTAGGCCCTGGAAGGGTAATTTCCACAATTATTGAATAATTTATGGGTTCCTGGATGGAGGATAATGACGCGCTTGCTGGGGGAGGGTGTCCAGTGATTTATGCAGGCTACGAAAACTTTCTGCCTCCTCCCTGCAGACCAGTCTTCGGGTCCTGTATTTACATCTCACTGCAACCAGTTGAGAAGGATTTCTGAGTATTTACTGGAGCCAATGGATCACAGTCAAAATGATACACCTTGATATTAATAGGAATCTAAAATAATCAAGGAATTAAAAACAATAACGATGGATTGAATTGGTCAGGGATTTTATTTATTTGATGGTACTGTTTCTTTAAAAACGGTTGCGGAGAGAGATTTATCCTAGATCACGCCAGATTCCCCCCCTTTATTTTGGGTACCCATTTTATAGAGGCTGGGTGAGCCCCAAGATGTTCCTAGATCCCATAGGATCCATCTCCTACATCTAAAATTTGTGTATGAACTTTTTAGATAATAAAAATATTTTATAATCAAACAAGGATTTAATAATAAATACAAAACTTAGTTCATGAGAAGCGAGGGGATGGTTGACTGGAAGATCGACGTAAGTGGTTACTTATTTAGTGTTTTTATTTGACTGCACCCCCAACTATTTTCTTCCTTACATAAAACTTAGTTGTTAATTATTTCCAATCTCACACCTTTATTTTTCTCAGTACTTGTTTACTTAACTGTGTTAACTAAACTATTTTCCTTCAGTCAAACTCTTGTTTCAAAATGTTAGGTTGTTCCATCAAAGCCAGTTCCATAAAATCGACTGCACATTTGAACATTTTCAATAATGGGAGTACACAAAAAGTTTAAAGTGCGTGCGTTGGTCATTGAACTTTTAATGATAGGAAAGCTCTAAATCGAATAGCCGAAATAATTATAAAAATTCGTTCAACTATTCAGCACATAGTGGAGAGATTCAAAAATAAAAACTCATTGCCAGAAGAAAATTGTAAGTGATTGGTTGAAACTTGGATCGTCAGAGAAATAAAAAAGCAAGTTTGAGTGCACCAGACATAGTATTAAAATAAACTAATAAAATAATTAAACAAGCATAAAATGTATTAATTGATAGTATCAATTTCACTGTATTCCGACTTGTAAAGCTTTTGGCCATTATAATTCAAGTAAAAAATTATATTTAATACTCATTTCAAATAGTTATGTGTTGTTTTATAATATATGAGGCCGGGTGTATGTTCTGTATGTTCTAAGATTTACGTGATGCTTTTAAGCCAGATAAACGTGAAATATTAAAATCTTATAAGCTATAGAAATGTGTATAATGTCCAAAATCAAATAAGGAATATTGTCTTGAAAAAAGGTAATTATAGCTCAAAATATCCTGATTTGTGAAATGGTAGCAATCTCTTCCATAATGTGCTGTCAATATAACAATCTTAACTAGTTAAAAACCAAAAGTGTATTGTTAAAAGTGAAGACGGTAAATTGAAAATGTCTAACGTTACTGTTCTAACCTTCCCTTATTAATTAAAACTAACACTTTTATACATTAGTGAATTGTCATAAGGCATGTATGACATTTTGGAGACAGTAAAATTCTGACTTCGTAAAAGAGAACAATAGGTGCCTGCCAGTTGAGGTTCTAATCAATAATCTATTTGATGCAATGCGATAGATTGCAGTGGATATTTATTTTATGATTATCTCTTTAATAATTTGTTGTATTTTTTTGTAGTTAATGTATTTTTCAATTAGACCCTACTTGATCTTACGACGCAGCTCGTTGACAACTCAATGCCGCACAACTAGTCTTGACCTTTCCGCCCTCATATGAACGCACGTTTCCGCTACCGGAATGGTCCGTAATGCTAATCACTCTACCAATGTCACCGGTTATGGAACATTATCCGTCGGATGATTTGAATGTATTAGCATAAGTTCAACCTCCATAGGACTGTTCAATCAGATAGAAACAACAATCACAGATATATCTATATAGAAGATTTTAAACGATACGACAAAAATACACAAAAAAAATAAAGATTTACAAAGAAATAAAAACTAAATCAAGAATAAGTAATATAATATTCAGTAAAAATTACTTAAAACTATGAAAAATTTTTAATATGTAAACAAATTATTTTTATATTAGCACATTAGTCTATTTACAACCTTCTATTTTTGTTAACTCTTGGAACATTTAACAAGGGCATATTACTTTTTATAATTTAAAAAGATGCCATAAAATCTTTTAGTGAATGAATCCCTGTGTTACATAAGTTTGCTTCAACTAGTTATACAAAAACATTGATCGCATCAGTTCATTTATTTTTTTCGCATTTATGAGTTCTTAGGAAGTAAATTTCATTAGGGAAATCCAATTACGTATGTATATTGGTATTAACTTCCAATTGAATTTAACAGGTTATTATGTTGCATTAATAAAAACAAAAAATAATAAAAAGTAATTATAAAAATTAATATATGTAAAATTATATTAATTATAAAAATATTACATTAAAAAAATAATTTTCGTTTAATATGTGTTTACTTTTTTCAATTAGGTCAGAAAAAATTGGCACTTTTTCTTCTTCTTTGTTTCAATTAATATTGCACTATTTCATTTCTTCCCTATACAATATTTATTATACTTTACCAGAGGATTTTGGATCTTAGAATATAAATATTTTAATTTTGTTTGATGAAATTTGTGTCATCTTTGAACAGCATTATCTAAATATGTCGGAAATATTCCATACCTAATAAATTCCTTCACTTAATTGACTAGAAAAGAGAATCTGGTACTTCTTCTACAGGTTGCCAGGGTTGGTGGAAGGGGTATTAAAACGGACGTCTCGGAACGGAATTTTGACGTCATGATAGAGATGTAGAGATTGATTCAAAATAAAAAATGAAATATAATGATTTCTCAATTGACTAAATAAATAATTATTATTGCGATTACAATTTTCAATGATAATTCAAGCCATAATTAAACAACAGGCATATGTATGTTATAGTATTATAAATTATAATAATATTATAAAGAATATTGTTTTTATTATAAATTTAATAAACGAACAAAACGCAAATTCATGCATACCCAATATAAGAAAATACTGAGCCTAAATACTCTACTTCGAAGGACAACCACCAGTCGAACAAGCAGCTGGAGTGGAGCATTCGACGGGAAAACCTGTTCTGTGACGATTATTTGAAGGATTTCAGGACAAATCCAGTTGGCGAACAGAGTGACAGAGTGGATAACGGGGTTGGCCATTCCGAAGCAAGGCTTATCGTGGAGTGAGGGGCAAACCCCGAGTCCGGAGGATTACAATCACATGTTCCAACTTGCCGAAAGGATTGGACGCATGAAATCCTTTTCTTGTAATTTCACTAGCAGACACAAACATCCCCAGTGGGTTGATCTCGTATTTCGCTATTGAGCAATATTATTACTGATATTTACTGTACAATATCAACACAAAATCGTATTTATTTTAGAAAGAGAACAACGTTAATTCGATAGCATGCTGGGATGTTTCGATCCCTTGTATAACAATAGTTTTTTTAACACGCTTTTATTAGATTCGCCTGTAGTTACGAGAACGTATTTAACTGAATATTTGAACTAGATTTTGGCGCTTTAAAACATTTAATTTAAATTTAGATTCCCACTGTACCAGTAGCATCCGATTAGCCATAGCAGCACAAAGTGGCGTTAAATAAACAAACAACAAAACATATAATTAAATTAAGACTTTGCATACTTCTGGACTGACGATGATACAATAATTTAATAATTTTGTCTCATTATCCTAAACAGGGTCTAATGTTTTGTGTAAAAATACTAAGGTGTGTACTAAGGCATAAATAGCTTAATCATTGAGACAAGCAAAATACTACAGGCAGTATTAACTGGGGAGTAGAGTACTCGGCTTTTTGGTAAAAAAATATTTTAAGAAAAGTAAAAAAACACTATTTTGTAGAGCTAACCAAATAAAAAAATGAATATTAGTTTAAAAAACTAAATAACACACATTTATAGCCGAACTAAAAAGTAGAAAATAAGTAATAATTTAAAAACTAAGAAAAACGCTTTAATTGGAAATAAAACTTAAAAGTATAACAAAAGTGTTAAATAGTTAAAAATAAGAGTCGAGTGATAAACAAAAAATTCATTTTAACGTTAAAAAGCGTGATGTGCTAGCTGTTAATTGTTGAGATATTTTACTGACAGATATTGGTAAAAGTCAAGAAGAAAATATCTTTAAAATCACACCAAGCTTTTTACGATAAAGTGATTTTTATTTTCATCACTTTATTCTTATTTTAAACTTATAGAAAACTATTTTCTACTTTTTAGTCGTTTTTTTCTATTAAAATTTGTTTGTTAATTTTTTTAAACTATTATTGATTTCAATAAAGAGGTCTAGCTGAATAAATTGGTTTCTGGTTCTTCGTTTAATTAATAATTCATTTAAAAACTAATGGTTGTTTTGTTTTTTCTTTTATCAATGACTAAGTTAGTGAATTAAATAATTTATATAAAAATTTGTGACTTAATCATCAAGTACAAGAATTTAAGTTTAATAGAAAAATATTTTTTTTTACTATCGATATTTAGTAGAAATAATGTTAAAATATTTTCAATATCTACCTAGATAAGAAAAAAATTCATATCAATGTGACTAATTTCATTGACTGGGGCAGTTGAATAGTGTTTTCCTTTTCAAATATATGATAGACAGTATTTTGGACAAATTGAAATTTTTAAAAATAAGGCAAGTGAAAATAAAACCATAACCCTTATAGGAACGGTATAGTTCATTTGTTTTCACACATCTGTTTTTGTGTTGTAATTGGCTTTTGAACACTAAGATCATCAATGCTTCATCCAATTAACAAAATTAAAGTACTTTTACATTTTAAAATCGAAAAATCTTTGGTAAAAGATAAAATATTGTACAGGGAATAAATACAATAGTTACATGTAGCTGAAAAACTTTAAAGAAATTACGAATTTTTATGACTTAATTAAAAAATATAGCACCGATGCAACGACATTTTTAAATTTTAATGATGAAACTTTATTATTATTATTGCAACATAACAACCCACTAACTTTAATTGTAAACATAAACTAATGTACACAAACTAAACATTTATTTATAGATAATAAAAACAAAAAATGAACAATAATTTATTATTAAAAATATTAATTTCTTATCTCTGAAGCAAGTTTCTTTCCCAGGTCCCCAAACCAAGAGGTCTTTCAACCCACCGGATTTCGAAATTCAAAAACCGGATGCAAGACACTAACGAACCAAGAAGATACAGCATAACTTTGTAATAATTCCAACTTTTTTTTTTTTAGCTTATAAACACCCTTATAAAAAAGAAGCCATGATTATATAATATTATCAACGTTGTTTAAATAAATTAAAATAAAAGTTTTCAAAATAATTTATATTTTTTAACTATAGTCAGTTTTGCCTTGATCTCATTCATACTGAAATATCAAATTATTTCCCATTACAAACAGTTTGAAAATTTAAAATTAAGGAGTTAAGCTTTGTGATTATCAGATAAGAGCATCATTTTTTTTTTTTTTAATAGCACTCTAAGAACAACTAACTCTTTTCCTTGACTCATTTATCTTTTATAAAATGAATTATTTTTTATATTTAAATATTTATTCTCATTGCATTTTAAACATACAAGTACTCATCAATTGAAGGACGAATATTTAAACAAAATGTCTATTGAATTTTGGCATAATTTATGTTTAAACATAAGGTATGTACGTAAAAAATAAGCTGCGAAGGAAGAATTTCATTTGGCTGGTGGTCCCAGAAGGCAGATAATGTATTTTTTTTTAGTGGGCCAGCCTACCAACCCTTATTTTCGTGGCTGATAAAATTTCCTAATCTACTTTCCCTGAGAAAAAGATATATTGATTCGTTTTATTTTTATCCTTTTTTCTCTCTAAAATAACCCAGGCTACTTAACAAGAAATGTTACGCAATTGGTCACCTTTTAATTATAATAAATTTTTAAACAATATAAAATAAGAAATATCTCTTTCACAAAATCAGTATTTTCAATAAGAAGCTATTAGTGAAAATAGTAATTTTTGATACCTTAAGATATTTTTGGTACTTGTGATTTAGCAGGTCACCTCGTCTTATCACTCGTCTAATTTGAGTTATTTTTCCGTGCGCCATTTAATTGTTTTTTAGTGTTTTGTCTTGTAAATTTTGTGTGTTGTCTATTTAAATTTCTTTATTGTCAATTAAATCTAATTTTGTGTATTTTTTATATTAATTTTGTTACTGTCTATATAAAACGAGCAAAATAACACGTTTTCGATAGAAAAAGCTCTGATATACTTCCTGAGGTTAGGAATAATTCCAAAGATCGAATTGGGTAAAAAAAAAGGTCATAAAATAGATTTTTACAAGGATAGAAATGGAGATGTTTTCGTCAATAGTGCAGGAAAAACTGTATATAAGAAGAGGAAGGTGACTACAGGGGTTTAAAATTAGTATCTTACTATTACATATATTAATTTCCATTAATATGAATAAGAAGTTAGGCATTATCAGTATCTGAATTGTCAGCGTTTAGGTTATAAACAATGATGGATAACAATCCCCGGGGACCGTCTAATACACAAGTACCCTGTTATGCCGATCACTACAACACAGGAAGCCATATAAATAAGTGTTACAAGAAATACTGTGATATTTTTATTTTCCTAATGAAATATTGTTGTTTAAGATTTTTTCACTATTGTTTGTTAATGTTATTAACATTAACCTTAACTCTTCTTCATACTTCTCATGCCATTGTATTTCATTTTATTGTCAGCCAATCTGCTGATTGTTATTGTTTTTATTTGACAGGTGTGGATGCAAATAAAAGAGAAAGAAAAAAGCCTGAGCTCCTGTAAGAATCATTTTAAAAAAATCAATTACAAGAATGTTTTATTTATTTAAGTATATAGTGCATTATTGTTATTCTTAAGACAAGACTGCTAGTTAATTTTTTTATATTGAAGTTCAGGAACGGCTGAATAATATCTTAAATTGATTTAGAAACTGTAAAAGAGATATGGTAAGTGTGGGAAATTTCAGTTATTAAACCGACGTGATTACTAAAGCAACATTTAGGTTATAAACAATGGCGGATAACAGTCCATGGGGACCTGTTAAATCACAAGTACTTTTTATTTCACAGCGTTTGTATTCAAACCATTTAAAATGGAATTTTTAATACAATTTACATTTAAATAAAGAAGCCTCTCATATAACGTTTATAATCTACGATATATTATTTGTTCCTACGATAAAAATAAAAACCTATGCTTAGTACTCTCCTCTATTTTGTGTCTGAATTTACTCTTACAAAGGACAGGTAGAATGTTACAGATGAAGGCACGACGAAGGTTCCGAACTCTTAAACCTAACAAGCCTACAAGATGACCAGCAACGGTAGCCCGTAACGGAACATACCAAGAGCGGAGCGGGTATGGCACTGACACACTTCCCTACTAACAGGGCACTAATGCATATCTTATCCATTCTCTAAACCCATCTAGTCTGCAGAAGAGGGAAAGCAGACTTCTGTCGTTATTTTCTCAGTACCAGGCTGTATATTTCCTACTCTTAATAAATACAAATTATACTCAATGGAAACCAAACTGTTTTATTTCGTCAGTAGGATCTTTTCGTATTATTTTATCAACCATAGTACCTGTGCAAAAACTACAAACCATAAGACAGAAACAAACAAACAAACCATTTATTTGTTTTATAAAAACAATACATGGTATTGTTGTCTCTACTAGTGTAGAGACTGCACTGTTTCTAAGGCAACGGTTGTGCATGGAAGCCATCTGGCCGGAATCACAACTGCCAGGTTTTTCTCCCAATTAAAGGTATCCAATTGAGACTGGATGAGCTCCTAGAGAGTCCAACGGTCCCGCAGGTCGTTATGAGGTTTAATAACTAAACTGTCCCATTCAGATTCGAACGCATGACCTACATATCAGGGATTCAGCGCTCTAAATCTTAAGGTACACTGCTTAATCATCAATTAGAATCATTAGAGAAAATTCCAATTATTTAAACTAGTGCAGTTTTTTTATGTGACAAGCATATTTTTCTTGAAACAGAATTGAAAGAGTTTGGTTCTTTTTTTTTTATTTTAGAAACATTGTCTAAGTTTTATTTTAAAATATATTCAAACACTTTTCAGGTAATTTTAATTTGAAAACATTTGTTGTATATTGTTGTTTTGCTAATAATATAAATTATTGCATTTTTTAAAAGGATTTAAAAGGATTATTTTGAACACGAATGAAGCAGTAGATATAAACAGGGTTGTCATATTCATAATATACGAAAAAAAATCTGTTCGACATTAACACTAATAAAACCTATGCGGTATTTCTTTGCAAAAATTAATAGTTATCCATGAGTCTGGAATGACATGATTCATAACTTTTTCTACACATTTTTATAGTTTTACCGTTCAACGAAATTTAAGGGATTGAGATAATTTATATTAATTAAGTGAAATATAAATAAAGTATATTATTCTAATCTCATTTAGTTTCTAAAGTGAAATATCGAGAGATTTTTGACCGACAGAGTTTAAAACAAGCTATACAAGAGACAGACCCGTTATCCGAAATAAAGTCTTCATCCATCAAAGTCGAATAATAAATATTTATATCATAAATCTCTTGTAGCAGGCCAGACATATAATTATACATTTACATATTTAAGAGGCCTAGATGGACAGCCCAGTAAACGGAATGAAGACGAAACCCTGTGGAATACTCATCGCTCATCCTCCAAGCTAGTTTTTCTAACGGGATGCCGGTTAAAAAAATAAAGGCATTTGTAAACAAACGAGTCTTAGCGGTTCTTTCGCTTCCTTAGTTCCGCGAGGTCTCGACCAACAAGCCAGGAGATTTCTCATCTTGGATGCTTTTTTCCATCATCAAGAAATTCTGTAAAAATACCGAGTTCGTAACTTAGAAATTTATCTTCATACTATGCTTATTTATATCAAAATTACAAAAAAAGTAAGTACGTTTAACATGCTTCAATTAAAAGCTCACTAACAGTTTATCCATATTGTGGGTTTTTGACTTAAATCATTTTAGAAATAATAGTACGATACATATACTATTTATTCGTCGATGTACTTCACAATAAACTGCACGAAACATTCATAAACCATAAACATTCATAGAACTTCAACGGACGTACTAATACGTTAATTTTGTTTTTCATTAATACGTTACCCCTGTTTCATTATTTGTCCAACTGGAACCACTATGAACCTAAAACTACAACAATTTGAAAGATTTTCATCCCAAATAGACAACATTTAATGGGGAAATGCCTGCAGAATTTCGGTGCAGAATTTCGGTGAAAATTAAACTATCTGATTATTGGAAAAACTCAAAACTCTAAATATTCTTAATATTAAGATAGTATAGGTGAGGGTAATACTGCAAAAGAACGCTGAGTATTTAAAACCTAATAGAGCTGATGTTTTATCCAAAGATTGTTAAAACCGGATTTATTAAATGAAACTGCTGCAGTTAATTTTAAATAATTGTTGTATTAAAACTGTTAATTGATCGGATTCTAAATCAGTATTCTATTGCAAAAAACTTGCATTGATAGGTTGTATTTGTAGAATTATTCATAAAAAATAAATTACGCTGATAATAAGAAAAGAGTTAAAAATATCCAACTACTAGTTTTAATCTAGGGAAACTAATAGTTTAAGACCTTTGATAGGGTTGCCAGGTTAGCAGTCAAGGTTGAACTATCTAAAGATAGTATTTTTCAATGCATATCGGGTTTAATTTCATATTTAATAATTCTGGAGATACTTAACAAATTTCTTCCTATCTCTTACCGAAATTTTTAAATAGCAGCAATCCGACATGTAGTTGCCACCAATCATTGCTTTAGTTCGTTTTGGCATGAGAAAAACGCAAAGTTCCCACAGTAGCGACTAGGCTGAGACAACAACACTATCTACTATCAACAAGAATAGCGATTACTCGAAAAAACAAAAGGATTGATCCGCAATCAAGGGAAACCCCTCGGACCGCTTTATGTAAATGAAAAACAGGATTTTGTAAGGCTTAATGGAAATAATTGGTGCTTAAGGATTTGTTTAAAAAGAAACGGAAGTAAGAAGTCTTATCTTCAATTCATCATTGCGCTGCTGATTACTACGAAGGACATTGTGCAACCGCCATGTGTTACTGAATGATAAAACAATCGATTAAAATCCCTGTAAAACATCATACTAATCAAAGGCCTAATAAAAAACAACTATCTTGATTTCAGTATATGTTGTCATATTTACAAGCAATTTAAGATAAAGGAATTAGTTAATGGTTACTATGTGTTGCATAAATTCGCAACAAATCCTTGATAGACTAATTTTCCATAGGAAATATTGAATGGGTATCAGATAAATCCCATTCAAATGAATATTAAAATAATATTTAATGATAATAATAATTTACATCTCTAAATATACACATTACACACAACTGGAACACTGATGGAAAAACAAGTCCAAAATGGAAACATAACGCGCTCGTAATCACCAAAGCAATTACCCAGATATACTCGGCCCCCTTCCACTAATTGTTATCTGGAATAATGCCAAGTGGTAATGAGTCGTACATGTAAAAATTATGGAAATTGTTAAGCCTATTACTGACAAAAGTCATTAGAGGAATCCAGTTTCGTAGCAAAATATGTTAAGGTTAAGTTTTTTTTTTGTTTTTTAAAAATTATTTATTGAAATTTATAACTGAAGACACGTACTAGAATGGATAAAGGCAAGTAGAAAAGCTACCCAGTAGAAAAGCGTACTCAAATGACAAATTCAACTTGGAAGGTCACGAGGCCATTTTTTTTCTGACACCTTGGAGGATTATCAGGGATAGAAGAAGAAGCTAGAGAGTTTGTCATGAAAGGACTGGTATCGGGTTTGAGCCGAATAAGGAACATATGGGAAACTGAGGTCTTTATGGGTTACTTTAGCCCTGGCAAATTAAGTAGCATTAAGGATTTTATGAAGGATTATGCATTGTAATATTGGATACGAGGGTAATTCGATAGTTTAGTGGAGCTCCAAAGCATCGATCTTATATTAGTATATAGGTCATCATAGGTCTTATAATAGTATATGAACCTTTCAATTAATTAATTAGGAGCTTAAAGCGTTTGTCTAGAAAGTGAAGGTTAAGTTAAAAATATTTAAGGCAGTCATGAGGATTACGCATAAGATTTAGCTTTGTAAACAAAACTGGTAGGGTAATGTCACCTGACCATATAACCTACAAATAGTTTTTCTGATATCTTGATTTTTCCATAAAATTCTTTTTACAAAAGATCATATTATGATTAAATCGATTAAATAAAAATTTAAAGATTCTTTTTTTGTGTTGTTTTTTGTATATTTTAAAATATTGTAATACATAAAAAGTTTTAAGTACAGTAAAATAAATAGTTCATAATTACATACAACTAATTTAGTACTTCAAAGATCAAAGTTTATATCAGTTTAATATTAATAATTTGACCATGGAGGATAGATAATCCCCAAGAAAAAATATAATAAAAAAAATTTAGAAATAAATATGCATTTGTGAGCTATGTATACTTAATTTTACTAGTTATTGGGACAATTTTATTGAAATTATGCATTTCTTCTTTTTATAATTGTTATTATTTTGCAGATTTTTAGACTTATACCTTTTTTTAAGTTATGTATAATTGTTGCATCAATGCAGAAAACTTATTTTTAAGATTGATAATGACATATAGTTGTCGAAACGTTTTAAGGAATTATATAAATTAAGAAGTTTAGATGACTGTAGAATGGGTCTATTGCACAACTGTTATTATTCTTAAATCAATCGAATTCTAACCTTAAACAATAAAGTTGATTGAAATAAATCGTATAGCTCATATATCGACCGTTAGTTCACAAATGTGTTAAGTGCAAATTTTTCAAAAATGGGTTTTGTTATATAAATAATATTGTAAAGTTGTGATCAGGAAGTCATAGATCATATGTTGATATAAAATAAATAGAGAAGCTGTAAAGGTAACAAAAATATATTGTGTGCTTAAACTTGAACTGTATTTCTTGTGTTAAATTATCAAATTTGACTCCAGTAAAATCTTGTTTTCGGCACTTAACACATATGTGAACTAAAGCATCGATATATGCACAACCGCTCAGTGTCGTCAGCCTCTAGCATGTTGTTGACGCGAAGCTACAAATTTATCCCCTACCAAAAGTTTTCACATAAAAAATGAAATAATAATAATTATTTCGTTAAACGTCGGCACATAATTAAATAAGTAATCACTTATTTAGTGTTTTTATTTGACTGCACCCCCTTTCTTCCTTCTTTGAATTGACTGCAACCCGTTTCTTCCTTACGTCTATCTTCCAGTCAACCATCCCCTCGCTTCTCAATAATAATAATTGTATGGAAAACGCATTTCATAAATATTGGGTGGAAAGTTCTTCAGCAAATAATACAGTCTTTTCAGCGTGCTCAATCAGGACCCCATTGATGGAACTCCCCGGAAAGCAGGTAGGCCCTGGAAGGGTAATTTCCACAATTATTGAATAATTTATGGGTTCCTGGATGGAGGATAATGACGCGCTTGCTGGGGGAGGGTGTCCAGTGATTTATGCAGGCTACGAAAACTTTCTGCCTCCTCCCTGCAGACCAGTCTTCGGGTCCTGTATTTACATCTCACTGCAACCAGTTGAGAAGGATTTCTGAGTATTTACTGGAGCCAATGGATCACAGTCAAAATGATACACCTTGATATTAATAGGAATCTAAAATAATCAAGGAATTAAAAACAATAACGATGGATTGAATTGGTCAGGGATTTTATTTATTTGATGGTACTGTTTCTTTAAAAACGGTTGCGGAGAGAGATTTATCCTAGATCACGCCAGATTCCCCCCCTTTATTTTGGGTACCCATTTTATAGAGGCTGGGTGAGCCCCAAGATGTTCCTAGATCCCATAGGATCCATCTCCTACATCTAAAATTTGTGTATGAACTTTTTAGATAATAAAAATATTTTATAATCAAACAAGGATTTAATAATAAATACAAAACTTAGTTCATGAGAAGCGAGGGGATGGTTGACTGGAAGATCGACGTAAGTGGTTACTTATTTAGTGTTTTTATTTGACTGCACCCCCAACTATTTTCTTCCTTACATAAAACTTAGTTGTTAATTATTTCCAATCTCACACCTTTATTTTTCTCAGTACTTGTTTACTTAACTGTGTTAACTAAACTATTTTCCTTCAGTCAAACTCTTGTTTCAAAATGTTAGGTTGTTCCATCAAAGCCAGTTCCATAAAATCGACTGCACATTTGAACATTTTCAATAATGGGAGTACACAAAAAGTTTAAAGTGCGTGCGTTGGTCATTGAACTTTTAATGATAGGAAAGCTCTAAATCGAATAGCCGAAATAATTATAAAAATTCGTTCAACTATTCAGCACATAGTGGAGAGATTCAAAAATAAAAACTCATTGCCAGAAGAAAATTGTAAGTGATTGGTTGAAACTTGGATCGTCAGAGAAATAAAAAAGCAAGTTTGAGTGCACCAGACATAGTATTAAAATAAACTAATAAAATAATTAAACAAGCATAAAATGTATTAATTGATAGTATCAATTTCACTGTATTCCGACTTGTAAAGCTTTTGGCCATTATAATTCAAGTAAAAAATTATATTTAATACTCATTTCAAATAGTTATGTGTTGTTTTATAATATATGAGGCCGGGTGTATGTTCTGTATGTTCTAAGATTTACGTGATGCTTTTAAGCCAGATAAACGTGAAATATTAAAATCTTATAAGCTATAGAAATGTGTATAATGTCCAAAATCAAATAAGGAATATTGTCTTGAAAAAAGGTAATTATAGCTCAAAATATCCTGATTTGTGAAATGGTAGCAATCTCTTCCATAATGTGCTGTCAATATAACAATCTTAACTAGTTAAAAACCAAAAGTGTATTGTTAAAAGTGAAGACGGTAAATTGAAAATGTCTAACGTTACTGTTCTAACCTTCCCTTATTAATTAAAACTAACACTTTTATACATTAGTGAATTGTCATAAGGCATGTATGACATTTTGGAGACAGTAAAATTCTGACTTCGTAAAAGAGAACAATAGGTGCCTGCCAGTTGAGGTTCTAATCAATAATCTATTTGATGCAATGCGATAGATTGCAGTGGATATTTATTTTATGATTATCTCTTTAATAATTTGTTGTATTTTTTTGTAGTTAATGTATTTTTCAATTAGACCCTACTTGATCTTACGACGCAGCTCGTTGACAACTCAATGCCGCACAACTAGTCTTGACCTTTCCGCCCTCATATGAACGCACGTTTCCGCTACCGGAATGGTCCGTAATGCTAATCACTCTACCAATGTCACCGGTTATGGAACATTATCCGTCGGATGATTTGAATGTATTAGCATAAGTTCAACCTCCATAGGACTGTTCAATCAGATAGAAACAACAATCACAGATATATCTATATAGAAGATTTTAAACGATACGACAAAAATACACAAAAAAAATAAAGATTTACAAAGAAATAAAAACTAAATCAAGAATAAGTAATATAATATTCAGTAAAAATTACTTAAAACTATGAAAAATTTTTAATATGTAAACAAATTATTTTTATATTAGCACATTAGTCTATTTACAACCTTCTATTTTTGTTAACTCTTGGAACATTTAACAAGGGCATATTACTTTTTATAATTTAAAAAGATGCCATAAAATCTTTTAGTGAATGAATCCCTGTGTTACATAAGTTTGCTTCAACTAGTTATACAAAAACATTGATCGCATCAGTTCATTTATTTTTTTCGCATTTATGAGTTCTTAGGAAGTAAATTTCATTAGGGAAATCCAATTACGTATGTATATTGGTATTAACTTCCAATTGAATTTAACAGGTTATTATGTTGCATTAATAAAAACAAAAAATAATAAAAAGTAATTATAAAAATTAATATATGTAAAATTATATTAATTATAAAAATATTACATTAAAAAAATAATTTTCGTTTAATATGTGTTTACTTTTTTCAATTAGGTCAGAAAAAATTGGCACTTTTTCTTCTTCTTTGTTTCAATTAATATTGCACTATTTCATTTCTTCCCTATACAATATTTATTATACTTTACCAGAGGATTTTGGATCTTAGAATATAAATATTTTAATTTTGTTTGATGAAATTTGTGTCATCTTTGAACAGCATTATCTAAATATGTCGGAAATATTCCATACCTAATAAATTCCTTCACTTAATTGACTAGAAAAGAGAATCTGGTACTTCTTCTACAGGTTGCCAGGGTTGGTGGAAGGGGTATTAAAACGGACGTCTCGGAACGGAATTTTGACGTCATGATAGAGATGTAGAGATTGATTCAAAATAAAAAATGAAATATAATGATTTCTCAATTGACTAAATAAATAATTATTATTGCGATTACAATTTTCAATGATAATTCAAGCCATAATTAAACAACAGGCATATGTATGTTATAGTATTATAAATTATAATAATATTATAAAGAATATTGTTTTTATTATAAATTTAATAAACGAACAAAACGCAAATTCATGCATACCCAATATAAGAAAATACTGAGCCTAAATACTCTACTTCGAAGGACAACCACCAGTCGAACAAGCAGCTGGAGTGGAGCATTCGACGGGAAAACCTGTTCTGTGACGATTATTTGAAGGATTTCAGGACAAATCCAGTTGGCGAACAGAGTGACAGAGTGGATAACGGGGTTGGCCATTCCGAAGCAAGGCTTATCGTGGAGTGAGGGGCAAACCCCGAGTCCGGAGGATTACAATCACATGTTCCAACTTGCCGAAAGGATTGGACGCATGAAATCCTTTTCTTGTAATTTCACTAGCAGACACAAACATCCCCAGTGGGTTGATCTCGTATTTCGCTATTGAGCAATATTATTACTGATATTTACTGTACAATATCAACACAAAATCGTATTTATTTTAGAAAGAGAACAACGTTAATTCGATAGCATGCTGGGATGTTTCGATCCCTTGTATAACAATAGTTTTTTTAACACGCTTTTATTAGATTCGCCTGTAGTTACGAGAACGTATTTAACTGAATATTTGAACTAGATTTTGGCGCTTTAAAACATTTAATTTAAATTTAGATTCCCACTGTACCAGTAGCATCCGATTAGCCATAGCAGCACAAAGTGGCGTTAAATAAACAAACAACAAAACATATAATTAAATTAAGACTTTGCATACTTCTGGACTGACGATGATACAATAATTTAATAATTTTGTCTCATTATCCTAAACAGGGTCTAATGTTTTGTGTAAAAATACTAAGGTGTGTACTAAGGCATAAATAGCTTAATCATTGAGACAAGCAAAATACTACAGGCAGTATTAACTGGGGAGTAGAGTACTCGGCTTTTTGGTAAAAAAATATTTTAAGAAAAGTAAAAAAACACTATTTTGTAGAGCTAACCAAATAAAAAAATGAATATTAGTTTAAAAAACTAAATAACACACATTTATAGCCGAACTAAAAAGTAGAAAATAAGTAATAATTTAAAAACTAAGAAAAACGCTTTAATTGGAAATAAAACTTAAAAGTATAACAAAAGTGTTAAATAGTTAAAAATAAGAGTCGAGTGATAAACAAAAAATTCATTTTAACGTT
This sequence comes from Troilus luridus, assembly GCA_964056705.1. Classification (NCBI taxonomy): domain Eukaryota; kingdom Metazoa; phylum Arthropoda; class Insecta; order Hemiptera; family Pentatomidae; genus Troilus; species Troilus luridus. Next base: position 82,511,594 of record OZ057412.1, read on the forward strand.
AAAAAGCGTGATGTGCTAGCTGTTAATTGTTGAGATATTTTACTGACAGATATTGGTAAAAGTCATTAAGAAAATATCTTTAAAATCACACCAAGCTTTTTACGATAAAGTGATTTTTATTTTCATCACTTTATTCTTATTTTAAACTTATAGAAAACTATTTTCTACTTTTTAGTCGTTTTTTTCTATTAAAATTTGTTTGTTAATTTTTTTAAACTATTATTGATTTCAATAAAGAGGTCTAGCTGAATAAATTGGTTTCTGGTTCTTCGTTTAATTAATAATTCATTTAAAAACTAATGGTTGTTTTGTTTTTTCTTTTATCAATGACTAAGTTAGTGAATTAAATAATTTATATAAAAATTTGTGACTTAATCATCAAGTACAAGAATTTAAGTTTAATAGAAAAATATTTTTTTTTACTATCGATATTTAGTAGAAATAATGTTAAAATATTTTCAATATCTACCTAGATAAGAAAAAAATTCATATCAATGTGACTAATTTCATTGACTGGGGCAGTTGAATAGTGTTTTCCTTTTCAAATATATGATAGACAGTATTTTGGACAAATTGAAATTTTTAAAAATAAGGCAAGTGAAAATAAAACCATAACCCTTATAGGAACGGTATAGTTCATTTGTTTTCACACATCTGTTTTTGTGTTGTAATTGGCTTTTGAACACTAAGATCATCAATGCTTCATCCAATTAACAAAATTAAAGTACTTTTACATTTTAAAATCGAAAAATCTTTGGTAAAAGATAAAATATTGTACAGGGAATAAATACAATAGTTACATGTAGCTGAAAAACTTTAAAGAAATTACGAATTTTTATGACTTAATTAAAAAATATAGCACCGATGCAACGACATTTTTAAATTTTAATGATGAAACTTTATTATTATTATTGCAACATAACAACCCACTAACTTTAATTGTAAACATAAACTAATGTACACAAACTAAACATTTATTTATAGATAATAAAAACAAAAAATGAACAATAATTTATTATTAAAAATATTAATTTCTTATCTCTGAAGCAAGTTTCTTTCCCAGGTCCCCAAACCAAGAGGTCTTTCAACCCACCGGATTTCGAAATTCAAAAACCGGATGCAAGACACTAACGAACCAAGAAGATACAGCATAACTTTGTAATAATTCCAACTTTTTTTTTTTTAGCTTATAAACACCCTTATAAAAAAGAAGCCATGATTATATAATATTATCAACGTTGTTTAAATAAATTAAAATAAAAGTTTTCAAAATAATTTATATTTTTTAACTATAGTCAGTTTTGCCTTGATCTCATTCATACTGAAATATCAAATTATTTCCCATTACAAACAGTTTGAAAATTTAAAATTAAGGAGTTAAGCTTTGTGATTATCAGATAAGAGCATCATTTTTTTTTTTTTTAATAGCACTCTAAGAACAACTAACTCTTTTCCTTGACTCATTTATCTTTTATAAAATGAATTATTTTTTATATTTAAATATTTATTCTCATTGCATTTTAAACATACAAGTACTCATCAATTGAAGGACGAATATTTAAACAAAATGTCTATTGAATTTTGGCATAATTTATGTTTAAACATAAGGTATGTACGTAAAAAATAAGCTGCGAAGGAAGAATTTCATTTGGCTGGTGGTCCCAGAAGGCAGATAATGTATTTTTTTTTAGTGGGCCAGCCTACCAACCCTTATTTTCGTGGCTGATAAAATTCCCTAATCTACTTTCCCTGAGAAAAAGATATATTGATTCGTTTTATTTTTATCCTTTTTTCTCTCTAAAATAACCCAGGCTACTTAACAAGAAATGTTACGCAATTGGTCACCTTTTAATTATAATAAATTTTTAAACAATATAAAATAAGAAATATCTCTTTCACAAAATCAGTATTTTCAATAAGAAGCTATTAGTGAAAATAGTAATTTTTGATACCTTAAGATATTTTTGGTACTTGTGATTTAGCAGGTCACCTCGTCTTATCACTCGTCTAATTTGAGTTATTTTTCCGTGCGCCATTTAATTGTTTTTTAGTGTTTTGTCTTGTAAATTTTGTGTGTTGTCTATTTAAATTTCTTTATTGTCAATTAAATCTAATTTTGTGTATTTTTTATATTAATTTTGTTACTGTCTATATAAAACGAGCAAAATAACACGTTTTCGATAGAAAAAGCTCTGATATACTTCCTGAGGTTAGGAATAATTCCAAAGATCGAATTGGGTAAAAAAAAAGGTCATAAAATAGATTTTTACAAGGATAGAAATGGAGATGTTTTCGTCAATAGTGCAGGAAAAACTGTATATAAGAAGAGGAAGGTGACTACAGGGGTTTAAAATTAGTATCTTACTATTACATATATTAATTTCCATTAATATGAATAAGAAGTTAGGCATTATCAGTATCTGAATTGTCAGCGTTTAGGTTATAAACAATGATGGATAACAATCCCCGGGGACCGTCTAATACACAAGTACCCTGTTATGCCGATCACTACAACACAGGAAGCCATATAAATAAGTGTTACAAGAAATACTGTGATATTTTTATTTTCCTAATGAAATATTGTTGTTTAAGATTTTTTCACTATTGTTTGTTAATGTTATTAACATTAACCTTAACTCTTCTTCATACTTCTCATGCCATTGTATTTCATTTTATTGTCAGCCAATCTGCTGATTGTTATTGTTTTTATTTGACAGGTGTGGATGCAAATAAAAGAGAAAGAAAAAAGCCTGAGCTCCTGTAAGAATCATTTTAAAAAAATCAATTACAAGAATGTTTTATTTATTTAAGTATATAGTGCATTATTGTTATTCTTAAGACAAGACTGCTAGTTAATTTTTTTATATTGAAGTTCAGGAACGGCTGAATAATATCTTAAATTGATTTAGAAACTGTAAAAGAGATATGGTAAGTGTGGGAAATTTCAGTTATTAAACCGACGTGATTACTAAAGCAACATTTAGGTTATAAACAATGGCGGATAACAGTCCATGGGGACCTGTTAAATCACAAGTACTTTTTATTTCACAGCGTTTGTATTCAAACCATTTAAAATGGAATTTTTAATACAATTTACATTTAAATAAAGAAGCCTCTCATATAACGTTTATAATCTACGATATATTATTTGTTCCTACGATAAAAATAAAAACCTATGCTTAGTACTCTCCTCTATTTTGTGTCTGAATTTACTCTTACAAAGGACAGGTAGAATGTTACAGATGAAGGCACGACGAAGGTTCCGAACTCTTAAACCTAACAAGCCTACAAGATGACCAGCAACGGTAGCCCGTAACGGAACATACCAAGAGCGGAGCGGGTATGGCACTGACACACTTCCCTACTAACAGGGCACTAATGCATATCTTATCCATTCTCTAAACCCATCTAGTCTGCAGAAGAGGGAAAGCAGACTTCTGTCGTTATTTTCTCAGTACCAGGCTGTATATTTCCTACTCTTAATAAATACAAATTATACTCAATGGAAACCAAACTGTTTTATTTCGTCAGTAGGATCTTTTCGTATTATTTTATCAACCATAGTACCTGTGCAAAAACTACAAACCATAAGACAGAAACAAACAAACAAACCATTTATTTGTTTTATAAAAACAATACATGGTATTGTTGTCTCTACTAGTGTAGAGACTGCACTGTTTCTAAGGCAACGGTTGTGCATGGAAGCCATCTGGCCGGAATCACAACTGCCAGGTTTTTCTCCCAATTAAAGGTATCCAATTGAGACTGGATGAGCTCCTAGAGAGTCCAACGGTCCCGCAGGTCGTTATGAGGTTTAATAACTAAACTGTCCCATTCAGATTCGAACGCATGACCTACATATCAGGGATTCAGCGCTCTAAATCTTAAGGTACACTGCTTAATCATCAATTAGAATCATTAGAGAAAATTCCAATTATTTAAACTAGTGCAGTTTTTTTATGTGACAAGCATATTTTTCTTGAAACAGAATTGAAAGAGTTTGGTTCTTTTTTTTTTATTTTAGAAACATTGTCTAAGTTTTATTTTAAAATATATTCAAACACTTTTCAGGTAATTTTAATTTGAAAACATTTGTTGTATATTGTTGTTTTGCTAATAATATAAATTATTGCATTTTTTAAAAGGATTTAAAAGGATTATTTTGAACACGAATGAAGCAGTAGATATAAACAGGGTTGTCATATTCATAATATACGAAAAAAAATCTGTTCGACATTAACACTAATAAAACCTATGCGGTATTTCTTTGCAAAAATTAATAGTTATCCATGAGTCTGGAATGACATGATTCATAACTTTTTCTACACATTTTTATAGTTTTACCGTTCAACGAAATTTAAGGGATTGAGATAATTTATATTAATTAAGTGAAATATAAATAAAGTATATTATTCTAATCTCATTTAGTTTCTAAAGTGAAATATCGAGAGATTTTTGACCGACAGAGTTTAAAACAAGCTATACAAGAGACAGACCCGTTATCCGAAATAAAGTCTTCATCCATCAAAGTCGAATAATAAATATTTATATCATAAATCTCTTGTAGCAGGCCAGACATATAATTATACATTTACATATTTAAGAGGCCTAGATGGACAGCCCAGTAAACGGAATGAAGACGAAACCCTGTGGAATACTCATCGCTCATCCTCCAAGCTAGTTTTTCTAACGGGATGCCGGTTAAAAAAATAAAGGCATTTGTAAACAAACGAGTCTTAGCGGTTCTTTCGCTTCCTTAGTTCCGCGAGGTCTCGACCAACAAGCCAGGAGATTTCTCATCTTGGATGCTTTTTTCCATCATCAAGAAATTCTGTAAAAATACCGAGTTCGTAACTTAGAAATTTATCTTCATACTATGCTTATTTATATCAAAATTACAAAAAAAGTAAGTACGTTTAACATGCTTCAATTAAAAGCTCACTAACAGTTTATCCATATTGTGGGTTTTTGACTTAAATCATTTTAGAAATAATAGTACGATACATATACTATTTATTCGTCGATGTACTTCACAATAAACTGCACGAAACATTCATAAACCATAAACATTCATAGAACTTCAACGGACGTACTAATACGTTAATTTTGTTTTTCATGAATACGTTACCCCTGTTTCATTATTTGTCCAACTGGAACCACTATGAACCTAAAACTACAACAATTTGAAAGATTTTCATCCCAAATAGACAACATTTAATGGGGAAATGCCTGCAGAATTTCGGTGTTTTTAAAAAATAAAAATTTTACAATTAAATTTTTGTCTCTCTCACAAATGATTACTTCGATGCAGTGAGACCTTACATATGAAGAGAATATAGAGTATTTTATTTTAAAGTAGAAGGAAGCTGGATCGAAAAGTGTTAAATTTAACAACGTGAATTTTATTATCTCTTGAATGAAAATAATAATATACAATTTCGTAATCTCCTTTCTGATGACAAACGATTTTTTTTTATCATTTGAAGCATTCTAATGATAATATCTGTAGTTAAGTAAGTGTTTAAAATTAGTTTCTTGTACAAAAGGAAGCGGACTATTTTTTTAGGGAACAAGGGGCTAAGTCAGGTATTGGCTTGAAAAAGAGGTATTGCTTATTATACAACTACATTTCAAGCCAGGAAATAAACCAACTTACACTTATCCACTATATAATATAGTTGTAGATATTTGGTCTCAAAGAATTGAGTGACTTAATCAACATGTTCCCTTAAGTAGTCACAATGGAAAGGAGCCTATAAAACTTCCTTGTTCACCGAGACATTACTCTTTATTTATTTATTAAGTACAATAACAACAACAACTAAAATTAACGGATACCAGCAGTTTTCATAATCGTCAGAACGATTAGTGGGACAGTTATGATATAACTTCAATAACACAAAAGATTATGGCGGAACAAACAACTATTCGACATCAGTCACGAAGGCTGACCTATTGTAGGTCATTGGAATTTGCATTTTACAAATATCTCAAGGAAATGAATTGGGGATTATTTAGGAATATGTAATTATAATAATAAAATAATGTTTTTGCACAAGATTCAAATGATTGACTGATTTCGAACTGGAACAGAAAGTGATAAATTAAATATTAAAAAAATGTATTACATTAATACTTAGGAACTTATGAAATATTAGTCTTGCAAAATGTTGACTATTATAATAATTGAAAAAAAAATCAAGATAAACAAATTGTGACATCTTGTTATTTGATTTGTTTTAGTAAACAAGTTGCTTGAAAAATATTAACTTCAGAAAAAAAACAAATGAGACAAGAAACTATGTTCATTGTTAGTTATAGCATTTTCTAAAAGAACTTTAAACATATTCAAATTTTAAAATTTAATTTAAATTTTGAGTTCAGTTGACACATGTTAGTTTGACAGTCACTACAGCCGAGTCATCCTCTATTTGCCCTGAAGATGGCCTACACCGAAGGCCGAAACGTTGGCATTATTAAAAATAAGTTCTTCTTTTTTTGTGTGTTTTCATTGACTGCACCCCCTGATAAATTCTATCCATCATTAGAATTATCCAGTCAACTATTTTCCATTTAAATTTTAATGTTCTTGTTCTGTAAATTCGTATAAATATAAATATAAAATATAAGACTATTGGACCAAGACGCTCATTATACCCATCGTTTTTAAAGCTGGACGATTTCCAAAAGCTAGCTAATAGGAAAATATTTTAGAGAAACTAAATGGACTTTGTTGACAATATTGTTCACATTAAACAAGATGTATGATGATTCTTAATAGATCAGAATCTGATTGTACCGAATTAAAGTGATACTCTTAGACTTTATATTTCAGCATATTTCTTACCTCACAACCTATAAAACAAAAACAAAAAAGAAGAGAAAGAAGACCTATTAAACTTTTCATTTAAAAATAAATATATATATAGAATATATCTAATATTCGACATGGATGTTGTGCGTCAATAAACAATAAAACCTAACCTCTAATATTAGGTTTTAACTTTACATACGAACAAATATTGGTTCGCATATTTTTTTAAAATTAAATGCATTACTTGAATATTTAGCTTCCCTTTTTATCTAATAATATATTACATATATATAATTTCAGGTCTATTTATTCCACATGTAACCTCGACAGCTAATATCAATGATGAAATATACTGATAAGAAATAACTGATATTTATGCCATTTCAAGTAAAACCGAATGAAGCAATAATTATTAATTACGCAAATTAGTTTCGTATATATATTTTTTTTAATTCATAAGGAACTGTAATATAAACGAATAAATTCGGAACTTTCATACAAACAAAAATTTACTGATAAAATTAATTTAGTGATAATATTTTCATGATTGTTTATTAATTGGCATTGTCATTTATGAAAACAAAAGCAAAATATCAACATAAATGTCATTTAATTATTCCCTGCAAGTATAGGTTTCTTTACGAGAGAATTTACAACTTTTGCTAAACAAATATCAGAATCATGGGGAATTTTTAATATTTTTTTATTATGTTTAGTTTAAAAATAATAATTTCAGATAAGCATCTAAAAATAATAGGATCATAATTAATGTAATATGGACAAAATATTCATTCTAGACATATAGTTTTTATTTTATATAAAATTCTCAATAATTAAGAAAACCAAGGACGGATTCAGGGGGGGGGCACGAGCCCCCAGACAGTTTTTTGTGTACTATGGAGAATCCAAGATAGTACATAATTATAGGCAAATCACATGACCATAGTTGTTAAAATAACAGAAAGAACATGAGTGTAGCTATTGTTTTGATATTTTAATAAACCTTTGAAATCTTTCTATAGATACAAGTTTATTTGTAAGTTATTGTTGATTTTTTTTCCCGTCGTGCCCCCCCCAGAAAAAAAACCTGGATCCGCCCTTGAAGACAACCTACTATCCAAAATTGACTATCGAAGGAAAATAAAATTTACTAATTTAATACAAAAAAGAAATAAAAAAATATTTATTCTATGGATTCTGTTTAGATCTGACAAGCTTAAATGATATCCAAATTAAATGGACTTAGGCGAAATTTGGCCTTGAAAATAATATAATCTGTGGGATGAGATGGGATTAGCAACATTTAAACTGTTATTACATGTAAAACCGATAATGTGAAATTAAAAAAATAATTTAAGTGCTCCCTAAAAAACAGGACGCTGAAAAAAAGTTTATTTTGTAGCCTATTCATTCACTGAACCTCAAGGGACCACGTTTTTTATGTTGTTTTTTTCCTTTTGAATGAGGTCTAACAATGTCATTAGGCCTAATAACTCAAATCGTTAATAAAAGTTGAATAATAAATAATATACATGATAAAATTAATAAAGATAATAAAGGGTTGATATTCACTATAAATCGAATTAATTATACAATTATAATAATAAAACCAATTATAGCATGATTTCCTTTTGTTCAGGATGATAACGTAAATTACGCGACTGCACATACCTCGAATTTCGTCAACTTTTTTGTTCTTAATAAATACATTTTTATAAGAACTAAAAAGATGAAATAAAATCATTAGGATCTATAAAAAAACATCTAAAATAAAAATTATCCAATTTTGTATAGAGATTTAGTGAAAATCAGTATGCATGTTATAATTTAAAATAATATTAAAAATTGTACCTTTCTAAGAGTTATTTGTCAATCTTTTAAATCCCAGATAATTCATTGAATTCCATAATGAAGAATATTTCACATACATTAATTCACTAAGAGGTTGAAATAAAGAAAGGCAATTTTTTTTGTCGTAGGAACAATGCCTTTTTCAAATTAAACATGACAAGTTCAATGGCATCTTACACAATTTACTTTCCCTCAGAAGAGCGATGCCACGGGCAATTTAAATGCACCCTTTCCTAGAGCATGATTTACGTAAAGGAGGGAAACACAATCGCTTGAATCCCATGAATACACTATTTCCTTTGAAATAACACTTCAGTTAATGATAATAACTTAAATATGAGCTGGAATTGGGATTTGGAAATTTTTAAGTGATGGAATTTGAAATAATGGTATGATGTGTGTGCAATCATGTTAATTCGTTTAATTTATGATTCTTTTTAAAGTCATCGAAGGCAAGTTTTTTTGTATCTGTTCCGCAGGTTGTAGCTTCGAATTGATCTTCAAGTTTTACTGTTTATTTGTAATCGGTAATCATTTCATCAAGAAATAAAAGTTTCAACTATATGCTGGTTGAAACGTTCATAAATTCATTCTCTATTCCATGCTAATAAAATAAGAAGTAATAAGACAAAAAAAAAATACTTTAAATGAATAAAATTGGGCGATATAATTATTCAAATGAGGAAATGAATAACGATTATTCACATTACGTTAAGTTACATTACTAATAATAAAAGTGTTTGTTTACTAAGATGAAATAACTTATACTTAATTTGAGTCTTTAAAGGCACATGGTCTGAGATGCTTTTAAATTTGTAATATTGTGAAATAAATACCTGACTAATGTAGAATATCCAATAGAATATAAGCGGATATACCCTCAGCTAAGATTCATCGTAAGAATAGAGAGAAAAGACAACACTAAGAACCGAACGAACAGACGAGCACAAAGCGAACGAAGCTCACTCTATGAAAGCACGGAGCTGACTGGGAACCTCCAGGCCTTGCTAGTCACATCAGCGACCTTGCCCCCTCCACTTCGTCTGGCTGCGTGTGCAGTGTCGGCACCCCCCGTTCTGGGGTGTCATCCGATGCATGAGGATTTCTAAGGATAGTTTTGAAAGGTAAGTGACCAGAAAGGAGTAGGTAAATTATTCCAAAAAAAAAAAAAAATTATAGAAATGAAAGTGGTCATAGAAATGAAAACTCAAAACTTTGTAATAAGAAAACTGTTTCTAGAGGTACTAAACCAATTATAGTCTGCATTATTTAAATTAGTGATATTAGTCCGGTTTTCACATACACATACACCCCGAACAATAAATATATACGTTTGATTGGAAAATAGTTGACTGGATAATTCTAATGGTGGATTGAATTGGTCAGGGAGTGCAGTCAAAGATAACACAAAATAGCTTAACTTATTAAGAATGAAAAATTGTGACCCTTCACTAATAATGACATTCATTATATTTTATAATGAAATCATAAAACTGTCTTCTCATCTCAAATGTTTATAGTATTCTTCATATATTATTATTTGTATTGCACAAGAATAACATAATCATACATAATATCATAATTTCTGCTATTATATTTTTATCCATATAATGTTTGATTCATCCATTTCTATATGGGTATGCATCCATGTTCCATTATTATTTCTCATTATTTTTTATCATTATTATTATTGATGATTTTATCATCATTGATGGCATCCATTAATTTTCTATAAATAATTAATAATTAGTTCTTCTATAAATAAATAAATCACAATTTGTGTTAATATAAATTCATATTTATATAATTTTTAAATACGTTAAAAAGTCAAAAATTTGTATATCATTGCCTAAAATTAACTATGTTTTCCATTCTTATTATATCTCACCACTTTTTACATAATGTACCTTACTCTTTACTTTGTTTCACTAGTTATTTCATAATTTATCTTGCTCTCTGTATTTTTTTTTTTACATTATTATCAATTAGGAATATAAATTCTGTTAATCATACATAATTCTATTAAAATATTATCTTAATCTCTGTATTTCTTTACTTTACTATAAATTCTATAATTCTTCCATGGTACCGCAATGATTTAAATAGTTATTTTCTGTTTCTTTCCTAGCCCTGAAGATGGCCAGGAAAGAAACATCGGCATACATCTTAGGCCGAAACGTTGGCATAATTTAAACATAAGATTTGATTATTTTGTGTTATCTTTGACTGCACCCCTTAATCAATCCAATCCAACAATAATTATATACATTTATATGTGAAGCGTTTGGTTTCAAAATCAAACACATTCATTTTTTTCCCATAAAGTATTTTAAAAAAAATTATATTATAAGTTCTTAATGCCAGCAATGATGTAATAGATGTGTTTAGTTCAAAACCGTCTAGATCCTTCAAAAATCAATACCAAAAGATTCCATTTCCTATTAAAAGGGATTACGTTCATTTCATTAAATGAAAATATTCGATGTACGAAAAATCAAAACTATGTATATTGTTTAATTATATTAAGTGATTTGTTTTTAGAAATGTTCATTTTATGTATATTTAATCTAACTAAACTAACCAGATATCGATATTTTCTGATCAAGATATATCCACCATATTTTTTTAATATTAAATGAGATTTCGAAAAAAGAGAAAATCATAAAAAATTGTCAGTAACTATTTTTGAAGTGAATTGTAACAGTAAATTGTAACGAAAAATAATTTTTAAAAAGTTGTTAAATTGATACATTTTTAAAATTAAATATTTTTTTAATCATTATTGACAAATTTTTGAAAATGGATGTAACCGTTTCTGTAACGCCTCAAGTAATTTACTTATTAATCAAAACATATGATGGGCTGCACAAGCTCAATACGCAATACCAATAACTTAATTGACATAATAATTAGTATATAAATATATTATTAATATCTTTTATGGATGTGTATTTACATAGATGTTCATTAATAAAGTTCATTAACCTTATTTTCATTTTTAGCATAATTATCATCGTTAAGTTCAACAATATTTACATCCATTTTCAAAAATTGTTATAGTACAAGTATTATAAACATGAATAAGTTGAACGAAGATATAGGGCATGTACTTAGAATAAACTATCTGTAATTTTGAAATCAAGGCGATTTCATTTAAATAATTAAATATTTCATTTTCATATACTTCAATAAATATTTCGGTATGTTTCTATATTTAATTTATTCTTAAACATATCAGGAATGAAGTAGGTGTTCACAGTTAAACAACTTATTCCCTTCTCTGTGCAGAAATTTATCACAACGCTTGAGGACTATAAGTGATAAAAATCTGGTGGTTGTGCACGGTACTCATTACCTACTTTCAAATCATTGGTCTAGTACAGTAAGCATTTACAAAAAAAATATATATATAAAAACAAACTGTTGGTGGCCTGGTACCCCCACTCTTCATTTTGATTCTCCTTCATCATCCTCTTGATTACTTTTCTCTGACCTCAATAACAGCATCTTATTTGTTTTTATTACTGATTAACTTCCGATATTTTTTCGCTTCGTTGTGTAATCATTTTCGTACACATTCTTTCAAATATAATAGATAAGACAGTAATTTTTTGACGATAAATTACCTTTAAAAATTATTCTAATGCAAGTTTTGGCAGTGTTGTCAGAACAGTTCGGTCCTGTTTATTATTTTTTTTAAATTATAGAAGTGCAATTGTTAACTATCTCTACCAATTGTTTTTGAATGTGATAGCCGAATTACTATAATTTTTTAGCCTTTTAGAATCAGAATGTATGACCAAATAGTACAGTTTAATATCTTTTGCTGATATTTTATTGGGTGTTTGATGTTGAACAGCATTTTTGTCATTTTTAATAATTTTTTCAGGGTCGATAACCATATTTATCTGGCAGCCAAATTAGCTATTTCAGCTGCTACTTCCCTGGATTTATTCCATTTTTGCGATGATTATTTTATACTATTGTATAATGAATTTTAATTGTATAATGAATGGATTTTTATCATCATTCGGTTCAATTTCCCCTTAAATTTCCAGAGAAAAAAACCCTTGAAAATGGTATTTTAATTAAATTTCGAATTTTATTTTATGAATTTTAAGTGAGATGGATTACATTAATGTAAAGTGATTTATTTACATTGCGATCGATTGGTGTCACTGCTACTATACCGTCCACAAATTTAAATAGAAACGGGATATAAAAGGAATTTTTGGAAATATGTTATATGTTTAAAATAAATATCAGTATAAGTGGAATCACAGGAAGCCTTGACCCCCCGCGGGTTGTAGTGCCATTAAAGAAGAAGAAGAAGTGGAATTAGTGATTCCATAGAGCAACCATTTAATTATGTTAACAAAAGACTAGCAATTCAAGAATTTTTATTTTTTGAGATCACAAGGTGGATATAAAGTTTAATCCATTTTTTCTGTTATGATTTTTACTTATTTATTTTGAAAACATGGGCATAAATATGAAACACAATCTGTAATATAAGTACATTACCATAACTACCATTAACTAACTCACCATCATCATGATAGAAAAAAGGCAAGATAGAATAAGTAATTTCAACAAATCAAACATGAGACATCGTCTAAAGGCATCCAAAATTGTTATTTAGCATTTGATATTTTTATTAATACTTAGGAGAAAGCCGTGGTTTTTATATTAGATATAGTCAGTCTAATAGTTTGTTAAGTAAATTTTGATGTAAAAGTATATGGAAATCATAAACCATTATGTAGTAATTAACATTTTTTTATTCTAAAGAAAAGTAACTGCATTCTTGGAATTAAGATTCAACTGATTATTTTATTACAATCTGTATTTTCGTCCTTGTGCTGGTGGTTACATTTCACCAGAGCAATTCGAATGCTTGGATCATTTCATTGATAAGACATTCCATCTCTAGTATACCTGTGATTAATTTGTCATCCTCCAGTGAGCAGCCATCGGCCAGTTGAGATGACTCCCCTTCACTTAAAGAATTCAGAGAGTGACAGTGAGAGAGTGTGGGCGCACGGCTGCAGGTAGATGCATTATTAATTGCATTGCGATATGGTCTATGACTAATTCATTAAAGTCGTAATTAATAGTAATGATTGTATAGGTTGCATTTTTTTCAAGAATGAACATTGCAAAAGACAACTCTCTATATTTTTTAAATATAGTTAAACTTATCTTGATTAAATATATTTATTGTAATAAATTTTCACTAACTTCCAATCAATGTAACGAATTATCTGATTCCGCATTCTTGAAAAGCAAGAGAGAATAATCATACACTTATTAAATTAATTCCAAAAAGAATTTATCAAGTACTGAACCGAATGTCAAACCAAAAAGCTCCTGGCTATGATCTCATCACTCCATCCTTCGACATTTACCTTGGAAAGCTGTAATCTTTCTTACTCTCATATATAATTAAATCCTGTGCCGTTATTTAAGTTATTTTCCGCTCCTTTGGAAACATTCCACGATTACCTTTATACTTAAACCTTCTAAACTTGTCACCAATCCATCATCTTATCGCCCAATAGCACTCCTCCCGATAATGGCTAAATTATTTGAAAACCTTTTTCTTAATCGCATAAGGTAGTGGAGTGATACCGAACCACCAATTTGGCTTTCGTTCATATTACTCCACTGTACAACAGGGTCATCGTATCGTGGATGCAATATCTGTCGCTTTAGAGAATAAAGAATATTTCTCCGCGATTTCCCTTGATATTGAGAAGCACTCCCCTCATCCACACAAAATGACCAAAATCCATTTGTTCTTCCTCTTTCCTACTCCCTGTTAACCAGGCTTGATGAAAATATTAAAAAGACGAATGTTAAGAAACTTACTTAACTATTGATGTTTCCATTTCCAAAACCTGATTTTCATGTAGCAAAGAAAAGAGAAAACAAACATTTGGATAAAATATGCTGTATGTGCTGGTGCAAATGAAAATTAAAGACTGCATTAATAATAAAGAATAAAGAAATTAATAAATAAAATACATACCTAATAAATATTTAAATAATAAATATAAATAACAATATTGAGAGGAAAATTGTTGACTGGAAGATCTAAAAGTCATAGCCCTGAAGATGGCTTACAACGTAGGTCGAAACGTCGGTACTTATAATAAATAATTTTGTCATATTTAGTGTATTTTTGATTGCACCCCCAGACTATCTAAGTCCCACATAAATAACAATACATTTTTGCTAAATATACTCAATTTGCAATATTTTGTAATAAGTTATAAACAATCATTCTGATAATTTAAAAATGCATATAGCTGCAGATTTTAATTTACATCAGTACCACAGTTTCTACAATAAATATATTTTTTTCTTTTGAATAATACGAAACCAACTAGACGAAACTGATTACATTATATCCTGCTTTTAAATAATATATTAAAATACATTTTCATACAATGACGTCATTGTTTTCAAGATGACGCCAGTAAAGTATGAAAACTTTAAAAGTTTCAATTCTTAAAACATCGAAGGATCATGATGCAACCCTTGACCTTATCAAAAAGATGACAGTCTACCCATCAGCATTAATTATAGGAAATTTTTCAGGAAAAAATATCAAATTTCCCATCTCGCTGTCAGGGAGGGACGTGGTGGTAACTAAAAGAGAAAAAATATTGTTTACCTACATTAGTCAGAATATTAAATTTTTAACTCCATAAGATATAATAATTAATAATTATTCGTATAAAAAGTGCTGTGATTTTTTACATTTTAACTTAATAGTTAATCATTTTATGGTTACTTTACTATTATCAGGGAGCCGGGTAGATCATTGTTATTTTGAAGACCCCACCTGGGAATCCGATATGACAGATAAATTATTTTTTGTAATCGACCGACAATGGACCCTTTGGGAATCGGCAGACCCTCCCGGGGCTACCCAGTCTCTATAAAGTGAGTACCCTTAATTGGGGGAAACCTGGCAATTGAGCGTGATCCCGGTTTTTATATTGTTGAATGTACACCCAGTCTAAGCACTTATCATTTAAAGAAGAAGACTATGTTGTATACTAAGATCTGGTTCCTTTTGGTTTATTTATTTAGTTGGAATCACATGCTCTTTATATTTGGCACATACTTTATAATAATCGCCGCTGGGTGTGAAATGGCCTTTACTTCCTATGGTCAATTTTTTGTGAGCCTCTTCATTTCAAATATCTTCTGACCCGTATTGTAAATATTAACAATTTGACTGGGATATTTCTTTTTTCCAAATTTTTAACAACAAGTTCTTAGCAACTAAATATTGTTCTCTCCTGAAGAAGTTCTAGCTAGATTACAAAATATATGATATTTAAAAAGGTTTATCCATTTTTCATAAAAAACCGTTTAACGTCATTAAGTAAATTACTATTTCAGGTGAGTATGTTGTAACCAATACAGCACACGAAGGTAATCTATATATTAGCTTAGTTAAAATGATTTAAAACAAAAAAAAAGAATACTATTAAGAAATAAATTTTTCTTTTCAAATAAAATATTTAAAAATTAGTAACAAATAGAATAAAATAAATTATAATAATTATAATGACGTAAGTCAACTAGATCCAAATTAAAATAATGTTCAAAGAACATTCTTCCCCACGTATACTTCGCAAAAATGCGAGAAGGCTTCATTAAGGCCCAGGATAGCTCAAATGGTAGAGTCCCAGACTAGTGATCTGGAAGACCCGGGTTCGAGTACCGGTCCTGGACATATCTTTTCGTTTCAAATAAAAATATTTAAAAATTAGTAACAAATAAAATAAAATAAATTAAAAAAAAAAAGAATGATTGAAATAAATACACACTACTTGACATCTAAAAGTATAATGTTTTATCCCTCTCTTTAATCCTTCTTATATACATTTGACATTGTTTATATTTTCATCAATAGTCTTATTGTCTTACTCTCACTCATAATTTACTTTATTGTTGAAGTTTAGTTGTTTGTACATACCTTCGTGTTATTACAACATGATGGCTTAGCCTGCTGTTTATTTTTTTTAGGTAAATTAACTTTTTAACGTGACTTTAAAAAAAAACTTATTGTTAGTATAAATAATATTAGTTGTATGCTTTTTATATTCTATATTTTGCCAACAAATCGCTACCTTAGTATAACAAAGTTGTATGATACACATATATGAAAATGAGAAAAACGATATCAAAGATTCTGAGTATCTTTTTATTTTTTGTCTTTGGAAGATATCCGGTCGCGATTTTTTGACGTTTTGAAGATCTATGTATAGTATGGTATCATGTTTGTAACCTACAACCTTGTAATACTATGGTAGCGAAATGTTGTGAGGAAGGATACACTTCCTTATTAAATAATATGATTATACGATATTGATAGAAAAAAAAGGGGAAAAATGATTATATAGGCTTATATAATTAGAAATGGATTCTATTTTTCTCTTCCTTGAGAATAAAAAAAAATGAAAAAAATTATAATAACAGATAGAATAAATAACTAATAAATACAAAAGAAACAGGATGAATATTCGGTCGTTTCATACGAAAAGCCCACCTTATTATTTCTAAAATTCAAACTTGGACAAGTCATCACAAGCTGCAAGGAACGTGACCGCCGCGTTCTGGAAAGGGTGTTGTTACAGATCTCATTCGTCGGCGGTTTGAGGAATTATCAGGTGGTGACACAGATTAATTCATTAACAAATAACTAGTTAATAACTGATTCATATGGAGAACAAAGGTGAAACCATCACATCCACATCGTACTGCTGGGGTAGTTGGCATAATCAAATAAAAACTTATCAAAAAACAACCTGCATTTGTTAATCAAAGGGAGCTATACTCTCACGCAACAGCGCTAGACATTATGTTTCACGAAAGACAGTGAAGAATCTAAACTAGGTGGGTTATGGGGTTATGGGGAAGGCCAACCACCCCATCTTGTTCGCTGCAATTATCTCAAACAGATTTTTATCTGTTCCGAAACATGGGCAACTTTCTTAAGGGTAAAATTTTTGTATATAATTCTCAAGTCAATAAAGCATTTTCAGTCAAAACACTAAATTGTTCTGGGATTGAAAACTTGATTAAAAAAATAGGAAAAATGTATAGAAAATGAAGTTAAATATTTTGAATAAAAATGTTTTGATTTATTAAGCTGTTCCACTTACTAGCATTTTCTTTTAAAATGGATCTTTCATATGAAACGACCGAATTTGATTAATTTTATTATATTAGTTTTGAACTCAGCATTATGATTTCAATTTCATACCACCACCATATGTGACCACTTAATCCATGGAAATATTTCCAGGTTGATGCTTTTGAATATTGAATAAGCAGAACCCAGGACTAGTGAGTGCAAATGTTCCAGAAGATGAAGGCATGAAAACGCCCTTCTACACCGAGCGATTCACGGATAATTGATAATATGGTATATTTTATAACTTATGCTCGGTGAAAGTGACAGATTTTTTTTGCTAAGAAAGGTCAGTCTTTGTTAAAACATGGCTTGTCCTTGCAATGGTTCATTTGGCAAGGCTAGTACCATTAACCGGATTTGCGATTTGAAGGTCATTGTTTAATTATTATAAAATAATTATTTATACATCTTGAGGAAACTCCGCCTTTCTCTTTCGCATTGTATCATTATTGATAAAATAATGAAAGTTTAAACAAAAATTAAGAATTTTATATTGATACATGATTTATTGTTATACATTTAATTTATTTATTGAATTATTAAGATTATTCAAAAACCAAAGCCATAAGTCTCTATAACACCACTAGCTAAATTAACACCATCAGGATAGATAAAAGACAGGATAATACCAGTAGTTTCAAACATGAGTCCTTATCTAAAGACAGATTTGACAATATCATCATTCTAATGTAGTCTAAAAAAAAATCAATCAGTTTTAAATTTACCTGAATGGTTTCTCACCATTATTGTCAGTAATATGAGTTACTGTTGTTTATTTAAAACTTTAAATAATACTTTTATTTTATAATCTAAATTATTTCTACTCTTGTATCTTGTTTACTACAATAGTTAAACTCTTATACACTATTTTATTCTCTGCATTTTTTTTCTATCCCAATTATTTCAAGTAAATATGTTTGAATCTTGTCAATCCAGCTCGGAAGAAGACCAGCTGCGTGGGCAATACGTCCAAACGGCGGATCTAATAAATAGTTTATCTCTATTTAAGTAATTATTTCTTAGACTTCCACCTGGACCATTCTCATCCACGATTTCATAAAGCATTTAGGTTTGTTCCGTTCTAATGCTAATACTTATTAGGCTCTGCCCGACTTGCTGTTTCCATCAGATGCTGTTTGTCATACGATCGAGTACTTTTTAGGACCATTATCATGACATGATAACATGGCTTACGAAGAAGTGATTGAAACTGTATCTTACATTGAATATAACAGAAAATCTTGAAGTATTACAAAATTATTTCACACAGTCTTTGGTTTTGTGTACACTGTAAAATTCAACTCAACATTCCATTTAAAGTATTATAAAGCTTTATATATGTTAAAAGCAATTTTTTTCTCATTGTCGTCCGAGAATAGCAATTATCACATATAGGTGACAATTTGAAGGAAAAAGTGAATTCTAACTCACGATAATAAATGTTCTTTTTTCGCAACCAAAATACAATAGCGAAGCACAGTCAGGTGCAAAATCTTTATCAAAGCCAAGTCAATGTCGGCTGGCTGCCAACATCAGTCCAACAAAACCTGCTTCTCGTTCTATCTTAGAGTTTTTTAGCTTTACGGAATGCTGTATAAATAAAAATTTAAATATTACCCAATCAAAACGAACTCAATCGGTAAGTACCTTTGTTCTTTGGTACTTGTTGGTACGGTATCAATGTAAAGTACCTTTTAAGAATAAATAAGCCACCCGTCCTTTTTTTGTAGGGAGGATAATATTAATATATACATTAGTTTAGTATTAAATATTGCTGTCTAACCAATACTATTGATGTTAAAATAATAATACATTTTTAAATTAGCTATACACCTAGCATGTTAACATTATTATGTTGGCGCTACAGCCCGCAAATGAATTGGGGCCACCTCCAACACCAATCGCCATGCTCTTCTATCGCAGCTGTTCACTCCCGTCCTCTTGGCATCATCAGCTACGCAGTACATCCATCTCAGTCTTGGCCTGGAATTAGGTACACCTAGCTAGTACATAATTAAAAATGTCTTTCATGTAACTTGAATAAATTCGGGTATAAGAACTACAAACTAACCCGAACGTATATTAGAAACTTACAGCCGTCTTGACGACATAATTGAATATTTTGAATCACCGGACATTTTTCAATTATCAGACTTTAACTCAGTGAAAAAGGATGATCACCCTTTTCACATTATTTTATCTTCTAAAATGAGTGATATCTTGACCAAAAGGTCAACAGTATTTCTAATAATGGATTGAAATGGTCAGGGGTGCAGTCAAAGATAACACAAAACAAGAACAACTTATTTTATTGAGCCAACGCTTCAGCCTAAGATTTTGGCCCTCTTCAGAGCTGCATAGAGGGCCATAAAAACTTATTTTGTGTAAGATAATCTATGACTGTTACCCGTGACCATTTCAATCCATTATTAGAATTATCCAGTCAACTATTTTCCGCCTCCAATTCCTCACGTAGGAAATTGAGGATCTATATCGTGACCAAATATACGTCTCCCAAACTCTCTTTCCTCTTTAGAAGCTGTGAAACAAAATAGCTACAGATATATATTTTGTGAGTAGCCGAGATTGGACGGTGGAAAAATATATTCTGAAGGCAATAAATGATTTCTAAAGGCGATTCTTTTCGGAGTCTTCGCCCACTGTATGCTTCATCCCCGTATTGTATCCTACCGGATTATCTTATTGTATTATAATCAAGAGTCACCGCCCCGAGATATGACCTTCACCTCTTCATGCGATGTTGCACTACATGATGATATAAACGAAATAGAAAAGGAAACCATTTTTAATATAATGATGATTTTTTCCATGTGTTTTTTGTTTTCTCTAGAAATACTCTACAATGTTTATCTTTCGATATGGCAAATAAAATGTTATATTCAGTAGAGCGTGAGAAAGGAATATGAATAAAGTGGATCCTACCAACAAAGAATATACAAAAGAACGGAAAAAATACGGTTGGCACTAGCTGGCACTTTTTTTTATACACCCTCAGGGAATTAATAAATTGCAGCATTCGACAATGGCACAGTGTCACATGAATCATTTTCTAGGTAGCCAGCGTTTTTTAATGTTTTTTTTTTTTTATCACCTTTCATACCAGGATAGAAAATTCAAAAGAAATGTCAGAATTATCATACAGTCTGAAATAAAAGATTTTTTTTTTCAGAATGTTTCAGAACATCGAAGAAAATGATTAGCTTAGATAGAAACTATTCTAAAGATTAAAACAGAGGCATCTTGAAAGCACCTAAATATATTAAAACAGCTTACACTATTGAAATATTAAAAATCCATTTGGGATTTTACTTAACATGGAATGTTTAACGCATTTGAATGAACTTATGAAGTAAGTATTTTACGAACATTACTGATGTAATGTGTTTTTTAAAAATATTTGTTACTTTAATTAGGGTTGTTGGCAACATTAATACTAACTTTTAAGTCTCATGTTGTGGTGAGATGATATCTCTGGTTGGTTTCTTTTTGGAGTGTGTGTTTAGGGTTTGCTTCATTTTATAGTTTTTATAACCTTTATTTCATTCCTGAAGAACCCTGAATCAGTGAAATATTGGTAAGTTCTCTTGTTTTTTTTTAATTTTTGGGTCTTGTTATTTCTTGTTTGGGATTTATCCATTTATCACCTAACATCTCAGATTCTATTTCTTCAATTATGATGTATAAATGAGATGAAAATTATTTATTTAATCAACTTTAAATAAAAATATTTCGGCACCGCCAAATACAGTCTGCTAAAACTTAAAAATGAATATATTCTGTTTTTCAATAGATCCATGATAAACAAAGATCGAAAGATAAGCATTTGATTTGTGCCCCTAGTTCTATACCTATAATAATTATTTAATGGGGAAATAATAACATTCACTATAATGAGTTATTAATTAATTAGTGAGTAGTAATATAAAAATGTAGTAAAATTTAGAACATCAAAGGCAAAATTGATAGAAACCATTTAATCAATAATTTTAAAATGTTATAACACAAAACACTAGAACGGTTATTTTTCATACTCGTCTGCAGCAATGCCATACAATGTCGATGGTAACCAGAGGCAATTCTTGTATTATACCACAGAACGTTATATCTTTAGTGAAGCACAACAGTTATTGTGATTAAACCGTTCACCAAAGGAAGCGAAACGTTACCGAAGCCGCACAGATCTCAAAAAGGATACTATTTTTATCCTCCAAGTTTTAAATAGAATATTCTAAAAGGCCGTATCATGGTTCAATTACCTGTCTTTTCATTTTTCAATGTTTCTTGGTTAATAGTTTCTTTAATTTTAACAAGCTTGTATGTATGTGTTCCCTCTGAAAATAAAAGGAAAAAAAAAGCTAGCTAGGGGTTTGTGGCAAATTAAACGCTGAACAGAAAAGTTCCATATACAGAGCTAGCAAATGAAGCTTCAACCAATTTCAAAGAGAAAAAAAAGCTCGATATAAATGTGTTCTTCGACAATTCTATTAATTATTAAATAAACGACTGGTAATTTTATTTTACTGAAACTAATAAATAAACTTAACACTGAAACATGACTTGCGGAGAATCAGGTATGATTCATACTTTATTAATGAAACATCGGAAGCAATGTCTTATTATAATAATTATGAGTAAAAAACTGAAATTAATAATAATTTTTAACCCATAAATATATTAAAGCCTGAAGTATTTTAAATTGTGGTTATGGAATAGTCAGCCCATCTTGCGGGAACAGTTCTAAACGTACTGATTAACTCAACTGTCAATCACTTAATTAAGATTTTACTGAAAATTTCCTTCTAGACTTAAAAATGGGTGTCAACTATTACAGTTTTCTTTATCCAGAGCTATCGTAGATTGTTGATACTAATCTGAACGTCGATCAAAAGCTGATATTTCACTTTGTGGCTATTTCATTAAATATTTCTCGCACGCTATACTCTCAAGTGGATACGACCTTGACATGGGCGTTAATAATTAAATGGTACTTATTAACAAAGCGGGCCACGATCAGGATACATTACTATTTCAAAAGATTACTTCGTAAGAGACACCGATGCAAACAGCAACTTAATCGATGTTTTGAAGGTATAAAATCGATTTGTAGGGAGCGGAGTGGCTCAGTGCTAGAGCGCTTAGTTGCTATGCTGAAGGTCCTGGGTTCAAATCACGCTGCTGGCAAGACTTTTATTTAATCTATTATTAGCAGCCGGAGATGGATCCTATGGGATCTATGGCCCATCGTGGGCTTACCCATCCTCTGAATAGTGGGTACCCAAAATAATGGGAAAATCTGGCGGTCGAGCATGATCTAGGACAAATAACTTCCCTGCACAGCCGTTGTCCAAGAAACAGTACTGACTCTACCATGTAGTTAACGCCAGACCTTTCACGGGTTGTAGTGGTACAGGTTAAAATATTGTTAATGGATTAACTAACAATACACTGGTCATAATAAGATGTTATTAGGATGGGCTGCTGTAATGCGAATTTTGGTTTCTATTGTTTATGTTGTGTATTAAATCGTGAAATGTTGACTCGTAATTGGTTTACTTATTTTTCAATATTCGACCATTCTTTTTCAAATTTTTATTATTCTTAATCATTATCTATTTATAATAAAGATTAACCATTCCCTAACTATCGGTTCTAATATTGCTTGTTTACGAATATGACTCGGATCCAGCAGTGGGATCTGAACCTAGGTCAAGGTAGAACCTTCCATGGTAACTCACTGTTCTATCACTGAGCCACTCCGCTTCCGTATTATATACCCCATAACATAATTTAAATCGATCAGAATTGTTTTCTTCAATTCATTTTTATCAATAATAAGCACTATTAATAAAAATGTATCACTGATTCATCATGAAAAGAACCAACATTCCGTTGTTCTTTTTTGGAGAGGTGGTGGGCCAAATTTATATGATTTTTGTTTTCAAATAACAATGTTTTCATTACAGCTATTGAATATTTTTTTGGCATTCTGAAGATATAGAAACATTAAAATTATGTTTTTCATTATAACTAAAATGTTTATTCAGGTTAACCCTGTATCGAGACTGGAAACACTTATTTAAAGTAGCAAATCTTTAGCAGGATGTAAAACAAGAAGCGGAAGATTTTAATGGTCGGAGGAAATGCGGAATACTAAAGGATTTAGATGGAATTTATTTAATTGAGGAGAGGACTTAAATGATTTGCTGATGTCGACTTTAATAACGAAGCCTGGGTCATGGAAGGGCCTTAGTAGATACACAAAGAGATGTTTTAATTAATTTTCCCACTGCCAAAACGTCCTAAATGAAGATATCCCTCCCTTGGGTATGATAACATAGTCATTATTTGCCAATAAATAAGGATATGGAATTTCCTACGCGACTATATATCTCATAACATATCTTAAATCAGATCTGAATTAATTCTCTTTTTTTCAATTTGTATCCTGAATAACCACTATTAAATCTACCACTGTCTCATCATCAATATTCCGCTATTTATTTTTTGTTAGATAACACAGGCCAACAAACAATTTTTTTTTTAACTTTTTTAACTTTAATAGTTGATCTTTATAGATTTGTATGTGCAAAATCTAAATCTGGCCTTAGTTTTTTTGTATCACCCATAGTTTTCCAGCAAACATACTTTGTATTATATAGTATAAACCCCTATCTAAACTCCTCTACGGTATACGGGGGAATTATTGAAACGGTATGATTTAGGTTTAAGGGTACTGGACTTTAATTAATTATTTTTCTTGGGATGTAGGAACATATTGTTGTGTATCCAAAAATATTGTTCTTCGTCCATTTATTAGACGTTTCAACCTACATGGTCACTTTCAATATATACTCATCTCATTATTCAACAGGTATAAACTTTTTCTGCAAAATACATAAATAGGAAAAATTTCAATATTATAAACGATCACATAAAAACAACAATTATAGTACCTTAAGCAGTTACAAAATTATACAAGGTACTACAAAATTATATCCTAAAAATTAACAAATTATATATCATCATTGTCCTTACAATAGTAAAAAAAGTAGATACCTTTATGGAAAATAATAGTTCCATTGTCAATAATTAATATGGGGTATCTCATCCCATAGTCAGAAACACTATGTTACATCATAAGCATGGTTTGTATTTACTTAAAACAGTGATATAATGTGCTGATACAGGTTTCACTTGTAAACTGGAATTGGTCTATACTTTCTTTCTCTTTTTTCTATGAAGATCTTGTGTAGCTTTTTCTACGATGAGTCGCTTGTTGAACTTCTCGGTGATGTGACCAACAGTAGTCCCCAATCATGTTGGTGTTTCAGCGGTCCTGGTAGCGTTTTTCCATCACTTTAACGTCCTGGTGAAAACGCTCATCTTGCTTCTCACTAACAACTCCCAAATTGTCCGGGAAGTAATCAAAGTGGCTGTTCAAAAAGTGAACTTTTAGGCTCATCAAACATCCTAATTTTCTAAACTTCTGTAACATGTTAGCTACAATAGAAACATACTCTGATGAGCAGAATAGCCTATTCGATTTAACACTGTTTCTAAGTTTTCATAGTTTTCCTTTCATATGTACAGAATGACAGACAGGAATAGATGCGTCCATGTTACCATTGTGTAATAACAGCCTTTAAACTAGTTTTCGATGAATCAATAAACAACCTCCAGTCTTCCTTTTCGTATTCAATACCAAACTCATTCATCACACCGGGAATGTCTGAGCAGTACACTGAATCACCTTCTTGTTAAAAAAACTTCGGAAATTGTTGCTCTCTCTTCCTGTACACATAAATGCTGGTCCCAACCGCCAACAAGTTCTTTTCTTTTAGTCTAGAGCCAAGCCATTCAGCGTTTTCTTTAGTTAAGCCAAGATCCCTATCTAAGTCGTTAAGCTCGATTTGAGTAAACAGTTTAGGCTCTACATTTTCTGTAAAACATTGGAATTCTTCATCATCCTGTTCATCTAACTCCGATTGTACATCAGAAAATACTTCCGTTGGAATAGAATTTAAATCATCTAGTGGTTCAGGGACCGGTAAATCTACACCGAGCCCTATTGGTCGGATGGCGGACGGAAGGTTAGGGTAGCTTATTACCTTCTTGTTTTTTGTTATGACCAGTAATATCGACACTGCAAAAGTAGCAATCATCGGAAAGATTTCTTGGCTCCCTCCATATAATAGGAACAGCAAATTTAAAGGGTTTTGTTCTCCTTTTTCGACTATTTACTTAGATCTTCGACATATACATAACATAGCTTATGCGGGGCCCAAGATTTATCCTGATCACCAAGTTTAGTTCCAAAGATGATAGATAAACCTTTTTGACAAAGTCTGTAATGTTCTTTGGTGTTTTTAATCACAAACTCACCCCAGATATAACAAAAACTGTCAGCAGAGTTTTTACAACCGCGATTAGACATTGTACTGAGCCAAGGAGCTTATGATACCATGGAGTTGACAAACTGGTTTTAAATTGGGACCGAGTGGTGGGGGTAGAACTTCGAGGGCGGCCATATGCAATAGTCCAACCGTCGAGCCCAGACTTATTCCAGAGCTTGCTAGAGCCACTTGTTGCGTTGTTTTATTTTATTGTTTTGAATTTTGATTATATTTTCTTTTTGTGAATTAAACGTAAAACATTACGAAAATGGGTATTTGCTGTGTGTACGGATGTTCCAACCGAACAGACAAATAGAAGAAAAGCGGAGTTTCATTTCACAAATAAGTTGGCAATTATTATATTCCCGGCATCGTTTTGTTATATAAATATAATTTGAAAGTCTTGATTAAGATTATAATGTTTCAATACTGTTTTTTGACAGTAAAAACTATTATTATTATTATACTATCATCATAATTCGTAATATTATTAAGTATCATGTTTTAATTTCAGGTTTCCTAAAAATGAAGAATTGAAGGATTTGAGTTTTTGCTAGTTTCTGTAAATAGAAATTTGAGGGTACCATTAGGGTATTTCTTAGTAGACGGTTTAAATGGGGAACAAAGAAGTTTGCTTTTTAAACATTGTTTAAATTTATTAAGTGAGAAAAACGCAAGGGTTAACATTTGATGGTGCAGTTGTTGATATCAGCATGGTCAATCACCTTGGCTGTCATATTTCTAAAACTGAGTTGCAAACGTCATTGTCTGGTAGTGAAAAAATATGGTAATATCCATATAATTTTGGACCCTTGCCATATGATAAAGTCGGTAATGAATACTTTTGGGGAGCACAAAATTAGATTTGATTTAGAAGGTAGAATTATTAGTTGGGAATTAATACAAAAATTAAACAACCTTCAGTCTGAAGAAGGCTTGCATTTAGGCAATAAATTGAGGAAGTCGCATATTCAATATTACATGCGAAAAATTAATGTCAAACTACCTGTCTAAACGTTGAGCTCATCGGTAGCTGACGCATTACATTTCCGAATCCCTTGTGCTGAAGAGGCGTAGCCGTTCAAGTTTGTCTCATTCCCACCCTGGCCCCATTTTTTCTTTGCGATTTAAAGAGAATGCCAATTCCATAGTATTATAAGCTCAATGTACTGAGCACATATAGAGGAAACGTGAAAGTGAGGTTAGGTTTTTGGCCAGAAAATGTGTTTCAGCAGTGCTACCAACTTCATCCACACCAATAGACCTAGTTTTTCAGTTTTTTATTTTAAATATTAAAGCTGTTCAATTCTTTAAAAATCGCTTAATTTAATAAATTTAACTATAAAATGTGAAGAAATTGTGGGTGATACAGCATTTTTAATACCATATTTGGATTCAGCACCCTAAAAACTATAGGAATAAGGTATTTAAATAATTATTGGGCTTCAAACTATTGGTCATGACTTATATGAATAATAAATTACAGTTCAAGTAAGGTGAGCTTTAACAGTTTAGAGAGTTAAGTCCATCTGGTACATATTATCAACTAAATAAAAAACGAATGATGTAGAACTTATTGGGATGCCATGTTTGCTTGCGAACCATTCCTAACTTCATCTTGAATCCCATACCTATCAGCCGCATTTTTATACCTTCACCTCTGTTTGTGGCTTAGAAAAGATTAATGTAATGTAATTAAACATTAAACACTCAGGATACACACAGCCTAGTTTCGAAATTCATTAAATAATCAAAATGAGTCAGAAATTCCAAATTCACCTATAAGAAATTAAATAGTATCGCCCCTATAACGGATGCCTACTTATACATCAAGTTGCTCCAAAATTCCTATACTGTTCCGGAAGAAATCCGAATCAAATGCCCAGATGACTCTGAAAAACAAGTTCAAACGGCATGTGACTATTTATTTGTTGCCTACGTCTCCAGCCACATTACACATGATCATCATGGCTAAATACAATAGCATCTGTCTGTGTTACAGAAATGTACAGCTTTGGAGTTATACATGAAATCAATAAAAATTAAACTTGTTTCATCTGAAATCTTCTCAGCAAGCAGCTATAAGAAACCCAGCAACATAGGTCGAGTGGAGGCAGCAAGAAAATGGTTAGTTATTTACTATTGATCTTGTATTTGATATTTCGTACAGTCAACCTATAATCACTCCAATTTTCGCGATCCAAAATTGTGTCTGAACTGGGCTAATATGCCAGGATACATTGCAAATTTGACGGGATACATTCGAATAAATTTTAAAAGTGGATAAAAGATATGATCATCTACAAATTTCTCCTTATGACTTTTTCTCGTTGAAAACTCGTGTCCAAGCCTCGGGGTCATGTATACTTCTCCTTAATTATTGACAGAGTGAGAAAAATATTGCCGTTTATAGCCTCGATTTTGACGACAGAACTTGACGAACTTGTATATATTTATATGATATTAACGCACAAACGTACGCCATGAATTTCATACCTCTCCCCTCTATGTAATCTTCACTGCATATTATATGTTGCAGATGTTGTTTATGAAATCAAAATGGATTTGAAAAAATAAGTAATTCTTATTCCAAATGAGCAAAAGGTTTTATAAATGTATAAATAAAGATAATTATAAAAATAGGGGTAAGGTAAGATGGGATTTACGTTTATAACCTATTAAGAGTATGGTAGACATATGTCATTATGTATTGTGGTGTTTTTAACTTATTTTTGGTTGATATAGAATGGCGGATGCAGACCTTGCGTGTTGATGATATTGTTACCTGAGCGTGATGATATTGGAGGAACTGGGCAAGGGTTAATACGGGTAAAAATGGACAAGCAACAGTAGGTAGAACGAATCTGTTGGGCCTAAACATTTAAAATGAGTTCTTTTTTTTATTTTTTATTCTACAATTGAATTTTTTTTTAATCATTCATTTTATTTGGTATCGGTTCCAGTAGTTGTAGCTTAGAGTTGAGTTTTTTACTGTCCATTCGTTTCCCTTTTAATATTTTCCAAAAATACAAGTTACCATGACCTTTGGTATGGAAAAATAATGTAAATATGAGCTAGGAGTGGATTTCGGTAATCATTTCATCAAGAAATAATATTTTCAACTAAAATTTAGAAGTATAGATGATATTCGAGTATGTTCGTTGAAACGTTTAAGTATACCAACACACTTCCCATAATTCTCTTTTCTATACCGAAGCACTTGATAACTTCTATTTTTGAAAAATATTAAAAGGGAAACGAATGAAAATTTAAAAGTTCTTGTGATTCAACTCGAAGCCACAACCAGCGGAATTATTGCCTTTTTAACTAATTAAAACGACTATTATTTCTAAATATTTTTATTTTGAAGAGAAATATTGACGACCCAAGGGACCACCATAAAAAAAAATATACTATTATTTCTGAGTGTTTCATTTGGTTGCTGCAGTTTGATTATTCATTTAAAATAAATTAATGCTACTATGGTCTATCGGACGATGCAACTATGGGAGCTCTAAGCTTTTCCTATACAGAAATAATTAGGATAGCGATATTTAACGAATACCTGACAAAGGCTAGGCTCGCTACCCCCCAAGGACGGCATAACTTTTTATTCACTATAATAAAACCTTAAGGCTACAATCTGGCTGCAAACCCGTGAGTTTCAGCATAGAAGTTTGTTATGTTAACCGCAACGCCACAAGTAACTCTGAGATTACTACTTTAAGTGCCTGTAAAACATTAAAGATTGTGGTTTGAGGACATGGTCTGCTTAAAACGCACTAAAAAATAATGATGTCGGAAGAAAGAGTACTAATTAAAGAAATCACCGTATTCTGGACTGCCTTCCTCACAATCATCAGAAATCACCTTCATTTTAGAGATCATAGAAAGATGTTTACTGCTTCAATCAACTGTTGCAGGTGGAGGGTTTTATTACCAGTGATAATTTATCTATCCAGTTACAGGAGGCAGGGTTTAGTTCAGAATCTATGAAGGAGATCATTAAAATTTATTGCACCGTTTCAATCGGACAAACGCTAGGACCTCACGCGATATCCAGTTAATGCCTTACCCGTTAGCTTTCGTCCCAACAGGGAGCGGTCCTGAAATTCACTAAACTAAACCGGCCTTACGGCTTATGCAGACTTTTAAATATTTTGATTATTAATCCGCAGGTTGTCGCTTCGAGTTGAGTCACAATGACTTTTCATTCCTTTCCCTTTTAACATTTTCCAAAAATACAAGTTATCATGATCATTAGTACGGAAAAGATATTATAATTATGGGAAATCGTATACTTCACTAATAATCTCATCTAGAAATGAATGTTTCAACAAACATATATATCTATATTTTTTTAAATTTTTATTTCATTGTGATTATTTAAATATTTTTATTTTGAAGAGAAAATATTTGTCCTAGCCGTGATTCTAACCTGGGTCTTCCGCATCTCTAGCGTGGTACTCTACCAACTAAGCTACCAGGCTCGTAACCAGAGAAATCAATTCTCATCTTCGATCCTGTATATCCTGTATACTCGCAATTTTTGCGATGTATATGGGGAAGAATGTTCATTGAACATTACTTTAATTAGGATCTGGTTGACGTACGTCAATTTTATATGTATACTTTTTTTTATTATGATTATTTAAATATATTTATTTTGAAGAGAAAAGATTTGTCCTGTCCGGAATTCGAACCAGGGTCTTCCCCATCTCAAGTGCGGTACTCTACCAACTAAGCTACCAGGCTCGTAAATCTGGTGGAGTACCGCGCTAGAGATGCGGAAGACCCGGGTTCGAATCCCGGCCAGGACAAATCTTTTCTCTTCAAAATAAAAATATATCATCTATATTTCGAAATGTTAGTTAAAACATTTATTTCTTGATGAAATTGTTACCAAAATCTACTCATTACCCATAATTAAATTCTCATTTTCATACTGAAACCACCATAACTCGTAGTGTCAATATCAAAAGCAGATAAATCTTACTCTAAAAATTTACTTCTTTACATTTATTCTTCCGAAATTTCAGGATAAGGACCGGACTAAAACCGTAAGAAATAAGACTACTTAGTGTCTTGTTAGACAAAATTACTCGATTAGCGAAAAATGTTAAAAAGTCAATTATTTGAACATTTGTCCGCTTTTGATCCGTAATATCTTATATATCCATTGCCGCAATAGTGCATAACTTCGTTAAGATTTATTTATTACAGCTTTTTTTAACAGGACTTTTTCATTTTTTAGAACCTATTTTTTGTAACTGGATTCTGATTATTTACGATACTATATTTTAAAATTACATTAAAATTAGTAACAATTGTAGGTATGTTTATAATTTGGTTACTGAACATTTTTATTAATTTTTACAAACTTCTACATTGCTTACAAACTCATTTTATAAATACTAGGTACTTTGATTTATTTTTATGTGTCCTGCATATATACAAAAAAGAGAGAATAAAGATCTAATAGAGGGTTTATGAAATGGTTAGTTATAATACATAAATGAATTTATAATAAACTGCATTAAAGATTGATCGACCATTTAATTAAGGCAAAGAGGTTATTATATCCAAAAAAAGAAAACAAAATAAAAGACTTACCTTTACCTTCAACAAGGAAAATCACTTTTGGAAGATTATTCTTATTTACTCTTTTAGATTTCCACGGCCACTATTTATACAAAATACTTCAGTGGTATCTTCTGGTTTAGACCGTGTCACTAACTTTTTCGCCAACGTTTCGCCAGACATGTTGCTGACTTCCCCAGGGCAAAAAAGAGAATGAAGACGTTCGGCTCGCCCTCGGTCTTATATACTTATAAAATTTTCCGGGTGTTTGACTATTTCTATCGCTTCTATAGTTTTCTTTCTGTAGCTTTATTACATTTCTTAACCACTTTGATTTTTAAATTCTATAATATGGTTAATGGTAACGTAATGTTCTGCTAAGGCTGATGCTTTACTGTCCATTTTCTTGACGCTTTTTATGTGCTCTGTGAGTCTTGTGGATATTAGCCTACCCGTTTCCCCAATATATTGCTTGCCCCAGGAGCATGGAATGCTGTATATACCAGGTGTCTTGAGTCCTAACTTATCTTTCGCATTCGGCAGAACCTGACAAATTTTCCTGTCCGTGGTGAATATTGTTTTTATTTAAATTTTTTTAGTATTTTTTGTTTATTCTTATTAGTACCAGAATGTTGAATGACTCACCAAGAATAAGAAAAATACCCTTTTAACTTAATGGCGAAAAACTGCATTTCTCTTAAGTGATAGCCGCCATTCTTATGAAGAAAGTTACAATAGAAATTCTACCCTCCTTGTTCCATTATTTTCATATAGGGTCAATCCATATGATAACATGAGGGTTACTAAACCATTTTTTAGTAAACCACATTATTATCGAGATGTTCAAAACCGTTTTTAAAAATATCACCTTGCACCATTCCTGCATGGCGACCATTTTATCTGCAGCGGTTTTTCAATTTGGAGACCTCAGTTTTAATTTGAGTAATGCTGCACTAGGTAAAGTTACAACATTCAACCAAAATGTTTGTTTTTAGAAAAATCTCCCGTACAATATTCTTCATTTCCCCAAATACTCTCAATTATAAAATGAGCAGCCAAAATGGTCTCCTAATTTTAACATTGAAAACTTAAAAAATCCACTTTTCGGACCCAAAAATAAGAATCATGGAGTGATTTATCTGGAATTATTTTTTCCCTTGGGTATTTGGTTTAATAAACAATGTTGTTGAGAAGACTTTCCTCTAAACAATCATGTCAATTAAAATGCTATTACTTAACCCAGTGCAGAGATATTCCAATTAACCAAATACCTTAGGTGAAACAGTTCATCCAGATAAATCACTCCTTTGTTGTTATTTTTGGGTCTATTAAGTGGATTTTTCAATACTAAACTTTGGAGGTCATTGTGGTCGTAACATTTTTACCATTTTTAGTATTTTAAGCAATTTTGTAGAAGAAAATTGTCTAAAAACAATCATCAAATAAATTAATGAATATATAAATAAATAAATGAAATAATAAATAAATAAATGAAATGAATATATAAATAAATAAATGAATATATAATATATTAATGAAATAAATAAATGAATTAATTAAAATATTGTAACTTAGCCCAACGGTACTGTCTACAATTTAAAAAGCCATCATACACTTACGAAAAAAAATGACCGCCATTCAGGAACGGTGCAAGGTGAAATATTTTTTACTAGTGGTTTTGAACTTTCGGGAACGATTTTGAAGGAGAAAGAATATGGTCCGAGTGAAGGTCAAAGAAATAATTTCTTAAATAGGATTAAACTTTTTATTTGATATATTATAAACGGCGGTTTTCAAATACATAGTTCAACTTCATTTTAGAAATTATTTCTCTGACCTCCACCTGGACCATTTTCTACCTCATATGTATTAAGTCAACTAATGTTATTCAATTGATATTTTTTTATTAATTGTTTTAATTTTTAAATATTTTTTTACCCAGGTCGTCCCCCTCTCCGTGGCAGCGCTCTTACCATTTGAGCTACCAGGGATCGCCTCACAGTCAGAACAAAACCGTTCTCTTCACCGATCCCATATCCTCGTGTTCTCGCAAAATTGCGATGTATACACAAGGAAGAATTTTCATTGAGCATTACTTTAATTAGGATCTTGTTGACTTACTTCATTATATTATTTATAATTTTTTATCAATTTGTGATAATTTTTAAATATTTTTATTTTGAAGAGAAAAGATATCGCCCTGGTCGGGATTCGAACGACCCGGGTTCGATAAAGTCAACAAGATCCTAAAGTAATGCTCAATGAACATTCTTCCTTGTGTATAATCGCATAATTTCGAGAACACGAGGATATGGGATTGGTGAAGAGAACGGATTAAAAAATAATACAGGTCTTTAATGAAAAATTTGTAGTATATTTAACTAGTTGGTTTTTACAGTATTTTTGTGCTGATTACGAAAAAAAAAGTGAAAAAATTCCATCACCTCTAATAAGAAATTTTCAGGGGTCTGCTCCCTCCCCAATACTACTGTCTGCTAGACGTGAAGAATGTAGTGAGCCGTAACCTTAATCCAGGTACCAATGACCCTAAACTTTTCTCTCAATCAGACTTGAACGATTTAGTACGAGATCTGGGCCTCCCAAAGGATTCACCGGAAGTTTTAGGGTCTAAACTTAAAGAAAGACATATGTTCTGGTGTTTCATTTTCATGGTACCGATTAAGAAAAAAGGAATTTGTCCCTTTTTTACACAAGAGGGTGACCTAGTTTTCTGTAACAATGAACTTAGAATCATGGAAATGTTCAAAATCACGTATGAACCAAAGGAATGGAGACTTTTCATCGATTCATCAAAAAGGAGTTTGAAAGCTGTACTTCTTCACAATGGCAAGCGATATGCTTCTTTGCCTGTTGGAAACTCAGTCCGTTTGAAAGAATGTTACAGAAATATTCGTTAATAAGCTTGGCTACTCTGACCATAAATGGACCATTTGTGGGGATTTGAAAGTCATTTCCATGTTACTAGGCCAACAAAGTGATTACACAAAGTTTCCATGTTTCCTCTGTGAATGGGATAGCCCTGACAGGAAACAACACTGTGTCAAGCAGACGCGGCCAATCTTGAAGGCTCTTATTCCTGGAGTTAAAAATGGTGACAGACAAAGTTTAGTGGATCCTAAAAAGATCTTACTTCCACCACTTCATATAAATTTGGGGCTAATGAAACAGTTTGTGAAAGCATTGTGCTAGCCAAAGAAGGAGAGTGTTTCAAGTATCTTTGTGAACAGTTTCCTGGTTTATCCGATGATAAGCTGAAAGAGGGAGTCTTTGTTGGGCCTGACATCAGTAAACTTTTAAAAGATGAAAGCTTTGTCACTAAAATGGAAATGGAAGAAAAAAATGCCTGGAATTCATTTAAACTTGTTGTAACAGGCTTTCTTGGTAACAAAAAAGGCCCAAACTACAAAACTTATTGTTGCTGAATTGTTACAAAATGTTGGGCTGCAATATAAGTGTCAAAGTACAATTCCTTCACTCACATCTGGACTACTTTCCAGAAAATCTTGGTGAATTTTAATTATAATCAAAATGTTTAAAAATCTTCATGGAATAAACTTAATTTTGAATGGATCACTTCGTTTAGCTTGATCTTGTGGTATTATGCCAGAGAAAAGCAATTAGTTAGGTTGTCAGAGCTTTCTATATTTCTTTACCAAACTATTTTTAATAAATTCCGTACGGATTCGAACATTTCCTTCTTACCTTCGAAAATTAGGTAAAAATCAAATGGTTTAGAGTGTTTTATGTCAGAAGGAAAAAGCAAAAACCTGAGACAGACTCAGATAATCGCTTGTCCCTTATTATTATTACTAAGGAAGAGCAACTAGCACTAGCTGGGGAGACAGAGCCGGACACAATTACTGCACAAGAGGCCCACGGGTCGATAGCGAGTCCTCACCTACACTCCCCTGTCTTAAGGACTTCCTACAATACCATCATAACCATTCATTTCTTAGTAATAACCACAAAAACCTTTCGAATATTTGTACATAAATATTATATTTATTTATTTACTTTTTTACCTGTCTTACCTTCGCTCGTTGTTGTAGATTAAATTCGGTAAAGAGAAAGGAAAAGTTTTTTTTTTGTTTTGAAAGAAAAATTGTATTTAACACTCTAATAGAGGAATTACTAATTCTATTTAAAAAAACACGTCTATCTTTATAATTATTTTTTAACGCTCTACAAAAACAATATTTTCACCAATAAAACATCCTTTAATGCTATTAGGTCGTCCGTTTTTATAGTTTTTAATATTCAAAGTGTAATTATTGGCATTTTATAGGTATAGTTTGATTATGTTTGTAGATAGTAATGAGCTGTTATTAGTTCTCTTTTTATTTTTTAATAATGTTAACAATATTTATTATTGTTTAGTATGCCATCAAATATGACCAGGGTAACACACTATTGTTGTATATTTTTTTAAATGAGTTTAAACTTGGACAATCGGCTAGTTGGAAGAAATATTACCACCGGTAATAGCACATGTCAACGAAAGACACATGCATGCCTAATTTGCACCCAAAAAAGTTATTGGTTTCTGTGTAGTGGTCAATGGCGGGAATAATTCATTCTTCTTTCTACCAAGAGATGAAACCATCTCATCCACATCGTACATCAGGGATATTGACATAATGCAGCAAAAAACAACCCGCTTTTGGTATTCGGAAGTGTATACTCTTACATGTCTAACTAGACCCCATGTTTGACGACCGACAGTGAAGAAACTAACCGATCTGGGTTATGAAGTCCTCTCACACCCGCCTTATTCGTCAGATTTGCATCTTTTAAGAAATTTGGACAACTTCCTAAAGCGTAATTTTTTTGAAAATGGTTATCAAGTCCAAAACCCATTTTCTGATAAATGGCATCACAAACCCTGAAATTTTCAGTCCTGGTATTGAATATTTCATTAATTGTTAGGAAAAATATATAGAAAATGAGGTTAAATATTTTGAATAAAAATGATTTGTTTACATAAGTAAATTACTTAATACCCTTTCCTCAGAAATCGGACATTTCATATGAAACGACCCATTATCAAAATTAGATTCCACATAGGATTCTATCATAAAATGCTCCCTATTCCAATATTGAGAGGTTTCTATTGAAGCTGCAAATTTTGCCTATGAAAGTGAAGAAACCCGATGATGTCCAGAGTAATCTGAACACTTTACTGTCGCTTTGCTTAACCACTGTTGGCCAACTAACAATAGGAGAGTCGATAATCTCAAGGGGACGTCAACCGTGGCTTGAAAACCTTGTGTACTAATGTTGCGAGTATATATTATATTGTTTATAGTGTTTTTTAAAAGTTAATTATAGGTAAAGGACATATTAGCTCCTATAATAGCATTTTCCTGATTCTAAATTCTGCACTTTTTTCATTTGCTGTTTTCAAAAGATTCTACTGTTTCTATATCCAAATTACTAAGTCAAATGATATCATCGGTGATTTAGACCTTTTCTTCTAATTTTAAGAAAATATCTCTAGTTTTTCAGGTCATTGGATGAGTAACTAACACTTATCTTCATATCAAAGAAAACTGTTAACCTTGCTTTGTATATATAAGGGAAGACTAGTATGTAAAAAAAAATGAAAATAAATTACTGTAAGGCAAAAATAGTTAAACGAATAAAATAATATGGATTGTTAAAAGGGCTTAAGAAGTCTGAAATATTTTGTGGCAAGCCTACCAAAAATAGTATAATAAAGAATAAAAAAAGAATACATAAGAAAATTGAATATTTTTGGAATTTCCTAGGTGCTACAAATAATTAATAAATAACATCTGAAAAAGGAAAGGAATTCTCTGTGAAAGTCACAAAATGATCCTTAGTCTGTTATCAGCCTTGAATCAAACTGAAGTCTGATTCGACAGCCTCCTAATTGGGAGAAAGGGAAAAGAAAAAGTTGGGGGAAGAAGGGTTGTTGGGTGTAAGGGGTAGTTTGCCCAATTTATTTTTATTCTAATCATTAAGGATTCAGGAATGCCACAGCCACACCATTGACAGTTATTACAAAGTTTTGAGTAAGGTATGAGGCTACAGAGAAGAATAGTTATTTGGGTTTTACGTTCAAAAGTTATTTCTTTCCTTAATTTAAAATTTCTAATACAGATTTTGCATTTCTTTCACTCATTTTCAAATGAGGTGTTCAGGATAAAAAAAGATTACTCCAAATTTTCAAAAATTGACCTTTTCATATTTTTCCCAAGTTTAGTCAAACAATTTTGTTTAGCATGGCACTTTGTCGCCTTATTTCTCATGGTTTTAATCATTTTCTGACCTACTATATGTAGTACTTAGTATTTATTGACCTTATATATATGTAATGAGTTTGCCTTCAATGAAGAAGTTTGTAAAAATGATTCATGACCAAACCATAACCTTAATTCTCTTAAATCCCACAAAGATAAAAAATAAAGAAAAAACTATCCAAAAAAATTGTAATAAATAAATGGTTATAAAGTTGCATTGCTCTTGCTACAATGAATTACATAAGCAGATAACGCCAAATTTTCAAAAATTTATTTTGACTTTGATTCATTTTTCGCTTGTTTAGTCAAGACATTTTGTTTAACGCGTCACCTTTCCAGCTTATTTCTCAAGATTTTATTTTTATTTTTTTATTCTGGTTCAGATCTTGAAGTTTCGGGAGTATAAAGCATTGGTTGACTGAACGAGTGAAAATGTAAATTTTTTAAAGTTGGATTCATCCGCTCTTGATCGTTAACACCTCATATATATCATACTTTGAGATTTTCCTGAAAACTCTGCACTTCATATAGTGAGGTTTTATAAATATAGCCAAATTGACAGTATATAAAAACAAGAACATTAACATTCGTCAATAATAGATTGTAAAAAGATTCAAATGGACCAAGTGCTTTCCATTTCCCCTTATCCTACTAATATTATAAATGCGAAAGTTTATGAGGATTTATAATATTTTACAACGTTTTTTACTCTTTCACGCAAAAACTACCGAACGGATTTGGATGAAACTTTACAGTAATATAGGCTATACATCAGAATAACACATAGGCTACAATTTATAATGATTTTTCCTTATCCAACGCTAAATACCTATCCAATAGCTGAAATTGATTCGGTATTCTATTCAATTTAAAAAGGTTTCCTAGAAAACGTTACTGACCTATAAAACCCGATGCAACCTTAGGGAGCCGCTAAGCCTCTCTTCTGATTGGCTATTATCGAAATTGCTTTCGGTTAAGGCCACGAACAACAATTACTTATAAAGGTGTAACGTGGTAACCTATTACGACACTGCGGAGGCAAGATCCTATAGTTCTTCTTATCTCCTTACACCTAACCTGCAAAAAATACCTTGTACTTTATCATTAGTACTTACGTAATTCTCACTTATCAGATTAATTCCGATAATGACATGTTATGGAATCAGGCACCCCAGGGATCAATCTGCACCTTCACCGTTAGATGAACTAATTCATAAAACGAAGAAGAAAATGGTCCGGGTGGAGGTCAGAGAAAATTATCTTTAGTAAGAAGAACGTTTTTTTTTAATCCAACGTTTCGACCCACATTCCATGCCTTCTTCAGGGCTAAATTACAAGAAACATATAAATAAAAAAAAAGTTAACAATAGCAATATATGTAGTAAGTTGATAAGAATAATTATATATGTTGTAAAGAATAACAAAATATATAGTCATCTAGGGATATAAGCGATAAAAACAAATGATAAAAACCCTTTAGGTATATAAACTGCGCAAAAGTAAATAGGGATACCACAAGCTTAGCGTTTAGCCCCTTTGCCTAGAATTTTAATATTATTTTTGTTATAAAAACATTAATATTAAATGAAAAAACAATGAGGAATAAAATTAAGTAATAATAAATAATAAATAATAGCATGACATAAAGGCATTATTTAAGATAAATTACAGAGAACTAACACCAAAGGGGATTGAATTTCATAACAAAGATGTATTATTTAAAAGCAAAAGACTAAAAAATTAAAAAAAAAAATGGGAATTATCTTTACCTGACCATGAAGAACGTTAATATTTTGTAAATAAGAGAGTATAAATGAGCAATTTGAGAAGGGGTGTATGGTTATAGAATTACAAAAAGGTGGCGGAACAATTATAGAAATTTTGTTTTGGTTATAGAAAAATATTAGGGGAGTATAGTGAGGGGAAGCTGTAATATAAGGTCCTCATTCATACACACATCTGTAAGGTCCTCATACATACACTCATATATAAGGTCAACTGATAGTATTCAAAATAATTCTTAAAACGTTTCCTCGTAAAACTTTTTTTTCTAAAAATTCACCCTTTTCAAAATCAC
Source organism: Troilus luridus (assembly GCA_964056705.1). Lineage (NCBI taxonomy): Eukaryota > Metazoa > Arthropoda > Insecta > Hemiptera > Pentatomidae > Troilus > Troilus luridus. The sequence continues at coordinate 82,551,831 of OZ057412.1, forward strand.
ATTTTTCTAAAAAACACACTCCTCATAATTTCAGTAACATTAATATTTCTGTCTTCTCTGCTCTTTTAGGAGTAAAAAAACAAAAACGCTTCTTCTCGTCAGCATAGATATGACAGTACTTGTATGAATAGTCTACTTATCACAAATTTCCGCTGTATACACATTAACAGGAACGGACTGAGGATTTCTCTATATTTTAGCTCGCTTTCTAAAGCAAACCGTTTAAACATTCGCCCTATGTTTTCTTAAGAAATTCGTAGTAAGTTTTCTTAAGTAATTTTCTGCCAAAAACGTTCAGAAATACTTTATATTCAAAGAGATCTTTTTCAAATGGACGAAGTCTAAAGTAGCTCTTTAGTTGTATAAAAAAGTGATGGATGTGTGGCCAATCTCATTCCAATAGCTTATCTAAAATGCTTCTGGGTAAAGAACCAGTTAGGAATTTAAAACTACTTATAACTCGATTGCCAGAGCTTTTCATAGTTCATTCTTTTCCTTGTCTGCTTATAATTGATATAGAGATTGCGTTTATTATCCATGCATGTAATAGTTATAGGGAGGATTATAGGACTTCAATATGATGTTACATTTAAACTTGACTAAAAGATAACAATAATTTTTTGATGAAGCCATTTCAAATATATCGTTACTAAATGTAAGAATCAATGACTGAGGTTTTTAGAGCACTAATGGTACTGCAAAGGCATTGGATGTTTTCGTCCTATAAATTAAAATGTTTACTAAAAATGCTTTTTACAAAGATTGAAATGCCTTGGAGGCCTTATTATGGACACAAACTTATGTCAGTAAGAGACATGTTTACATGATCGGATAAACATACAACATGGAGCAGCCAATCTGCAGCCACAGCTGTTCAACAATTCCCTTTGATGAATAATTGAAGCAGACAGGGCACGTGCCAAACATGAGGGGACTAAGCGACATTTCAAGGCAATCCTCCCTAATTATCGAAAACCAGTTTTCTAGTTACTTATCTATCGATATCTACCTGTGTCATAACTCTTTAGTAGAAGAGATAAATCTAATATACAACCATAATCTAGTTATTTTAAAAGATAAATTCAGAGAAGCTTCGATCAATTCAACGGTTTAGAAAGCTTCAGTCATTATTTTCAGTTGGGGTGAGGTCAAAATAGATATTTCCGTAGAATCCTGAAAATCACATGTTTCACGATTCCAACATAGTCTTTATTGTTTAACAAGGACTATCAAAAAAAATTTGTAAAGAAAAAAACGGAAAAGGATTAGACCCGTTTTTCGGGGTGGGTGGCGTCTTTTTTTATCATGCATGATGCCTTTCCGCAACACAAGAACATCTGATCGCCATTTTAGTAAGATCGATCCAAAAAGAAAAAGAACTTGTTACTTATTAATAATCTTGTTTGGCAGGACAAAATTATTTATCAATAGATCAGCTTTGAGGAGGTGAGTTAACGATAAACTTACTTAACGGGGATAAAGTAAGTGAATTTTCGACAGGTTGTAAAGAATTTTTTCTGGGTTTTTTCTAGGTAAAGTATAGTAAATTCGTCGCTATATGAGAGGGTTCCGTGAGAGCAATTTGAAAAGAAATATACTCCTTTCTCGCAAAAGAGCGTGTCTAGATCCATCAGGCCATCTAAATTTGCATTAATGCGAGCTGAGGGATCATGTGAAAAATTCATGCAACTCGTGTGGGTTGATTATTTAAAAGGAGGCGTTTAAGCCCAAGTGAATTACCCTATGAATTATCCTCTAGATTATGGCATAATAAATATTACAATTAATAATATACTTTACACTTTATAATGGAGAATAAACTTTATATCAAAGATCTGATATTGGACTTTTCGTGGAGTGTTCCAATTGTTTGAATTCTTTTTTTGTTCACATTAGTTTGGTAATTTATCTCCTCGTTACTAAATATCGTTACTTTATGTATATGTGAAATTCCCACATAGGCCTCGGTCTACCCCTCTGACGTTTACCAGTCGGTACAGCGCTCATTAACTTTTTAGGAAGTGAAGCCTCTTTAATTATGCAAAAGACTTCATACCAATCGTTATTAAAGCTATTTCATGGCTGATTGTGTTGAAAATCTGTGGACTAAGATTCTAATACGTTTAAAGTTTTAAAAACTGGTCATTTGACTTAAAGCATAGTTAAATATTTCAAAACATATTTGCTCACTATAAAATAGAACCATCCGAAACAAAATAATATAATACAAAAAAATAACGATACTATAACAAAACTACTTCTCTCCATTATACCCCATCAGTTTCTTTTGTCAGCACTGGTATTATCGTTTTTTAATAGGAACTTACAACTGCTATTGAGCGTGTGGTAATCCAGTGAAATTTCACCACTATGTACATTTACTCTACAGAGTACTATATACATTTGCAATCGACTTATCTCACGTCCCATCGGAGGAGTAGAATATAAGGCTCTGTAAAAAAATTTGAAATTACTAATTATTTCAATAGCATTTAAAAAGTCGTTAACTGATAAATTATAGTTCTAAAAAGAAAATTCTATAATAGAATTAATATATTTAATCGATAAATATATGATAAAAACATCGATTATTTCTCCTGAAAGGAAGTTGATTTTTATCCTAGCTAACCAATTGAAACCACTGCTAAATTTTTAAAGGTCTAACGAAATGTCTTGTGCTCTGGATGCTGTGTGGTTAGAAAGAGTCGAAATAATTGTGTGACAGTTTACTCCAATAAACTTATTTATTAGTTAGTACCCACTGGACTGGGTGAGAGATTAAACCTGCCAATTAGCGTCAGTACTGACCAAATGACCTTCTAGTTTAGTCCTCAGTTAGGGAACAACCAATTAACTACTTTAATTTACTTCTGTACCAAGGATTAATTTGAAGATATGTGATACTCAGGCTGAAAATAAATAATAATCCATGAAAATAAATTATCTCTAAAAACTATCTCACTACGGTATATCTGAAAATGTTAAATATAACATAGACGCATAAAATTACAACAAAGTTTTTAATACTCTTTCAAGTTTCCACGGCCACTATTTATACAAAAACTTCACTTGTTTCTTCTGGTTTAGACCGTGTCGGTGAATTTTCTGAAAGTTTTAAATGATACCACAAGAGATTCTAATCACCTTACCATATACATTTATACAATTATTTGACTCTTCCGAATTTCATTTTCAAGAATCACTTCTCCATTGGAGATTTTGATCAATTAATATAACGTATATTATAATGTTATGTCTAAAAAAATTTAAAACTAGGAACACTAGATAATAATAGTGGATAATAGATTAATAACCCATATTCCTATATACTCCGTGTAGATATCGCCTGTATAGTCGCCCTAGAAAAATCGATTATGTCCAAAATAAGTAATCACGTTTTATAATTGGCTCCTTGGCCAAGGGGAAACGAAAACAGACTTTAGACCAAACAAAGAAAAAAAGAAAAGTTGTGAGCTATTTCTAGATAACCACAATTGAAAAAACAATTGGAAGATACCATTCAAGAAATAATACGAGTAGGAGAGCGGAGTACCTCTGAGGTAGAGTGCTGAGTTGCCCAGGCAAAATTCCTAGGTTCCAATCCGGCTGTTGGCAGATTTTATTTATTTGAGCAGCCGGGGTGGATCGTTAGGGATCTGGGACCCTACTGAGGCTCACCCAGCCTCTATAAGATGGGTCCCGAAGTGGTGGGAAAACACCTTCCAGCTCAATTGCAGTCCAAGAAACAATATAGACTGTATGTCATGTACTGAACCACAGACTTCCTTCATGGGTTGTAGTGACAAAGGTTCTTTTTTAAATTTTAAATACTCCAGAAAAAGGTCTTTATGGGGCGTTATCAATGTGCCATAGAGATTTGATTGTACTAAACGTTTTTACTTGAAAATTTGGAAATCACAAGTAACTGCGATGTATCACATGTATAGGTCCGGAACATAAGAAGTAACTATTAAATAGACAAGACGAGATTGGTTTAACATTTAAATTTTATAAAAACATTCAAATAAAATAATTGAACATTCAAATTCGGCAATTGCAATTCAACTTCGTTTCAAATACATTTTACAAGCAGATTCTGACCTCTACCTCCCATGCGGCCATGTTTGATTCATCGGATAACGTGTAGCAACCTCGCCTGATGTGTTTTCCTCGTGGGAATAATTTACCTAAATAATGATGTTTTGAAACCAGTTTGCTCCTACAGGCTATAATTACTGACGAGGTGTCATTGTTCTAATTGAAGCGTCACTGTTAGCCGAAAAAACTGTGTTATGCATCCTATCTTTCTTCGTTCAAACGTCAATTTCTTAAAAAATCGATTTGAGAATGTTTAAATTTATTGGCCTCATTTGGCCAACAGTTAAACAATTCAGCTTCATTCTAGCTTAAAGAAGTTGTTACTGCTGATTATAATTTAATTTAGTACAAAACACAGATTAAATTCAACACGACTAATCATTATAAATGTATACAAGAAAATCTAGTGAGCGGTTGGAAGAATTAGCAATGCTAAGACCATAGGATGGAATTTCGCCTTCCTTTTTCATGTTGATCTGCTCCAAGTGTACGGTATTAATCAATTTGTCATCCTATAATAAACTTTAATACCTAGTTATTAAATATTTTTAAATAACAGTACAAGAAATCATGAGTGTAATGATTAACCATAATTTAGATACTATTAATTTTGGAAATCCAACAGGAATATCATTGGAACCTTAATATTATATGATTTATTTCTAATAAATATATAATAAACATTTTTTAAAAGTTATCGGTGACTGAATTAACTTGCGAATGACTAATAGTTTAAAGATGAAGATAACATGCTATAAACTTTTTTTTAGAATTGGTGACTTCAGCTCTACCGATCACGTCATTGCTACATCCTTGTTTCCGAAAATTACATCTCAACCTAACATGTATGTGATTACTTGTTTACATTCAGAGAAATTGGCAATAGATCGCCAACGAAGAAGACCTTGACGTATACTACCTTGTGTGAAGAGACATTATGTTAATGGCGTGTACTGTACTAACTCATTAGAGCCCCTTACGACAGCTGTTTTTTTTTCTATTACTGTTGCTTCATTTGTCATTGGGTGATTTAAATTGTTTATTTTAGCTGTTTGTTTCCTGACAGTACTTAAACACAATAATTTGCACGATGCAAACAAACGAAAAGAATTGCAAACAATTGCCAAACGTTAGCATCAAGATCTCTCTCTAATGGTTATTCAAATGAAATCCTGGCGTACTATTGAAAAAACTAAGTAGGGTCCCATTCAGCTGAGTGGGATTCGGAACGTTTCTAGAGAACTGTGTCATTGTCTAACAACGAGTGCTGATATACACGTTGTTAATATATCGTCTTTAAAATAACTAAATGTAATATATAAATCATGTCATGCTCACGCCAAGTTGCCTGACTCTAATGTTATTAAATAGGTAGTTAATTTATCTATCTATCTAATGGCACATTCCATACACCATGTGTCTTTTAATTATTTATTTATGATAAGAATTCATTTATGATAGTTTTTGAAAACATTCCTGTTACAATTATAAAAATTAAAATTATTAATGTGATTTTATATAATTTAAAAAGTATATATATACTTAATTTGATGAGTACTTTTCAATACCAATACTATTAATGAATTTAATAATTACGAAATGTATTATATAGTTCGTGTTCAGAAACTGGCCAATCATTCCCTCTTAATATTATTAAAATAAATCATTTTGGCCTTTGCCTATCATACATAAATTTTGTGTTTAAAAGTATGTTCTTTATTGTCTACTGTACAAGTTTTGTCATTGGTTATGTGAAATCTCTGTATACTTACATTTGGTATCAAGTATTATCATACTTGATTTGGTATATCCATGTTCATTTAAAACTTGAGTTAGTTTACGATTTATGGTTTACGATTTAAAGATTAGTTGTTATATATTCTATTATATGGAAAATATTTAATATCACGAAAAAATATCAAATGTGAAAATAAAAACCGAGGCAACATAAAGAAGAATAAAAACGTTTTTATAATTAATTACAGTTAAACGAATTTCCACCAGACCATGGTTGTTATACTTACATGGTGTTGTGTAACGACCTTTTGCAAGACATAATTAGGTGGTTCGATAGTATTTAACCTTAATAGCGTTTTAAGCGGCAGGAAAAAAAGACTGCAGAAATAACCAGTATACCTCTGGATTGTCTTATTTCCCGTATATTACTAAGGTATAATATGGAATGTCGGCAACTGTTTGACATAAATATATCGGCACATTTATTGCATACATTTATCCTACATTTTTGGATATAATTTCATTGTAGTTAGTGGTGGAGACTATTGCATCAGAAGTATTACGGATAAAATATAGAGACAAATATAAGAATAGGAACCAGATTTTGTAGCTCAGCTCAAACAGACAAAAATTTACTTGCAATGACTCAACCGTGTACACAATATTTTTTGAAGGTATACTATTATGATATTTATCAATTTACATAATCTATATATGACTATATCCATAAAAAGCTTTTTATTCATATGGTATAAATTTCCGAACAGTATAATCTTGCTATGTCGCTAATGTTATATAAAACAATTATAATTATTGTTATTGATTGTACTAACTATTTACATTGCCCCCTACCCAATTTTTTCTTACATAACTTAAATAAAAATTGATGATAAATTGTTTTCTGGGCCGTTTAAGTGATTCCGGTATTGAGTATAATGAAAAAACCTTTGAACACGTTTTAAAGGATAACTCCAGAACTGGGAACTTGAATATTATCCCAACAGAACACTGTAACCCTACAGCTGGAAACCGCAATTCTCTGATGTACGATGTTTAATAATATTATATAATAATATTTCTAGTTCTCCTTACTTTGTCGTAAAGAATGTTATACATAATGCATTCGATTTATTGAAATTAAAATCAATTCTAAACATCTTGCCCATAAAAACTACCTATTTATAACATCCATTCTCACATAAAATTGATATTCCTTCGAGTGGTCTTAGAAGAAGTTGAATTTGGCGGGACATTACGGTTAAAAAGTTAATGTGCTACCAATGGGAAAAAGATTTTCACATTTGCATTATTCTTAAATCGTTATACTATAATTAATTTGTTTAATACTTGATCTAATGAATGCAGGCTTAAGATTAAGTTGTTAGGTTGGAGGTTAATCTCTAAAGGGTACACTAGAACAATACTTTCGAAATTAATGATTATGCCATATTCAACTAAACTTGTTAACAATCTAAGGCTTTAGAATTCAAAATCTGTCATACTCCAATCTAATCACAAAAACATCACGACCGTCGACACCCTTTATTAATAATTTTCTTTTTCTATTATAACCTTTTTATTGGATAGCAATAAGTACAATCTACCACACTTAAGTGCAATAAATATTAGTGATCTATTAACCCACGAACAATATATACGTACTATTTATTAGCAATAGCATCAATTTTTTTTTTAATCCAAAGGAGTAGATATGGACGCAGAGTACCCTAATTTCTATAGTAATTTAACAGTTTTTACTGTCATGCTTCATATTTTCGAACTTTTATAGTTTAACCTTTTATTCAATTTTAAAAATTGCGTCGCTGTGAATCATGAAAATGCTATTTTTCTTTATTTATAATAAATCAGACTGCAATAAAATTAAATTGATAAAACAATCAGAACTTCCTATTTTAAGATGACGGAATCAGACCTTTGAGATAATTGGGGTTTTCCGTTCTTTCTAAAAATAAGAGGAGGAAAAATGTGTCAGATCTATTCAAATAGAAAAAAAAGGAACGATCTGGAAAAGTTAAATATACATAATCTAAGATATCGTGTATTCATGACTGATTTTAATTTTGTAAATTTAAGTCGAACAGTGATTAACTCTATGAGCAAAATAATTTCTGAACCTATTTAAATAAAAAATTTTAATTAATTAAAATCTTAATTTTTTAAAGCAATTTTTGTTAACAAGGTCAATGTAATGTGGAAGTAAAGAAGGCAATAATGTAGGCTGTGCTTGGCTACTTTGGGACACGAATGGGAAGATGCGAAGTGCCCAGTACAGGCTCTATTTGTTCCAACAACCAAGCTGAGAAGTACGCAGTCGTAAAAGCGACAGAATTCCTTCTTGACCTTCCAACCAACATACATACGGACATAGTCATACACACAGATAACATGATCTTGATACAATCAGTTCTCAACACAGACATACATGACGAATTTACAGAAAATATCAGAAAGAACTTATGCACACTTGGGCTTCTAAATTTCTCTGTACAAATAATATGGGTAAAAGGTCACTCTGGTATTGAGGGCGATGAGATCGCTGATAATTTAGCGAAAGAGGCAGCACAAAGTGATTTGTCTCCATCTTTTCACAAAACACCAATTTCGTTCAAAAAATTAAAAATTAGGGAAGAATCGATTTTGAGATGGGATGAACGGTGGACTGTTTCAAATAAATCTCTTAGTTTGCATAGGTTTATTCCAAAACTGACAACCAATAACCACAAATTAATAAAATCAACTAACTACAAACTAACTCAGGTTCTAACTGAATATGGACACAACAAATCATACTTACACAGATTTCACATAATCAATGACAATACTTGCTCAATAAACAAAGAACAGATAATATATGACTGCCAAATGTTTGAAGCACAAAAGTCGACATTAATTATTTCCTTACTACTAAGTGGAAAAGTTTGGCCAGTAGCTGAACATGACCTATACAATACATTTCGACCCGAATTCACTAAATTTATTTACAGTATTAATTTCGAAAAGTTGAAATCTAATTTAGAATAATCATACAATGTCCAACAGATAATCATTATTTATATAATGCAATCTTAATTTTGTTAATTTGTAACATTAGATAAGTAACAATGTCTCATGTATATTAGTTAGAATTATCACAATTGTTTGTTAATCCTTATTGTAAAAATGAATTTAAAAGGCACATGGTATACTCAAGAATGGAATGAGACATTAAATAAATGGTCCTTTCAAAGGGTTACTTTGAAAGAAAAAAAAAAAAGTCATTGTAATTATTTATTTAACATTTAAAAGTTTAATCGTAAAGCATAAATAATCGAATTTTTTATCCTCTATATTGTAGTTTAAAATAATCTTGAAAATATTTTATTTGCGTTAACTATCCATCGTAAGACCTCTTGTAATGGTAATGGTCAATTATTGTAAGATTATTAGTAACGGTTGAAATTTCACAAATCTTCATTTAAGAGAATTTCACTTGATTTAAAAAAGAAACGACTAATCCATAACATTATATCAAGACCTATTTGGGCATATGGGTTCTGCAAAACACATTCATATACACAAGTCCGAAATTCTAAGAAAAATTGTTGGTACTACTTGGTTATTTTTAATCACACAATACACAATGAACATTTCCACTATAAAATCATATATTCATAACAAATAAATAACGACTCATGAACACAAAATCACCAAACTCCACTCGTTCTTCCGATCCCTGTTACCCAGGCTTGTACACCGCTGATATCCTAACTACTCCTGAAATCTTCCTTGCATCGTTCGTATACGACACAGCCATCCTATCATCTCATCCAGACCCTGAAATGGCTTCCACGAACCTCCAAAGGCTCCTTTCACTCATTTAAATTTGGTGTAACCAATGGCGGATATATAGTCAACGAGGGGAAATGCAAAAACGTGACTTTTACATTTCGCCGGGGAACATGTCCTTCTGTCCAATTCAATGAAACCGTCCTACCTATTTCCGACATAGTACGATACCTTGGCTTCCTCCTATACAAAAGACTTACACGGAATCCCCATACCAGGCTTAAAAGACAAGGACTTTACAGACAACTATTCAGATTCTGCCAACTATACAGATTACTATGTAGGACCTCCCGTCTTTCAATAGACAATAAACTTCTAATATACAAGACGATCATCAAACCTATTTGGACCTATGGACTGGAACTGTGGGGGACCGCAAAAAAATTGAATATCAGACGTATCTAATCCTTTCAATCCAAAGTCCTGAGAACTATTGTCAATGCTCCTTACTATATCTCCAACAAAACCGCCCATAATGATCTCAACAGTCCTTGACCTCATCCCTACTAAATTTTCAAACTTTCACCAAAACCTCGCCTGTCATCCTAAACTCCCTGGCTCAGTCATTATCCAGTTCCACACATCCCACTCGCCGTCTAAATCGGCAACGGCCCCGAGACCTGTTGTAATAATGTTATTTGGAGTACTGGCACTGGCCAAATTATCCACTCACGATCTGTGTGTGTGATCTCATGCGCCCTTAACCAGCTTCCATTGGCGTTTTATCCCAGTGACGCGGCTGGGAAAGGGGGCAGGGGCCTCCCGGACTTCTGCTTTGCCCTAATTCCTGGAGAAGTTCGGGACCCCAGGGAAGCTGTAAATAGTGTAATTATGGTATGAATGTGTACAATTATTTTATTTGTACACTTTATTTTATTATCATTTTCATTTTTAGCATTTTTTTTTTTTTTTATTACCCGATGTATTTATTTTTATCCCTTTTATTTATTTTATTTTTGTTTTTATGGAATGATTGTTTAGCTACTTAGCACCATTACTCATTGCCCACAAGTGGTAGATTGTAATATTCAATAAAGTGTTTAAAAAAGAAAAAGAAAAAGGAAATAGAAATAGAATTGCGAAACTTTTATGAAAAAAAATATTGAGCTGAAATTTCCTAATGGCATCTCTTGGCAGTTGACGCCCCCAGAACTCATCTGTCTTAAGAATCTTGATTGCTGAAATGACGGCTCGGCTATTAGGCTAAACCTCTCCCTGCCACAATTTGCAGGAGTTTTAAAGTAATTTGTACTAACTGTAAATTGTTTGTCATAGTCCCACTCCAGGCGTCCTACTTAGACCGGTCTTTGGTTCTCTCAGTATTTTAGAATACAACGTACAAATACACACATCAAACTATTGAAGTTTTCTGATGATTTTATTGAAATAAAATTACAAATTAACATAGTCTCCTTCAATGTCACTCACTACCACGAGAAGCCACCCAGTGCATTCTTTCATTGCTCATAGCGGCGTTGAAACTCGAACATAGGTATAGCCTTCAGTTGGTCGGTTACGGCTGTTTGAATATTCTCCAATGTCTATTTAGAGGACTATTCCAACTTGGGAACAGAAAAAGGTAAAGCAGACTCATGTCGAGTAAATAAGCAGGTTGGGTAGGATCTTTGGGGATTTCCAATTCTGGTACAGTCTAAACTAGGTTTTTATTCCAGGACTTCAAATTCCACAACTGATCCTAAGAGAAAACACTTCAAAATGTCTCTAAGCTTTACTTACACCTTCAGATTAATAGACAAAACTTTTTATTTGCATTCTTGATTAAATATGTAAACGAAGTTTTTTTTATTAATTAATACATTGAAATTTACAACTGTGTTATAACAATACAGCATGTAAATGGCCGGAATGATACATAATGGCATGGATAATGACAAGTAGAGAAACTACTTAGTAGTAGTATTCAAATAAAAAAATCAACTTAGAAGATCATAAGGATTACTTTATTCGTAACAAAATAAGGAGCATTAAGGATTTCACAATGGATTGTAAAGATTGGATACGAGTCTAATTCTATGCCTTAGAAGAGCACCTAAGCTATACTCCGTTAGTCCAAATAGTTCTTAATATAATCATGTATATGAGTCTGATATATGATAATTGTAATTAATTGGGAGTTTAGAACGTTTTTCTAGTGAGAGTTGCGGTAGCCTAAAACGGAGATAGGTTTCTTGTATTTTCAGTCTAGTATGAGAACTCCAAGTTAAATGTTTGTAAAGATGTAATCCTACAGGAGTCAGTGGCTATTCGACGAGGGGTAAAGGTTATTTGACAGTATTTGTGGAAATTTATTTGTATCCTCCGGTTTTGACACCATTTTTCAAGGTTAGTGATATGGTAAATGAAGATTAGTCTTATTTTGTATTAGGTTGTAGATAAGTATTTGTGGTTGTATGGAAGTAGAGACAAAGTGATCGTATTCTATGGCTGATTTTTGGCTGGTGCGAGTTACTGTATAGTACTGATGTGCTTCTGTACATTTTTTATTAGTCTTATATTTCGGATTAAATATATTTTAGTTTTGCAAATAACCTTACGTTGAATGTATATAAATTAAGATAATAGTAACAAGTTCGGTTCTTGGAGCTGGATGAAGATGACGAGCGGAGAGTAATGGAGAAGCAAGGTCGGGAGGGCTTCCGGTCCAGATGCCATCGAAGGGAGTGGCCTTTCCTCGAGCTCTTCACCGATAGTTCTCTGTTTATCCTCTGTAGATGGAGAATAAGAGATAACAACAAGATTTTTTTTAACTTTTTAGATCACTATGGACAGAGGAAGAAAACTTTTAAATTTCCGTTAATAATATACTCTTGAACACCAACTTAAGTTGTAATATGCTTCAAATAAAAATCTAAGACGGATATAAACAAGATTTTTCGTTTAACTGAAATTTAATAAATGGATGCAAACCTTATGCAGCCGTCAAGGGTGAAAAATTCGGGGAATGGCGGAAACAATTGTGGTTGGAATAATGGATCAGTGGGCTGTTTATTTTTTCATTTAATGCTGGTTTTTATCAAAATTAACTTTATACGAAACTATACTATTAACATTAACCAAAATGAAACTATACTAAATCTCTTAAAGTTTTTTGAAAGTTATGACGGATCTATTTTGAAAGTTTCTACATTTATGGAAGGTGTTTCAATAATTTTGTTTAGCACTTTGTTTACTGATGGTTGTTATATATTGTTATTAATTTATTTATTCTTTTTGACTGTATAATATATTGTTTAATGATTCGTACTTTTTATCTACTTTTTTTGGCACTTTATTATCTGTATTACACAGCCTTCTGGCCAGATATATATTACGTTTCTTCCTCTGTTCATGTTTGTTATTCTAAAGGGACTTAGTCCCAGAATTAAGATACTTTTCTAATCTATTTCTATTATACTCAACTCTATTCTATTCCATCAATAAAAAGTAAATAGAATGAATGAAACGTAATGGCATGTTATAAGGGCAAGTAGAGAAACTACCCACGGATAGTACTAAAAACCAAATTTAAATTGAAAATTCAGGAAGTCATCTACTTCTCAGACGCTTAGGGAGATTATCGGGAACAGAAGAGGTAGCTAGGTTTGAAACTAGTATGAGCGGAAACAAAGTTTGTTCTGAAAGGACTGGTATCGGGATCGGCAACAAATGGGACCAAAGGTCATTTTATGGATTGAAAGAATTCCTTCTCGCAGTTCAAGCTGGAAAGATCTTTGTTGTTCCACTCTGTCTTCCTAAATTCCATATAATCAATAATAATTAAAGTCAATGTTCTTTCTCATTTTATATATTTTTTAAAATGAAACAATAGAAGTGATTTTTTTTCATTTAAGTGATTATTACTACATATTGTCTAATTTATTTTTGATATACCTGCCAATCGTAGAAATTATCCCATTTTGGGAATAAACTGTGATTCTTAAGACTGAAGATAGTTGAACATTATATAATATATTCTTCTATTATTCTGCATTCGTATTGAGCCTCTATGGACTGCGAATTAACAATCGATATAATTTTTCTTTCGGGATCTTGGTCTTCTACCTGCTTTCATATCCTGCAGGTATCTCTTGAGCCCTTCTCTCAATGCCTTCATCCATTCTTCCAACAGCGACCCCTTCGCCTTTTTAATTCCCCTCCCAGCCCAAAAACCTAGTAGCTTTTCATTACAATTTTCTAATCATTGATTTAATTTTTAAATATTTTTATTTTGAAGAGAAGCGAAGTAGGGAGCGACGCCGGTGGCTCAAATGGTTAGAGCGTTGCCACGGTGAGGTGGAGATCCGGGTTCGAATCTCGGCTGGAGGCAAATCTTTTCTCTTCAAAATAAAAATCTAGTAGCTTTTCATTCATTTATGATTCAGTCCTCCGAAATACGAATTTCTTCCTTTAAAATCTCATCATACTCCTAGATCCATCCAAACCTTTTTCCATAGTTTTTACGAAATTCTATATTTTCTTTGTCAGGCGTTCATCGGCTATCAGGGTGGATAATATGTGTGCTTGATTAAATTAAATATAATTAATTCAAAAAAATATATTCATTCATATTCATTTTAACTTCATTGAGGTTTCTATTCATTTTTCTTCACCGCTTATTTTTTGTAATTATTCTGCAAAGAAAAAGGTTAGTCATAGTACAACATAGGATTACACTATGCATGCATTACGCTGTGCAATTCATAATTTTCATACTGGACTTGACTTTTGCTCATAGGAGTGACTTTCACTACACGCTCCGAACGACGAACCATACTTAAGGCTTCCCGTGCTGTGACCATGACGAGGAGGGAAAGTGAAATTTGACTAGACTCCACGGGGTCTCATGTCTGATTAATAAATGGCTATTACGGCCTTCGTCGCAGGGTTTAACACGCGAGCATTAATATTGGAAAATTACTCCCAAAGTCTATAAGAACTTCCCAGACAGTTTGGCCGAAAATACATATATTATTAATATCTATAGCCTCGTATCTTGGGGATTTGTCGATTCGCAGACCAGTCTTTAGAATTCTTGAAATAACTATGCTGAAAAGGCATAATATATCTTGTCTAGTTTCCTATATTCACCAACATCACATAATAGAAATATGTGATGTTGGTGAATATCACATATTTCTACTTATAGGCATTTTTTGAAATTGTACAATGCCACAGTCGTACAGCCATAAAACTATTGCTGGATAGTGGAATTGGTGAAACAGACCTCCATCCAAATACACAATCTATCAAATTGCCAGAAAAATGCAGAACTCGAATTTAATGGAATGGTGGTGGTTCCTAATTATTCGAAAGAGACGCCCGCCTGTAGAAGATGAAGTTGAGCGATGACGATCACAACCGAGACTAAAGAACGAATTGGAGGTTTATAAGAGAACAAATAGAAAACTGAAAGGAAAAAAAAAGAAGTCTGCAGTACGGAGGCTTTATATTAAAAACTCCATCTCGATTGTTATATTTTTAAAATCTTAAGAAAATTGTTGGTTCAACGAACTTGCCCTACTGTTGATATAGAAGGACGTATTGATCCTTAAGTTTAGACGGAATATATGCTCAAAAAAAAGTAAGTTGATTTTTTTAATTAATTTTTTTTATGTTACGTACGGTTTTGATCATGAACAAAACTTAATATAAACTGTACTTAGATATAAGATGAATAAAATGTGAAATCAAAAATCTATTTAATTCAAGGTATAAAAATTTTAAAGGTTTAAAATTCAAATTTTAACGTAATCATTTTTAAAACAATTATAACAGCCACAGCAACGCGTGGCCGGGCCAGCTAGTTATTCTATATAAACCTTCTTGCTGTGCTTAAAATAATATTTTTTTTTAATTTTCATATATGCTAAATTTTACTAATGTTTTCTTAATTTTATTTTATAACTAGCTTTTGCCAGCGACTTCGTCCGCGTTGATTTTAAATAGAAATTTATGTCTAAACGTTTAAACGGCAATTGAATTTTGAATTCCTTAAATGAACTCCATATTATAAAGAATGACAGAGCATTTTGTGAATTCAGCCAGGCTACCAATGTTTATCCGTTTCTTGATAGATTTTAATAAACTGTCCTATTAAATATTAAATGGCATAACTAAAGAACTATCGATAAGTTTTCTATTGAAATCCACCATATAATATCGTCGTTGTGTTTTTTTAACAACAAACTTTTTTTTTTTAACTACACGAGGAAAAGTGACAGAGTGAGAACTGCCAAGATAAAAAAAGAAGCAGGACTCGCAGACACACTCAGGCGAACAAGACTGAGCAAGGCCTGAAAGAAAAGGCGTACGCAAGGAAATGAAAATATACATAAATAATAAACTTGTAAATCTATATTGGATCATGTATACATATGTGTGCATAGTAAAAGGCTATTTTCATTTCATTTCATATTACGATAACTAAACAGTTTTTATTTGTTCAGAATCGAAGGAAAATAATAATAGTAATAAATAATAATGGATAAATGTGGTTGAAAAGGAACTCATCTGAATGGAAACACAGTGACACAGAAATCATACAAGGAAGTTGCAACGACGGGCGTGAACCATTTCATAGCAGTGTTGACTTTTTTTTGTGGGTGGGACCTAAAGGTTCCTAGCTAACATTTAGCGCATGTTTCCTCTTCCTCGTACACCACATTTCAAAAGCCTTACGTGAATCGCGGAAGTGTGTAAATGTAGCATTTCATAGTTGATCGGATTAAGACTATTCACAGTGCTAAAATTGACAAACACGTGTACGTAGATATGACAAATAAAAACAATTCAAATAAAACTTACATCATTAAATATTTATAGCTTTGTTGACACACATTACTTTCCTTAGTATACGATAGCCTTTAAATCTTTTCTAAAAAAGAGTGATAATTATAGTGTATGTGATTTTTAAAACTGATGGAAACATTTCATCGTTAGTATCATATGATTATTAATAATAATTTTAAGATTAATGCCTTACACTTCAGTTCATTAATATTTTGTTTTTTCAATTCCAGAATATCTCCTTATAACTAAATTGTTTATCACACTGCACTTTGCATTATATAAATACTGGTGGTCCCAGCAGAGTGACGTATTACTTATTGCATTGTATATGCAGAACATCTGATAGAGAGAAGAGATATTAGATTAACAAGTAAACGGCACCATTTTTCTCCAATATTTAGGTTTTAACTTTAACAATGACAATAATATTAATAACTGAATTAATTATTGGATATTGTAGGATATATAAATAGTCCAAATGCAGAGGTTCATGTACACTGTATTTTTGTTTGAGTGTGTAAATTTGCATTTCCGATACTGTTGTTAAAATTGTGCATGGTAAATATTTCTAAGAATCTACTCAATTTTTAGATCCCAAAGATTTTTCATGCCTTTGATAATATATATTGTATATATTTATTAGACCTGTTAACAGACTTAAGTCTCAATCACGTATTGAATACCGATGATCGTTATAGTGTTACAGATTTCAGGAATATATTAATACTATGGCAATATGGTTTTTATACAAGTTGAATTTTATAAACTAAAATTAATTAATTAAAAGCTAATTTTATATGATTAATTTAATTAAATCGGGAAATTATAGTTTTAGTTTAAGTTAGTAATTTTTATTAATCGTTATTTCGATGGTAATTATTTTTAAATATTTTTGTTTTGAAGAGAAGAGATTTGTCCTGGATTCGAACCTGGGTTGTTAGAAAAGATTTAAAGGCTATCGTATACTAAGGAAAGTAAAGGGTGTCGACAAAGCTATAAATATTTATTGATATAAGTTTTATTGGTCATATCTACGTACACATGTTTCTCAATTTTAACAGACGACCCAGGTTCGAATCCCGGACAGGACAAATCTTTTCTCTTCAAAACAAAAATAGTTACAAAATTTAAGTTGAGTATACCATGCTCATTGAAAAATTAACATACATAAGTCCATCGAAGTTAATTTTGAAAAAAAATGGCAACTTATAATAATAACATAGAACTGACTACATGTCAGACGCCGAAAAAATAGGAAGTTGTACCAGGATCATATACAAACGGTTATACATAGCTTTTTCTGATGTGAAGTGGTGATACCGACAGAGACCAACTTCACGCCCGACTGAATACTAATATAATTTCACGATTCCTGGCGCTACAGGCGAAAGACATTATTGAAATAACTGCTACAAACGGAGGATAACGTTAGGTCTTCAATGAGGTTCTATTATCACAGTTATATGGAAAACTGGCTCTTGATAGGAAGAATTGAAAGCAGCTGGGCGTCGGGAATTCTTCTTTAGGCACAAGGTTCTCCTCGGATCATCAGGAAATGCGAGGTATCTCCATCTCGGGATCTGAAATATCTCCGTAATATGCCGGGAGGGATGTGACGGACAACACCCTACTGAGAAAACAACGTTTTGAAAGAAATTTCAGATTTGAATATTCTTTAGAAATCTACTGTCTTGGATAACCGGTTTATAATTATTTATTATTGCAACAAGCCTAAAAATCGATACAAATTATTTCATTTATAAATATTTGTTTTATTCTCAAAGAAAAAGCGGCAAAAACTATAAACATTTTATGTTTCTATCCCTTAATAATTTATGCCCTTTAAATAATAACAAAACAAATCTGATTGAAAATGCCCCGGTTTAACCATAAACAGGTAACTCAAAAGGTGAAAATGAATATAATTAAAATTAAAATCTGACAGTAATGCATGAAGTGTTATAATAAAATTGAAATTATTATTTATCATATATTTCGCTTTTTTTTACATAAAAAATTATGTAACCAAAGCGAACGAATAAGGTGGGGGGGGGAGGGAGTAAAAAGTAGTTTACTAAGTTTATTTTATTTTTAATTTTAATTTTTATTTACTATAACTCTCTTCAAATTTTCATTTGTTACTTACTTGGATTTAAACCGAGCTTCTTTGTTATTATATAATTCAATCTCCTCTTGTTCTTATTTCTATTACTTACTACATATAATATTATTCTATCAATATATTACTATTCTTTACAATATATAATTTTAGTGTATTTGTATCTTGTATATTTAGTCCTGAAGAAGACCTGCAATGTGGGTCGAAACGTCGGCCTCCGAATAAACAGTTCTCTCTATATAAGAGAATTTTTTGACCTCCATCCGGACCATTTTCTTCAGGATCCTTTACTTAGTTTAGTGAGAGCGGAGTGTCTCAGTGGTAGAGTACTGGGTTGACATGCAGGAAATCCTGATTCAAATCCCCCTGCAGGCTGTTAGTTATTAATCTGTTAGTGAGTAGTATTAAGCTGTCAGTAATTAGTCTGTTTGCAGCGGAAGATGGATCATATGGGATCTAGGACCCTCCTGGGGCACACCCAGGCTCTATAAAACATTTAAAAAATAGGGTACCCAAAATATAAGGGAAAAAATCTGGCAGTTGAGCGTGACCTAGGACAAGTCACCTCCTTGCAGAAGCGTTTTCCATGAAACAGTAAAGTCTCTAAAAATTTAACGAGTTTTAATTTATAATGATATGTCATTGTTAAATAAGCAACTTGCTGAATACAACGGAATATATGAAATGTAATAGATGGAAAAGATGTAGAAAATAACTCATAAAATGATTTTAGAAAAAATTCTAAGCATAGCATATTTGATTACTACTCTTAGTTATTTGTTTTATTATAAGAAATAATGCCTAACTAAGAAATAATGCGTGTTTAAACTAAACCTAAAACAATAACAAATTTTTATATTTGTATACCTTTAAAAAGAGCTGTCCTAAATAAAATAGACTTATTTCTTCAAATGACTTTATTTGCAAGCTATTAGCTTTTATTCACCCCTCTCAATTTCGCTCATCTGTTAATGCTGCACTCACCATAAATGCACTTCCCCACCCTTACTTTAAAAGAATAAAAAAATTATTAGTAGGTTTACGATGTATTTTTACCGACCTCAAAAAGGTTCCATTGGATAATTGAATTTTATAAAAATGATGAAAAGCTTGCAAATTGATGTGTACTCTTCATAGAAACCATTAAATTAGTGTACAGTTGCTCCTTTGAATTGTAGGTATCCTGAATAATCATATAGATTATTTCAGAAGAAATAATGTAAATAGTTTTATTGCTGAATATGGTTTGTAAAGAGATAAATATTTTTGAAAATAAGTTCAACAAAAAAACCAAAACAATATAGTAAATTGTAGTCTATTAAATTGAACATTAGAAAAATTAGTTACTAAACTAGTTAATAGAGGGAAACAACGAGGATACCAAAAAATATTTCACGACTCCATGAAAATCAGTTATCACCCAGTTATTTTCAATTTTTTTTAGAAGAGTTTACTACATATGGATTTTTTTTGTAATACAAATAAAGAAATCAGAATATTACTTAGTAAATGATCCGTCCCTATCATAATCTACAATAGAAATCGTAAAGCATGCAAAAATATATTATTAACTAAAAAAAATATTTAAAAAAATTCGAAATGAGAGGTCTAACATCAAACCAAGAGCGAGATAAGTAAACAGTTAAAAGAATAAAAAACAGGAAAGAGAAAAGCTAAAAGAATAATAATTATACTTATACCGAATCATCAAGGCAAGATTATGCGAAAACACGATTTTCGTTTTATCCAAATGACTTTAACAGTGAGTAGTGGGACAGCGAGGTTAAGTACGCGGCTGTATTAAAGTGACTTAGAAAAAACATTAGACATTTACGATCTTTAGGATGGAATAGTGTATTTTTAACTTAAATGTAAGATTTAGGATGTATAGATAAAATATAAATGAATAATTAATATAGCTCATCACTTATAGTGCCTGCATTGAGCCCATTGCGATTGGGATATTACTTATCTATGAATATTTCAATTTAAACTAAACAGCAAAAAAACCGGTGCACCCTATTTTTTTTTCGATAAACATGTATTTAAATTACATTCTAAACGTATTGTTTGTTTTGGTCAGGTTAGATAACGGCTAGAAAGACTTTCATATTAATAATCCCGTACAAAGCCCTTTATTGCCCTAGGAATAATAATGATTTCCACATTAGTTCATCTGCAGTTATTGTGTAGTTAAGTTTCATTTTTACATTCACGTTCATTTTCGCACTTTTTTTTTTTAATGCCATTTTTTTCTTCTTCTTATCCTGTTTGCTGTTCAGAATGGTTTTACCCACCGAAACGGTCGCGAGGATCGTCGTGTTGGTAGAGAATGGGATCGCCAGTGTTATGTGGCTAGGTCCTTAGGGCTACCAGAAACCAACGTTCGCAGAGCTGTCCAGAGGTACAGGGAGACTGGTAACTTAACCAGGAGGCCAGGTTCAGGTCAGCCCAGAGCGACTCTTCCCGCTGACGATAGATTTATTGTAATGCAGACGTTAAGAAATCACTTTCAGACAGCCGTGGAGTCCAATAAAAGGCTTCGAATTGCCCGAAATGTGAATATCGGTGTGGATACGGTGCGAAGGCGGCTTTATGAAGTCCCTTTATTCCATCAAGGGCCCCAGCTACGGGAGTTCAGCTCACCCTAGAACACCAGGCATCTCGTCTTATGTTTGCTCGGGAACTCACAGCGTGGACATTAAACGACAGTACTGATTTCAGACGAATCGAGATTTTCACTATTTACTTCAGATCATCGGTTTAGAGTGTGGAGAAGGCCAGGACAGCGATTTGCACCATGCAATATCTCCGAAAGGGTGACTTACGGCGGTGGGTCTGTAATGGTTTAGGGTGGGATCACTTTAATGGTGAAGACTGATCTCCATGTGTTCCAGAGAGGGAATCTAACTGCACATAGGTACATATCCGAAATTCTGGAAGATTATGTAGTGCCATTCGCCCCTTTCATAGGCGAAGATTTCATGCTAATGCATGACAACACATGGCCACATGTTGCAACTGTGGTTACCGACTATCTTAATGAAGTTGGTATACTCACCCTATAGTGGCCAGCCCGCAGCCCCGACCTTAATCCCATAAAACACCTATGGGATAAGATAGGGAGGTGCATCCGAAGGCGACTCGATCTTCCAATGGACCTTCAACACCTCAGAACCGCGCTAGTGGAAGAATGGGACGGCATCGAACAGGAAAGAGTTGCCAGCATAATCAGAAGTATGCCAAGGAGAATCAAGGCTGTGATACAAGCAAGGGGAGGAATCACCCGTTATTAAAAAACTAAAATAAAAATAATAACAGAAATTTAAAGAAGAAAAATTGCCGAAGAATATTTTAGTATTTTATACGAGTTTGGAGTTTTTGTGTTTCCATCTGTTATATCATATGATGTATACTTTACATGGGACATACAGAAAAAAAAAAAATTATTTGCACTAGGAAGAATAAAAACGACAAATTTTCAGGTGTGCCCGATTTTTTGCAGTTTAGTTTATATTATAATTATCATATAGAATTTAGATAAAATAATAGACTTACAGAAGATGTGAATGGATTCAGATAGAAACGAAACTTTTTAGGGAAACGAGGTTCAAACTATGGTTCAAGGCAAATATACTGAATGGCAAATGTTTCAGGAGCAAAGAACAAAATTGTATTCGTTTTACAGGAGGTAATTTGAAAAACAATTGTACTCGTGTTATTTTGATAACTTTGCATAAGCAGTTATCTAAGCTATCTAAGCTCGTATTATTATTTATATATTTTTAGTATGCCATTTAAGGCAAAACTCTTCTTATTAAATTCAGCAATAAGTTTCCTTTTCTTAGATTCTTAATCCACGTATTAATATTAAAGTCAAAAATGAAACTCAGGAAAAATTTAGCAACAATATGTCCGTTTTATTAACTGTTTCTTGGTCATTAGGATATGGATTTGTATAAATAAAAGTTATACTCAAACAAGCGGATGAGAACATTTGTTTTTATTCATTAATTTCTTTTAGTACTATCTAAACTGCACAAAAATAAATTAAGATATTCTTATTTTGGTTGTATTTACTTTACCTATCATTATAATGTTATAAAGTATCAATATTTATTTCAAATGATCATGTTTTTTTATTGCAAAAAATTTTAATTAAGTGATTTTCAGAAATAAACAAAAAAAAGGTATTTGTTGTATCTTTGTTTTTCTATTACTTGTATTTTCTCTATTGTGTTATATACAAGACACCTTGAACTTCATTGATGATATCTGGTGGGCTCTATGTAAAGAGTTCCTGCTGGCAGTAATGACAATATTTATCTTCTCTTTGCATTGAGGTACCAACTTAACGGTGACCTTGGATGCTTATACTGATAATAATATTGCGAACTTCGGGTTCAAGATGATGTCTTTCTATGATACAACTAGAATTAAAATAAGGAAACAGTAGAAAAGTTAAACAAAATTATGCAAATAATAAATTTTATTGATCGATTGAATTAGTCAGGGGTGCAGTCAAAGAAAAGCAGAACTTATTTTGTATTATCTTTGACTGCACCCCTGACCAATTCAATCCATCACTAGAATTATCCTGTCAACTATTTTCAACTATAAAATAAATTTTATTATGTTGTTTTTCAAAATCGCTTAGTTAAATTTTCATGCAGTAAAAAAATAATTATTTTAACAAATATTAATTTAGTTTATAATATGAAAGCTAAGTAAAGTAAATGCCACAAAACTGGCAATACCCCTATTCATTTGCATGCAGTTTAGATGCGACTGAAAGACATTAATAAACAAAAACAAACGTGCTCATCCGATTAACACAAACTACATTTCAGTTAGTCATACAGATGAAAACGGTCCTGGGTTCTATATAACGGGAAAGAAGGCGTGTGAATGCGGAGGAAGAGGAAAATAGAATCACTCAGCAGGCTGGAACAATGGGAATCCTCCGGCTGCGGTTTGGAAGGAGGTTTGCGAGTAATGAGTTCCATTTCCTCCTGACGATTAGTTAGGGAACTGTCTTATATTCCTAACAGTGAATAGGAAAATTAACTACCATTACGTTAAGCGTATAGACGGAGGGCATTGAATGAGGCTCAAGGTTTGGGAAATTGTTTTTGCAAGAAAATACTCTTGCGACATCTGCTAATTTTGTTCTCAATGGCGGGATGAAATGAGCACGAGTCTTGATCCAAGTATTTACTAGATCTAGAGGAGACCACTCTAACTGCCAATTTTTAATATTTTATTAATTTGCATTTTTAGGAAATAGAAAACTGTTTCATACTGGATGCATGTAGAAAAATCTTGAATGAATTGGGGGAAACAATTGTAATCATTGTAAAAGATTCGGTTATTTTCAAAATTTCTAATGAGCATACCATCCTTAAAAAGGTTTGATAATTTTTTACAATAATTAATTTACAAGAATTTATAATCAGTAGTTATTCAAAAATTTAATGAAATATTTTTATTTTTTGAGACTAGAAAGATGGATCAATTGAAAAACGTTTTCCACAATTCCTTCTGTCTGAATATTATATATATTTATGTGTTTATCTCAGCGACGAAATGACGGGCATGAACAGGCACATCTATTGGTTGATTCGCCAGAAGAAGGCAGCGGGAAATATAAAATATGTGTGGTTTTCCGTGGGCAGAGTGCGATGTAGAAAAGAAGATGGGGTCACCAGGAAGTCTTCAAAGATCAGGCTCAGGATTTGGACGTCTTCGGCTGACTACTAGAGTCTGTTTACCCGCTAGCTCCATGACAACCTCTGGCACTCACCACGGAACTTTGGATTTGGCTTATATCCTCTCTGTAATTTTCAATTTTATTTACTTGTCTATATTTTTATTTCCTAGGATCCTGAATTCAATATTATTTTTTTACATGCTTACATATCTATCTCATCTTCTTTTTTTATTCCACCACTTTACTTATCTTACAACTTATTCAGTATTTTCTCTTTTTACATATTTTAATAGTATCATCATTTTTTAAAAATTAATATTCTTATCTGTTTTTCGCTATAGCTCGCATTTATTTAACTATTTGGACCATTTTATACCTTTGCACTTAATTTATCAACTAAAATTAATTGTTAACAGCATCTTCTCCTATAATACGTTCTTCTTCATCTTCTCTCCTACTTCACCATCATGTCCAGTGTCCTAACCTCCTGTAACGTCAACACCCAATCCTTACCAGCCCATTTTGATGAATTCCATCAATATTTTACCCAAAATTTTTACTATACCATTGGAATTTCTGAAACATGGCTAAAACCCCACACCCCAACCTCTGCATTATCCTTATCAGACTATTCATTCCTCCGCCACGACCGGGTAGACCGAACTGGTGGAGGCGTAGGTCTAAATGTACTCAACTCCCTAAAATCACGTATCCTTGATTCCTCACCTGCAACCGATTATCCTCACAGAGAATTCCTTTTTGTTGAAATTTCTTTAAACTCAAACCCTCTCCTTTATGTCGTGGTATATCGCCCTCCTTTGGTCCCTCTTGATTCTACCTTTGAATCTACCCTTTCCAACTGCATTCCTCTCTATAACCACATCATAATCTCCTGTGATTTTAATGCCAATCTCCTTGTACAAACCAACGATAGCCTATACATTGAAAACCTCTTTTACTCTCTACACCTTTCCATTGTTCCATTTTCTCCCACCCATCACACTCTCCTATCTGACACTTGGTTAGACCTGTTTGTCATTAATTCACGGCAGTAACTGCTTTCTTCCTTTTAATTACCCGTTCCATTTCTGTCCTCTCATTCATTTCATATGTAACGAGTTTTCTTTTGTTTGCTAAATTCGTCCGTCAGGTGTCTCTATCTATCTGACCTCACTTAACTGAGGACCGGCATTCCATACGGATGTGTATAAGTGGGTTATATGGCCAAGTAATTGCCAAATTTAATTGTTTTTACCTTATCGTATCTTTGCGGCTCAGCGGTAAGCATCCTATTAATATTTGTAAATAAAAGTGTATATAATCTTTGTTTTTATTAGTTATGTATCTATGATTTTTAGTTGGTGGTGTTACGTTGATGTTACAATATATATTATGGTTATGTTTTTGGAGTTGGCATTATGTTACCGTTGATGTATTATTATATAAGAATACAACATTTTTCTTTGGACAATAGTTTATTTAAATCAATTTGGACCTTGGACCGAAAACCCCGCAACCTGGTCACAAACATTATGGCGCCCGAACAGGGACAACAAAAGAAAAATCTACAGATAAGTTATTAGTTGAAGATTTAATTATTATATTAACATTTTTTGAAATAGTGAAGTTAACTGTTAATAGTTTTATAATAATAGTAACAGAATAATTTTTGCAAACAATACCTTTATATTTATATTTTTTTTTTCTAATGTTTAAATATACTTTTCGTATTAATTGAAGGTACTAAATTTCTGTTGATTGAAGCAAAAGGTTTGTCTTAGACGCAATTTAGGAAATGTAAAGATAATTATTTTTAATTTATTATTTTGTATCAACAACAAAAATTAAGAATTTTTACTTAATGTCGTAGAACGACTTAGTTTTGTTTAACACATGTTTTGAAAATTAAAATCTACTAATATATCATTTTATTTTGTATTTTTACCGTAAGTTTAAATAGTTGAATTGAACATATGATAGATTAGCAAGTAAGCATTAAGTTCACTTAGAGACAACAGCTGTTGTTTGTTTCTATTTAGCATTATCTTGTGTTTCCTTTTAAAAAGAAAATATTTGTTTATCTATGGCTGACGTATGAAAATATTATATATTAAGTTTGTAAAGGACGCTTACCGATTTAATTTAATTTGTTAGTTTTAATATAATTTAATCAATTTAATTTTCAGTATTTTACGACTTTTAAAGGTTCTGTTGGTATTATTTTTTCAAGATTTAATTTCTTTGGCATTTTTTTGTAACTTTGGTTAACGTCTTGATTTATTGTCACGATGGGTGATCCAGTCGTTCTAGTGTCAGAGAGGGAGGATATTTTTGCCGCAGTTCAATCCATTTTCACAAAATCCAAATCTTTGAGTACCGATTCAGCATCCGCTTTTAAACCCGCTTATGACCGCTTACTCAAAAATGAAATCCGATTTGAAGAAATTCAATCAAAAATTCGGATATTTAATGCAAGTATAAAGAACAAAAGTGAAAAACTCGAGACAACAGAAGTACAAAATTCATTTAACGATTTAGTCGATATTACTAAAGCGAATTATAACAAAGTGGTACAATCTACCTGCCCTCCTGAGAATAAACCTGTGGTTGTCCTTTCTCATTCTATTCCTCAGGAGCTACCGAAAATTGACTTACCGATATTCACAGGGAAATTAGAGGACTGGAATGGATTCTATTCCCTATTTGATTCTATGGTTCATAGGGAAGAATCTCTATCGACCATTAGGAAATTTTACTATCTACGAAGTAGCTTACGCGATGAAGCTCTGTCGCTTATCTCGGGCTTCGCATTAGACGAAGCTAATTATCCGCTCGCTTACGACGCATTGGTCTCTCGCTATCAAAATATAAGGCGACTAGCCAGATTTTATATCAAGAAGGTGATGGATTTTACACCTTTAAACAATTCTTCAGCGTCTAATTTGCAGAGATTTTTATCTGAGCATGAAAATAATTTTTCTGCGTTATCGGCTTTAGGCATTGAAGACATGGGGGATTTCATTAAACTTCATTTAGCTCTTAATAATTTAGATCCAGGGACTAGAAAAGCATTCGAAGAACGAATAAAATCAGCAGATATTCCCTCTTATAAGGATTTGATTAATTTCGTCACCGAACGAACTCGAGTATATGAGATTATGGCTCAAGAAGGCCGATCAGAAAAGCCTATTTTAGAAAAATCCCGCTCTGCGAATGCCACTAGACGATATAACAAATCCAATTCCGGAAAAGAACAAATATCTCCGGGAATTTTTACTGTTTCGCCATTGGAAAAACAAACCGATTTTGCTGCTAACACAACGAATCACGATCCTCAATTCGACCAGTTCGAAATTCAGGCAGTTGGCTCTAAGAAACTGGTAATCCCTCCGACTGATGTACAATCAAGAAATAGTACCGAACCGATTCTCTACGAGAAAACGTGTCTAAAAGGCTCAAAACCGGCTCTACCAGCTAAGAAATTAATTTGCTGGAATTGTGGTGGACCGCACGTATATTCCAGGTGTCCGCTACCACGAAATCTGTTTTGCTACCGTTGTGGTAACCCAGGAGTTTCCATTCACGCATGTCCTAAATGTACTCCGGGAAATGTACAAGGGAATCGGAAGTGAGGGTCATTCCTATTCCCACGGTTTCAGCTGACCCACCAAGTACCGATTTACCTATTACCGTGCCTTATCGTTTACCTTTTTGTACCGCTAAATATGATATCGTTTCTCCTTGTGTCGTATCGCATTCTCCCGAAAGTTCTACCGTATCTTGTTATCGTTTACCGTTTCCTAAACAGCACTATATTGATTTCCGAATAGGGAAACCTGACAAAGGAGGCCTGTCCTACTTGGCCCTGTTTGACCCTGGTTCCACTACCTCATTTGTTGGACCAGAAGGGGTTGAAATTCTCCTTAAATTGGGATATGAAGTTGAGAAAATTCCCGAATTTAATATTTGTGTCGCTAATGGAAGCTCTTGTATCGTTGATGAAAGATTCTCCATTTCAATTACCGTTGGGTACCGGTCATATGACACGAAGCTTTACGTTTTAACCAAGCTTCCATTTATGTTTCTTTTAGGGTTAGATTTTATCGTTAACACAAATATGAGTACTAATCATCGTGAAGCGACATGGTGGTTTCAAGATGACCCCGACCATAAGTTCTCGTTTCGTCAAGATGTTCAATTAGTAGAAGAGGAAACATCAAAAATATGCGGCATTAGTTCACTTGATCCCTCAGAAAGGGTGGATCTGGATAGAATAGTCAGTGAAGGTTTGCGAATTCTCCAAGATTCTCCAGGATTAACGACGCGCATTAGCCATAAGGTAGATGTTCAGGATGCCATACCTATCAAGCAGCGCTCCTACCATTACTCACCCAAAGTACTTGAGGCAATGCACCAGGAGTTAGATCGAATGTTGGATGAAGACTTAGTGGAACCTTGCCAATCTCCATGGTCTTCCCCGGTAGTCATGGTTCGTAAGGGATCAGGTTATCGTTTTTGTATAGACTTTCGTAAGGTTAATGAAGTCACTTGTAAAGATTGCTATCCTATGCCTAATGTGACATCTCTCTTAGACGGACTTCGACAGGCTCGATATCTCTCCAAGTTTGACCTCAAGCAAGCATTTTTGCAAGTGCCCCTTGCCGACGAAACTAGTAAAGACATTACTGCGTTTACAGTTCCTGGCAGAGGACTATTCAGGTTTAAAGTTATGCCCTTTGGGCTGACGAATTCACCTGCTACCTTTCAGAGGTTAGCCGATGCAATATTTGGACCCGAACTTTACCCTTACGTAGTAGTTTTTCTGGATGATATTTTGGTTTGCACACCAACTTTCAAACTGCATTTGGATATGCTAATGGAAGTGTTCAGTCGACTTAAAGCCTCAGGTCTGCGTATCAACCCGGAAAAATGTGAATTTGGTTGTAATGAAGTTAGGTACTTGGGCTATCTGGTTAATAGTGATGGCTTGAGTGTAGATCCAGATAAGGTTGGTTCCGTTACTTCGATTCCTCCTCCCACCAACGCTGGGCAGCTCAGAAGATTCCTTGGAATGGCAGGATGGTATCGCCGTTTTATTAAAGACTTCTCTACAGTTGTCTCTCCGCTAACAGCTTTGCTTAAGCGTAACGCTAAATGGATCTGGTCAGAAGAGCAGGACGCCTCTTTCAATGCTCTCAAGTCAGCACTGACTGAAGCACCAATATTAGCTAGGCCAGACTTTAAACAGCCTTTTCAATTACAGACTGACGCCAGTGATACAGGTCTTGGAGCGGTCTTGACTCAAATACAAGACGGCGAAGAAAGAGTCATCGCTTTTTGTTCTCGTACCTTAAGTTCAGCTGAAAGGAATTATACCGTAACCGAAAAGGAATGCCTCGCAGTTCTGTTTGGTATCGAGAAGAATAGGCATTACTTGGAAGGTTATCCATTCACCGTAATAACTGACCACGCCAGTCTGAAGTGGTTACTGAACTTGAAAAACCCTTCAGGTCGTTTGGCTAGATGGGCTCTTCGCTTGCAGCCTTACAACTACAAGGTGGAATATCGAAAGGGGAAACTCAACACAGTGGCCGATGCCCTATCACGAATTGCTGCAATCACAGTATTGTCTACCAGTTCCGATCCTAATTCTTCTACCGATTCAGTTTCGACTTCAGGAACTTTCATAGCGACCGACGATTGGTATAATCAGAAATTTTATCGAGTCCAGAAGTCCCCAGAACTCCACCCTGGATGGTCGATAAAAGATGGACAGCTATTATACCATCGAAAGAATCCTTTGAAGGGAGAGCTAGAAGACCCCAGTGAGGAATGGAAAGTTGTCGTTCCTAGACATTTAAGGGGAGCAATAATATATGAAAATCATGATCTACCGCAGTCAGGCCACCTGGGGATAGATAAAACTGTTTCTAGGGTTAGTAGACTATATTATTGGCCTGGATTATACCGAGATATAAGCCAGTATGTGAGGCAGTGTGAGTTATGCCAGAAGGTCAAACCCAATAACACGCCACCTCGTGGGTTAATGTTCCCTCGCTATAACAAGCAGCCGTGGGAAATGGTGTCAGTTGACATTATGGGTCCTTATCCTAGGAGTTCTAGAGGCAATGTATATCTACTAGTGTTTGTAGATTTATTTAGTAGATGGGTGGAATTATGTCCCATCAGAAAAGCTACCTCTTCGGTTATTGTAAATAAACTGAAATCCCGCATAATATACAGGTATGGCGCACCGCATAAAGTAATTTCCGACAATGCGAAGAACTTCGTCAGTAATCTTGTAACTGAAGTGGCTAAGGAGTTTGGAATCAAGAGAGAAACTACTCCTCTTTACCATTCACAGGCAAATCCGACAGAACGAGCGAATCGGAATATCAAGCAATTTATCGTAGCGTACCTAGGGAAGAAACACCAACGCTGGGACGAAAAACTAGGAGAGATCCAGTTTGCCTTAAATTCCGCCGTTCAAGATTCGACCAAGTTCAGTCCTGCCTTCTTAAATTTTGGTAGAGAACTGAGGCCTCTACATCAAGCTAACGACGATGATATCCTAGTGGCTGGCACAGACGAACATGCTGCTTGGGCCGCTAAAGTGGGCAGACTGCCTGAAGTTCATCATATAGCAGAGGAAAACTCTCTGAAGGCAAGTCTAAATCAGAGCAGTCGTTATAACTTGAGACGCCGAAAAGATCGTTTCCAACCGGGGGACCAAGTCTTAAAGATGAGGTTTCAGCTATCGTCGGCAGCTGATAAACTCGCTGCTAAACTGAACCCCAAATATGAAGGCCCTTTTACGGTTGTTTCCGTTACGGGTGGTGGATCCTGTAAACTGAGAGATGAAGATGGAAAGATAATAGGCTTATGGCATCCCTCAAAACTTAAATTATTTTATCCAACCCGACGGACTTAATCGCTGGAGGGGAGTGTGTAACGAGTTTTCTTTTGTTTGCTAAATTCGTCCGTCAGGTGTCTCTATCTATCTGACCTCACTTAACTGAGGACCGGCATTCCATACGGATGTGTATAAGTGGGTTATATGGCCAAGTAATTGCCAAATTTAATTGTTTTTACCTTATCGTATCTTTGCGGCTCAGCGGTAAGCATCCTATTAATATTTGTAAATAAAAGTGTATATAATCTTTGTTTTTATTAGTTATGTATCTATGATTTTTAGTTGGTGGTGTTACGTTGATGTTACAATATATATTATGGTTATGTTTTTGGAGTTGGCATTATGTTACCGTTGATGTATTATTATATAAGAATACAACATTTTTCTTTGGACAATAGTTTATTTAAATCAATTTGGACCTTGGACCGAAAACCCCGCAACCTGGTCACACATAGAATATCCAAACTCTACAAATACTACCTAAAACCATCACCTTTCGCAACCTAGATGCCCTCACTCCAGAGAACATCTCACCTTCCCTTGAAACCTTGGATTGATTGATGGATTGGATAAGAGAGATTTATTCGTCAATTTTATTTCATTATATTTATTACCTATTGATAAGGTATCGAATCTATTACTTTTTCGAATGATATATTGAGGTTTGATGGTCAAATGTTTATTTATACGATTATTCACAATTAAATGGTAATCTACTAATTACAATTTCATTAGGATCATACATTCTACAGCATTAATTATTTCTTTTATCATACGAAATATTGTACTATAGTAAAATATATGTATTAAGTACATTATCGCCTTCTAAAATTAAAAAACAGGCAGTTTTTTTTTTTTTATGAACCTATGTGCAATAATATTGTTTATTGAGAATACATAAGTGGAAAAAACAGGATTTTTTTTGGACAGGTATTTTTAATTTCCTGTTTTAGTTTAGAGACTTAAGGTTTTTATTTGGATGTTTTCCACTTATGTATTAACATTTATTTGATGTCTCTGTTGAGCGTTCCATTTTTCATTGTTTATTGAGGAAAGTTTGACAATAGTTGTTAAAGTAAATATAATATTTTTGAGTGATCTAAAAGACTATCTAATTCCTATATTGCAACATTTTCTATCTTTAAAAAAAGAGAGGAGTACAAAATAAAAGGATAGAGATAAATATTCTTTTACATTTTGAGATTTTCATTTTCATTTTTATTTAGTTAATGCTAAAGAGTTTTCATCTGTGAACCTAAATTTGATAAAGAAAATACAAGGAAGGATAGATGTATTGTAGATCGAGGACGGAAGTGGTTACGGAGGAGATGTAAGGGTCGTTGGAATATTTTTGGTTTGTAAATGAATCGGCAGCTTGGTAACACCCAGGCAGTTATCCTATGGGTTGTACCACTACCCTACATCTGAAGATTCAGCATAACTCGATCTGGTGGGTTGGGATAGTGCAGGCGTTTAGAGTCTAGCTCGACCTCAGTATTTCGTCAACACTGCGAAAAGATAATTCAAACTAGTAATAGAAATGTCAAATTTCTAATCAACTATGTCAGGAGGAAATCTATTAAAGAATATTATTGGCCAATTGAGTTTGAATAAAATGCAAAATAAATTATAAGTGTTTAACTTATTTTTAAGCATTAAAGTGATGTGGCAGGTTTTAGATACAGTACATAATAGGTAATATACTGTTGGTAGGACAAGAGTTGTGTAGATAGATGATTTGTCCACGCTCAACCACTAGAATTTTCCCCGATTAAGGATACCCACTTTATAGAGGTTGAGTTAGCCCCAAGAGGGTCTGTAGATCATACCGTGTTCATCAATTAACTTATCAGCCACAGCTAATTCTAACCCGGAACCATTAGGATAGGAACTCAGTTTTCTATGCACTGAGCTACCCCTCTCCCAATGGTAGTAAAATTGAAACTGTTTTGTTTACAGTCTTAAAAAAGGGGATTAGATAGATTTGTCCTAAATATCAGATTTTGCAATAATATCACTCTTATAGACTACTAGTTAATTTATATAAATATAATGAAATAATCGAAATTTCCAAAACAAAGAAATGTCAATTAGTATATTTAAATATGCTCGCTACGAAATTCCCCGTGTAATACACTTAATATATATAGAGAATGTTTTTAACTGAAATCAGTGATAAAAAAATGATGCTTTTTTTTCTTGTACAAAGTCAACGATCTGCAAGATAAAGTTCTTTTGTAAACTTGTCCCTGCTATGACGCAAACGTCAGTTGCATGATAGGTGCAGCACGTTTTATAATATTTATTTTTGTATCGTAAGGCATTTTCATAGGAAAATTGTCTTTTTATATTATTTTCTTCACTTCTTATGATTCAGTCAATGATGGAAAACCAAGATTTTTTTTTAAATTAAAAATAAATTAATTTTTAGATCCACCATGTCACTTTCACAAAAATATTTATTTTTAAAAGATCATTTTTCATCGAAAAAGTCGAGTTCGGATTATGAAAAACTTCACGTGGGAAATAAAACTTTTAAACGCTTAATTTTGGCTTGGTGACGTCATCAGGCTTGTTTACATTTTTGTGATCAGAAATTTATATGATGTTTTTGCATTTTCATATAGAATACTGTGTTCATCTTGAGAAATAAAACAATTACTTATTAATTAAATTAGTCTATAACAAGTAAAGATTAAATAATTGTTACTGTTGGCATCTTTTTATTCAATAACTATTAGTTTTATCAACATAACAAATATATAACAAAGGTTTCTTTATGATCTTTTTATGTGTGTGCTTAAAAATTTGTAATGCAGAAATACTTTTCTCATCACAATCACTTGGTTCAATCAAAGACAAAGCGCTGAAGTAATGAAATTTTTTAGGTTTGTGTTTTTCTGATGTCCATGATACTTGTGTATGTATCACATGTATGTATTACAGGTAATGAACTGGCTGATAGGGCAGCAAAAGAAGCTATTGCTCTTCCAGGTCGAGGCAAACCTATCTTGACCCCATCCGAGCTAGCTCGACCACTAAGACAGAACTTACTCAAAGAGTGGCAGGCCGTAGGGTACAATATCCCTCCAAATAAATTTTTTTTAAAAATTATTTTATTGAATTGTACAACTGTAATATATACATCTAGTACAAGGGCTATATGACTAACTATATACATGAAAGGATATGTAGAGACACTACCCACTGGCAGCACGCTAATAACGTTTCTATAATAGAAGGTGCCGAGGCCATCTTCTCTTCAGACGCCTAGGAGGATTGTCCGGGATGGAATTGGATGCAAGGATGGAAACTAATTCCTATATTGCAACATTTTCTATCTTTAAAAAAAGAGAGGAGTACAAAATAAAAGGATAGAGATAAATATTCTTTTACATTTTGAGATTTTCATTTTCATTTTTATTTAGTTAATGCTAAAGAGTTTTCATCTGTGAACCTAAATTTGATAAAGAAAATACAAGGAAGGATAGATGTATTGTAGATCGAGGACGGAAGTGGTTACGGAGGAGATGTAAGGGTCGTTGGAATATTTTTGGTTTGTAAATGAATCGGCAGCTTGGTAACACCCAGGCAGTTATCCTATGGGTTGTACCACTACCCTACATCTGAAGATTCAGCATAACTCGATCTGGTGGGTTGGGATAGTGCAGGCGTTTAGAGTCTAGCTCGACCTCAGTATTTCGTCAACACTGCGAAAAGATAATTCAAACTAGTAATAGAAATGTCAAATTTCTAATCAACTATGTCAGGAGGAAATCTATTAAAGAATATTATTGGCCAATTGAGTTTGAATAAAATGCAAAATAAATTATAAGTGTTTAACTTATTTTTAAGCATTAAAGTGATGTGGCAGGTTTTAGATACAGTACATAATAGGTAATATACTGTTGGTAGGACAAGAGTTGTGTAGATAGATGATTTGTCCACGCTCAACCACTAGAATTTTCCCCGATTAAGGATACCCACTTTATAGAGGTTGAGTTAGCCCCAAGAGGGTCTGTAGATCATACCGTGTTCATCAATTAACTTATCAGCCACAGCTAATTCTAACCCGGAACCATTAGGATAGGAACTCAGTTTTCTATGCACTGAGCTACCCCTCTCCCAATGGTAGTAAAATTGAAACTGTTTTGTTTACAGTCTTAAAAAAGGGGATTAGATAGATTTGTCCTAAATATCAGATTTTGCAATAATATCACTCTTATAGACTACTAGTTAATTTATATAAATATAATGAAATAATCGAAATTTCCAAAACAAAGAAATGTCAATTAGTATATTTAAATATGCTCGCTACGAAATTCCCCGTGTAATACACTTAATATATATAGAGAATGTTTTTAACTGAAATCAGTGATAAAAAAATGATGCTTTTTTTTCTTGTACAAAGTCAACGATCTGCAAGATAAAGTTCTTTTGTAAACTTGTCCCTGCTATGACGCAAACGTCAGTTGCATGATAGGTGCAGCACGTTTTATAATATTTATTTTTGTATCGTAAGGCATTTTCATAGGAAAATTGTCTTTTTATATTATTTTCTTCACTTCTTATGATTCAGTCAATGATGGAAAACCAAGATTTTTTTTTAAATTAAAAATAAATTAATTTTTAGATCCACCATGTCACTTTCACAAAAATATTTATTTTTAAAAGATCATTTTTCATCGAAAAAGTCGAGTTCGGATTATGAAAAACTTCACGTGGGAAATAAAACTTTTAAACGCTTAATTTTGGCTTGGTGACGTCATCAGGCTTGTTTACATTTTTGTGATCAGAAATTTATATGATGTTTTTGCATTTTCATATAGAATACTGTGTTCATCTTGAGAAATAAAACAATTACTTATTAATTAAATTAGTCTATAACAAGTAAAGATTAAATAATTGTTACTGTTGGCATCTTTTTATTCAATAACTATTAGTTTTATCAACATAACAAATATATAACAAAGGTTTCTTTATGATCTTTTTATGTGTGTGCTTAAAAATTTGTAATGCAGAAATACTTTTCTCATCACAATCACTTGGTTCAATCAAAGACAAAGCGCTGAAGTAATGAAATTTTTTAGGTTTGTGTTTTTCTGATGTCCATGATACTTGTGTATGTATCACATGTATGTATTACAGGTAATGAACTGGCTGATAGGGCAGCAAAAGAAGCTATTGCTCTTCCAGGTCGAGGCAAACCTATCTTGACCCCATCCGAGCTAGCTCGACCACTAAGACAGAACTTACTCAAAGAGTGGCAGGCCGTAGGGTACAATATCCCTCCAAATAAATATTTTTAAAAATTATTTTATTGAATTGTACAACTGTAATATATACATCTAGTACAAGGGCTATATGACTAACTATATACATGAAAGGATATGTAGAGACACTACCCACTGGCAGCACGCTAATAACGTTTCTATAATAGAAGGTGCCGAGGCCATCTTCTCTTCAGACG
Organism: Troilus luridus; assembly: GCA_964056705.1. NCBI lineage: Eukaryota > Metazoa > Arthropoda > Insecta > Hemiptera > Pentatomidae > Troilus > Troilus luridus. The sequence goes on from OZ057412.1 coordinate 82,588,513, forward strand.
CCTAGGAGGATTGTCCGGGATGGAATTGGATGCAAGGATGGAAACTAGTGGGTTTGGATGGGTCTGGAGTTTATTATGAAATGATAGGTATCTGGAATGGGCTAAATCGGTAACATATGGAACGTTAAGGTCTTTATGGATGGTTTTATTTGTGACAAAGTAAGGAGCGTTTAGGATTTTGGATTGCAATGATTGAATACGAGAGGAATTCGTAGGTTTGGTGGAGCCCCATAGTTCAATTCCGTAAGTCCATATAGGTCTTATAACAGTCACATAAATAAGTCTTTTGTAATTGATCTGAAGCTTTGAGCGTTTGTCTAGTATGTGTTGAAGTAGTCGGAAGCGTCTAGCTGTTTCTTGTCTTTTCAGTCTTGTGTGAGCGTTCCAAGTAAGACGTTTGTCTAAGTTGAGTCCTAGGTAGCGGATCTGTTCAACAGGGATAAGTGGAGTACTATTAAAGGATACAGTAGGACAGGAAGTCATGGGTTTTCGGCGAAGGGTAAAGGTAATTTGATGGGGCTTGTTGGAATTGATTTTAATTCTCCAATTCCGACACCATTCTTCCAAACAGATTTAAAAAAAAAATAGGTGTTTCAACTAAACTCGTTGGCGCTGAATATCACAACGAGACTAGGGTTAGTATGGGAAGATTTGCAAAAAAACTGTTTTTCTCAAGAGACAATAACATTAAAATTTAAATTTAAACATTAGATGGATCTAAGAAAAACTATCAATTAAATACAAGAGCAATTAATAAAGCAATGTGGAATACATCAAAGTAATACCTCGAAGAAAGTAATAACTTAAAAATAAATGTATTAAAAAAAACAACAAGGAAAATAAAATAATATATACAACATAAATATTTCGGTCTCCATATTAATAATCTCGTGTATTTTGCCCCGAAATCTAACAATCAGAATTCATAAAACAATCATCTTTCCAACTCTTCTTAACGGATGAACTTCTTACGGTATTCGAAAATAAGGTTTTGTGTAGAATATTCGGTCCAAAAAAAGATTAGATTACTGGAGAATTTGGGATATTACACAACGCGGCATTGCAAAGCTTACACCCGGTTAATAATATTCAAGTGATAGCGTCACGAAGATTAAGATGGGCTAGTAAATTTGCTGGGCTAAGTAACGAATGAATTCCTAAAATGATAATAGACACTGTGCCGACTGGGAAGCCTCATTTGTTGGTGATTTATTAAATTTTGAAGATCCCAATTTTGTAAAAAGTAGACTTTAAACAATTGCTAATACATTAGTATTAAATAAATGTACGTTTTTATAAGGTCTACAATGAAGCTCATAGTTTAATATAAATAATCTTCTCTGATAATTTAATGTGTGGAACAAAAGTAAAACTGCAATTACTCAGTGACGTACTCCAACCTTATACTGGTAGAAAATGCGTTCTTACATGCTTATATCGTGCGTGACCAGTGCTGAACCAAGTTATGCGTAGAAAGGTGGTCCTGAACTGTCCACCTAAACCTTGACAAAAGTCCTTAATCTACCATCTACTCCACTATATCTTAAAGTAGGCATATGTCTTAGGTAAGTCTGAGTTATGGAGCCTACTGATATTTTATAGTCGGAATGTAAAATAAAAAAGGGCTCACGAATTAGATGAAGTTCTCATAAGCCTCGATATAATCTAAATTTGTTTTATTGCTTGTCTAAATTATTTATTAAGACTAAAACAGTATTAATGAATAACATGTTTGGTAAGGTTTCACGTTGCTATGTATAAGTTGATTCTTTCTATCATATTTAGAAGCTAAGAACAATAATCTACTCAAGGAATTAAAATATTTCATAAAATGTTATAGGCATTTAGATGTGAGTAAACTGGACATTTAACTAGTGCATTTAATTTTTGAGGAATGTTTTGTGTATAAATAAAAATAAATTGAGGAATAGAGAATTACTTTTTTTAATTTACGGAATTGTCTAGATTTAAAAAAATATATTTCAATTTCATACCTTACATTTTAAAACAAAACAGTGACAAGTTGTTCCCTAGCCGAACTTGTTACATTTAGCCGAAGTAACTAGGTCTCGCCAATCGATAGTTATTCTTGATTTCTACATCGAATCAACAATCAATGTTCATCCCTACACTGTTGGTCACATTTCGAGATAAAGTATATTTTATTTTCACCATTTTCCGGATAGCTTACTCAGGGACCGAAACCATAGAAGAGAAAAGATTTGCCCTCGGCCGGGATCCGAACCCGGGTCGTCCGCCTCTCCGTGACAGCACTCTTACCATTTGAGCTACCAGGGGTTGCCTCCCACCTAGGATTTCTTCACCGATCCCATATCCCCATGTTCTCGCAATTTTGCGATGTAAACAAATTAAAACAATTAATAAAAAAATATAAATAATATAATGACGTAAGTCAACAAGATCCTAATTTACGTTATGTTCAATGATCGTTTAGACATGGGGATATAGGATCGGTGATGAGAACGGATTTGTCCTAGGTGGGAGGCTACCCCTGGTAGCTTAAATGGTAATAGTGCTGCCAAGGAGAGGCGGACGAGGCGGGTTCGAATCCCGGCCGGGGGCAAATTGTTTCTCTTCAAAATAAAAATATTTAAAAATTAAAACAATTAATAAAAAAAATAAAAATTATGTGATATCTTTAATTTGGTCGTGAATTAAGGTAAAAGAAATATCATCCGCCTAAATCATAAATTATAGTGTTTGCATTCACCGAGCTTGGTTGCTTGCAAGAACTATGTTAGTGAATTATTTAGCAAGATATTCACGGGTGGAGCAACAGTGATCGACGTCCTTCCAGCATTTTTGTAGTTTCTGCCGGAAACTCCCATGTCCTGTTTGGATCAGTGGGGGTATGGAAATCTGACTGGGTTATATACTCATATATTTAGATGGCTGGGGGTTAGTGAGTTGAGCCCTATTTGCTGTCACCCACCGACTGTACCGACCACCGACTGTCCCACTTCGCCACTGGGACCTCCTTAAGAGCAGCATCTTCAAGCTCAAAGATACCTCATCAACTTTCAACCGCAATGGGCTCGTTCCTTTTGAATTTTACTCCAAGATGTGTCACTCCTCAGCTCGTTGCAAGGTTTCTCCTCCCTTTTTCAAACAGATTTTGTGATCCTTGATTTTTGTCTACTCGAGTTTCCTACATTTAACCACTGATCAGCTAATATATCTCTCTGCATTGACAATCAATATGCATTTGCTTTACGCGTCTACTTTGGCACTGTTTTAAGAAATCTTCAGCTAATAGATTTCCCACTAACTTATCAAACCCAATTGTTAGAGCCGGCTATAAGACAAAACCTTGGAAGCCTATCGACTCTACCCTTCTCTCAATCTCATAGGAGCTATGGCGGATATTAAACACTGAGATAGAAGGGTCCTGTTTACGAGGGAGTTGAATTCACAGGGAACAAACTTGGGAAGTTTCAAGAGTACGATTGGCTCCAAATACTGTTGAAGGTATATAGCGAATATCATCACCTGATACCGCTCTGACTTCAGCATTCGTATTCATCCTTTCAACAACATTTACTGTTTAAAAAATATAAACCTTCTCTGTGGACAAATTTACTCAGTTTTTCGAGTCTAATGAGCCCATTAGAGATTGGCTACATCAAAATCAATTAAATACAAGTTTTAATTTCTGTCACTAATCTTTGGATACTATAAAACCATATATATCCATGAATTACAATTATTCGAAAATTCAAACATTGTATAAATTGTAGCTTTTCATCTTTATATCAATAGGAACATTTCTCAGTTCACATTTTTTCGGTTATAATATTTAAATTAAATTAAAATTCTTTTGTTATAATAATGCTTTTTTAATATTTTATTCGGTGTTTAGACATTTCTTAAACATAAAAATATATAGAAAAGATATATTAAATTTGAACCGTGTAGATTACAATTTCAACTCTTAAATGTATTTTAGAAGATAGTGAACGCAGTGCATTGATTTATTTGTGTTGTGGAAAATTTTTGAGCAATAATACTTGTTGCTTATTTTAAAACACTCAACTAGCTTAGAAAAGTAATTTTGTCTAATATGGTTCTTTTTTGCATTTTTTCTCATGGTTTTAGTACGGTTCTGAACATGAAGTTTCGGGAGCATAAAGCATTGCTCGACGGAACTAGTGAAAAAGTAATTTTTTTAAGTTGGAGTTATTCGGTTTTGATCATGAACGCTACACGTATCCACCCCAATAAATAAATAAATCCAACAAAAAAGAAAAAATATGTGAATAGGAATCAGAGTAATTATGAAAACGCAGAATGTATGGTTTCGTTCTTAAGGCTTAGGTAAGCGTGTAAATACTGCAAGCTTTGAGTATGTATTGATGACTTAACCACTCACTGTGTGCACCGAACAGTGATATGCTTCAGTTGCTGTGTCTCGTGCGGTTATGATATTCATTGAAATAAATAACATTTATTGAATTGCAGGTCTTTAAATTTTTGTAAGTGTATGGTAGATTGAGTGCGTATCTCTGTTTGAGTGTGTGGACTCAATTTTGTTCTACCCTCTTTTCCATTCAGTATTTTTTTTTCTATTTTAAATTTTTCCTGTAAAATATTGATATTTCGTCAGATAAAATATAACTTCAATCAAGGGATAGCGTAGCCTAGCAACCTGATAACAAATTACTATTGTACTGTTGGTAAATACTGGAGAGTCTTTGAATTTATTTATAGTTTCGATAGTATATCTTTATTGCTAAATTTTTGTTGCTTTTTTTTAAAATTCAGAATGGTGTGGGGGGAAACCAGTACAGAAGACTTGGGAGAAGGTTGATTGGATTAAATACACCTTCTCATAAACAACCTATGTTTATAAGGTTTCGATTGAATGTGGAATAAATATCGATGTAATATTTCAAGTACACACTTAAGGATCTAAACTTACATTAACTTAACATTAAGACTACCAAATGAACTACCGATAAGGAAAGAAAAGAGTTCCAAGAGAGGAGATTATATATGGGGAAGCAAAATAAGTAAGTCAGCATTTGAACCAGCATTGGGATAAGATTCTGTGGGGCCTCGTAGCTTGATTTTTTATTCAAAAACCGTATAATTGTCTTAAATAATTAAATGAAATTATCAAGCTAGTACTCGTTTATCCGGTTCCTCCTCAATTACTTAGGGCTAACATATAACATAATAGGAATCTATCTATATGTATGTATATATATATAAATATATATATATATATATATATATATATATATATATATATATATATATATATATATATATATTTATAAAGCTACCTCTGTGGAATGTACTAGTAAAAAAAAATTATAGTATAACTTCCTATACGTTACTGCCCAAACCGAACTTCTTAAGATCACAATGACCCCATCATCCCACCTTCGTCACATCCTACCTCTCGCCTTACCATCCGACTTAGCTCCTATTAACTTTTTAGGGATTCATTTATTACTAATCCAAACAACAAACATCTGAACCTTTGTGAGCTGTTGCTATCATTATTAATAACCAAGTGTATGCTATGTGATTCTGCTTAGTGTAATTTCCCTAATTCTCCAGTAGGTTTGTCCATATTTGGACTGAATATTCAGCGCAATTTTTTTTTTTTTTTGGAGATCTTCGTTTTTTCAATATTGCGGGCCGTTTCACACTTATATATAACTGGATAGCTTTTGCTCGCGGCTTTGCTCGCGTGGAATTTGGTCTGCCACACAAAGTTTCGTGACAGATCATCACAAAGTTATTCGTACATCCAAAATTTCAGATGTCTAACTTCAAAACTGACCCTATTATATTAAGGGGGAAACTCTTTATTGTCCAAATTCCTTTCTTTGTGCTCATATAAGCTAGACACAGAACCTATCTGTGAATTTCAAGATCCTAAGTTCAGTGGTTTCTGCTGTGCGTTGTCCCCTGGGTGTTTTGGGCAATCAGGTTACAATTTTATATAAACTTCGCCTGTGTGGTGTGTTGATAAAAAGTAGCCTATGTCCTTCCCGAGGCTTAAGATTGTCCATATCAAATTCTATCACAGACAGATCAGCACAGCCGTGAAACATATATTGACACTGATTAAAAACGGGGCGGACAGAAGTTTACTTTTGTTCGTGTCAGTTAAGGATAAGTATGTAATGTTATTTAATTTATTGAAAAGGATTACTTACTTAGTATAACTGATTCACTTGTCGTACGGCAGCAGTGAGGAGTGAACTTTTTTTTTTTTTTTTTTTCAGAACCTCCTTTATTATATGAAAGTACATTTACAAATAGTAAAAAAAAACACAGCTTCTATATAAATAAAACACCTTCCATTCATTACCTTTAGGTATTTTAAGGCGTTACATCGGGCTGAGTCCACTGAAGGCGGTGGAGTGAAGTATGGTGGTTGATTTGTTTTGTTCAGCGAAAATATGTAGATTTTGTGAGCAAACAAGTCAAGTTACATAGTTTACAAGAGTATATTGCAATATTGCAGTAGGTAAGTAGAACCGCAACGTATCAGAATTGTTTGTTTAATTATAGCATTGTAGCAGGTATATTGTAGGGAAACAATTCATAGTTCTATATATCTCAAATTTATGCCAAGCAAAAAACAAAAATAATGAAGAAAAATTCAAACAATACCATCATTGATTTACACTTTTTTTTTTTTTTTAATATCATACTAGATGAGTGACCACCCACATCCTACTAATATTATAAATCCAAAAGTTTGTATGTATGTTTGTTACTCTTTCACGCAAATACTAGTGAACGGATTTGAATGAAACTTTACAGTAATACAAGCTATACTTCAGAATAACACATAGGCTACAATTTATAGTGATTTTGTCTAATTTGGTCATAATCTATGCATATAAAATGCTTTGTCCTAAATTACTGACTGACGTATCAACGCACAGCCTAAATTGCTGATCGTACAGACCTGAAACTTGGAGGGTGTGTTCTTTGTATGACGTAGGCATCCGATAAGAAAGAATTTTTCAAAATTCTACCCCTAAGGGGGTGAAAAAGGAGGGCAAAGTTTGTATGCTTGCTCACGCGTTTCATACTCGCAAAATCTACATATTTTCGCTGAACAAAACAAATCAACCACCATAGTTCACTCCACAACCTCATAACACTTCTTACAGACTCTCTAACAAAATGAACAGGACAGCAAAACTTTTAAATTTTAACACGGACGGGCTTATGCCCAAAATTACGGAAATCTACGCGTTGATAGCACAGACCCTACCCACCATAGTGATCCTCACAGATGCAAGAGTTAACTTCCGGCACATTCGCATCCCAGGTTACGACCTCACAGGAGACGACGAAGGAGGGGTCATCATAGCTATACGTCACGGTTTTCGGTGGAGATCACTCCCCTCACCAGTAGCAAATGGTGACCCGAGAATTCATCACAAAACTATACAGGTACTACTCGATAAGCCTACTATCATCACAGGTTTATATAGAAGACCCAGGTCTTCTATAGACATCTTCTCGATGATATTAGCCGAGTGCGCCAAGAAAACAAACCACTGGGTAGTGGGTGACCTAAATGCTCGGCACCCGATCTGGAATAACATTCGGAGCAACAAAGCCGGAAGTAAACTCATCAAGACACCTTTCACTGTAGTACATCCGAACACCCACACTTTCAGACATCGAGCGAAGCCGTCCTTCACATCTACCATCGATCTACTACTTACGAGGCAGCCGCATCGATTCGTGGATTGTTCGACATTGGACTTTATTACCTCCGACCACAGACCTGTGCTCTATATTATGGATGAGGAAATACCTGTTCCAGCGGTGACAAAATATAAATATGTGGAAGCAGACTGGGGAACATACAAAGCACAGGTCCATCACGTACTGTCAACAGTTCCCACACTCCGGACGAGAAGTGATGTAGACGCATACGTAGAGTTCTTCACAGAAACAATCAGAAGAGCCGCAGATGAAGCAATTCCGAAATTCAGACCACTTCCACCAGCTATACGCCCTATGCCAGACCACATTCTGAACCTTATCGCCACCCGCCATAAGTGGAAGAATAAATGGTATAGAAATAGAGATTATGAGACGAAATCGGTGGTAAATTCCCTTACCACGCAGATTAGAAATCTCATAAAACAATGGAGGACTGCACAGTGGCATGAAAAACTGAGGTCCACGCACGGCGACTACAGAAAGTTCTGGAAGCTATTGAAAACCTGCACACAGAAGAGAAGCTCTACACTACTTCACGACGGGGACAAACTGTTGACAGTAGAAGAACAGGTTACCAAGTTTTCACATCACTATGGTGGAATCATCTCAAGAAGAACAGATCCTGCACACAATGATTTACCAACCGAAGAGGCAGGAACCAACTATATGTTTGTATCACCGAAGCAGCTAAAGGCGATTCTTCGTCGTATGAAGGGGAATAAAGCACCAGGTCACGACGGGATACAAACGATATTGCTGAAACAACTGCCAAAAAGAGGAATAGCTCACTTGACCAATTTATATAACACCTGCCTCAGGTTAAGATATTTTCCGGACAATTGGAAGATAGCTATTCTTTTTCCTCTACTCAAGCCGTTGAAGTCAGGATCACAGCCAGCGGACTACAGGCCCATCAGCTTGCTTCCGCATCTGGGGAAAGTCTTTGAGAAAATTGTCCTCAATTATCTCAAGGCGTATTGCTCAGAGACAGCACTCATCCCACCGGAGCAAACCGCCTACCAGGCCGGCCTCTGTCCGGATCATCACCTGGCGAAGATCCATGCGGAAGTGAGCCAGTGCACCGCCAAGAACGAAGCGACCGCTATGATCTCCATAGACTGCACGGAAGCGTTCGACTCAGTCTCTCATAACCTATTATGCAAGACACTACAGGACAACGAATTTCCGGAACAGCTCTACTCGATCCTACGGTCGTTTCTTCAACAGCGAACGATAGCAGTTCGTATCGGTGAAACATCATCGGAAGCCATCGCATTCACCTGCGGAGTTCCTCAGGGGTCTGTGCTATCTCCAGTACTTTTCTCAATATACACAGCTGAAACTGTTGGAGCCAACTACAAAAAAGCTACTGTAGCTGCCTATGCCGACGACATAGCGATCTACAGCACCTCGATCAGCGCAGAGAGAGCTCTACGGCAGGCGGAGGAGGTCTGTGCGAGCATCACACAGAAGCTAGAAGGACTCAACATCACAGTGAATCCTACAAAGACGGACTGCATAATTTTTTCCTTTCAGGGGAAAAAGCGCCGCCCTCTCCCTAAGGTATATAGGGTAGCGGGACGTGAAAACAGACCAGCGAGCAGCATAGTCTACTTAGGTGTCACCCTTGACCGGCACCTTAAACTAGCCTACCACTGTAGGAAGAAACTTAGATCGGTTAGGACCAAGTCTTACAGACTTAACCACCTGCTTACATCTCCTAACTTATCCCTCCGCCTCAAGTTGACCATCTACAAGAGCATCCTAAGACCGGCACTCCTTTACGGAGCACCACTATTAGGTAACATCACGCTGGCAACAGCGAAAAAGCTCCAACAGTTTCAGAATGGCGTACTGCAACGCATAGTGAGACACACTACATTAAACAAAACAAAAACGGACCTTCTACACACTACTCTCGACATACCGACAGTTACAGACTTCATTAAACGTAGACACATTAAATTTTTCGACAGCCTGAAATACTGTACTAACCCTCTTTTTCGGACACTCACCCCAGCAGGACGGCCACAAACGTGGCAAGATCACGTACAAAGTCTCAGCCTGAACTGAGAAATTAATAAAATCAACAAACAAAAGGAAAAGGACACGGTGAGCCCCATCACCGGAAAAATCTAAAGTTAAAAATAGAAATGAATAAATTAGAACCTTCCACCTTCTCATCCTCCTCTTAAAATGTACATCGTACAGTACAAGAGATACCTCTCCGTCATATCTTCCATTCTACATAGAAATCTTCAAACCCAAAGGGGCTAAGAAAAAAAAAAAAAAAAAAAAAAAAAAAAAGTTCACTCCTCACATATCCCACATATCCCTCCGCCACATACCGACAGTTACAGACTTCACTAAACGTAGACACATTAAATTTTTCGACAGCCTGAAATACTGTACTAACCCTCTTTTTCGGACACTCACCCCAGCAGCACGGCCACAAACGTAGCAAGATCACGTACAAAGTCTCAGCCTGAACTGAGAAATTAATAAAATCAACAAACAAAAGGAAAAGGACACGGTGAGTCCCATCACCGGAAAAATCTAAAGTTAATAAATAGAAATGAATAAATTAGAACCTTCCACCTTCTCATCCTCCTCTTAAAATGCACATCGTACAGTCCAAGAGATACCTCTCCGTCCTATCTTCAATTCTACTTAGAAATCTCCAAACCCAAAGGGGCTAAGAAAAAAAAAAAAAAAGTTCACTCCTCACTGCTCCCGTACGACAAGTGAAACCGTTATACTAAGTAAGTAATCCTTTTCAATAAATTAAATAACATTACATACTAATCCTTTACTAACACGAACAAAAATAAACTTCTGCCCGCCCCGTTTGTTATTGTGATCTTAAGAAGATCGGTTTGGGCAGAAACGTATAGAAAGTTATACTATAATTTTTTTTTACTAGTGCATTTCACAGAGGTAGCTTCTGAAATTTTGGATGTACGAATAACTTTGTGATGATCTGTCACGAAACTTTGTGTGGCAGACCAAATTCCACGCGAGCAAAGCCGAGGGCAAAAGCTATTCAGTTATATATAAGTGTGAAACGGCCCGCAATATTGAAAAAACCAAGATCTCCAAGAAAAAAAAAAAATATATTGCGCTGAATATTCAGTCCTTACTGGAGAATTAGGGAAATTACACTAAGCAGAATCACATAGCATACACTTGGTTATTAATAATAATAGCAACAGCTCACAAAGGTTCAGATGTTTGTTGTTTGGATTAGTAATAAATGAATCCCTAAAAAGTTAATAGGAGCTAAGTCGGATGGTAAGGAGAGAGGTAGGATGTGACGAAGGTGGGATGATGGCGTCATTGTGATCTTAAGAAGTTCGGTTTGGGCAGTAACGTATAGGAAGTTATACTATAATTTTTTTTTACTAGTACATTCCACAGAGGTAGCTTTATATTATATATATACATGCATATAGATAGATTCCTATTATGTTATATGTTAGCCCTAAGTAATTGAGGAGGAACTGGATTTAATTATTTAAGACAATTATACGGTTTTTGAATAAAAAATCAAGTTACGAGACCCCGCAGAATCTTATCCCAATGCTGGTTCAAATGCTGACTTACTTATTTTGCTTCCCCATATATAATCTCCTCTCTTGGAACTCTTTTCTTTCCTTATCGGTAGTTCATTTGGTAGTCTTAATGTTAAGTTAATGTAAGTTTAGATCCTTAAGTGTGTACTTGAAATATTACATCGATATTTATTCCACATTCAATCGAAACCTTATAAACATAGGTTGTTTATGAGAAGGTGTATTTAATCCAATCAACCTTCTCCCAAGTCTTCTGTACTGGTTTCCCCCCACACCATTCTGAATTTTAAAAAAAAGCAATAAAAATTAAGCAATAAAGATATACTATCGAAACTATAAATAAATTCAAAGACTCTCCAGTATTTACCAACAGTACAATAGTAATTGGTTATCTTACCAATAAAAAGTTGTCCCTATATAAGAGAACTTTCTTGACCTTTACCTGGACTATTTTCTTCCTCTTGGATGCATTATAGTTTAACATAAATGTTTACAAATTCAAATCAAATGGCAGAAGAGAACTATAACAGGCAGACAGTTCATGCATTTAATAAATTCGTATAAATAAATTTATAGAAAATTTACAGTACAATACAAATGAGTTATTAGCAGTACGGTTATTCCATGATTCCTTCGGACAAAATTGGTAAACGGCTGAAAAAAACACTGATGTGCGACATGTTAACTATGCTTATCCATTAGTTTACTTTCACTGTCGCGACTATTCACGCGATACATTAGTCCGAAATTCGAATTAGTCCCTTCTCGGAGGTTTTGCGAAATTCTGAGAGAATGCAAATGACTCAAAAAGAATGTTTTGAATTCCTTAGAAGTGGAATGATTTCTTGAAAGGAAGGCTGAATACTGCCTGCCCCAGTAAACCTGAATCGGGGCAATGTGTCGCCAAATCTGGGCCTTCGCTCCATTGTTGCGCTTTCTATAAGGTTCGATTGTCAGGTATCCTGACGTAGGGCGGGGATGTCGTAACATTTCGGAAATCTCATTAAAGGGCTGATTACTTTCCGAAAAAATGAATTCCAAAGAAACTAGCTTAAACATTCCAAAGTGTCTAAGTAACCGTTTTATTCTATCGTTCGCCTGGAGTAATATTTTATATTATCTATCTATCTCTCTTTCTATAAATCTACCTATCAACCTATCTATCTCTATCTCTATGTCTATGATGTAAGTAAAATATTTTATTTTATTTTTTTAATTTTCTTTAACGTCGCTTTGACTGCCGAGGCCATTAGTTACGACTGCTCTTCTTGTTCAGCCTGAAATGTGTCAGCTTTGTATGACCGATTGTTAGTATGCTTATTATGCTGCATTCTTTTGGCGTTAGGCCGTTTGAAGGGACCTAAACAATACACTATATTTTATTTGACGGAGGTGGTTTAACGGAAGCTTCACTTTCAGCCATTCCGGCAAAGATGTGGATCTTAAGAAGGGAACGTCATCACTTTTTGCGGCCGCTTTAGCCCCCACATCAGCTCGTTCGTTCCCGCTTATGCCTATATGGGAAGGAAACCATCATAGCGTAGCCATTTTATTATTTTCTTCTAAGTCCATATTCATATTTTATTTTTATTTAGGGCCATATAATAATTATTCTGCTTTAAAGTGCTCTTCCAAACTTAAAAGAATTCCTTATGAAACTCAGTTTATTTCCAACTAAAATTGACAAAAAGGTTTAATATTGTCGTCACAGTTTTGCACTTAGTTAACTGTCTTAATCATATCTTGGGGTCAAATGAAAACACTAAGTAAAAAACTTTATATTGAGAAAACTTTTTGATCCCTTTTTGGTCCATGTAGACATTCCTTGTATACAACTTAAATGCATACAAATTAAACTCAAATGGCAAAAGATAAATATTCACAATCTAAGCCGAGTCCAAACAGTTAGTAATTTTGATAAATTCTTAAAATTAATAAATATGAATTTTACTGTTTGATACAGAGGAGTTACAGCAGCTCCGTTATGGTTTCGGCTACATCGCGTAAGTTTTGGAGACGGCTCAAGTCAACACTGATAATGCGACAGGTCAACAGATTAAAACACAAGAGTATTTTATATGAGAGTTTGACTGATGAAGCCAATGATTCATAATTCTATTTAATTATTTATTTTTTTAAATGCTTCGTAATTGAAGTTAATGAAAACATAACTGTAACGTTTTCTCAAAATCATGTTTTTGACTTAGTGTATTTCATTTGTAACTTTATGTTATTTAACTTGTATTCTTATATGTAAAAGGCGTACCCAAACCTTGAAATATTATTCTATAAATATATATCACCAGCTAAATATAATGTTACGGTCAGAGCGGGAAGTAGGACCGGCTTCTGATCTGCCTAGAGCGGATTAGGCAAACAATGGGATTAAGCGGAAGGGATTATAGAATGGCGTAGAGCATTCTAGATCGGTCTAGGTGGTCCTCGTCCGTGTTCCGAGTAATGCCCCACCACGACCTACCTTGCCTATATAAAAAGGACAGCGTTTTCGGCCGCGGCAGTCAGTAATAAGACGAGTCAGTAATAAGACGAGTGAGTAATAAGCAGTGAAGTAATAAGCCAGTGAGTAGCAGTCGTTAACTAGTGATAGTGCGTGAGTTACAGTGAGTTAGTATCAGTCTGTAATAAGTGCTTAGTGAGCAACAGTGACAATTAGTGGCCGTGTAATAAGTGTAATAAACTGTGTGGCAGTTTGTCATATTTGAAGAGTCTTACGGTCGGTGGACTTTAGTTAGCGAACTGTAAGTGTTAATTTGTAATTGTAAACTATAGTGTAATATTATTGTATTTGTACAAATTTATATAAATAGTTTAGTTACTTAGTATAAACAATATCTTATATTATTTGTATATTATCTTAGAAATTAGATAACATTTAGTAGAATATTATTATTGTATATTGATATTAGTTTAATAATTTAACTGTTTTAAATAATCTCATTGTATTCTTGTTAATTTGTTAATAAATATTAGATTCTTGAATTAAGTAATAGTTTAGTCCATTTTACACCCAGTAGCCCGTAACAAATTGGTGTCAGAAGTGGGATTTTGTGTAATTGTTATTATTTTGTCTTGTATTTTGTAATTATTGGGCTACTGTATGAAAAATGGCTTCTCAAAGTCTTAAATTGATGGATTTAAAAGTTGCGGATTTAAAACGGGAATTAGAAGAACGTGATCTGGATTCTTCCGGAAATAAAAGTGTACTGCAACATCGCTTGCGTAAATTTTTTGTAGAGTTAGGGGAGAATCCAGATGACGCTCTGTTTGAAACCGATTTAAGCAAGTTGTCTGCAACTTTAAGCAATGTAGAAAATAAGCTAGGTAATGAATTAAGCAATGTAGATAATAAGCTAGGTAATTTACAAAATGAGTTAAGCAATGTAGAAAATAAGCTAGGTAATTTACAAAATGAGTTAAGCAATGTAGAAAATAAACTAGAGTCTAAATTAGGTACATTAGAGACTAAGTTAATGGAAAGTGTTGAGAATAAGTTAGCCAATGTAGATAATAAAGTAGCTGATGTAGAATCTAGGTTAGGAGAAAAATTGAATTCAATTGAAAGCAAACTTAGGCAAAGAGTAGAAGCTCTAGAGGGACGTATGAGCAACCCACCGATGAACGACACCGACCGTTCCCCCGAGGTCAGTCTTCATAAAACCATTCTGCCCGCCAATAATGGGACGCCACCAGCTCACAACACCATTCCAGTATTCGACGGAAAGACGCCGTGGGAGGACTACATGACTCTCTTCGAGACAGCGGCTTCGATCCACGGGTGGTCACAGGAGACCCAAGCTTCAGCGTTGTGCCTGGCCTTGCGTGGAGACGCCTTGGGAGTTCTGCAGGGAATACCCATGTCGGAGCGGTCCAACTACGGGGAGCTGATCAGAAGACTGGAGATGCGTTTCGGCCACCGCCACATGGACCAGCTGTATCGCTCACAGCTGAGAAGCAGGGTCCAGAAGACCAACGAGACTTTGCAGGAATTTGAAGCGGATATTGCCCGGCTGGTGAGGAACGCCTACCCATCGGTCACCGACGATGTCTACGAAAGCTTGGCTGTCGACAGATTCCTGGATGGACTTCGGGACCCAGAGACACAGCAAGCAGTGAAGCTCGCCAGGCCGAAAACTTTGGGAGACGCATTATCCCAGGCTATGGAGTTCGAGGCTGTTAGGCAGTCTGTACGGGGCCATGCGCGAGTACGAGCAGCAGAAGCGGAGCCAAATGTGGTCCCCAGCGTCGAGGAAATTGTGACGAAAGTTTTGGAGGCTCTCAGGACCCGTAAGAAGGAGATACGCTGTTGGAGCTGCGGTCAACTTGGACACCCTAGAAGCAAGTGTCCATCGAAAAAGCAAGAAAAGCCACAGGAAAACTAAGTAGGGTTGATGGGAAGGGGCAACTGTCAACCCGTAACGTCAAAGGCCCCAGAAAGACCATCAGGGTTGCGTCAATAGGAAGCAGAACGAACAGTTTCTACGTTGATGGGATGGTGAACGGGCAGCTGCGAAGTCTTCTAGTGGATACCGGAGCGAGCATGACAATCTTGAACTCGAAGACACTTCCAGCTGAGAAGATCATGCCGACCACCTGGGCATTACGGACTGCCACGGGACAGCCAGCCAAGGTCTACGGGGAGACAGTTGCCACCTTCATCATCGGGGGTCAACATCTGAAGCACTGCGCTTTCGTGGCAGAGATCGATGAAGATGTCATATTGGGCATGGACTTCATGATCGCATACGGGATCAAGCTGGACATGTCGAGAGGTGTGATGACGCTGGGAGACGAGGAAGTCATACTTCGGCAGGAGAAGGACTTCAGCGCACGAGTGCTGCTACCAGAAGACACCACTTTACCAGCACGGAGCCAAATCCTGACGCATGGGACGGTCGAAGGGCATTTACCGGAGGGTCAATGTGTACTACTTGAACCCGGAAGGCACGAAGAACAAGAGATTGGACGCGGCGTACTGGTTGCTAGGTCTCTCATCAAGGTTGGACGTACCACTCCAATTAGGCTAATGAATCTGAACAGCTTCCCGGTAACGCTGAAGAAAGGAACACCGGTCGGGGAGTGTACAACCGCTACCTCAGTGGTTCGTCAGCTGCAACGTCGTCCCACCGAGCTCCGAGGACTGCCAGAAGAACTAAAAGGATTTGTGGACGAATCATGTCGCGACCTTTCGCCCGAACAGAGCGAGGAAGTGAAGAATATGATTATCCGATGGCATGACGTCTTCGAGATCGGACCAGGACCACGGGGCAGAACGGATATCGTCCAGCACAGGATTAACACTGGGGATGCGAAGCCTATCCGACAGGTCCCGCGGAGGCTGCCGTTAGCTAAACGGGAGGACGCCGAGGAGATTATTAAGGAGATGGCGGCTGATGGTGTCATTGAGCCTTCGAGTAGCCCCTGGATGTCTCCTGTCGTATTGGTGAAGAAGAAAGACGGCACAACGAGGTTCTGCGTGGACTACCGCCTTCTAAACAACGTCACCAAGAAAGACAGTTATCCGCTTCCCAGGATTGACGATACGCTAGACACCCTGGAGGGGTGTAAACTCTTCTCTACCTTGGATCTCCGCAGTGGATATTGACAGGTTGGATTGGCACCGGAAGATAAAGAGAAGACGGCGTTTTCAATTGGCACTGGGCTCTGGCAGTTTACAGTAATGCCGTTCGGGCTTTGCAATGCTCCTGCCACATTCGAGAGGCTGATGGAAAACGTGTTAAGGGGTCTCTCTTGGGAGGTATGCCTGGTGTACCTAGACGACATCATTGTGCTGGGAAAGTCCTTCGCTCACCATCTGAAGAATCTGGAGAAGGTCTTCGAACGACTGCGTGCAGCGAACCTAAAGTTGAACCCGAAGAAGTGTAATCTCTTTCGAAGGCAAGTCAACTACCTGGGGCATATTGTGTCAGACAACGGAGTTGCTGTTGACCCAGAGAAGATAGCAGCGATCACCGACTGGCCAGAACCTCGAGATAAGCACCAGGTGAGGAGTTTCCTCGGGCTCTGCACCTATTACCGGAGGTACGTGAAAGGATTCGCTAACATCGCAAAACCTCTTACCAGGCTAACCGAGGAGAAAAGGTCTTTCCATTGGGATCACGAGTGCCAGCTATCCTTCGAGGAGCTGAAGAGCAAATTGAGTAGTGCTCCTATTCTGAGCTATCCACGTCCCGAGGGCAAGTTCATACTTGACACAGATGCCAGCAACATCGCCATTGGAAGTGTCCTCTCTCAGCTCCAAGACGGAGAAGAAAGGGTGATTGGATATTTCAGCAAAGCACTCTCAGCTCCGGAACGAAACTACTGTGTCACAAGGAAAGAGCTTCTGACAGTAGTAAAGTCCATAGAGCATTTTCATAAATACCTATACGGAAGAAGGTTCCTGCTGAGAACGGACCACGCGGCTCTAATGTGGCTGCTGAGATTTAAGTCACCAGAGGGACAAGTGGCGAGGTGGATCGAGCGCCTTCAAGAGTATGACTTTGAATCTGCTCATCGTTCTGGGACAAGTCACAGAAATGCGGATGCGCTGTCAAGAAGACCTTGTGATGAAGGCTGCAAGCATTGTTCTCGACAAGAAGAGAAGCAGGCAGCGGTGTTGAGGACTACAGTTGTCATCGACAGTTGGCAAGACGCAGAGGTGTCAAAGGAACAGGACGAGGACCCGGACTTAAAACAAATAAAGGAATGGAAAATATCGGGGCGAGGAAGACCGGCCTGGCAGGATGTTGCTCCAATGTCGAAGAATGTAAAAACGTACTGGGCCCAATGGGACTCCATTCTAGTGGACAATGGGCTGCTGAAACGGGCATTGGAGAACTCGGAAGGAGATCAGCGTAGGCTACAGCTCATCGTTCCAAGGAATAAAGTGCCCGAAGTGCTTAGGGAACTACATGACGGTGTAACTGGCGGCCATCTTGGAGTTCACCGTACATTGGAAAAAGTTCGTGAACGCTTTTACTGGGCAAACCTTAAGGACGATGTGTTGGACTGGTGCAGGCGTTGTGCGACTTGTGCGGCTTCTAACGGACCAACAAGAAGAAAGAAGGCCCCTATGAAGAAGTACAACGTGGGAGCACCGTTCGAGAGGATAGCGATTGACATCGCTGGCCCTTTCCCTGTGACGGACGAAGGCAACCGATATATTCTCGTGGCCATGGACTATTTTTCTAAGTGGGTGGAAGCGTATGCCCTTCCGAATCAAGAGGCAGTCACGGTTGCAGACGTACTTGTGAAGCAGCTCGTCAGCCGGTTTGGAGTACCCATGGAACTTCACGCTGACCAGGGAAGAAACTTTGAGTCTGCAGTCTTCTCCGGAATGTGCGAAGCACTGGGGATACGGAAGACCAGGACGACACCTCTTCACCCTCAATCGGATGGCATGGTGGAGCGCATGAACAGGACAATGGGTCGATATTTGTCTA
Source organism: Troilus luridus (assembly GCA_964056705.1). Classification (NCBI taxonomy): domain Eukaryota; kingdom Metazoa; phylum Arthropoda; class Insecta; order Hemiptera; family Pentatomidae; genus Troilus; species Troilus luridus. The sequence continues at coordinate 82,607,276 of OZ057412.1, forward strand.
AAGTGGTCTCCGAGCATCAGCGGGACTGGGACCAGTATCTTCACTTGTTCCTGTTAGCCTACCGCAGTTCAGTCCATGAAGCAACGGGGCAGACCCCCGCAAATGTGGTGTTTGGCCGAGAACTTCGTTTGCCTTGTGATCTGAAATTCGGGTTCAAGCCTAATGAGGAAGTTGCCGGAGAGGAGTACGTCACGAATCTACGGAAGCGGATGGATAACATACACGAGAAGGTTCGTGTAAACATCCAGGGAGCCAGTGACAGAATGAAGGAGCGTTACGACATCAGGGCAGAGAAAGGTGGATTCCAACCTGGAGATTTGGTCTGGCTACACGATCCTCGAAGAAGGCGAGGCTACTCACCTAAACTTCAGAACTCCTGGGATGGCCCGTTTGAGATCATCAATAGGATAAACGACGTCATCTATAGGATCAGAAAGCAGCCAAAAGGAAAACCCAGGGTAGTCCATTTTAATAGACTGGCCCCATACAAAGGAGACCATGGCCCGACAAAAGACCAGCAAGTCAGGTACCTCAACAACGTGGAGACCAGTAAGGTATCAGTTGCACAACCTAAGGTACAAGGTTCCCGTGGAGTAACTCAGACAGTATACAGAGATATCTTCTCGTTACCCGCGGACTATTCTCTGGCCCATTGTGTCGCCGAAGATCTGAGGACTTCCCGAGGGATTGCAACGGTCTTCAGGAAGAAGTTTGCTGGAACTGAGGAACTGGAACGCCAAGGACCAAGCGTCGGGAAAGCACTCCACCATACGCACGAAGGACGACACCTGTTCTACTTAGTCACCAAGTGTGCTACTGATCAGAAGCCCACATATGACGCACTGCGGCGAAGCCTCGACGACCTGCGGAGTAAGCTTCTGAGACTGCGTGTCACCAAGCTCGCGATCCCTAAGTTGGGCTGTGGATATGACGGCCTGGAGTGGAAGGTTGTCAGGAACATGCTTGAACAGATATTCGCCAACTCTGGAGTCGCCATATTGGTGTGCACGTTCAACCCCTGGAAAGGAAATGCGTCTCCATCGAGGGAAGCTCATGACCGCCCGATTTCTCCGGACTATGCTCTGGGGCAGAGCACTTTTAAGGAGGGAGCAGTGTTACGGTCAGAGCGGGAAGTAGGACCGGCTTCTGATCTGCCTAGAGCGGATTAGGCAAACAATGGGATTAAGCGGAAGGGATTATAGAATGGCGTAGAGCATTCTAGATCGGTCTAGGTGGTCCTCGTCCGTGTTCCGAGTAATGCCCCACCACGACCTACCTTGCCTATATAAAAAGGACAGCGTTTTCGGCCGCGGCAGTCAGTAATAAGACGAGTCAGTAATAAGACGAGTGAGTAATAAGCAGTGAAGTAATAAGCCAGTGAGTAGCAGTCGTTAACTAGTGATAGTGCGTGAGTTACAGTGAGTTAGTATCAGTCTGTAATAAGTGTTTAGTGAGCAACAGTGACAATTAGTGGCCGTGTAATAAGTGTAATAAACTGTGTGGCAGTTTGTCATATTTGAAGAGTCTTACGGTCGGTGGACTTTAGTTAGCGAACTGTAAGTGTTAATTTGTAATTGTAAACTATAGTGTAATATTATTGTATTTGTACAAATTTATATAAATAGTTTAGTTACTTAGTATAAACAATATCTTATATTATTTGTATATTATCTTAGAAATTAGATAACATTTAGTAGAATATTATTATTGTATATTGATATTAGTTTAATAATTTAACTGTTTTAAATAATCTCATTGTATTCTTGTTAATTTGTTAATAAATATTAGATTCTTGAATTAAGTAATAGTTTAGTCCATTTTACACCCAGTAGCCCGTAACAATAATATAAAGTAGTAAATTTAACTAAATCCCTGCATAATCTCATCTATATTTTTATGTTAGCATCTTCATTTTTGATGGTCAGAGAGCTTTAAAGACCTTTAATTGCTATTATGACATAAAAACAATATTTTTGATAAATCGCTATATTTTATTGGTCTCAATTCAAGTTTCTATCTACAATTTTGGTATATTATGAATAATTAAACTTATTATCTAGAACTATCTAAGAATTGGTGTATTGGAACTCAGGGATTATTTTCCATTCAAGCGAGTTACGATGCAGATATCTAGTGCCAAACGAACATGCCTTAAGTGCGTTCCCTGGCAACCTCTGTGAGATTTGGCACTCCTTCCTGTTCACATATTTTTCCTTAGTCTGTAGCATGAGTGGCTGATCTGGATTTATGTCATGTTTAGCATTCTCATGTAGTCTTAGAAATGTATCTCATGTTGTCTTCTTACAATAAGCAGTTTTTGTAGATAGAAATCATGAGAATTATTTACATTTTTTTAATATATTTAATATTTAAAAAAAATTAATTTTAATATATAATATTAAAAAATGTTTAAAAATATTCACCATAAAAAAAATGAGAATCATTATTAGCAGTTAAGGCGGTATTATTATTATTAAATTCATTAGAACTTTAATTCCGAAAGGCAGCTCTATGATAATAATTATAAATAAATATTTTACTTCTCATTTATTTATGCTTCTTTCCATAAGGAATTTTCAATGAACCCGAAAAAGTGTAAATTCTCGTATGCAATAATCGCTTATTGCATCAATTTGCAATAATATAAGTAAACGCATAAAAATTCTAGAGACTCGTAAAAGTCTCGTAATACGCAAATAAAAAATATTTAAAAAATCTTTGGGTATAAAATAAAAATACTTATTTATACCTATATATATGTGTATAGATATAATACTTATATATATTAATATATAATTAATATTGTATATATATTAAAATCTCATGATCGGTGATCTTTTAATAAAATTATTATAATTTCATTCCAATATTTAAATGTAATGTAAAAATAATATCTGGTTAAATATCATTGATTAGAGAAGCATATGAAGTTTTTTTCTATTTATTTATTTTACGCTAAAATAAAATTGGATGACTCTCTATGTTTAAAAATGCTTTAATTTTTATTATTTTTATAAATTCCTTCAACTCTTTATCTTTAATGAATATGTTTTCATCGCTATATTCTTATTTTGAACAATACTTTTTTCAACCTTAATTGTATTCATTAATTTTACACCTGCTTAGTTATGATAATGATTTAAAAAGCGGTTCTTAGGAGCACCAAAAACTTATTTTTAATTTCCTATTAAAAAAATTCAAATTTGTTTCGATTATTACCATTATTTATAAATTGCATTTTAATTTGCAAAGTTCAGATTTCCTTTGGTTTCAACATGCTAGTCAATGTCAGGATATCAACGTTTGTTCTACCTTCTTTGATTTGTTGTTATTTTCATTTTTAAGTGAGGATCAAAACCACCTCATGAAGGAAGTAGGCGTCAGAGGATTTTTTGTATCATACAAACATTGTTTGATGAATGTGAAGAGCAAGCCGCATTCAAACCCTTTAGATAAACCCAAGATCAGATATTATCAACAATGACAATCATAGAAAAAGCTTGGGATAGGGATAAAAATGTATATTTAGCATTTTTAGATCTGCAGGCCGCTTTTGACTTAGTACCAAGAGTCGAAATATGGAATGCATTGAAGACAAAGAATGTCCCTGTAGAAGTAATAGACGCCATCTTCCTATACAGCCTCATAAGGTAAAGTCAGAATAAGTGGTAAGGAGTCAATGGTAAATGGAAAGAATAAAGAGGGGCGTCAAACAATGAGATAGTCTGAGTCCTCTTCTCTTTATTATTCTGATGGATTAGGTCCTAAAAATCTGTAAACGAAGGAAGGCAAGAATAATAGTAGGGAAATGGAATCTGAGAACAGTTCTTGCTCAGATGCTTCTCTATGCCGACGATATTATGCGCATAGCGGACTCCGTCCAGAATCTTCAGCAAGCTGTAGTGGATTGGGAAGCGGAGCTGAAGAGAAAAGGCATGATAATAAATACAAGTAAAAGTAAAGTCATGCAAATAGGGCGAGAACCTGAAGATGTACAGATCACTTGCGGAGGAGACATCATAAAGACAGCAGAAGACTACACGTACCTAGGTACAGTTCTCAGCAGAAATGGTAAAATTCAATAAGAAATATCCAACAGGATTAAAAAAGCGAACAATATTTATTAACAAATCTGCAATAATGTAGTGGGGAAACCTGAAGTTGAGAAAAAGGTAAAACATCACATTTTTAATGCTATCTACCTTCCCACCCTATACTATACGGAAGTGAGAATAGCATCTTGACAGATTGAAGAACAGAATCACCGCCTCAGAGATGAAATACCTCAGAAGAGTGGCTGGCCGAACATGGAGGGAACACATCAGGAACGCCAGAATAAGAGAGGAGCTAGAGGTGAAACCTCTAACTGAAACTCTAGAGAAGAGGCAGTTAAAGTGGTTCGGACATGTGTGCCGAATGGACGAAGATCGCGGACCACGCAAGTTCTTCTAACCAAGATTAACGTCGCCAAAAATATCATCCACCCTGGCTTATCCCTCGCCGATCCCTGCTTTCATAAAACTAACACCCACCGAATCAAAGAAATCCTTTTAAAAAACAATTTCTCTCCGTACGTTATCAATAAACTCATCCATGCCTATAATAACCCACCCACCCCCACCCTATCTCCACATCCGCCATCTACCTCTATATACAGATCCATGCCATATATACCCACCCTCTCACATAACATTCAAAAATCCTTACGTTCATCTATCCCCAATTTACGCATCGCCTTTAAATCCCACAACAAACTCTCCAATATTTATACCAAAGTAAAAGATCCCATTCCCCTTAAACAACGCTCCATGTCGTCTACCGCATCCCCTGCTCTACTCCTAATTGCAACTCCTGCTACATCGGCGAAACTAAGAACTTCCTTAAAGACCGTATTTACCAACACAAATACTCCATTTCCTCCCATAACCTTACCGCATCAATACTCTCCGAACACGCCTTATCCCTTAAAAACAATTTTGACTTTGATAATACATCCATCCTAGCTTCTGTTCCCAACCATGATAAACGCATACTCTCTGAAACTATCCACATAAATTTAGATTCCTCCACTGTTAACCTCAAGATCGATTCAAACCACTTATCCTCTTTCTACTCACAAATTTTCAACTTACTAAAAAAACCTTAAATTAGTTTACCTTGTTATTCCTTCCCATTTTCATTCTGTTACTACTATAGTCTCTTTCCTATAATACATATGTTGACCTCTTGACATCAAATCCTACTGTTTTATCACTCTACCTTTTCCCATTAATTTAGTCATTAATTTTCGTGGCCCTCTATAAAATAGTCATGATACACATTTAAATATAATAAAATAGTCAATATTTCTAAAAAATAGTCAATAAAAAATTACTATTAATATACAATTAAAAAAATAAAAATAAAAATTAGTCATATTTTTGGCCGTCAGATATCGCTGGCAGCACCATCATAACGTACTTTTTTGTCAGTTAGACCGCGTCTAGTGGTGCCCCAGCTTCCTATAGGTACGTACCTTTTTAATACTCATATCTTCTCCCCACCCCTTTCCTTCATCATTTTGCACACCTTTTTTCTCATATTAGCTTTTTGACATCCATCGTATGTTATTATTATTTGAGATTTCTTTAGTGTTTAACATCACTTTTTCATCATATGTTATTCTATTTCCATGCTCATACCATATTGTTACTTATATTTCTATACGTTCCTTGTATATTTATGTCATACATTTATACCACTTCATACTATACGTATGCATTTTCAAAAACTGTTATACTCTATATTTATATCTTGACTTGCTACTGTTATTTTTCCTTGATTTACTCTTTAATATCATTTTGGCTATACTTTTTTTTAAATAACTTTCTGTTTACTTCCTTCTTTTATCTTTGTAAAAAAATCTTTTTGGCATCACCACCGTTCTGTACTTTTTCTCTGTAATTTTTTTATTCATATATATCCCTCACTTTTGTTCTAAATGTCTACCTCTCTACATATATATTTTTTCTCATTTATCATATACTTAGTCTGCAATGTATTTTTATAGTTCTGTTATTTTGTCTGTTTTTCTTTCTTAGCCCTGAAGATGACCCACAAAGTGGGTCGAAACGTCGGCACATAATTAAATAAGTAACCACTTATTTAGTGTTTTTATTAGACTGCACTCCCAACTATTTTCTTCCTTACGTCTATCTTCCAGTCAACCATCCCCTCGCTTCTTATAACTAAATTCAAGATGCTAATATTTATTAACAAATTAAAAAGAATACACTGAGATTATCTAAAACGATTAAATTATTAAACTAATATGAATTTACAATAACTACATTCTAAAGATTATAACCTGGGCCTAACTGTTATCTAATCACTAAAATAATATACAAATACTATAAGATATTGCTAATACTAAATGACCTAACTATTTACCTAAATTTGTACAAGTAATATTACACTATAGTTTACAACTACAAATCAACATTTATAGTTCGCTAATTAAAGTCCACCGACCGTAAGGCTCTCCAAATATGACTAACTGTTTATTACACTCACTTAGCACTTATCACAGACTAGTTAACACTGCCACTAACTGTCACTGAAGTCGACAACTTTACTACCACCTTATTACTTAGCTGGCCTTTTATATAGGCAAGGTTGGTTGGGGTGGGAGGAGGGGGGTCTCGGCCATTCCACACTGATCTCGAAGTTTCTACACTATTCTTTAATACCTTCCGGCTTATCTTAATCCCTTTAGCCGGTCCCTCTGTCTCTCTGATCGTAACAATATTTACTTTAGGCAACATGCAATAATTCGGTTGTTTTATATGAAGGGTTAAGCACATTTTTTTTCAATATATATATATATTGAGATTTATACAAATATTTTTAAATTTGGTTAAATGAAATGTAAATAACATATGTATTGAAGTTTATAATTATTTTTTAAACAGAAAGTGGAACCTTACTTGCTGGATGGTTTTCACAGCCTGCCGCATGATGAGGGAGGTTTAAAAATGTTCTAAAATCATAACTATTATTTAAAATATTATGCATTGTTCCAAAATAAGCAATAAATAATATTTAATGATATTTATTGCTACACATAGGAATTTTAATTTAATTCAAAATATTTTTTTTTGTGCCTCTGCTGGATTTGGTAGTTTCAAATGAAACGATTATATTATTTCGAAAATTAAATGTTTCTACTAGCGGACTTCTGATGTTCATTAGGTTTTTATTTACAAATTGTAATGAGCTGTTATTAATCATACTCTTTTGATAATATTTACAATCACTACAACTGTATTGTAATTCAGTACTGCCAACATACTGAACGTTATTTAGTATGGCCAATTCTATTGTCTAAGATAGCCATGTAGACATGGCTTTAAGCGATTTTCGTTAAATGTTTCTTTATTCAGTTGGACACTCGGTAGCCCAAGCAGTGAGAAACATTACCACCATGGGAATGGTGCTATAACGACCGGGCCAGTCGCCGTTAGTTCAAGAAATTTTAAGCTCGTGACACAAATAGTTCATAAAAAAACAGGTAATTCCTGAGTAATTATTTTTTTCCTGTCCGGGCAAAATAATTTATTTCATCCACATCGTACTGCAGGGATATTTGCATATGAGAACAAAAACTTATCAAAAAAATAGTCAGCATTGCTTATCAGAAAGGCCCTATTCTCACAAATGAAAACTCCAGACCTTATGTTTCACGGCAGTCAGTGTAGAAACTAAACGAGCTGGGCTCCGAAGTCCTTTCATACCCATCTCATCCTATCACATATGCTCTAGTAAATTCGTTTCGATTGCTCAAGTGCTCGTTAGTTTTATTTTTTTACATGGAATTATTATCGATTGAATTTTTTCAATATTCTGCAAGAAGAGGAACTTTTAAACAAAAAAGAGTGATGGAGCCTACAAGATGAGCAAGGTGGAAATAAATACTCTGGAAGTGGAAGTACTGGCGGGGGAGGGATAAGGCAAAACCTCCTTTAAGGAATTGGCTTGGCTAATTGAGCTAAGCTTGCGGCCGTCCTTCGAGGTCTGAGGGTTCAGTCACCTCCCCCTGGGCTAACTTCATAGAGAATCCAATCATGTGGCTTGAGAAAATCCCTGAGCAAGATGAGCAGCCTATCTGGGGAATGCATTCAAGGTGTATTCCAAAAATGGTATAACCCTTCTACACTTGACGCTAATAATAGTATCATATTTCATTGCCATAAACAATTCTCTAGCACATTATCTACCACTCGAGGAATCTGTATTATGCTTTTCTGATGATAGATAAACTACTATATTTGTGGTTATGAAGGAACGTTGGAAGTTTGATTTTACTTCATGTATAATAAGACTAGGCTAAAAAAAAAGCTTTTGAGATAAAAGTTTGGAATTCATATCTGAATTGAAGCAAAGTATTTACTTTAGGCAACATACAATAATTCTGGAATTATGTGATCTGCATCAAGGATGGGGTACAATCGTTTGAGGATGAGTTTTTCTAGGATTTTACCCATGCATGGTAGAAGAGCGATAGGACGATAAGAGGAAGGGTATTCTGTTTTTTTTTTTAGGCTTGGGTATCATTTTTACAATGGATAGTTTCCAGAGGTCAGGAAAATATGTGGAGCGGAGTACAGCATTATATATATATATATATATATATATATATATATATATAGCTAAGGAATAGAATGGCTTTTCTAGGAAGGTGTTTTAAGATATGAATTGTGATAAGGTCGTGCCCAGGAGCTTTGCGAGAAGGTAATCTGTGTATAATGTTGGATATTTCTGTAGGATGGAATGCTTTGGGTGGAAGGGACATTTGGAGGAGAACATCTAACGCTTCTTTTATATGTTCAATGTGAGTTGGGTTAATGATATCAGGATGTGGATGAAAGATTTTGGAAAGGTATTGACCAACTAACTGTGATTTTTCTCCGTCAGATCTTGTCCAGTTATTTGATTCAGTAAGGAGTGGATGATTAAATTCTTTGAACTTTAGGAGTTTTTTGGTGGTCATCCATAATGTTTTGTTGGTGGTTGTAAGATTTTCAGTTCAGGTAATTAAATTTTGAATTTTGAATTTCTTGATTTCTGCTTTTAGTTTGTTAGTTAATTTTGTATAGATAGTTTTATCTGCTGGGTATCGGAGTTCTATGCCACTCCTATCTTGCTCTGCGTTTTTCTGTTAATAAGATTCGAATATGCTGTGGCAAATCAGTCTGTTGATAGCTAATAATTGTATGATTTGTGATGTTATCAAGTAAACTGCTTCTGATTGAAGTTGTAAGTTTTTCTATGGCTGTATCAATGTCTTGTTTTGTCTTCAGTGAAATTTTTAAGTCCAGTTTGTCCTTCAAGTCATAACAAAAATCATCCAAGTTGACACGTCCTGTAATCAGTGTGGGAGGGGAAGGCTTGGGAGCGAAACTTGAGTGTAAGAAAAGGAGGACTGGACTATGATCTGATGACAGGTCGTTCAAGGATTCAATGTTGGCATGTGCGGGGGAAATTTGGGATGTAACAAATAGGTCAAGGATGTCGGGACGTTTTTTGAGGGATGTAGGCCAATAAGTAAGATTTTTTGGGGCAAGGATAGCTCTTTGAGGATGTGAGGGAAGATAGAATATTTCCCCATCGGTGGTGTTTAGCATTGTAGTCTCCTCCAGCAATGAAGCGCGGTCCAAATGATAGGAATAAGGAATCTAAAAGGTTATGGGAAATGGAACTACCGGGAGCACAGTGCACACTGCAATGTGGGTCGAAACGTTGGTTCTGTAATAAACATTTCTCCCAACTTAAGAGAAATTTTGGACCACCCGTTCCATTTTTTCCAGTGAATAAACTCACTGCAACAATTATAGGGTAATCAGCTTACTAAATACAGAAATAAAGTGTTCTCCACTGCATTCTATAATCGGTTAATCCCATACGTCCAACCACTTACCAAGGTGGATTAAGGGTCAATCGTTTTATATATATATATATATATTTCATCTACGATTTCTAAACTGTGCATTCTGTGGAAAACGTTAAGATTTACTAACTACTTTATTGTGTTAACTAATTAATGTAAATCGAATTCTCCATATTTTTTGTTGTCCATACAGCACAATCAACTGGTGTATTGATCTTACTATAAAATTAATTCCTGTGATGGAGATAAAAATCCTAAGCATTAGAAATATTTGATATAGACTCTTGATATAGAGCCTTGAAGAAAATTTTCAGAACTTAAAAAAGAAGTAAAACAAAATTAACCACCCAATACCTCCTTTAAAAAAAATAACCAGACCTAAGCATACGTGATAAGAAAATGATAACAAACATTACAGCCAATTTCATTGAAACTATTTAACCCATCCTAGCAACATAACCTACGAGGAAAATAACTAAAACTATGAGCGACTATGTGACAGCAGTACCAACCACTATAGGTTTTAAACTTCTTTAGAGGAAGTCTAAATTATTTAAATGTCCCTTAACAAGATATCATACCTGCGATATTATTCAAAAATATTTTTATATCATATAACCTCTAAAATTAGAAAAATTTATATATAATTTTTAAATGGTTGCTATTTTCCTCTTATATATGTGCCATCAACTGATAAGTGGGGAGGATGCAATAATCATGTAACCTACTCATATTTGTCTGTTTTCTGTTTTCCATATTTTTTATTCCCCTCCTATAAAACATAATGCAAAGAACGGTAGAAGTTCTGTAAAGTAGGTCACAACATGAAATTATGTTTTAACACAAAACAATGATTTGTAAGTGTCATTTAAGAAGTTGGAGAGTTGCAGTTTAACGGTTAGAACCAAGCTTGATTCGACAAGATTATCATCTTGTCTATTCACTACTATTGTTTGAGGATTCATTGGTGTAAGAAAATGACATCTGTTAAATATAGTTCAGAAGAACTAAAAGTGTCAAAAAAGAAGAGTGGAAAAAGGGTTTGATGGAGTTGGGTGCCACTGTTTTGTAACAAAACGGGGATAGAAAAATAATAGATATTATGAATTTATGTTTCCAGAAAAGAACTAAGAAAATGACCTATTTACGGAAGTATCAGATATCATTTCCATTCATAGATTCGTTTTTACTGTACAATGATTGCGAAAGCTAAGTTAGAATTAGATGTTTTTTTACTTACAAGATTGTGTTGAGTTTCTTCTCCAGTTTATTTTCATCAATCTGGATAAAATTATTATCAATATCAAAATTAATATTAATGGTTTAGTTTACGTTTCTTTATCTTTTCCAATGTTACATGAATCATTTTTATAATGCTTAACAATAATTATTTAATTTTCAATCTTAGTTTATCAAAATATAATATTCTTTTTTTTAAATTTATTTATTGATATTTACAACTGTATAATAAAAATACATCTAGTAAATGTGCTAAGCTATACATAATGACATGTGAAAATGACAAGTAGAAAAACTACCCACTGGTAGTACTCAAATCATAAGTTCAACTAAGAAGTCACGGGGCCATCTTCTTTTCAGACGCCTCGGAGGATTATCGGGAATTGAAGAGGAAGCTAGGTTTAAAACCAGAGGGTTTGTGTGGAAATGAAGTTTGTTATGAAAGGATAGATAGCGGGTTCGGGCCAAATCAGCAACAAATGGGACATTAAGGTCGTTATGGATGATTTTATTCTTAACAAAATAACGAGCATTAAGGATTTTACGAAGGATTTTGGATTGTAGGGATTGGATACGAGAGGAATTCGATGGCTTAGTAGAGCCCCAAAGCTCTACTCCGTAGGTCCAAATAGGTCGTATGATGGTCATGTAGATGAGTCTTTTGTAATAAATTGGGAGCTTAGAGCGTTTGTCTAGTAAGTGTTGAAGTAGCCTGAAACGTCGAGCGGTTTCTTGTCTTTTCAGTCTCGTATGAGGATTCCAGGTTAATCGTTTGTCAAGATGCAACCCTAAGTATAGGATCTGTTCTACAGGCACGAGTGGGATATTATTAAAGGATACTGAAGGGCAGGAAGTCATTGGTTTACGACGTAAGGTAAAAGTGATTTGATGCGATTTTTGAGAGTTTATTTTAATTCTCCAGTTTTGACACCATTCTTCAAGATCAGTGATATGGGATTGGAGGCTTTGGGATGCAATAATTGGATTGGTGTTGACAGATAATACACATGTATCATCAGCATACGTGGTAAGGATAGTATTAGGATGAGTTGGAATGTCAGCTGTATAAACTGTATAAAGGATTGGGCCAAGGATACTACCTTGATATATAATTTTTAAAACGCAAACATACAAACGACAAGAGTCATGATTCAGTTTCATGATTAGTTAACATTATATTTACGCGGAAGGAAATGGTCCGGGTGGAGGTCAGAAAAAAATCTTTAATAAGGAGAACTATTTATTTTAAAGCCAACGTGTCGACCCAGATTGCAGGTATTCTTCAAGGCTTATAATGGGATCAAGGGTTGACGGTTGACTAGCCTTTTCAACCCTTGACCCTATTATAAGCCCTAAAGAAGAGCTGCAATGTGGATCGAAACGTTGGCTTTAAAATAAATAGTTATCCTTATTAAAGGGAATTTTTCTGATCTCCATCTGGAGCATTTTCTTATTCTTATAGAAATAATACGCACTATTTAGTCTAATTTCTTTGTTCGAATGACTATTGAACAAGGCAGTACGAGCGATGGGGAACGACATGGATATCATTATGTCAAAGGATTACTACTCGTTTGCACAAACTCCGACCTACTCTTCACTTCAGAGGAGTAGTATGCTATTGTAAGGTGGAGATAGGTTGTGCCCCACAGTAAGGATAACCCCCCAGTATCTCCTACACCCGACAAAGGCATCAAGTACTTCCTAGACCCTTGGAGATGAAGGTGGGAACTGATTGTGTTCGTCTTGACAATACTTCAGTAATTATCTATTCACAGATAACCTTCGCCTGTCACGGAAGCGATCTCCTTTGTCTTGTTTAACAGTGGCTGAATTATTAGTTATACTTTAGGATATAATGTATTTCAAATGGTGACAAAAAAAAAAAAGGCGAAAAATTCTTCTATAAGAGGGACTACGTACGAAGGTTCTTCGAATTAAATGATAGTTTCTGGGCGATTAGACACTTCTCCGTTAGTTCAAATATCGTCGACACAAATGCCAAGTATCGAATGTGAAAAATGTCTTTAAAGTACAAATGATTTAAGAATTGTTGAACTTAAGAATAATGGTAAACTGAAAATAAAGTTCATTAACATCTATGTAAATACAAATACAAGGTATACATAATAAAACCGAATGCTAATTATTATTTCAATTAAATACTAATTATTATTCAATTCCTACTCCCTGTTACCTGGAGTTGATAGAAAAAGATTAAAAAGACATTGGCCAAGAGACCTACTCACCTATTGATTTTTACCAAATCATCATATAGTTTTATGATCATAGAAGATTATGTAGAAAAGCAAAGTAAAACACTTTAGGATCAAATTTGCTGAATGCGCAATTGCGCAGGTGCAAATGAAAATTAAATAATAAATAAATAAATTATTGATATTTTGAATTGAGCTTTTGCAGCGCATCATATGTTTTGATTAATAAATAAAGTATTTGATAAGGTGCGTAATCATTGCTTGGAGTGCCAGTATGTGTAATTACCAGATTAATATTAATTTTCAGAAGAAATTGAAATATAAATAATTCGATCTATAATTAATTTATAAATTATAAGGACACTTATAATTCACTTAATCCAAAATTTGAGTTTTCACTTCTCTCTGCTATCCTCATTTCGTTCTGTGCAGTGTGGTATGTTTTACTTGTCACTCTGAAACGGTTGGAGTCTCATTAATATTAGAGATCTCATTGAATTTTTTCCTACTTTTTAATACATGGAGAGATCATAAAATTCTGAACTCAGCTCTGTTAGAAAATTATCATTACTTTGAAGTATGTACGAAGTATGTTTTGGTACAGGTTTTAAGCTCCAAACAATAAATGTTTTGACCCATTTCAAGATGAAAATACCAACTTCGCGTGCAGGGACTAAAAATAGCCCAATTATAAAGACGACCTGACTAAGGTTGCTATTAGTGGGAGGATGAAGGATGTAGAATATAGTATTAGAGGCCTCGGGATAGGCAGGTTAGAGCAAGCAATAGTCCGAGTGCTTCGGGAACCGGTTTTGAGTAAACAGTTAGAGCATCGCCTCACCCCCTCTCAACTCGTGTATGGTTTTTTACCGTCCAAAGTTTATTTTATATTTTCCTATAAGTTTATAGATCAATAAGGGGTGGAAAGATTAAAATGAATTTTGAAGATTCAACTAAGGACGACCAAATCAAAAGGCTAGATCAGATGCTATGTACACGCACACTGCTATGTATTCTGGAACATTTTTGAGGATATACAAAACATATATACTCTTATAGTAGAACTTGTATTCCTTGGTCGAACCTTCAATATTAAAAATAATAGTCTAAGTAAGTTATTTCGATTTTTTTTTTTATGTTCACGGTACATTGATTCTGACAAATGTTTTTTCCTTCATCTTTGTCATCTTGAAGAAGGTAAGTCATCAAGATCCTAATTAAACTAATGTTCAATGAACATTCTTCCCCTTGTATTATACATTTTTATTTTGAAGAGAAAAGATGCCCAGGGCCGGGATTCGAACCCGGGTCTCTCACATTTCCGTTATGGTGATCTACCAACTGAGCTATCCTGGTTCCTACCTCGGTCAGACATATCCATTCTCTTCACTGATCCCATATCCCCGTGTTCTCGCAATTTGCGATGTATAAAAGGGGAAGAAACGTTTATTTTTTATTTTTAGATGAATTTACTACCGAAATATGCACATTTCTCATAATTACACTTTTGTTTTCAAATTATAACTTATATAATTATATAATTATTATGGTTTTTCTTCATTTAAAAATAAAATAAAAAAGGAAACGAAATAAAAGATATAACTTGTGACTTAACTCAAAGTGACAACCTGAGGAACTGATATCTCCGGACTTTAAATCAGAGTGATAAGGAAAATCTGATAAGAATGAACATATCAGATATAAATGGATTATAATTGTTTGGTTATAATTATAAATTAGTACTGGAGAAGGAACTTACTAACTGTTAGATGCCTTTTTGAATAAATAATTTTAAATATTGTAAACTTCCTTCAGTTAATAACAATTATAAAATTATTACAATCTGTAGTAGTTAATATTTATTCTTTTAATATAATTTTGAGAATCAAATTCAACTATCGAATTCAAGATCCAAAAATTTGAAAACCTAATATTAACCTGTAAACCTAATGGGAGCGGGATACCTCAGTGGTAGAATGTTGAGTTGCCATGCCGAAGGTATTGCCTTCAAATCCGGCTCTGGCAGTTAATTTATTAAATCGGTTGGCATCCGGGGATGTACTGTGGGATCTGGAAGCCGTCCTCGGATTCACCCAGCCTCTATAAAGTAGGTACCCTTCATTGGGGCGGGATCTGGTGGTTTAGCATTATATAGCACAAATCACCCCCTTGTACAACCGTTGTACCAGAAACAGTAGAGTCCACATGTATTGAACCCATGACCCTTCATGGGTGGTAGTGGTGCATAGGTTTCAGGAATATTAATAGTATATAACGTAATATTTCTTGTATTTATTATTTTCTTTTAGCCTATTTTTTACAAATATTAATGTGCTTACAGCGATACCTTATTTTTATTTGTTTTGTTATTTTTTTTTTTCTGGTATACTTAAAATATTTCATTATTACTTTTCCTTAACCAAGTGAAATTCGGCCGATATTCATATGCTATCAAGCAAGCAACAAGATGAAACAAAAAGTTTTGCCATTAAGAATTTCATGATTTATCAGCTGTCCATTATTCGAAGGACAAATAATGTTCACTGAAAATAACGATTTGCTGAATCGTTTTTATAATTGAGATGTTGTGATAATCTAAAGATATATAAGACATAAACGTTGTTGAAATTTCCATTACAATTGAAAAAAAAATAAGGTAGAGTCCAAACGGAATGTGGACGGATAAGCGTCGGAGAGTAAACGTCAATGAGTTTCACAATTGAGTTTTCAAACTCGTTCCAACTTTAAACGTTAATAACTTTTAATGATCATTCAAAACCCAGCTTAGAACAATTCCAACTGAATACCCCAATTTGAGAGAATGGCTCTTAACCTCGGTGTCTTTTTGTAGCCACGTTTGCTTTATTTTTCCATCATTAACGAATTTCAGCGAATAATGCAGCGATAAAGCAGCGAATAATGTACACATGTCAATATTTGAAATTTCGGAGTTCTAAGCTGAAATATTTACATTTACATGGAGGAAATTTCTCTTAATAGTGTTTATGTGAGCTATATTGAATTTAAAAAAAAATCGGAATAAAACTTTTTTTTCGTATCACTCGAAAACTACATAATTTCTTAGAGGTACTAGTTTGAAAGGTAATTAAATTCTCTAAAAAACAAAATCTGAACCATTAAAACCAAGCCAGTATATCATAACCATGAATAAACACCAGTATGAAGAGTACTGTACATAACAGATTTATGAATGCACATTAGACGCTTTGTATAAATTTCTCTACTAAGATCTACTAAGATTCCCAGGGAAACCTGCTTCATTTTCATATTTTTGTAAAACATTTAAATCATTTCACAGAAATACGCCAATTTTCTTTACGATAACAGAAATATACTACGTATCAACGTACGTACTGATCTCGGTATACGCTGACGTCAACACGCTTTGCCAGGCGTGGTTCAATCACACCCATTATCTTTTAAACTTAAGATGCTTATTTCAATTACTACAGCTAGCTGTGGGCGAATAACTTTGTATATCTTAAATGTGCAATCACTCCTTACATAGTCGATGATCATTTAGTTTTTCATAAATTAAAATAGTGTAAGTGTGTGAACAATTATATATCCATTGTTTGTATTCTTCTAGAATCATCCCTTATTCCAAGTTTGTCTATCCATCTTTGTTATATTACTATTGTTTCCATTATGTTGTAGAATACCTCATTTAAAATATCTACTTAGATTACCTAATTTACTTTTTTTGTTTGATGAGAAGAGGCTAAGGCTATCAATCGGGCCTTAAAGTAACAAAAGTACAAGACAGCTTCGTTATTAATAATATTTCACTAATATTCCTCAATATAATAATTCATTGATATTCCTTAATATAATATAGGAAAATGCTGACTAAGGGAGAATCCTCAGCAACCATTGGAGATATTGATTAGATTGGGAATAGGTTTTCTTAATAACAATAGGAATAATGTAAAGAATTCGAACACAAATTCTATGAATTATATAAATATTCAAACTGATCGGTTTTATCTCTTAACTTTATCTCAAAGCAACCAACCTATCTCTTCATGGAATCTGGCTGTAGTGATTCTTCTATTTTAAGTGTATATAAGGAAAGATTAATCTAAGAACCAAAGTAATACAGTGCATGAAGATGAAGTCATTGGGGAAGCTTTTATAGTTAACATCACCACTAAAGAACACGGAAGACCTTCAAGATCCTGAAGCTTTACGATCCACCATATTTAAGGAGAGAAACGTGATGTCATGAAAAAAAATTAAACATTTTTACCATCCTTGAATGATTAATGAATTCCTTGGACTCGGTATACATCATTACTATTTTCTTGCCCCTGATTTATACGTTGAAATCATTGGAGATTTTTTTTAATTAACGCAATGGTTAAATTTATCTGCAGATGTTTATTCAGAGATTTTAGCTGGAAATGAGTCAGCTGTTGATTAACAACTGTCTGGTCATCTCTTCATATCTCAAGCACGTGTCGTTTTACCTACCTTTCCTTGTCGTCTGCAGTCTTAGTTTGCAATTCGCCACTACGTCTCATTCAGTAAAATTTGCTGGATTAACGTCTTGTTGTATTACAAGTCTGCCTTTGTTTAATTCAATTTCACTAAGATAATTAAGTTCTATAATCCTAACGCCTCTTGCTTGCCCTACCTTGATATTTAAAAAATATAAAATAGTTTATTATCTCCGTAAAATCATTTCATTGATTGCTATTTTATTTATTTACAAAGGCTAATATGTATAATTTCACATTTGAATATCGGTATTTCGACCAGTTCTCCAATTTCTCAACTATATCTGTGGAGCTGTGGAATTATAATTTGGGCATAATATGGAAAGTGTTTAACTGGGCATGAAGATTGTGGTGAATCTTCAATGTTTTTGTATAGTTTAATTTTTTTTTTAAAGAATTTTACAATAGAGGTTTGAACAATTTTTTTCTTACTTCATTTACCTAGAAAAAATAACCGCGAAAATAAATTCAAAAATTTTTTTAATGATAAGAGTTGACTTTTTTTTTTGTATAATTAAGTAAAGTTCAATAAAATGTAATCGGAAAAAAGTAAAAAAAAAAAAAACACGTGTATTTTGGGTCCTTGTTAATAAATGTGAGAAAAAAATGTAGGAGGTAAAACAGGGCTTCAACTTTCGATTCAGTCTTTTTTTTTTAAATAAAAACGTATTTAACAAAAGTTATAATCAAATGGTTGATCCAGTTTAAATATTGGACTAACCTTATCTTAGGAATCGCAGTTCAGTATGGATTGGTTTTGATTATCTTTGTGCTAAATATCATATATTTTGCACTTGCAATTATAAATCTGTCGTTACATCAGGTACTGATTGCGCCTCAGACCAACTTTACATGTACTATGTAAAAAACTATTTAATTAGTTACCAACGAAGAACGAATAATATTCTTATTTGTTATATTAACAAACAAAGTTAATGAAGTTACCTGTTATCTTATTATTCGTTATCTGAATGATTCAACGAAAAATTAAATAAATAAAGCGGCTAGAGATAAAGGAAAATCAAATTTATAATGTTTAATTATTCCTCTTCATTTCATAGTAGGATTTTCTATACATTTTCCGAATATTATGGTTGCACTAAAAAGAAAACTGTTTTGAGGGTTAATACTCAATTTTATCTTATATCTTCTAAACGGATCAATGAATTTTAACGGTTTAACCTATTACCGAATGGACCCTCTCGGATTTGGAGATCATCCTGATGCTCACCATGTATCTATGAAGTATAATAAACATTGTGTAAATAATACTCTTTAATTTCATTTTAACTCAGCGTTTAAACAAAGTTAAACAATCAAGGAAAATAATAAAAATAAAACAATCGTGTACGAGTATGTCACATGGAAATCCAACATCCTATAAGAAGAGGACAGTCGGAAGAGGTCGTGAAAGGAGTCAGGCGATGTAACTGATCCGGGAAGAGATATGAGCAATAAAACAACAGTATCTCCACTCCTCCCTCCAAGCCATCCCCCTCTTGTAGTATTTACTTATAGCATTGACTTGTTTATTTACTAATACTTGTTTGTTTAATAATAACATTCACTTGTTTGTGTACTAATAACACAGAACATTCTACTGTGTGACATGTTTTCCTTAAAAAATGTTCTAGTTTGCTACTGCTATATGTGGCACCATCTTGAACATTAGGAGTACCAAAATTAATAGGGTAAGGGGCATTGAGCAGGTAGTTTAAATTTCCCTTAGGCCGGGCGCACATTGAGGCGCAGTCCAACGGAGGGTAGGGTAGGTTAGGGAGGGCAGCGTAGCAAAAAGTTTTCTGATACATAGGCTTGAACGAACGAGCGTTAGTTGAAAGGCAGGGCAGGGCAGAACAGTTCAGTGCGTGTGTGAACCTGCTTCACGCAGTGTTTGTGACAAAGATTACTGCGAATGTGTCAAGCAGTTTTTGTTAAAATTTACTATATTTCATATCATTTTGTTTCAATATTATTTCAAGATCTCGGGAATTTCAGATGTCTATTCGTAAAATTATCGCTTTAAGAAACTATAATGGTGATTGATGACAGATCGCTTTCCAAGACAAAATTAATAGACACTTCTGACTATTTGGCGAGTAGGAGTTCGGGAATACCATGAGACCCGATCTCGGCCGAGCTTATTTTGTCAACAAAGAATAACGATATTTTATTAAAATATGTTCTGGAATTCCTGGTGAATAATCACTAGGAAGTTTTTTGTATTTTTTTTATGAATTGGTACAGCAAAACACATATTCAAATCCATGAATTATTAATTATTTTATTTTCTATTCAGGTTAAAATATGTTCAAGAGTAATTTCTTGATAGTAAAGACAAGGTATTAAAAGATAGGAATCCGAAGGGAGCCGATCTCGGCCGAGCTTGAGTCTTGCTTTTTGAACCTTGCGTTTTGATCCTTGGTTTTTGCGTCTTGTTGTTAACTCCCTAGACTCTAGAGTGTGTGGGAATAGAACTGTGCAGGCGACCGGCGCAAGATCGAAAATCAATTCTTTTGAGTGACACCGTACCGTGTACCTGTGCGTGTACTTAATATAAAGTCACACATGTCTCAGGATCAATTTCTATTTCATTTTGTTTTTTAATTATAACCCATTTTTGGAAAATTATATCAATATGAAATCTCACTCCCGTTACAAATAAATCAATTATTGTAATATACTTTTTTATTTTTCTCTGTAATATTCGGCGATTTTGTTCCATTTCTTCGTATATTGGTTTGTAGATAATCAACCAAGTTTTGGAAAATTATATCAATATGAATTTATAACTAGCCCAATAACTAATAAAAAGAGGCTCCATATTTGGTATGAAATTTTCCCCAAAATATATTTGGTAAACCATAAAATGTCTGTTATAAAAATTCAGGTTCTGTCAGGTTCAATGTTCACGGAGTATTCTTTTAGAGCATTCTGAACGTTGTAAAAACGTATTTTATGTAGTAAAATCTAAAGTGAATTAAAGAATAGCAATGAAAACTACGTATTACGAAAATACACACGCAAACCAACTACAAAATAATAATTTACAAATGATTCTAAACAAAAATCCAGTTACTTTATTTAAATTAGCTTAAGGAAACGAAAAATTGTACAGAGATTGTTCGTAATTACTAAGGAGTTACTGTTATTAGGTACCTACCCATTAACCAATGTACAACAAATAATAATGACGTAATAAGATCGAACCAAATTCCAAAATAATCTTCTTTTGAAGAATGAAATAAACAAAAAACGACCCATCTAAGGAAAAAATATTTAATAACCTAACCCAAAAACTGTTTTTTATTTCACGAAGAACATTAATTAAGTTAAATAAAAATTCGTGTTAACAAATCGAATTGTAATCAATGTGCAGTAAATAAAAATTAATTTGCAGCTGAAAAAGTTTTAATATGCGCATGCGTATCGCACATTAGTCTGCCCTCAAATGTATTTCCAAATACATTTTCTCAAATTTATGTATATTTCCCCACCTACACACATAAACGTTACATATTTTCGTACAAAATTTCATTCCCCTTTTTATTTTACCCCCTAAAGGGTAAAATTTATACAAACTTTGAATGTCATAATTATTTATATCTAATCAAAAGCCTAAAAAATAAGTTTCAACCTTTTAGCTTCAAAAATTACATACAAACCTTCATCCCCTCTTTTAATCCCTTACAAACATTTTTTCGCATTAAAAAGTAGCATATGTACTTTTCACAGAATTACATTCGCATTTATAATATTAGTATAGTTAACATGTACGATTTCCCGTATTTTCCTGTTTTACCGATAGATTTTCAAAATATAAAAACATGTATTTCTTTATTTTTAACGTAGATCCTAAACCTAAAATTTCACAGTGCTAGCGTTAAAAATGACGTTTTTTTTGTATTTTTAAAAGTTTTTCACCCTTTTCACCCTCTAAGAGGAAGAATTTTCAAAAATCCTTTCTTAATGCGCGTCGGCCTTATAACATGTACCTACTGTCCGAATTTTAAGTCTTACCTTAGGTAAGTCTTAGGCCGTTTTTTCTCTGCGATTGTCTTTTCAGTCAGGACGAACTCTTTTATGATTTTCCATATTTTACTCGTTTATGGGGCGATTTTCAGAATATAAATACCACGTGGCACCACTCTACCATTTGAGCTACCAGGGGTACAGTCAGGACAAATCCGTTCTCTTCACCGATCCCATATCCCCGTGTTCTCGAAATTTTGCTATGTATACACGAGAAAGAATGTTCATTGAACATTACTTTAATTTTAGGATCTTGTTGACCTACGTCAATGAACATTCTTCCTCGTGTATACATCGCAAAATTGCGAACACGGGGTTGAGGTCGGTGAAGATAAATTTTAAAAATATTTAAAAATTAAAACAATTAATAAAAAATTATAATATAATAAATATAATTTGGAAATCATGCACAAACATATTTTACGATTATATTTATGTATGATGTCCTTCTCTTTATAAATTTACATTCTTTATATTTCCAACAATATAAACAGTATTCCGGCTGGATAGTTCTATAGTATTGTAACGAGTTTCTTTTTTTTTTTGTCGCTAAATTCGTCCGTCAGGTGTTTCTACCTATCTGACCTCACTCTACTGTGGACTGTCGTTGAGTACGGTTGAATATCAGTGGTTTTTATGGCCAAGTAATTGCCAAATTTTACTATTTTTTCTTATCGTATCTATGCGGCTCAACGGTAAGCATCCTATTAAAATTTGTAAATTAAATTGTATACAATCTTTGTTTTTTTCTTAATTATTTATCTATGATTTTTTAGTTGGTGTTATGTTATATTATGGTTATGTCGTTGGTGTTACCGTACATGTAAAGAATATGAATTCAACATTTTTTTTTTTGGACTTCTTTTTATTTAATCAATTTGGACCTTGGACCGAAAACCCCACAACCTGGTCACAGTATAGAAATGGAAGCTGTAATATTTCAGATAAAATTACTGTAGTTACATTCCGACTTGCCGTGCCTCAGTTTAAAGTACACACTTGTCATGTCACAGGCTAGGCAAGCAACGTTATACACGCTACGTACATATCTAGATTAATGTTATTTTATAAATTCTATTTCTCGGATATTTAACAGCTGGAATTGATTATGTAACTAATCTATCATGCTTGCTTGACATTAAGGGAATATTTGATAAGAGAACGGTTTTGTCCTGACTGTGAGGCGACCTCTGGTAGCTCAAATGTTAGAATGCTGTCACGGAGAAGCGGATGACCCGGGTTCGATTCCCGGCCAGGGCAAGCTTTTTCTCTTCAAAATTAAAGTATATTTATTATACTCTTAGTTGTGATCTTAAGCAATGTATAGCCAAATATTGTAATTTTTTGGCTGTTATCTACATGTCAAAACTGCCATATACAGCCGTCTGTTTAGAAATATAGTAGTTCTGGATGCGAAATAATTATTATTTATGGTACTAAATAAATTTGCTCAGTATTTTATAAGATTTTTCTTCAGGATTCTTCTCCAAGCATATTCATTTTTATTTAAAAATACAAAGTACCTACCTACTGTGGGAAAGAATCATTTCATTTTATGATTTAATAATAAAAAATAAGTCTGCAATCTCTCATAATCTCTGGATGGAGAACTATTTCTTATATTTCTTAGAGGCAAAGGTATGGAACTCTGCGGAAACTTCGGAAACTGACCCAACTGCAATAGTTAAAGCTAATACTAAGCCTATCATGCGTTTCTTATTTAATTTAGTTTCTTAAGTTAGCATGTCATTTCAACCAACATTGCGTTTATTTTTACATAATTATTAACCTACAAGTGTACATTTTTACATTATTTACTGACTTTGGACATAAGTAGTACATTTGTGCTAGAAGTACTTTCTCTTAAAAGGATGTGATACTACTCTTTATTTGAACGAGAGGGTTTACTATTCATTGCAGGAATGGGAAAACAAGGAAAAAGTTTGGAACAGAATGAGCAGAGGATTAAATCCCTTGGTCCATGCCGTTTCACTGGATATATTGGATACATGCGTCAACATAATATGTGTGATAATGTATAATATTGTATTAAAAAGTAAAGAATGCTGTTATGAAAAAAAAAGTGTGTGTCAGCTCCGACACGCAACTGGAGTTAACCCGTTTCCGTTTCTAATGGATTTTAAATGTGTTCTTACCAATTAATCGCTCTCTACTGAAACTTATCATCGCCTATTATTTTGTTTTAATATGTAAATTATTTTAAAAAACTATTTTTTAACTTTTTTAAGTTAATAGTTAAAGTTAAAATTAATTTTAATGTGAGCCATTTTAATTAAAATTATAAATATAGATTTGTATATAAAAAATAGATGCTTGATTGGATATTGTTGACTGGATAATTCAATGATGGATTGAATTGGTCAGGGGGTGCAGTCAATGATAAAAAAAAAAAATAAGCAAAATTTATTTTTTATTAATCACAATTTGTATTACAATATAAAATATAAATTCATATTTATATAACTTTCCAATACGTAAATAATCAAACATTTTATATCATTACCTTTAATTTAACAGTTGAGATTTAATATTGTGAATTTATTTATTTGGTTAAATTTTGTCATCCTAGTCCTTGAATTGTGGTTGTAAGTTCTCACATCATGAAAGTAAATTGTGCCATGAGCTGAGCCATCTGATTGACAAGAGGTATTATGAGATTCGATTGGTCCGTCTGCGGTGGTTGAGGTATATGGCCGAAACTTTGAGGAGGCTCTGATGGTGGCGGAGCATTGATAGAGGCTTTTGTTTATATAGAAGTATTTGCAGGTATTTATTTGTAAATTGTATATATATTGTAAATAAAATCTTAACCTCATTGAACTTTTTAAAGAATTGGTAGTTTAGACATTTTACTTCGTATGGACGCGGTTTTTTTCTTGCAGATCTAGAGATGGATATATACTCTGCTGGTACATGAATATCTTTGTTTTTTAAAGCCCACTCTATTGTCGAATGCATGGAATCCGCCTCCATTTGCGTATGTCCTACCTCGAGGAAGTTTTGCTCTATCACAATATTTGTATTTATAGCTGTAGTGAGTAATGCATTACCCAAGACAGCATTCCTGTTTTGGTAAGTGCACCCATCACTATATAAAATTACTTTCGTCGGGTCAGCAGAGTCTTCCTGAAGGTACAACTTTGTTTTCTATTAAATCCATCCAAATAGTAGCAAATTCTTCGGAATTTAAGCCACCTTCTTTTATAACATTATTTTCATGTATTTCTACTTTAATAATAAATATAAGTGATTTAAGCATCAGAACATAAGTTCAACTTGAACAAACTTGATTGGCCAGTAACGTAAGTCCAGGGTAGTGATAGCAATGAAAGACCTTCTCGCAGCCATCTTGCTGCTATTCCTTCTCTTACATCCTCCATCGTTCCTCTGTCTTCCTTCCTATCTTTCTTCTATAATTTGGTGTAAATAGGAAGAATTTCTTTGGCCATCTATTGTCGCTCATTCTCATCAGGTGGCCAAACCATTTTAGCCTCCTGGTCTCTATTTCGTACAATATATTTTTCTCCTCCTCTATAGTTTCTCTTATTGGAATGTGTTGGAGCTTTGAGATGCCGCAGCTATGTCTTAAAAAGTCGAGGTAAATAAAACCCTGAAAATACAAAACCCTACGTACGATATTTTAGTTTTATTATTATTTAGTGTATACTTTATATAGAAGTTTGTTTCAGTTAATAAAAATATAATCACTAAATTATCTTTTAATTGTGAAAAAAAAGTCTTCTATTATAATAGAAGACATTTTTTTTCACATTTAATAATGCTTATAGCATTTGTATTTCCAAAAATTGTTTTTTACAAAGAGCACCTACCTATCCGTCGAAACCCGTTAATGATGGCAATTCTAAGAATTTTTATAACATCCTGTTATATTAAATTAACAGGAAGGTAGATTGATTTGTAATAAAAAAATTAATAGTTGTTAATATTCTTGAAATTTTACAAGTTTTTTTCCCTGAAATTCCTTCTACGCAATCGGATTTACCTTCATCTATTTTTCTTTCTTTTTTTTTTAATATTTATTATTCTTTACTACTCTTCAAGCAATAATGGTAAAAACCATCCTTAAAAGGACCTCACTTCAAAACAAAAAATAGCTTTATAGTTAAAAACTAAATCTAGATAAGCTCAATAATAATTAAATGAGTGAACTTGTTTAATTGAATTATTTGATAATCACTTAGATGATTCAATTTTGGAATTTTGAGGTTATATAATCACTACCAGAGTATCAACATTTCTTTAGACCTCTGCAATATTTCAACCATGAAATCTTAAAACACTTGAGCTATTCCACCGAAAACTTATTTTTATTACACGGAACGTTGTAACGCCGAAGACTCTATACAAAGTGGCGTCAATCATGGAGTTAGCCGCGCGATTTGAATAAAATGGATTTTCAGTAAATATACTAGGAACTTGGTTTCTTAACACTTGGGGTCTTCTAGGCAAATGACTCTAAAAGGAAGTGATTAGGCCAATATCAAACTAATGCGCTAGGTTATTTTTTCCCAAATAAAGGGTAACCATTTTAAAGAGCAACAAGATGGTCTGCTGATTTGTTGACCCTGTAGGGAACATGGTAATTCTATATAAAATGCTCTTCATCAAGCGTCGTAATCCATTACCTTAAACCATCCGGTTTTATAGCAATCCTAAAATTAGTTATTTAAATAAATGTTACCAGCATAGGTTTAAGCTCGATGATACAGGTGTATGTACATTCTGCCAAGGAGCGGAAGAGAGCGCAGAGCACATATTGTTTTTCTGTCCCCGCTTTCAAGAAGAGAGGATGGAGTAGTGTCGCGTCTCCGGCTCAGATCCCACTGCAGATAATGTTGTCAACCTTAGGCTGATCAATCAAGATTATTGGATGGCAAACCTTTATAGTACAGGTGCATTCCTAAGAAATGAGGAGAAAGAATGGCGAATCAGGAGGTAGCTGAAATCAATGAGGCGGCACTCAGCCACTCCCCCCCCCCATGATGTAATGCCTAAAGGCGGTCCCGTGGAGAAACAGGTGTAGGGAGGTGGTTTTAGTGGGTAAAAATCCCACACACGGATAGGTACGGGCCTATTCGCGTCTTTTGAAGATTTCCACCTACCCTCGTTAAAAAAAACACACATACACACATTGTATATATACCAGGTCAACTATTATTATTGAAAATCATCGATTTTCATTTAATGCAATGGATGTGACCACTCTTGATAGGAAGTGGAATCTCTTGGTATTGGTTTATGAATGATCTAATACTTGATTTCTGGCATTAAGAACATAAATACAAATCTATAATAAAAATTTAATTAAAAAAAAAACATTTTTGGAAAAAAAATGGATGTACATGATTCTGGAACTAAACGTCTCTATTGTCTTATTTTATTTTTTAATCCCTGTTGTTACATGAATTAGACGCTAATGACTGCTCATTTACGCCTTAAAGCATGAAACCTGCCATACAACCCTTTGTTAACAATTTGATGTGAATGTAAAATTGTTTGTTGTGAGACAAACTGCATAAATAAGTAAAGGTTTTTGTAAGGCAATTTAAAAATTGAGTTCACCTGAAAAATGACATACTACTACCGAAAATTTTTTTCCGAATAAACGGTGAATGATTTAACCGTAACTTCTTTGACTTCTTTGAAATTTGAAATGAGAATAGGGTAAATACATCAGGGGCACGATGTCATGGTTTTGAAAAATTAAAATGTCATTTATTCGATTATATCTATTTTTTTTTGTATTATTTACAACAAGTATTATAATACTGAAACAAACATTTATAAAGCACCTAGACTGATTTATTAAAAGTGAACCCAAAGAGTAGTTATGGACCAAAGACAATACACGCATTGTAGTTCGATAATTAGGTATCTAACCAATCTAGATCAGGAGTGATGGATTTGATTCAATCAAGAATTGATATAAATTTTTTTTCAAAACATGCAGAGACAGATCATTGAATTTATAGTAATACATCTTTAAGTAGTTGTTAGAAGGACGTGTCCTTCTCTCTAAATCACTCGAATTCAAAGACAATGAAAAATCGATCTAGATCTGCTGATTATGGCTGTTAGAGGTCAGCAAACGCAGAAAGATCTTGGACCATTACTCTTACATCCAGTCGATGTGAGTTTCCTTCTATTGGCCATCGAGGTGCACAGCCCAGGAAGGGGCATAATCGTCTCAAGACTCTTAGGCTGGGTTGCATTTCATGTGAGGCGTCACATTTTGTCAGCGACCCCGGCCCTTTACCAGTCATATGAGTAAGGAATAATTGTGTTACTATATTTATAGTATTATTTTCCAAATAATGTAAAGAATTAAAACGGTATGAGAAAACTATAAGAAAAAAGTTACTATACCTATTTGAATTCAAATCACTAGATGTAATGAACTTTTAAAAAGTTATGAGTTTCCAGCAGATAATGAAACCAAATGATCCTTATCATTATTGTTTAACTGATTTTCATCTTATTAGGTACTAGTCGTCCTTTCCACTACTAGATGTGCAGAAAATTCCGTTATTGATGAACAGCTTGAATTTTATAAAAAAGCATTTAGAATTTCTAGAAGAGGGAATCTTTGAAACCCGTAGATTTCTAGTCAATTCCAAAATTTCCTCTCATTTAGGCTATTGCTGTACAGTGTATGGAAGTGTCACTGAAGATCTCGATGCAGAACTAAAATGGGTGATCAATTGCTTCGTTCGTTTCATTTTGAAATCCCGAGAGACGCCCTTTTCACCCGATATTAGGCAGAATTGAAGTTGCTTTACCCTCCCTAGCGTTTCCGAGGATCCTTTCTGCGCTAAGTTAACCAATCCCGTCGTCCATCATACCTTTAAATTTGAACATCTCACATTTATACAATGCCCATAAAATCATGATCAAAATTTCTGTACATATGAGAACAGATGCATTTGTTTTTTTGTTGGTTTTTTTGCCATCCACACATTGAGGTGCATCATTTTAAAATATGTTATTGGGAGGTAACTCATAATTTATTTGTATTTAGTTAATAAATTAAATTTCATTTGTATTTTACTATAAAACATTGTAGTTGATGTTTTATTTTTTGTATTATTATTCTAAAGGGACTTTTCCCCACAATGAATAAAACTTAAGTATTATTATTTTTATCATACTCCTCAACCAGCCTTCAGTTCCTCAGTTGATCCCGAGGAAGGCCCTGTTCCTCTAAGGTTACCTCTCAGTCCCTCTGCTAAGAGCGGTTGTATATGAACAAAGTTTCCTTGACCCATTCCTAGTAAGCTTCGAAAGATTTAGTCATGATCAATACCTTTGATGATTGCCTCTTCCTTGAAATTGTCATTCTTCCTCAGCCACTAATATCTCCTACTCCTTTCTGCTTTTCTACAGCAATTTCTTCCTTTTCCGAGTCCATAGAACCAACATGCGTCAATAGATCCTTCATCTCCTTACCTTACTTTTTTGTATCTCTCCAAATAAAATGTCTTACCCCATTGATTTTTATATTCCTTCATATAAGGTTACTTCTATCAAGAAACCTTGTGCTTTCAAGCTACCTCTTTCCGAGACTGCTAACTCTCCTATCCTACGGGTACAATAACAAAGCTTAAAACTTATATTGTGCTCTAAATTAACCATGCAGTCAAATTTTGCCTATTTAATTTCTATCGTCAATTGTATATATACATTTACATTAAGGTTATTTATTTATCAACTAATTAGTCAATGCACGAGTCTGTATACTCCCTTCAATACAACTATATTCCTTTAACAAAAATGATATCACTTCTCAATTAAGTATAAAGAAAACCCTGATAGGATTCTGGCACACCGACTGATTTTATGATGCATAATGCGAAAAATGAGAACTTAATTGCTTTTTTCATAAACATTCATTGATAAGCACACCATCTTTCTCAATGAATATTAACTATTAACTTTAAATCAAATTTAAAAAAATAGACTATTGCATTACCAAGGAGGGCTGGGAATGCATTTTCATTGGTTTTGTAAACTCAGGACACGATGACAGAAGATTTTGAGATATTTGCTTTATAATTTTTTTTCACTGTATCTGAGAATTCTCATCGGGTCTGTTGGTATATTTGATATGTAGTATTTTTTTCTGAACAGATCAACGCCATAAGAGTAGATAGTTAATTTCAGCAACAAATTTTGTAATGTTTCCTAAAATTTAGCGGATGTTAAAGTTTGAGATACATATACCAATTTGGTGTCTATGATCTTAATTGCCGTAATTTGTGTTGTTTAACATTAAATATTATCCATTGCATTATAAATATTGCTCCAAATACAGAACCTGTTGTATTTGTAAGCAAATTTAATTATTGTCTATAAAATAAAACATGATTCATCGAAATCGGGCTATTTATTTGTTAATTTAGCGCTATTGAAATTTTACCGCGTGTAATATTCAAATGTTCCTGCTGGTAATAGTCTGTTGGAATGGATTGAAGTTAGTTTGAGGTACATTTTGGTTCTTTTTTTATGACCCATTTTAGTCTTATTCGTGGATTTGTGAACTTCTTTTTTGGGGATTTATATGCGCTTGTAAGGTCATAATATGTCAGAACGACTCCAAAATGAGTCATACTTATGAATACTTTCCTTAAGGATGTGTCATGTTCTTCTTAATAATTACTTTTATTTGAGAGAAAAAATACTGGGTTTTTTTCATTGTCTTATCTGATTATTTATCAGTTTTCATAAACCGATAATTAATCTGATTACTAGAACAAACTTGTAAAATCATCAACAAAAAGTTAAAAACGTTTATGTAACAGATTTCCTTTTTATGAGATTGGATATAGAGTTTTGACAGCTTGAAGGCTGTCATGTTACAGAAAGCGTGCAGCACTTCCACGAAGTACGAGTACTATGCTGTAAGCCCTTTGAAATGCTCTAATGTCCCATAACTTGATTGAACATGAAACTGAAAGTATCACCATCACCAAAGATTACGGATAATTGTATGCTTCATAATGGGTTAATCCTTTTTTCGTTTCGGGTTCAACCATTTTTTGGCTAAAATAATTGAAAATTTAAATAAAATTATAATAATCGAAATAACCAGTTAATGTTTTCGTTTCAGATTATGAAATATTTATAGCAGAACAAAACTTTTTTTTTTAATGATTTATTCATTGAAATTTAGAACTGTATTATAACAATATAACAAGTAAATGGCAGAAACAATACATATTGGCGTGAATAAAGAAAAGTAGAGAAGCTACCTAGTGGTAGTACTAAAAATAACAAGTTTAACTTGGAAGGTCACGAGCTTCATTTTAGACGCTTCGCAGGATTAACAAATGGGACATTAAGGTCATTATGGATTGCTTTGTTCAGGAAAAACTAAAATCCTCTTCCACATTGGCATGAATGGGGAATGCTTACGAAGGAGGATGGGGTGAGAACAATGTGTGAAACAGATTGATCGCTCAACTTGAAAAATCGAACCTCAAAGAGTCTTTAACTGGAGTTATTCTCCCAAGCACTCGTCTTCTAAATGTAGCCTCTAACCACAACTATCTTTAGCGAAACAACGGATTATCCTCATGTTCCTAATACATTCTTTTACTGGGCGTTTTGCTTTTGTGGTGAGACTTGTGGATTATGAGAAGACCGAGATCTCTGAAAATATGTATTGATATTTGATGTCTTGTGTTATGAAACTGTTTAAGAACGAGATTTACAACAATTACGACTAATGAGATATAAATCTAAACAACTACCAATAAAACCTTCATACTGTCATTGAAATAGTAATTTTACTAAACTCATAGGTTGCCAACATATATATATGTATATATATATCTTTATCAATTATATATAAATAATTTATAACTAATAATAAATCAATAACAAAATACAATTTAAACTGAATAAATAAATAAAAAATAGCAATACAACAATGAAGTTCTAACATTCAGTTTTCAGTCACATCTCACCCCAATCACCATTACGATATATACTTTTAATGATCGGTCCGAGAGCGTGTACTACCGTCTTTCCTAATGCCATATTTAATGTGTGTAAGAGCCTCTGCATCTTACACATTTTACGGTGTGGTTGCAGTAGTTTTTTCTGTGCCCAAAATGATAATATATTTTCACAACCGCGAATCTACATCTATATGAGTTCAGTTGACAGTTTTAGTGTTGTAACAAGTCACCGCACCCACTATATGCCCTGAAGATGGCCTTCAAAGTAGCCCGAAACGTTGGCACGATTAATAGAAAATATATATTTATAATTTTAATTAAAATAAATCACATTAATTTAAAATAATTTTTTTAATAATTTACAAATTAAAAAAAACAATACGCGATGCTAAATATCAGTAGAGAGCAATTAATTGGTAAGCACACATTTAAAATTCATTAGAAACGGAAATGGGTAAACTCCAGTCACGTGTCGGAGCTGACACACACACTTTTTTTGTCTAACTAACTGAATGCAACACGAATACCAATTTATACGTTAATATTACATTTGAGATCAGAAACTCTGAAATTACCAGAAATTTTATATACACGATAGTTTTACCTTGGTATTATTAAAATTTTGATATTATTCAAGTTATCTACGTTCTTTCTCTCAATTTTTTTTCTACATTTCAGGTAATGTTACTTTCAAAATTTGGGTGTAGCAAATATTACAGCTCTCAAATGCGAAAGTTGAACTATTTTTGTATTTATTGCAAAAAGTATAAGTATATGGTATGCTTGTTCTAAGGAATTATTAAATATATTGCAACCTACTTACTTAAAAGCTCATAAGCAATTGATTGATCTTTCAAAAAAATATTCTTTAGTTATAAATTTAAAATTTAAAAAAAAATTGGCAAAATTAAAATTGAAATATTCATTAACGAGAGATATTTTAGTGAAGTTAGATTTACTTATTCGCTCCAGTCTGCTGATGTTCCTCAAGGTAGCATCCTCGGTCCTATCCTCTACACAGTATATACAGCTGACATCCCAACCCATCCTAATACCTTGATCTTCACGTATGCTGATGACACATGTGTGCTATCAATAACGACTATATATTGCATCGCAGTCCCATCAATCACATTTATCAAGGCTCGAAGAATGGTATCGGAATTGGAGAATTAAAATCAATTCCAACAAGCCCCATCAAATTACCTTTACCCTTCGCCGAAAACCCATGACTTCCTGCCCTACTGTATCCTTTAATAGTACTCCACTTATCCCTGTTGAACAGATTCGCTACCTAGGACTCAACTTAGACAATCGTCTTACTTGGAACCCTCACATAAGACTGAAAAGACAAGAAACAGCTAGACGCTTCCGACTACATACTAGACAAACGCTCAAAGCTTTAGATCATTTACAACAGACTTATTTATGTTACAGTTATAAGACCTATATGGACATACGGAATTGAACTATGGGGCTCCACCAAACCATCAAATTCCTCTCGTATTCAATCCTTGCAATCCAAAATCCTTCGCAAAATCCTAAACGCTCCTTATTTTGTCACAAATAAAACCATCCATAATGACCTGAACGTTCCATATGTTACCGATTTAGCCATTCCAGATCCCTATCATTCCATAATAAACTCCAGGCCCATCCAAACCCACTAGTTTCCATCCTTGCATCCAATTCAATCCCGGACAATCCTCCTAGGCATCTGAAGAGAAGATGGCCTCGGGACCTTCTATAATAGAAATGTAATTAGAGTGCTGCCAATGGGTAGTGCCTCTTCATGTCCTTTCATGTATTTATTTATTCATACAGCCCTTGTACTAGATGTATATATTACAGTTGTACAATTCAATAAAATAATTTTAAAAAACAAAACAAACTTATACGCTCTGTACAGTTAATTTATTTAGATATGAAATACGTACGAAAATTGGTATCAATCATTGAGATTACAAAATTACGGTTATTGATATTGGATATGAAGTATATCCATTATGTAGTCATCATACGATTCATATCTTAATGAACATCAAAGTATGTTTTAGCATATTTACTGTAAGTCGTTTTATCGGATTCTTCGCATTCAGGATAATATTTTTATACTTTGAGAATTATGATATTTATAATTGCAAAGTAGTTAATTATCTTCAGGTCAAGGCATTCAGGTCCCTCTAAGGACGACATATTCAACAATGCCTGAGACTATTGTAATTATTATTAATAATGAATAATTAAAAATAAGTTATTATTCAGTTCTCCATGAGTGACTTAAGCTTTTTATCTGTTCCTAATGTTAGTTTCACAACTTTGTAATTTATAATGATATGTTATTGGAAATACTTAATTGTTAAGCTTCATTTTAAAACTGAATTAAATTGATCATATTCCAAATTTCATTTCTAATATTCTACTCCAATATTAAGCCCTTTTAGTATTTCATTCTTAATATTTTGAAATAGATGATTGTATTTAATTATTGTTGAATGTTTAGATAATAATAGTTACGTTAATGATTCTATTAACTTACCGCAAACTGTAGATAGTAAATGTGATGGTCAAAAATAATGCATTTGAGCCAAAAAAAAGTCCAGTATTTTTACGAAATATAGGAGACTTTAGATAAGTAATAAAGAAATTCATTCACTATGTGAAATCATGTAATCAACAAAAATCATGATTTATAATAGAATAGAATAGAAAAGTAACTTTATTCTGGGACTAAGTCCCTTTAGAATAACAGATATGAACAGGAAAAAAAAACATAATATTTATCTGGCCAGAAGGCTAAATGTTACAAATCATAAAGCGTGTAAAACATGACAGAAAACAATTTAAAAAGAAATATATAAACAAAAATAATAGTAAGTAAATAAACAGTACAGATCTTGACAGGATATTAAGCAATTAAAGAGAATTGATAAATCCATAGCTTTTGTTAGATACATGAGCTAGCATGCAATAATTTCTTTACATGATGTACAGCTTTTCATAAAGCAAAATTAAAAGAAATAAATAACACAATGAGTTATTCTATACATTACATTCTAAGCAAAAAATATTATACCTATTTGTTTTCAAAAACTATTAGAGAATTGCTTTTTCTTATCTATTAGTAGATTTCTTATTATTTTCGGTCATATAGCTTATTTTTTTTTTTCGATTGGGAGCACTATCACTACCACTTGGTTTTTATCTCTTATTTAAATAAACATCACATTATTCAAATTTTAATACAAATGAAATTTACGGTAACATGAATGATTACGTAGTTAAAAAATAAAGTCGAAAAAATAATCTAAAAAACGGCTTAGCATAAGAAACATATCTATTTTGTAATAACGAAAAAGGCCATGGTCCTGAAAATAATAACGTAGTGTAAAAAAAAAAGACGAATTATTTACAAAGTACAGAACAATAAACAGTTTAAAATCCTTTAAATGCATAAAAAGTGTCTTCAGATTTTTGTTAAAAAAAAAAAATATAAGTAATGATAATTAGCTATTATCTCCAGCAGAAGGAAGGAAAATAAAGTTGTAACATGATTCGAAATGGTCAATACAGAAAACAAAAACACGTCTATGCGAAATGAGAAATTTCAAAAAGTTATACCAGGAGGGAATTAAATCTAACAAATAACAGGAATAAAACATGCATTAATAATACAATTGATTGTATGTGGATGAAAAAAGGATCCTAAGGCAGATCTTAGAGGGACATCCAGATGGAGAAAGAGAAAGAGGCATAACTAGACTGCGATGGCAGGACGATGGGGCAGACCAAAAGAACCGTGGATCGTGGAGGATAGTGCGGAGTGGCGAAATATTGTTGAGGAGGCCAAAGTCTTCCATGGACCATAGTGCCGATAAGTTACTTTTTATAAAAGTATATATATAGAGAGAGACAGAGAGTGAGAGAGGAATAGGCAGTAATATAACGATCACTAGTTTACGGCGGATCGCAGACCGTGTGGAGGATCGCTGCTTAACGTTAATCGAGACGATAATGTTTTTAATTACTCGGTTGTAATCTAGGAAATAGTGTCTCGTATCATTCGATAAATCATTATCCAACACTTAGTAAGCTACCCTACCTCATAGTATTATTTCACTCACAACGGAAAGTTTGTGACGTTTCTAATGCGAACAACCCGAATGCGGATGTTATACACGCTATTCTAGTTATCCTGAAACTAATGGATTTAGAAAATAGCTAGTGTGGCTAATCTAAGTGCCGAGGAAACTGAATAAAAGTCTCGACAACATATCGTCGTGTGAAAAAAAAGAAAGTTGGCACGCGGAAA
Source organism: Troilus luridus (assembly GCA_964056705.1). Taxonomy (NCBI): domain Eukaryota; kingdom Metazoa; phylum Arthropoda; class Insecta; order Hemiptera; family Pentatomidae; genus Troilus; species Troilus luridus. The sequence goes on from OZ057412.1 coordinate 82,643,521, forward strand.
AAAAGAAAAAAAACACATTAAGTGAATTGAAGAATTGTGAATCCACTCTCTGTCATAAACATCAATGAAAATAAGAATAAATTCGTGTTAATTGAAAGTAATAAACAACCTGTGAATTGTTAATTTGAACAAATAGTAATTATGGAAATATTATTCCATGTTTTAATTAGCAATTGTGTGTCATATGTCTATTATAAAAGAATTAGTTTTTAATAACCTTATATTGTATTAGATTATTTAAATCCGCCTTTATCCTAGCATGTCCTCATAAATGCTAAATGTAAAGATAGAGATAAAGAAGATAGATTTATTATTTTCAATCTCATTTTATCTATTTATTTTCTTATTATGACAGGTGTATTGCAATTCAATATATACCTTAATATATATAAGGTATATATAGTAATAGTACACACCATTCCACTTTAATGAAAAATCATGCCAAATACTCACTTCGATTACAAATTTACATTACATAAGATATTTTTAATAACACTGCAAAAGGCCTTCACACACTAATTTATTTATTTTATAATTTTAATTTAACAATAACACTAAGCTACGATGAAAGAAATGAAATTGCGAACAAATTAAAAGTTCCTTATCTTCAAAAAATCAAACTTCTTATCTCCAATTATTTCGACCGCAGCGCTGTCTGCAGGACCCAGTGTAATTCAAAAACCTGAGATTATGTACCAACAATTAATTTAACTAATTAAAAAAGATTACCTATTGGAGCGAATTGTGAATTTAAACTATCCTCGAACCCGGTTGAATATTCACAAAGAAATATAATAATAATATAATAGGCCCAATCGTTTAGGAGGTAGGGTAATTGTTTTAAATTTGAGGAGTAAAACCGATTCTTCATCAACGCCTTAGTTTAGTATAGTATATATATTATTTATAATCGTTTTTAGTTACAATTTTTATAAAACCGGAATATTAAAAAATAATTAAAAGAATAATTAAATAAAAATAAATGGAAACAATGTATATTTAGTGAAAGTAAAATAAAATAAAAAGTAGGAGATAACTGTATTAGATATTCTTAATTAAACCTTCTTTTGATAGAAAGGCGATGACCTTATTAATAAACTTTTCTTCATTTCATCATTTCTAATATTATGGATACATTAGCAGGTAGTCACATTTTATGCATCGATCTTTTGTAAAAGGTACAGCCTTCGAAGATATGGGCTATTGTTAAGCTCTCGTTGCCCTTCTCGCAAGTTGGCGGATGTTCATTAGTAATTAGGTGAGCATGGGTAAGCCCTATTTATGCCCTATCCTAAGTTGAGTAAGGACCACATTTAGCCCATTCCAGATACCTATCATTCCATAATAAACTCCAGGCCCATCCAAACTCACTAGTTTCCATCCTTGCATCCAATTCCATCCCGGACAATCCTCCTAGGCATCTGAAGAGAAGATGGTCTCGGGACCTTCTATAATAGAAATGTAATTAGAGTCCTGCCAATGGGTAGTGCCTCTACATGTCCTTTCATGTATTTATTTATTCATACAGCCCTTGTACTAGATGTATATATTACAGTTGTACAATTCAATAAAATAATTTTTAAAAAAAATCTGTTTAGAAAAAAAAAAACTGTACTGTGCATGTGTCATACTTTACTGCGCATCCTAAGTCACTTGCAAGATGTTGAAATAACCCTTAAATAAGCCGGAAGAGAAGTGGAGGGGGAGATCCGGATTCCAGGCAAGGCCGTGGCCTCTGGAGGCCAACCAACTCTCCTGGAGGAACTGAAGTCATATCGAGAAGAGTTTTCACCTCAAACATAACAACATCGATTTTCTCTGGTATATAGTTTAGGATAGTTAAGTCAATCTATATTGTGGGGTTTTATGTGGTTAGTATTCGAGTACATACACTATATTTGTTGTAAATATTCTACATTAATAAATGTTTTTATTTTAGAAATAGCAAGAGAAGGAACAAATCTTGGGTTGACCCAGCTGCAATTTTGAAAGTATAAGCGTGTTTCTGATTTCCAATCATAACAGACTTATAAATAATTCAACTTCAGATTTATTTGAAAAAGTATTTTCAAAACATAATTAATTGCTACACAGTATAAATTAGAAAAATTAATACTAAGCAGAAAAATATTAGAAGTGCCAATCATAATGCACTAAGATTCATCAAAAAGTTTTAAATTAACGTGATGATAAATTTTAATCAACATATGAATAAGTTTATATGTAATATAATATTAGTCTAATTCACAAAATTTCAAAACAAAATCAACATACACTTCTAAATAAATCCGAAGCTTCAATCAATATTTTAAAATATAATATTATTTTTAATCATATAAAGTTGTCTACATCTTAGTATTATAACCATATTTTATAAAAGTAGATGATTATTGTGCGCAATTATGTATTGTATATAAATATTTTACGTTTATCGTTAATCCGCTATATTAATATGTTTTATAATTGGCCAATAACAAGAAAAAATAATGAGAGAAGGAGCTAATCTTGTGTTGATCCAGCAGCAATTCTGAAAGTTTGGACAATGAACAGATAATAAAATTGTGAATGATAAATATCTATTCTGCATTCCCGGTAAATAAGCCGAATTTTGTCCAGAGTGAAATAATTGTATTGAAAGAAGCGGAATCGTAACGATCGCGTAGTTTTCGGCTTGAAATGGAGATGTACTATAAACAGTAACTCCTTTTCAAGCCAATGCTTGCTTAGCGACTTATACAGTACGAAAATTACTGGCTTCCGCTTCCTTAACGAAACCATTTTAGAAAACTCCACTTGGCCACTAGATTACACCAGGGTTGTAGTATTATACTCATTTTAAAAACAGATGTTCTTTTTTCAATGGCACAAGTGCCATGATCTGTTATTTGATAGAATAAAACAGCTCATGTTTGAATTTATTACATCTTTCAACTCGGTAAGAGATGGAAATTTAGTAATCACTAAAATTTTCGGTTTTCAAACAGTCTATTTTGATAATCCCGAATCATCTTATATAATTTCATCGTTACTTCTATACGGACGTTTGTATGCAGGGCTAGCCATTTTGAAAATTTCGAAAAATTATTCATTCAAAAACATTTTCCATATTGACACATTATTTTTAAATATAGTGTTTATCACGGGAACAGCATATAAAAATTTATAAATGGTTGATAAACTGGAAGTAATACTTAATTTGAAACTCAAAACTGTTGTTTTTTTTTACGTTTTAAGAGAGGACTATTGATAGTAGATGTGCTAGGTTCGATCTTCGTTTAGAGGAGTTTAGATGTACGTCCAGATGATATCAAGATTAACAAAACCTATTAGTAATTTTCCTGTATTTTGTAAAAATAAGGCTTTGTGTTTTGACTTTTTCCAACAGCAATCTTTTTCATTCAAATATTATTATTTTAGGTCACCTTTGGAGTTTTGAATAATTTTTATGAAAAAAAATAAAATAAATGTATAGTAAAAAAATTGAACAGTAAATAAATAATTTATTTTCCCTCATCGATATTTCTACGCTAGATATTGTGACAGTTGAATTTATTCTTCAGAATTTTCTTAGAGAAAAATGAAAATTAGTAATTTACGTAGGTTTTATTGTAAAATGGACAATTCAAGGAGCTCTAGAAGAGAATATTCAATGAAAGAAAAGTTGAAATAGCTTTCAAACTTTTGGACAGAGTGTATTATCAAGGCAAGTCACAAAATTAAAAACGGACTTGTTTTAATTTTAACATCGTTGCATTTATTTATCGTTCAATAGTTTTAGCCCTTGCATTAAAGTCCGATATAAAAACATTTTTATTTAAATATAATTATTTCCATCCGTCTTTCTAAACTAATTGTTAAACCAACCTATCTGCTGGGGGTTAAATAATTATTTCAGTTTGTAAGTTGTAATTCTTTAAATAAATTTTCTAATCACAAAATGTATGTGAGAGGATATGTTGTAGACTGACATATTGTGACGGTATTGATGGATCTATTATTCCCTTAGGATTCAATACCGTATTGAAAGGAAATTTTTCAACAGATTTTAAATGACGTGATGCTAATCTTTAATCCATGTTCGAAATATTTCAGTGGTCAAATGCACAAAGTTTCAAAACAAAATCAATATACACTAAATACATAAATCTGAAGTTTCAAAATAATTATATTTAACCATTCACATTTGTCCACTACTTAGTGTTATAACCCAGTTTTCTATATATATATATATATATATATATATATATATATATATATATATATATATATATATATATATTATGAAAATATATCAATAGCGATGTTGTTTGCTATTTTCATGATTTTTTAAGGCGTTATAATTTTCACACGAAAATGCGTCCATGTAATATAAATACATTTACGAACTCGGCATCATTGTCAGAAATAAACAAATGATGAATACTTCATAACAGATATTATTGGCACTATTGTCTTAAAAATTATACCATTCTTTCACTACTTCCAGACATTGCTTTTATGATCATTGATTATGTCTGTACCTGTATATGAACGATTTCCAAGAAGACGAGGAAGCGGAAGGATGCAATTGAGAGAGGATGGTAGGGAAGCAGAAGACTTGAAATAACGGAGATGGTGAGGTTTAGCGTAGGTTGCAAGCTGCCCCATTTGAAGGGGAATTTAGAGCAGAGCGCTAGCTAACGGTCCACTGTTCCTCCTCCTTTGGCCAAACATCGCTTCTTATCCTGGCTCATGTAATTAGTCAAGGAAGGGTCCGGGTGTATCGAGTAGGAAGCGGCAGAAAATAGATGCACAAATTAACCACAATATAACGGTGGTAAAATCTATATATATAAAAATGAATGTATGTGTGTTTGTCCTTTATGCACTACTACACCAATCATCCGATCATCATGAAACTTTGGGAAATTGTTCAGTACACTCTAGGGAAGGTTTCTAGAAAAAAAATAATTATTTGTCACAAATCAAGTTTCTTCAAATCGAGTCAATCGTAAAGGGAGAGTAGGAAAGAATTTCGTACGAAAGAAATAAATATATGTGAAGAGAAATTAGAATAAAAATAGTAATGACAGTGAAGTGTGAAGGAAGTGCAAATTGAGACATGTTAAAAAATTAAGTTTGAACACTAATATGCGTGTTCAATTGCAAAATGATGCATCAGCCAACATTTTCGCAAGGCAATTGGCGGATATTGGGAATGGAAAGATGGAAATCGACAAATCAACACAAAGTATCACATTGCCAACGAGCTTTTGTGAAATGAAAAATTAATTAGAAGGGTTTTCCCAAATATCGCCCAGAATTACAAAAACCATCACTGGCTCAGTTCACGTGCTATATTAGCAGCTACGAATAACGATGTCAATGTCATCAATTTTAGCATTCAGAATCGAATACCAGGTGAAGCAACAACGTATAAGTCCATCGATACTATAATTAATCAAGACGAAATTGTCCAGTACCCAACCGAATTCTTGAATTCCCTTGATTTGTCAGATATGCCGCCGCACATTTTAACACTAAAAATTGGCGTGCCTATCATTCTCCTCAAACATCAATCCACCACGACTTTGCAATGGAACGAGACTTGCATTTAAAAAGATGATGAAGAATGTCATCGAAGCTACAATTTTAAATGAGAAATTTAAGGGTGAAGATGCACTGTTACCACGTATTCCTATGATTCCAACAGTTATGCCATTTGAATTCAAGAGCTTACAATATCCAGTTCGACTCGCTTTTGGAATGACCATCAACAAAGCGCAAGGGCAGTCACAAGTGCATTCATGTTTCGCACATGGACAACTGTATGTGGCCAGCCAGCTCTCGCGTCGGAAAACAGATTTATTCGTTCACACACCAGTAGGGAAAACAAAAAATATTGTGTATCCAAAACCACTTGAGTAAATAAAGAAAATTGATTTTTATATATAAAAATGATTGTGAATAATGAAAATGATATACTGCAAGTGAATTTCCAATCGCAGCAACGCGCGACGGGTCAGCTAGATACAAGAGCAGAAGCTGTACATTATGCTACAAATGTTTTTAAAACTCTTAAATATAGATGCCATCACTGAATACTGTTTTATTTAAACTACCTTTTTATTTTTCTGGCATAAATTGGTAAGAAATTTCTGTTAAGTAACATTCTTCCACCTTATAGCCTTCTATGTACATTTTAACTTACGATACACCGGAAGTTCTATTTGATAAGATCACTTTTTTTTTTCAAGAAAATAAATGAAAGAAAAAGTGGAGGCGAGAACAAATCGGAAATATAAATTATTTTGAATTCAATTATAAATGTTATTTTCGATCAAAGAATTATGTTCTACAAAATCTCAGCTTCACTTATTTTTTCTAAATCAAACAATGGAAGATAACATAAGAGCGATCATGTTAGGAAATATTAACAACCAATTTATTAAGCAATATATGTTCTGAATATACTATCCAAAGGGTATAGCCAGATAAGAAGGTAAAAAATGCCCCAGGCGATATTTGGAACAAAAAAATTGGATCTTATTTGCCATAAAAAGTAATGAAGATCCCCAAATTTTTAACTCCAAATATTAAAATTCACCCTAAAAAATAAAATAAAATAAAACGTAAAAAATCGTTTTTTCTTCATAACTTTGCCAGTTATTAAGGTAGATTCCTTTTTTTCTTTTTTTTAAATAAAAAGGTTTTTTTCACTTTACAACTGAATATTTTTTTTAACATTTTAGGTGCCAATTTCAAATGCTACTCATTGCCCAAGATAGTGGCAGAGTGTATTATTTCTCAATAAAGCAATTAAAAAAAAAAAAAAAAAAAAAATTTCAAATGAACGGGAAACGTTTACAATTTTAACAATACAATAAAAAAAAAATCCTTTTCCTCGACAAAAAAATATAAGTTGAGGGAATGATAGAACAATTACTATGAATTATTTCAGATTTTTTAATTTAGTGCAACACTGTTAAAAATTTCCTATCGCAGCAACGTGCGACGGGTCAGCTAGTAGTTTATAAAAATAAATATTGTTACGGGCTACTGGGTGTAAAATGGACTAAACTATTACTTAATTCAAGAATCTAATATTTATTAACAAATTAACAAGAATACAATGAGATTATTTAAAACAGTTAAATTATTAAACTAATATCAATATACAATAATAATATTCTACTAAATGTTATCTAATTTCTAAGATAATATACAAATAATATAAGATATTGTTTATAATAAGTAACTAAACTATTTATATAAATTTGTACAAATACAATAATATTACACTATAGTTTACAATTACAAATTAACACTTACAGTTCGCTAACTAAAGTCCACCGACCGTAAGACTCTTCAAATATGACAAACTGCCACACAGTTTATTACACTTATTACACGGTCACTAATTGTCACTGTTGCTCACTAAGCACTTATTACAGACTGATACTAATACTAACTAACTCACACACACTGCCACTAGTTAACGACTGCTACTCACTGGCTTATTACAGACTCGTCTTATTACTCACTGACTTATTACTCACTCGTCTTATTACTGACTGCCTTATTACTCACTCGTCTTATTACTGACTGCCGCGGCCGAAAACGCTGTCCTTTTTATATAGGCAAGGTAGGTCGTGGTGGGGCATTACTCGGAACAAGGACGAGGACCACCTAGACCGATCTAGAAGGCTCTACGCCATTCTATAATCCCTTCTGCTTAATCCCATTGTTTGCCTAATCCGCTCAGCCGGTCCTTCTTCCCGCTCTGACCGTAACAATATATAGGAAGTGGGTCAACTCCAGTATTTTTTGACATTCCTCATAGTTTCCATAACTTTGAAAAGTAATAGTTCTAATAGTAATAGAATAGAATTCCTTGAATGAAATAAATGACAATTTTGCTCCAATACGGTTTAATGGTACTCTGTTTCCATAATTTTGTTTTTCCTCATTAGTCTGTCAAAGATGTCGATTTGATTTCAGAAGCCCAAGAAACCTTACTTTAAAATCTTGTACAAAATCTGAATGGAGGGGTGGAGTTGCGATACATTTTTCAGGCGGACAAGTATTTAGATAATCATCGTATTGGGGTATGAATTTAATATCGTCTCATTCTATTTTAGAAGTACACACAATTTTTTTCACAATAGTGTGTATCAAAAAGTTGAGGTATAGTTAATATGCAGGAATAAACATTTTAGAACTATTATATTTTTTTTGCAAGGGTATCCTCAGGTTGAGGTTTCCTTCAACCAATAATTTCCTTTAATTCTTTTTTATTTTTTCTTCTACCTATAAAAAGTGGTAAATGCTTCGTTATAAATTTATTTTTGGAAATTGGGAATATAATTAGACGTATAGGTATACGTCTTTTTTCATTCTTCAACAACTTTACTGACATAGCAGGAAGCTATAGATTTCGAAATAATGGATTCATCATAGCATAAGCATTCCAAAATTGAAGCATGATATTAGATGAAATTGTTGTTGTTAGTAGAATAATAAAACTAGGTGGAAAAGGGTAACAGGTTCAATCAATAACGTTAATTAGAATTGAAATACTTGCATAATTACACTCTTGTTTTCAAACTAAAACCCACGAATATTTTTATATTCACGAATACTTAAAATGAAACGATGAAAAGTTAAAACTTGTGACCTAACTCGAAGGGACAACTTGCGGAAATGATACCGAAAAAAATTATAGCTAAATATAATTCCCATCGCCTTATGTAAATGTTGTTTCATTTTTCTTGTATAATTACAAGCTACATATCTAGTCCGCGGAAATGACAAAATAATTTTTTCCTCTCTCTTGAATTCCCCGATCTTTCAGAAACAAAAATTAAATTAAGCTGAAAAAGAAAAAATGTAGCGAATTATAAGGGAAAAAATAACCTACACAATTAGATAGGCCATTTCAAAGAAAATTTTTTCATGGGAGTGATGGCGTGTTGAGGTGCATGTCGCTCGCGTGCTGAACGGAAAAAAATGTTTTACGCCGCGGCGTGGAAAAAGTGGCATGACCAATGGCTAGCCTTTATCACAGTTATATTGATTTATCTATCACAGACCTTCAGGATCTGGCCAGTTCTGGAGGACAACTCCTTCAGCCGGAATCGTAGGGTAACCCGCAACTAAACGCATGTGACTTCTTGTTCACTGTTACATTAGTCTTTGTTACTAGAAAAGTTCATTGATCCAGATAATTCTTTGAATAATTGATCATCCAGCGAGCCCGAAATTTCATATGAACCTTGGCGCTGAAGATCTAGGAATTTATAATATATGATGGAGTTTATGATCTTTTTGTATCCTTAACCAACTATACTTCACTGACTAATAGGGAGCTATGGATTTCTCAATATTTGATCCATCATAGTTTAGGCAATTTTAATTAAAGCCGAAATCGTAGTCGTTAACGGTATTATAAAACTTGGCGGAAAAAAGAGTATCAAGGTTAATCAATAACGGTAGGTTAAATTAAAATATGTTCTATATCCCTACATAATATATAAACTTTACTGAGGAAATTCGTAACTTGAATCGGCCGTCGATTTATGTTGAATAATATCCTGAAAGGGCGGTTGTAATAATGTGTGAATTTCAAAAAAATAAACATAATAAAGATCAAGGAGAATATAAACGTAGTCTCATTAAATGAAATCTACTGTTATTTAAACTTACATTATATATTGTAGTATAAAAATCAAAGTAAATAGAGTTCACAATGACAAACCCTTTACGAGTTTTTTACAAAGCCTCCTTAAGTTCAGGTTCGTTGTTTGTCCGTCTTGACATCTGATTTAGACTTCGTGAGGAAGAAGAACAAGCTGAATACCCTGACAGAATGTTTCGGAGAATATAAAAGGAATATGACATAAGCAACCCGACAAAATATTCTAAGGGACCAAGTATTGGGAACATTATTGGAAAGAGAGGCGCTTAGCAAACCATTTAAGGGGTCCTTCTTGGCAACGTATTCCGTGGGTCGCATCAGCGATTTCTGATTCTAAAGCAAAACGAGAAGAGGCAAAAAGGGCGGGGTATCAATAACATGTACCTATATTTTTAATTTAATTCTTGTACGAGTATTTACAACTATTAACATTTCACAAAATCTAAATCATCTTCTAATTTAGAATAAAACAGAATAGAATGGAAAATTAACTATACACTTAAAAGTAACTAAGCCCCTTTAGAATAACAAATATGAACAGAAAAAGAAACATAACATATATCCGGCCAGAAGGCTACATGATATAAATCATAAAGCGTGTAAAAAGAGTTACAGAAAACAATTTATAAGGAAATAATTTAACAAAAAGTAATAATAAGTAAATAAACAGTACGAATCTTGACAAGATATTAAGCAATTAAAAGGGAATTGATAAATCCATAACATCTGTTAAATGCATGAAGTGAATGCAATCATTTTTTTACATGATGTACATCTTCTTAAAAACACTAAATAAAACAATAAATTATTCTATGCCTTACATTCTAAGCAAATGACTTACCTGCTTATAGAGCATCTTTTTGGGAGCATGACGGTTGTTAGGAGGGTGTTTGAGCAACCTCGAAATAGTTATTGGACCTTTCGATGAGAGCTCCGAAATGGATAAGGAAAATAAATTTCTGATTCAATTATACCAGATCGCATGTCATTTTGAATGTAACCTTTTATTAAACTAATAACATAAATCAATGTTCATAAATTAAATAACTAATACTTTTGATAATGAAAACAATTAATTAAATTAAAGAACAATTTAAACGCTTTTATAATGAGAAAATGAAGTTATTAAAATTAACTAAATTTCAAACAACTAATTAATAACAAAAGAAAACAATTATTATTTAATCCTAAGATAGTAAATTTAACTCTATTAAATTACAAATAAAATCTATTACAAAATAATGAATGTTTATGCGGTTTTCTGATTGCAATGATATAATAATGAAAACTCTTATCTGTCTGTCGAAGTAGTTTTCAGTAGATGGTAGATTCTCGGCAGGGCGAGCTGGATGTTGAGACGACAGAGGATTTTCGTCGGCAGGGCGAGCGAAGATGGTGAAACAATAGAGGTTGAGATGATCGACTGGGTCAATTCGAATTGGTCGAATCTATGACGAAGTTTAAACTAATTACACCTGCAGGTGGGCAGCAAATTAGTATCTTCTTCAAATTCACACAAAACAATTTTGGGCTCCTATAGAGCATACGATGTGCACGTCAAGAGGCTCGTGGCAACACTCACTGGCTCGGTCTGGCCGGAGCGAACAAAAGCCGATCGACTCTCTTTTGTTTTTCTCTCTTCACTTTTATAACATATGTTTTCACACTTACTACAAATATTACACTTATATCTAAACCAAATAAAATTACCTTTTAAATTATTCTAAACAATTATGAAATTAAACGTTTAAATTATTATATTAAATAAAATGTGAAAAATAAGAAAAGATAATGTTCTTTCTTTTAAGAAAAAATGATTTAATTTTTTTATGATTAAAATTAATAATACTTTATAAGGTCACTACTTCATCTGGCCTTAACAGAGGGATTGAGTTCCACATTGTGGTGGAACGGGCGAGAAAGGAACGTTCTACTGCTTTGGTTCTGTAGGAACCTATATAGAGATCGGAAAGGCGAGATCTTGTTTTATGGTGTTGAACTGAGGATTTCAATTGGAGGAGACTGTGGATATATGAAGGATTTTGTGTGTTAATGGATTGGTATAAGAATGAACCGAGGAAATATTGTCTTCGGAAGGGAGTGAAGAGCCACTTTAACTCATCATAGTGATGAGACCCCCGGAATGGCCTCGAAGTAACTAGGACAAATCTTAGAGCGCAGTTCATTATTCGCTTTAAGCCTCAAGCAATTTTGGGATAACTGTAAGAAGGGAATTGGAGCCTATAACAATGGCCTGAGTTTTCATTGCCTTTAATTCCAGTTTGTTCAGCTTTGTCCAGGCACTGATGCTATCTTGGTCTTTCTGAATACTGGCGACTAGCCTTCAGATATCTGTTGGCACCGACGAAGTTCGTAGCATTGTCGGATAGAATTTTGGATGGTAATCCTCGTCGGGAAACAAATCTATTGAGGCAAGCAATGAATGCGTCGGACGTCAGTTGTGTCACAAGCTCCAGATGTACTGCTCTGGTGCTCAAGCAGACGAACAAGCAGACGTAAGATTTTTGTTGATTACTTTTGCGTTTGTTAAACTCCTTAGTGATAAACGGACCACAATAGTCTACACCTGTTACAACAAACGGTCTTCCTTGTTCAAATCTTGATGGTGGAAGATCGGCCATAGGAGGAGTAAAATTTTTTGAGCGAAATCTGTAACAGGTACTGCATTTGTGAACTCTGTGGCGAATTATCCTCCGAGCTGAAACTATCCAGTAATTTCGTTGCAGCAGGGAATGCAACAGTTGTGGACCGGGGTGAAGATGCATTCTATGGTAATGGTCAATTAGCACTTTGGTCAAATGTGCCTTCTGAGGAAGTAAAATGGGGTGTCGTGCGTTGTAGGGCAAGGGACTGTTCCTTAAACGGCCGCCCACCCTGAGTATCCCTTAATGGTCCAAGAATGGGTCTAAGGAACGTAAATTACGCCAGACTATTTGGGAATCTGCTGGAAAATAATGCTGCTGAACGCATTTTATTAGTAGCTGGGTTCCTTTAACAATTTCCACTAAATTTAGAGTTCCCAGGTTTCTATCCCTTTTGTGACGTTTCAGATTGTTTGTAAACCGGACTATATAGGCAAATAACCTTGTTAATTTATCAAACGAAGAAACTCGCTCCATCACATCGATAAGATAGGAATCAGATGCTTTGCTCGTTCCGACGAATGCCTGGGGCTTCACTTCTGGTACGGGAACGGGCTCCTTGAAATGGATATTTGGCCATACCGAAAAGTCGTGTATCAACCATTCAGGTCCATTCCACCACAACTGGTTGTTTGTTAAACCGGCAGGTAATAGTCCGCGCGAAGCCAAATCAGCAGGGTTTTGTTTGGACGAGACATGATACCAGTCATTAACTGATGTAATCTCTAGAACGTGGGTTACTCGATTCGCCACAAATGTTTTCAATGTATGCGGTGATAGACGCAACCAACTAAGAACAATCGTTGAATCCGAGAAGAGATACGTCGAGTCAACGGAAAAATGTTCGACGCTGTTCGTAATTGATTTCAAGGTTTGTGCTAACAGGAGCGCAGCGCACAATTCTAGTCTTGGAATTGATAAGGTCTTTAGGGGGGCCAATCTCGTTTTAGAAATAAGTAAATGAGAATTTACACTACTATCTGCGAAATGGGCTCTTAAGTAGACAGCAGCGGCATATCCCAGGTCTGATGCATCAGCAAATCCCACGAGCGAGACATGAATTGGGTCTTGTGGAAAAGCACATCGTGGTATTTGAATCGACTGTAACAAGTGAAGGGAATTGAAAAATTCTTCACATTCAGCGGCAATTGACGGTGGGACAGGAATATCCCAATCCAGTTTCAGGCTCCATAACCGCTGCAAATACGATTTGGCCTTAAAGATTACCGGCGCAAGGTAACCGAGAGGGTCGTACATCCGCGCCACGGCAGACATAATGCCCCTTTTGGTCAGAACTGGTTGGCTATCTTTAATATCATAGGATAGGCAGTCACTGTCCGGTTCCCACTGTATTCCCAATAATTTCACAGATTTATCTCCTGGTTCTGAAAATCGGACCATTTCTTGACGTATGTCACTTATTGAGTGCAAAAGTTCGGGGGAATTGCTCATCCACTTCTTCAAGGTAAACCCTCCTTTCTTGAGCAATTCAATCATCTCGAATTGGAGTCCGAGAGCCTCTTCAACAGTATTCGCCCCGGTTAAAATGTCATCTACGTATATGTTTTCTGTTAATGCAACCGAGGCCCTAGGATACGTCGATCCTTCGTCTGCTATCAGTTGATGTAAAACGCGTATCGCTAGATACGGAGAGCACGATAATCCGAAAGGTAGCCTATTTAATTGATACTCCTCAATGGGTTTGGACGCATCGGCGCGATACAGAAAATGTAGGTACGGTAGGTCATTTGGATGCACTACTACCTGTAAAAACATTTGACATATGTCCGAGGCCAAAACGACTCGGTAACGTCGGAAATTAAGGAGCACGTGCCTAATATCCAATTGAAGCTTAGGCCCAATCAGAAGATGGTCATTTAGAGATCCAAGCTCTGTAGACGACGAAGCGTCAAATACCAATCGGAGTTTATCGTAGGAATCGTCTTTAATTACCGAATGATGAGGTAAAAAATATCGACCCTTACCAGCAGCAGAGGAAACGTAGCCTTCCTTTAAATAGTCCTCTATTATTTTTGAATAATTTCCTTTCAAAACAGGAATTTTATTAAGCCGGTGCTCTAGTTTAAGAAACCGATGTAACGCAGTATGATAAGAACAATTCAGATCTGGTGGAGGAAACTCTTTAAATGGTAATCGAACAATATAACGCCCACTCGATTCTCGAGAATGAGTTGAGCAAAAATGTTCCTCCGCCTTAATATCTTGAGGATCAGGTTTGATAGCGGAAGCAATCGTTTCAACTTCCCAAAACTTCTCCAATGTTTTGTTCAATGCTCCCTCTGACTGGTCACAAGATGAAAATAGTGAAACCGACTCATTTTGTGGAGTGGGATGAGATCGTATAGGTCCAATGATCACCCATCCGAAAATCGTCTGGAGGGCGCTAAGATATCCGTCCCGTCTCACACATTCACCCAACAGGATTTCTCCAAACAAATCGGCTCCTAATAAGAAATCTACTGGGCCCGGATTCCCAAAGGAGTTATCCGCCAAGGTATATTTTTTGAAATACTCATTTATAGAGGCCGGCACTGGACAAACTGGTACTCTATCTGTAATTTTGGAAATAATGACAGCATTAGTTCGAAGCCGAGGCTGTTTACCATTCCAGGGCACTATGACACACGAAGTTTCGTGGTTACCCCCTTGTATCGGATTATCCCCGAAGCCCCTCAAAGCTTGTGGATTGATTCTTTTCTTGAGTCCTAAACTTCGCACGCAAGCTGAAGAAATGAACGAACGCTGAGAGCCACTGTCAATTAAGATCCTAATGGGGACCAACCGCCCATTGCTATCTTCTATCTTTGCCATTGCTGTCCCCAATAGAACGGAGACATCTGTTTTGGATGACGAAGATAAGACTGAGCCTTTTAGAGATTCGTTATTGTCGGTTTTGATATCTGATTTTTCTTCTGTTAACGCACTCGTTTTCACCTTACCGTTGGATATTGGATTAGGTAAGCGGTGTGATGATTGACTATCGGAAACACTGATTGATGATGGGAAATGTAATAGCGAATGATGTCGTTTATAGCAGTGGTAGCATGACCTAGGAGAGGTGCATTTACGTAGGTGATGGTCAGACGATAAACAATCGGAACAAATGCTAAGTTGTTTTACTTTCTTCAATCGTTGATTGGGCTCTAGGGAGCGAAAACGAGGGCATCGATATAAACGGTGTTTGTCCTCACAGAGCGGACATATATTCACTGGGCTGGAACTATCCGTCGACATTAAAACTCGCTTGGCAATATTTTGGGGCATACTGACTGATGAGCCTTGCGAGTTATGCCCGAAATTTGTGGTTATCGAATCTGCTTGAAGTTGAAAACATTGCCGATGAATAAACGACAAAAAATCGTCAAAAGTGGGGATTTCAGATTTGGATCCAAATTCAGTCTCAAATCGCTCGCGAGTTTTCGCATCGAGGAGCCTCAGGCAATATGTGAATAACATGAATCCGGAAGGGTCCGGAAGATTCAATTTTCGGAAAGCGACAGCACTTTCCAAAACAACTTCGGAGAAATTTTCCAAGGAACGTAAATCGAATTTGGTACCAGGTTTGTAATTGAACATATTGATTAGGTAGTGTGTGGCTTGGATCCGCTTATTATCATATTTCTTTTGTAAAGCATCCCAGGCTTGTTCGTAACCTTCGGAGGTCAATTCTATTGTCGAGATGGTTTGAAGTGCCTGACCCTTTAAGGCTGACTTCAGATAATGGAACTTCTGAATATTACTCAGATTCGTGTTGTCATGGATTAATGATAAATACGTATCTTTGAAGGACACCCAATTCGAAATAATACCACTAAAAGACGGCAGGTTAATGGTTGGCAATTTAATATGAGATTCGACACTGTGCTGACTGTGGTCAGCACTTCCGGATTGGTTGGAGGCAACTTCACCCTCCCCAGCGACTCCAAAAGACAATGCTTCGCAATAATTATATCGAGTTTCGGATCGAGGAGAGTCAAAACGATCTATCGATTCGTCGTCCAGAATTTTCGCGAGAGATCTAGCTTCATTAATTTTTTCTAAAAGTGTGCTTCTAATATAATTGTTTCTAAAAGTAATCTTAAGGTGCTACCTAATCGTGATAGACAAGCATTTAATATTTTTTTATCCTGAGGGCGGGTAGAAATATTGGACCCGATAGTTCGCGTTTCCAATATGTCTTGAGCTAAATCCTTGAGTTCGCATTCAATAACGTACAATTTACTTTCGGGTTTATTTTGATCTGATTTAGGGGCCATTATTAAATCAAATTTAAAAAAATGGACAAAACCTATAAAGAGTAAAATTAGACCAAATAAAATGAATAAGAAGATAGAGAAATTATATTATCAATTTAAAACGGTTCCAGTAATGACGTGCGATCCGGCCGCCGGAGGACCAAATTTTATGTTTGAGCAACCTCGAAATAGTTATTGGACCTTTCGATGAGAGCTCCGAAATGGATAAGGAAAATAAATTTCTGATTCAATTATACCAGATCGCATGTCATTTTGAATGTAACCTTTTATTAAACTAATAACATAAATCAATGTTCATAAATTAAATAACTAATACTTTTGATAATGAAAACACAATTAATTAAATTAAAAGAACAATTTAAACGCTTTTATAATGAGAAAATGAAGTTATTAAAATTAACTAAATTTCAAACAACTAATTAATAACAAAAGAAAACAATTATTATTTAATCCTAAGATAGTAAATTTAACTCTATTAAATTACAAATAAAATCTATTACAAAATAATGAATGTTTATGCGGTTTTCTGATTGCAATGATATAATAATGAAAACTCTTATCTGTCTGTCGAAGTAGTTTTCAGTAGATGGTAGATTCTCGGCAGGGCGAGCTGGATGTTGAGACGACAGAGGATTTTCGTCGGCAGGGCGAGCGAAGATGGTGAAACAATAGAGGTTGAGATGATCGACTGGGTCAATTCGAATTGGTCGAATCTATGACGAAGTTTAAACTAATTACACCTGCAGGTGGGCAGCAAATTAGTATCTTCTTCAAATTCACACAAAACAATTTTGGGCTCCTATAGAGCATACGATGTGCACGTCAAGAGGCTCGTGGCAACACTCACTGGCTCGGTCTGGCCGGAGCGAACAAAAGCCGATCGACTCTCTTTTGTTTTTCTCTCTTCACTTTTATAACATATGTTTTCACACTTACTACAAATATTACACTTATATCTAAACCAAATAAAATTACCTTTTAAATTATTCTAAACAATTATGAAATTAAACGTTTAAATTATTATATTAAATAAAATGTGAAAAATAAGAAAAGATAATGTTCTTTCTTTTAAGAAAAAATGATTTAATTTTTTTATGATTAAAATTAATAATACTTTATAAGGTCACTACTTCATCTGGCCTTAACAGAGGGATTGAGTTCCACATTGCGGTGGAACGGGCGAGAAAGGAACGTTCTACTGCTTTGGTTCTGTAGGAACCTATATAGAGATCGGAAAGGCGAGATCTTGTTTTATGGTGTTGAACTGAGGATTTCAATTGGAGGAGACTGTGGATATATGAAGGATTTTGTGTGTTAATGGATTGGTATAAGAATGAACCGAGGAAATATTGTCTTCGGAAGGGAGTGAAGAGCCACTTTAACTCATCATAGTGATGAGACCCCCGGAATGGCCTCGAAGTAACTAGGACAAATCTTAGAGCGCAGTTCATTATTCGCTTTAAGCGGTCCTCAAGCAATTTTGGGATAACTGTAAGAAGGGAATTGGAGCCTATAACAATGGCCTGAGTTTTCATTGCCTTTAATTCCAGTTTGTTCAGCTTTGTCCAGGCACTGATGCTATCTTGGTCTTTCTGAATACTGGCGACTAGCTCAGAAGAAGGATACGATAAATAGATTTGGAAGTCGTCAGGAACAGTGGTGAATATATGTAGGAAGATCGTTGATGTAGCACTTGAAAAGGAGACGAGAGATTCATGAACCCTGTGGGACACCTGAGGACAGAGTGAGGAAAGACGAAAGGGGTTGATTGGGCATGGAAACTGCTTGGGACCTGTCAGAGAGGATAGATTGGAACCATGGAATAGAGCTGCTGGAAAAGGACAATGGCCTTAGTTTTGCTAAAAGGATAGAATGGTCCAAGGAATCGAAAGGTTTAGGAAAGTCAAGTAAGATTAGCACAGCTAGTTGTTTGTTGTCCATGGCTGTATGTATGTCAGTGGTGATTTTGATAAGGGCTGACTGTGTAGAGAAACCAGCACGAAAGCCTGATTGAAGTGGATCACGGAGTTTTCGAGAAAGTTTGATGTTTGAGACATGTCTATTCTTTCGTGAGGTTTGGGAAGGTTGCAAAGTATAGAGATCGGCCGGTAGTGTTTGGGAGATACAGAGGTAGAGGTTTTGTTGGGACCTGTCAGAGAGGAAATATTAAAACCATAGAATAGAGCTGTGGGAATAGGAGAATGACTTTAGTTTTGCAAAAAGGGTAGAATCAAAAGCTTTAGAAAAGTCAAGTAGTATATATTAAGCACAGTTAGTTTTTTGTCACATAGCGGTATGTATGTCATTGGTGATCTTGGTAACTGCAGATTGTGTGGAGAAACCGGGACGGAAACCTGATTGAAATGGATCCAGGAGTTTGACGAAATTTGACATTTGTGATTGGACTATTCTTTCGAGAGGCTTGGAAAGGTTGGAGAGAATAGAGATTGGAGATCTAAAAATATGCTAATGGAGGATGGAAATAGCTGGGGGTGCAGTAAAAATAAACACCAAATAATTGTGAATACTAATTTTTTATTTGTGCCGACATTTCGACCTACCTTGCATCTTCTTCATTTTCAGGGCAAATAGAAAATGTCGCGGCTCGGCTACACTTATATGCTATATTCATGCCGTTGGTGTTTTAGAAACTGTGACTTAAAGATCACACTTAAGATTATCGCTTTAATCCTGGAAGTAAGACATAATGTGAGGGATTTGCTAAAATATTATACTCCATGGTGTTCTTCAGGAATGTTATGATTTTCAAAAACCATGTACTTGTTAAATATTTTATCCTAAACATGAAAATTACAACAAAACGGAGCATGATACCGTAGCAGATCTTAGACGTATCAATTTTGCGACTATACTATTGGGATAAACAAGAGATGAAAAGCTGAATGCGCAATAGCCTCTATAATACCTCAGAGACAGATAGGCTGTGAAGATGCAATGATATCGTCATGGGGATCTTATGGATTACGGTAAGGAACTAAACAATAAGCCTTTTATTATTAGTATTCTTTCAAAACCCGGAGGGACTGTTCGCACAAAGGGAATTATCGCAACTGATATAGGATATTAAGACTTGGAAGATTATATCTAAATCTGAACTTATATATGTCGGCAATTTTCAATTTTATTCACACCTACACCACTACAACCCATTAAAGAGTCTTGGGTTTCTTGCGTGGTAGAGACTGTACTGTGTCTAAGACAACGATTGCGATGGGAGGTAATTCGTCCTAGATCATTCTCAACCGCATTCCCCCGAATAAGGGGTTTCCCCAAAATACCCACTTTATAGAGGCCAGGTGAGTCCAAAGACGATCTTCAGATCCCACAGGGTCCATCTCCGGCTTTTAACAGATTAATTAAATTATCTGCAATGGCCGGATTTGAACCGGCACCTTTGTAAAAACTGTCCTAAATTGATTTATTTCAGTTAATGATACGGAACCTCTGGATCATCAGAGCCATATTTTCTTACTATACGTTTAAACTCTATAAAATGAAATTAAAGTGCAGTGTCATTATCTTTATTAAAAAAAAAAATTACAATTTCATGATTCTAATGATTTATGGTAACATAATTTTGTAATCATAATTTATATGCCATTTTAAACAGGATGAGTATTAAAAATTGGAAGGAATAATTATAAGTCGGTTTTAAGTACCGTTATAGTTGATAGTTATTTATTAATGTATAATAACCGTTGATCGGCCCTGTCGTGAGAGATCCATAAAAGAATACCTCTATAAAATAAGTACCCACATTTAAATATATATATATATATATATATATATATATATATATATATATATATATATATATATATATATATATATATATATATATTATGCATTACAAGTAACTGGTTTTAATTATTTACTAAAATTAAATTAAATCGTCGGTTAGTTTTCGATCACTGTGTAAGGACTATTATAGAATGGATTTATGAGACACATGTATTGGTTATTAATTTATTTATGAGCTAACTTAGAGTTTTAATATTTGTTTGCTCATGAATATATGAAATAAATAAATGCAGATAAATTTAATTTAGTATGTTCTAACAATAATTTTTTAAACTTTCCTTTTATCTCCCTGCAACTTCTCAAAAATATGTCTCCATTTACCAATTCCTTCAGAAAATTTCATCAAATGTCCAGCACTTTAATGCTAAAAATTAAAATGAAATCTATGTAAATGTAACTATAAGGTATCAGTAATATATTATAACTCTTTACTAATTATTATTTCAATTAAAGTATGTATATTTTGTATTGCGCCTGTGTAACACAACATATTTTATGACTAATAAATAAAAAAATGTATATAATTATTGTTTGGAAATTCATTATATGTAAAAACCAGACTTATGTTAATAATTTAAATTAACAAATTTGAAATTTTAATATCTCCCACTTCCCCGTATGACTTAGTACCTTCCTACCCTGTTAGTACCTTATTGAATGTGAAGGTTGAAGTTTGGTTCTAAAGCTTATTCATGAAATATAAGCAATGACTGGTCCCTCGGACCATACCTTAGTACTTGAACGATTTCTTTGATTTTTTCAAGTTAAGCTTTCAAATAATATTTTATATTCAGTATAATCAGATACTATTAATCTGGGATACTTTTAAATTTATAAATCTTATTAAGATATAAACTATTTTTTCTTATTTTTTTCGAATTTCTTCATTATGCTTTAATAGTCTTACAAATATGGAACCCAACCTAGCACATCAAAAATAGTTTGGAATGATGATCTGATGTTTTATGATAAAATTCGCTTCTTGTTAGTTTACTTGGAGAAAGAAGAAGCTGATATTTTCAAATCAGATCATGAAGACGGAGCCTACATCAAAGGTGATCACGATACAGCGCCAGAGTATCAAGACAGTGAGTGATACGTAGACGGAAATGATTCGAAATGAGAGTGGCTATCATTATGGGAAGAGTAGATTCAAAGTATCTAAAACAGAACCTGGTAAGCGAGTTCGAGTTCCATCACACAATGTTCTGAAATTACTAGAATGACAAAATCGCGAAACAGAAATCATGTGACGAACGAATTGGCGATTTATTAGGCATAGAAAAATCACCCTTTTTGTTATGGGAAAACTTCCAAGATATAAGCAAAAGCTTTGTTACATATGCGCAACAAAAAAAAAATTGAGAAAACATTTTTCGTTTGTGACAAATACAACAAACCCCGTAAGCTTGAATTGCGCCTTGAAACTGAATGTCAATTGCTTAGGAGAAAGACAATTTTAATTTTTAAAAGCATTTTTAGTTTTATTAATAGTTTAAAATCAAAATTAAATATATTTTAAATAATTAGTTATAAATAGACAAGTTTTAAAGTATGTACTTTTTGATTTTCTCAATTTCCTTGATTGATCTTATTTGTTATTTTTTTTACTGGAATTTGAAAAAATAATTTATTTGTTGATTATGGGAAATGCAAAAAGGCTCATACAAGTAATAACAATCAAAAAAGTGCTTAAATATTTTATTTTGCATTTACTGATGGATTTTTAAATTCAAAGAATACTAGCGTAAGGAAAAAGTATGTCAGTACTTGAGGGTTAGTATTCTAGATTTGGTTATTTTATTTTTTATTTTTAACACGCTACACATATAAAGCTATACATTAAGTAATGGTTACAATAATGGATTCGTTTTTGTTAACGCGAACTAATTAATTTATCACGATTCAATTATAATTATTGGAGTGTATAAATAGATAACGATGTAAAAAGGGAGCGGTAAGGTTGAACGATCCGTTGAGCAGATACCGAAAAATTGGGGCGATAGAAGGAAGCATACAACCCGTTAAAGGAACCGCAAATGGTGACGACCTCTTCAAAGGCCAATTCAATCGCTATTTTATTTTATATTATCAGCAATCGCATTATTCTACAATATTTTTCAAGACAGTCATCCCATTAAATTGCAATAGTTAGGTCTTAATGGGGTGATATGATCAGTAAGCAGGGTAACGTTGATTAAAGGAAATGATTGCAGTTTAGTTTATTACACAATCAATTGCCATTACTCGAGCTAAAATTCACTATTAGTGAGTGTAAGAGAAATCAACTTCGATTATAATTACACAGCTATTAAATCTTGTTACGCGATCGAGTCTTGGATTACTTTTCGAGAAAGTCATTAACAGTTTTATTGAAACATCGTCTAATAAAAACATTCCGAGTTACGATTGACTCGTTCTGTCTTATTCTATGTCAAAGTTTCATTAAGACATTATTCAGTTATCATTTCACCTAGTGGTGTTTTGATAATTTATTAGTAGATGCATGTGAGAATGAACCTCAAAGAGCATTTACAACAAAATTGCTATATAATGACAACCATACTATCTAAAAGCTAACAATCTGTACACTAACTTTACAACTGTCTCATTCTTTATAAAACTGCAAAAGTGCAAACTTCTCAAAACTTCATGAAATCGGTATTTCATCAGGTATTCTTATAACTCACCTATAGTAATTACCTAACTGGGGCTGTACTTATTATTGTTGTCACGTAATATTATGCAAAAATCATCATGTTTGCTACAGTTTTATTATTTCCCAGGTCTGCACAATTACTAATACAACAAAAAATATAGTCATGTGTCATAAGAAGTACCGTTTTATCATAAGAATAATAAAATATTAATCTATACAAACGTTAAAAATGAAAAATATTATTATTATTTACATTACATATTATCTTTAAGGTTTTTTTAATACTTATATTTGTAACTCAAACTAATTCTTCTAAAAACTGAGATGCGAGGGGATGGTTGACTGGAAAGTAGACATAAGGAAGAAAATAGTTGGGGGTGCAGTCAACTGAAAACACTAAATAAGTGGTAGCTTATTTAATTATGTGCCGACGTTTCGACCCACTTTGTGGGTCATCTTCAGGGATATAGGAAGCTGTAGCAAGAGTAGACGCGGTTTAACTGACCTCGGCACATAATTAAATAAGCTACCACTTATTTAATGTTTTCATTTGACTGCACCCCCAACTATTTTCTTCCTTATAAAAACTGAGACAGATATAATCAATAAAACTAAACATGCCCATTCTATAGACGTGTCTAGTAAAATTGAAAGTAGTATTCATTCCGAACTGTTATCAAGTATTATTTTTTATATCCATTTGTGAACATAAATTATTTGTAAACACTTCATTTAAACTATTTTATGTAATTATGCCAGCTTTGCATTGTCTTGATTATTGTTATCGGCTATGTCCTGACTATCCAGAGAGACAGGTTTCTTTTGTCTTTGTCTTTGTCTTTGTCTTGCCAAACTGAAAACCTTTGGTTAGTTTTGATGAAAGCTAACTAGTTCGATATTTTGGTCCCATTAACAACAACGGGAGGAGTTCAGCCATTGTTTAATTTTAATTTATTCCGCGACTTATATAACAGTTTAAAGTTTGAGACATAAAATATCTTCCAATGGAGATATGTGTCTCATTAGTTTATCGGAGTGGTTTAAACTAGTCTTTTATCATATTTAATGACTCTAATCAAGCATATTTAAAAAAAAATCATGTCATAGTTGACATGTTTATCTGTTGTTTTTTAAAATAAAAATTATTAGGGAGGAAAAATCTGACAGACGTTTGCAGTTTTTCTAAACAACAAGTTTTGTCCCTTTGGATAGCAAGTTAAAAATCAGGTTCTAGTTTAAAACTCTCTCTTTCGGATAATTTAAATACGTCTAAATATATTTGTATATAAAATTCTTAACGTATTTTTTAAAACATGTAACTGTATTATTATTCTCCCTTATTGGTCTATATGTAGTAGCGAAAATATTTTCTACTATTTTTTATTACATACAAAATTTTAATAAATAAGACATAATTAGTTAACAGCTCTAATAATCTACTTACAGTATAATATGTTTTTATTTATTGTCTTTTGATGGTGATTATTTTTAAATATTTTTATTTTGAAGAGAAAAGATTTGTCTTGGCCGGGATTCGAACTCGGGTCGCCCCGCATCTCTTTTCTCTTCAAAATAAAAATACTTATGAATATTTTTATTTGAAAATTAATAACAAATAAAATACTATAAATTATAAAAATACTTATATAAGTATAAGGGACTTCTTAAGGCAGGGATTTATTTTGATTGTGAAACGAAAATTTTTATACAAAAACAAATCTCATATTTAGATAGTTTTTATTATTTTCTGGAGAAGAAAGATATCAAGAAGTTTTGTCAAAATATTAGAAATGAATTTAGGATGAAGAACTGGTCCTTAAGTGCCTCTCTCGGATATTCATATTTTTTGCCTGACTGTCGGTTAGAACTGACGTACATATGATAAACATCTGGAGACCACCAGGTTTCTTTGGCCCCATCGTTAATTGGTACCAAAAGAGGGTTTAGGTTCTAGAATCTTATAAATAAAAAATAAAAAATCAACAATATTAGAGTCATACTGACAATAAAAAAAACACAATAAAATTTGCAAATACAGCTTAATTGTATTTTCTCAATGTTCTTAATTTAGAGCTATTGTTTTTGACTGTACATCAACGTCATCTTAAGACAGATGTTTTATTAAATGAAGTTTGGAATATTATCTAAAAAATAATTTTAGAGGTATAGTAACATTTATTTCATATAGCTCTCTATTATTTAAAAAAAAAGTATCCAACGAATAATAAATTTATAAATATTTAAGGTGGGATAAAATAAAAATGGGCTGTAAAAGATTGAATTTGACTGAAGAAGAACGCCAAGTATGTGATTTGGGAAGGAAAAAAATTAGAAGAAAAATATACGACATAACAAGTATATGACAACGGAAGTTCAAGAAATTTGAACAATTGTACCATTGGTCCATCCCTGGGCGAACAGTGTGTACCCCCTAATGTTAATGAATAAGCATACATTTTCATCCCCAAAATGTTTATATGTTGCCTCGTAATTTTATGTTTTAATAAGAAAAATTTGAGATTTAATGTATAACATAAAAACAATGGGATTCTTATGTGAACTAAAAAATAAATAGGAATGCGTGCAATTTTTTTTTTCTGAGAGGATGATAGGAGTCGGATTTGATTTAACAAAGGGAAGTTATCAACTGTGATAAAAAGTAATCTGTAATCGTCAAATTGATTTTATTACTTTGTTATTTCGATTTAATTGCTTTGTTTTTTGTTATATTTCATTTCATTTCAAAACTCTTGGATCTGGAGACCCTCTTAGGACTCACCCAGTACTTATGAAATTAGGGATGCTTAATTGGGGAAAAACCTGATGGTTTAGCTTCTTCTCGGCCAACAGTTGTCTTAGAAACAGTGCAGTCTGTACCACATACTTAACCCAAGACCCTTCATGGGTTGTATTGGTACAGGTTTCAGGTGAGAGTAGATACTCCCTGATATCCCGCTCATGAGATTAGGTGATAAATCATATATCAATCAAAACTATTCATCTTTGTCATATATGCAACTGTATCGACAAATGCCCTCATATTAGACTTGTCTTTATGTTGAAACATAAATCATACGGTTGATTTTTCCATGAATAATTTATAAAGGCTAAGAATTAAGAAACAATCAAAATGTATATGTTGTATTATTAAGTACTACAGACAAAAACCATAAATAGGGTAATTTGACATCATATCCTTCACCCAGATCACGAAATACACAGGTGTGCATTAAAATACGCAAATCATTATTGACTTTTCTCTCTACTCAGTGTAGAGTCCAACGGCCCCAAAACTCGATTCGTGGAATCGATGTCGGCGCACCGGGTTGCTGTGTTTACAGTGGATTTAACAATTTCAGGTATATTAAAAGGGTTTAAGTTAGTTTACAATGTTATTATTCAACATCTATCTTAGAAGTCCTTAATTCCAGGATGGTTTTCTGAGCTCGAGGATAAGAAGAAAGAAATATTTTCTTTATTGAATTTAATTTTATGGGTAATTATTCGGCAGGTTGTCGCTTCGAGTTGAGCCACAATAAGTTTTAACTTTTCATTTCTTCCCCTTTTAATATTTTCCAAAAATACAAGTCATCATGAGGTTTAGTATGGAAAAGAGAATGTAATTATGGTTAAAGGGTAGATTTGGTAATCATTTCATCAATAAATAAAAGTTTCAACTAACATTTCGAAGTATAAATTATATATTATAATATGTGATATATATGATATATAAATGATAAATTATATGTTTGTTGAAACTTTCACTTCTTGATGAAATGATTATCGATGTATACACATTTCCCATAAATCAAATACAAATAGTATAAATAAAAATTATTCAAATAATGGACGACATGCTACAGTCTACTTCTAAGCTTAGAAATGATGAAAAGTTGCTGATGGAGTCATAGAAACGAGGAGATGTAGAGTGATTCCCTCAAGTACCCCTTTTATGTAGATTAAAACTGAACTCCAGTGGGAGAAATAAATCGCGCATGGAGATATTAAATAGAAATCTTTATATCAATGCTAACCAAGTGAATCAGCATAATGCTTCTATCTAGATACACCATCAGGATCAATGGAACTAGCAATAGTTAGTCGAAATTTGAAAAAAAAAAATGTAATTATAAAAAATATTTTTGTTTGTATAATTAGTAGCTAACGTCTGCTAATTTAATATAACAAAACAAAAATCAAGTATTAATAATAAGTTATGAACTAGATTTCTGAATTGACGAGTTGACAGTTGAAATGACGTGGTCCTTAGTAGGCCATTAAGGAAAAAAAAAACATTATAGAGTGAAGGAGAGAAATACGGATTGGTTTCGGGGAAAAAAATCAATAAAAAAGAGAAAACACTCTAAAAGAAGCATACAATATTAATTAGAATGCAATAGGAAAATACCAAATAGCAAACCCTTACAGATGTAACCAACCAGTCAATGTTTTACCTATTAAGGTTGGAATCATCAAGACTTATGCAAAAAAATAAAAATAAAATAAAATAACACCAAAATATGAAGCGTAACACATCTCACATCTACAGTCCAAACACACTCGTCAAATAGAAACAGCAACCTCACTCAAAGACGTTCAATAAATTTTATTTTGTTCAAGGTGATTTTTTTTTTTTAGTGTATGTCCTGAAGATGCCAGATGAAACGTTGATTGATTAGTTTTTGCCAGTGTTGTAGAGACTTTGGGCCACGCTCTTTGAGTTTTT
Source organism: Troilus luridus (assembly GCA_964056705.1). Lineage (NCBI taxonomy): Eukaryota > Metazoa > Arthropoda > Insecta > Hemiptera > Pentatomidae > Troilus > Troilus luridus. Next base: position 82,671,344 of record OZ057412.1, read on the forward strand.
TGCACTGTACTCAGAAGAAAAACGTTATCCTCGTTGACAACAGTAGCTTCAGAGGGAAGCAGTAATTGTGGCTATGAATGGTTCGATTGTACAAGTAAGGGCACTGCTAATGGTTGATATTGTTTGCCCCTGATGACTACTATTGTTCAATAGCTAGCAAGGTTAGCAGTCAGGGGTGATCAGGAGCGTTGCCAGGGAGAGAACCGAAGGGGCAAAACAAATATAATCACGAAATATCTTACGAAGATTGCTACTTTTCTTATTTATAAACTACCCCTGCTAGTATATAACGATCTTATCAGAACGAATGCTTTAAGTAAGTGCTCGTGGTCTATACGTTTAGTCGTCTAGCCCAACTGAAGTTTGACTCTTCACTACACTGCTCTGAAGAGGGTATAAATCTTAGGCCGAAACGTAGGCCCAGTAAAATAAGTCATTCTTATTTAGTGTAATTGTTGACTGCACCCACTGACCATTTCACGCCACTCATAAAATCGTATAGATTGGTACAGTATTACCATTGGTAATAAGAATCTGTAAATATTATTTGCAAATGCAAATGCGATATTGAAGAATGAAACACAGTCCTTTTTTTTTTTTTGTTTATTGCATTCATTACTCAGGCTTTTCATAAATTTCCAGTTTATTATCATGAAAAAATTAGTGTAGTATTTTTTATTTTAGTATAGAAAATTTGTTATAGTTAGGGAACTATTGTAAGGACAAAAATTTTGGGTCTTCGGATTTAAATGTACATAAATGATCCCTTTTTGTATCATTTTGAATCTATTTCCAGCAGTATCGTTGTAATTTCTGTATCATCGTACATTTGGTAGATATTCGATATTTCATCCCGTTTCTCCGGTAGATATTCGATATTTCATTCCCGTTCAAAGGTTCTACGTTTATATTCGGCATAACTAAAAAAAAAATCGAAATTTCAATTAGATACTTTGTATTTGTAATTGTTTTAATTTTTACATGGAAAAGGCAGAAATTAAAAAAAAACATTTTTTACTATTGTATTAGAAAAGTTAGTAATCATTAACTATAGGAAATATGATCAATTATCATGCCAATGGAAAGAAAGAGAGGAAGGGAGTAAGTCAAAACTGGGAGAGGTTTAGTTGTTTGGATGTAGGGAAGTTGTTTTCCAATTGAAACTTAAATTTTTAGTTGTCAAAAGAGTGTTTTACTTCTCCTGTACTATTGCCTTTTCATAACTTACTACCTTTTTTGCCAACACCTCAAGTATCTACGGTAATAATGATAATTAATCATTATATTATATTATTTTGCTCTAAGGTGACTGAACCAATTTTTCTGAGATTCAGCAGTGATCTCACGGCATGATCAAAACAGGACAGTATAATCTGCTATATCGCATCGATACATCGGCCATTAAGAGATTTGATTATAATTCAGTCATTTATAAGATTCAAGGGAAACTGCAATGTTTTTTAGAATCTTTAAAGCGGTACCTTAAAAATAATTACGTTATAAATGCTTTTGTAATCGACATAGGAAAAAATATATTCATCCTCTTCCTAAATTTGGAGTTTTTATATTACACAATTCGTAGAATTTTAATATCAGATACAAAATGAATTAGTCTAATTAGAAGGTGCTATAAAATAGAACCTATTCATAGAGTACTATGACCGAACAGAGGAAGTATCTGCGTACGAAATCGTAATGAACATTTCGGTGTGGACATTGGACAAGGGGCTACCATTCTTCCAGTAATCAACTGTCAAGTTGACTCCACAGCTACAGCTCGATCATCCCCTCGGTATCGACACGTACCAACCGTAGTTTAAAAAATTGAGCGAACCTCACCTATCTTAACCATTAGAAAAACGTGGAGAATACAGTTCCACCAGTTTCCGCTAGAGATATATACATATCGAAAACCATTTATCTTCATCGTAATTTTAACTATTCAGGGTGGGCTTCTAGAACCTCAGTGATAGACTGCAAGAAAAATCGGCGATTAACAGCTCAATTTACAACGAAGCACTAATCTCACAAGCTCATTTCAGAAAGTTTAGATTTTCTAGACTTACATGTTCTATGACATAAATATTTCGGTTTAGAATCTTTGTTGTGATTTGGTTTCATTGTAAGCATATCGCTCCTTTAAAAGAACAATGGCATAACAAAAAACCTAATTTTTCAATAGTGGTATTTAAAAGTTTCAGGCATTGTTAAATTTATACCAGATGGGTTAAAAAACTAAAAATCTGGGCATTGGCGAAGCAAAACAGTACTATTGTAACGAAGGAATTGAAATTCTTTTATTAATTATTAGAAAACTTTTAAAAGCTTGAAACTTTTTTTTAATTTTAACTTGTGTCATTACTTCATCAAACATTAATTTTAAACGTGATATAGCACAAAATATAACTTTATTTAAAAAATGCTTGAAATGGAATATCCAAAACGTAATTAACGTAAACGTAACGTAAACTGAATTAAAAAGTTTCTACCAATACAACTCCTACTAAAGCCTTAACCCAAAGATGCCAATTTTTTATTTATGCCATTGTTCTTTTGAAGGAACGATAAACATAACTTATACAACACCGCTGTATTTATTGAAAAAAAGAGGCCTTGGATATCTTTCGCTTTCCTAATTAGAATTGTTACTTCTTACGCAAATGCAAAGCAATCCTGAATAAAACCTAAATGAAATGAATATGAAATGACTCTGTTCAGATTGCAGGTTGCACTGCGTTATCTCTTCATACTCAATAATACCAGATTGAGTAGTTTGAGGGAAAGGAACATCTTTGGCGAAGTCCTAAATTCACATTGAAGGTCTCAGTCATCACTCCTTCAATCAGAACCCTACATTCCGCAAACTCCCCTGGAAATCCCAGTTTCGCCATAACATTCTATCAAAGCTGCTGTAGTCTGAATTGTTGTCAATAAATAAGACCTGTACATCTACTTAACTCTAAATATCTGTATCAGAATAAATATCAGTATGGCCAGGGACAACTTCGAGTGTATATCGCTCTCAAATTAAGTGTTGTGTTGTTAACTTTTGTTTCTAATTGTTAAATACAGTATAATTATAATATATATATATATATATATATATATATATATATATATATATATTTCTATTGACGATAAAGTGTAATTAAGGGGCAATTTTAGTTATATATCCATTTATAACCAGTTGTTGCTACAGGACGGAGGGTATCTCTAAAGCCCAACCGGATGAGAAGCAGCACCTGTCCATAATAAAATCTCCCCCGTAGTGATTGTTTATTTATTTATATACGCATAATGGCTGTAAGCTCTAAATGCAACAACGTCATCGCCCGTCGTAGCGGAAAATAAAGCCCTCATGGCACGTGTGGGGATTCTGGAGGGTCGCTTGAATAAAAGGGAACAGGGCTTATTATGCAGGTCCCGACAGATCAGAGGGATCCATGTATGAGCCGGAGAGACCCCTTCTGGCCTAGTTACAAGCATTGGTGCAGGCCTGGGAGTAAAGCTAAATATAGAGGACCTGGACATAGTGCAGCGTCATAGAGCGAGGAATGATGCAATCATCGCACGCTTCGCACCCATATAACAACCAGTGAGGGATGACCTGATCCAAAAAAGGAAAGTCAAAAGAGATGTTTCCACTCGAGATATTGGTTGGCAGGAAAATGACTGCCTCCACATCTATCTAAGCGAAGAAATTACTAGAACGAACAGGCACCTCTATCTACTGGTTGGCAAGTTACAAGAAGGCAACGAGGAAAATAAAATATGTGTGGTTCTCTGGTGGTAGCGTAAGATGCAGAAAAGAACATGGGCACCAAGTGGTCTTCATCGATTAGGCTCAAGACCTAGACGTATTCGACTGAATACTGGAGACCTGTATGCCCAGAAGCTGCACGAATGACCATGGGTCTCACCACGCCATTCGCGGGTTCATTTTGAATGATTTGACAAATTCAAGTGTTTTATTTATATGGCAAAATCAATTTTACTTTTTTATTTGTTCAAAGTTCTATCTTAACTTCTTTTTGTTCTGTTGTTTTATTTATTTCATTATTTACGTATCATTTGTCCTTTAGTTATTCTTTAATTTTATTATCTACTTTATTGTACCAAGATTCAAAACGGTTTTTAGTAATAACTCGCCTCTGATAATCTTTTCTCTGCACTATCAAACTTTTCAATTAGCTCTGCCAATAAACTTTACTTCTCATAGCATCCTCTCCTCAAATACTGAGAGTTTCTCTTCTGCTTCCCCTTCATGTCCAGTGTCCTAACCTGTCACATCGACTCCCAATCCTTGCCCGTTCATTTTGATGAATTTCATCAATATTTTACCCAAAATTTGTACCACACCATTGGAATCTTCACCGGCATCCAATTATCCTCACATTGAATTCATTTTTGTCGAAATTTCATGCAACTCAAACCCTCTCCAATATGTCGTTGTATATCCCTCCTTTGGTCGGTTTTGGACCTCTACCTTTGGGTCAGTCTTATACAACCATGTTCCTCTCTACCATGGTTCCTCATTATAATCTACGGTGACTTTAAACCAATCTCCTTGTCCAATCCAATGATAAACTATTCCTTGAAAACCTCTCTTATTCTCTACACATCTCCATAGTTCCATTTTATCCCACCCATCACACTCTCCTAGCTGACACCTGGTTAGACTTGTTTATCATTGACTAATCGCAGAAACTGATTTCTTCCTCACAATTACCCGCATCATTTTTGTCCTCTCATGATTTTATATCCAAACAATATCCAAACTCCTTAAATCCTACCGAAAACCATAACCTTTCGCAATCTAGATGGACTCACTCCTGAAAATATATCATCTTTCCTTGAAATCCTGAATTGGAACCAAAGCAATTCCTTTACCACCATCGATTCAGTGGTCGAAATACTGCCAATCTCAAAAGCATCCTTGATACCAATATCCCTCTCAAAACTGTAAACTTCCGTCACCATCCTGCTCCTTGGATGTGTCAAAAAATTAAAGACCTGCAAAGGAAACGTGATGCTGCCCGTAGACGCTTTAGACGCACTAGGCTTACTTATGACTACCAACCGTTCAGGGCTCTTCGCAATTTGGCACAGTCTACAATCAGACAAGCAAAATCCATTTATTTCCACGAAATCCTTTCCACTGTTCCCGATCCTAAATCTATATGGCAACTCCTCCGAAAGCTCTCCCTCTGTAATCCATTATCCTCCAGAGCCTTTCCTGCCTCTCCAGATGAAATGAAATCGTAATTTTCAACGACAGAGGCAATTTTCAGTGGCAGACGTAATTAGTCTGCCTCAAAATCAAAAAACAATCAAAATCAAAATCATCCTCCTTCGTCCTTTCACTAACGCCATCTTTCAACCCCGACAATTTTTATTTCTTAGACATTTCACCTACCGACATTATTTCCTTCATTCTGAAATCCCACTACAGTTCTACTGGCTTTGACGAGATACCCGTCAAATTACTCAAATTATGGCTCATCGATATCCTACCTGTCCTACTCTTCATATATAACTTTTCACTACCAAACGCGATATTCCCGACTTTTTAGAAAAAAAACTTAATCCATTCTATAAACAAAACCTCTACCTCAGTATCTCCCAAACACTACCGGCCAATCTCTATATTTTGCAACCTTCCCAAACCTCACGAAAGAATAGACATGTCTCTAACATCAAACTTTCTCGAAAACTCCGTGATCGACTTCAATCAGGCTTTCGTGCTGGTTTCTCTACACAGTCAGACCTTATCAAAATCACCACTGACATACATACAGCCATGGACAACAAACAACTAGCTGTGCTAATCTTACTCGACTTTCCTAAAGCTTTCGATTCCTTGGACCATTCTATCCTTTTAGCAAAACTAAAGCCATTGTCCTTTTCCCGCAGCTCTATTCCATGGTTCCAATCTATCCTCTCTGACAGGTCCCAAGCAGTTTCCATGCCCAATCAACCCCTTTCCTCTTTCCTCACTCTGTCCTCAGGTGTGCCGCAGGGCTCAAGAATTTCTCGTCTCCTTTTCAACTGCTACATCAAAGATCTTCCTACATATGTTCACCACTGTTCCTGACGACTTCCAAATATATTTATCCTATCCTCCTTCTGAGCTATTCGCCAGTATTCAGAAAGACCAAGACAGGATCAGTCCCTGGACAAAGCTGAACAAACTGAAATTGAACGCAATGAAAACTCAGGTCATTGTTCTACTTTCCAATTCCCTCCTTACAGCTATCCCCACCCCCCAAAATTAATCCTAAACGACCCTCCCCCCCCCCCATCAGTTTCAAGTCCTCTGTCAAAAGCCTAGGCATTACTATTGACCAAAACCTTTCCTGGAACCCCATATATCACCCAAATATCCTGACCGTCAATTAGTTTGCTGAAATTATTCCATCTCTTTACGCAATCTACCCGTAAGCTTCCCGTATCATCACTCATCTTTCCCCACTTTGACTACTGTAGTGATATACGGAGGCCTTTCGAAAATGCTTGAGGGCCGTTTAAAGCTAATAATGAACTGCGCTCTAAGATTTGTCCTTGGTACTTCTAGGCGATCCCGGGTGTCACATCACTATGATGAGTTAAAGTGGCTCTTCCCTCCCATTCATAGACAATATTTCCTTAGTGCTTTTCTATACCAAATCATTAACTCGCAACGCCCTTCATATATCTAAAGTCTCCTACAATTCAAATCCTCTTTCTAGCACCACAAAACAAGATCCCCCTTTCCAATCTCTACACTCATTCCCACAGAACCATGGCATTCGAGCGTTTCTTCCGCTCCACCTGTGTGAGGAATTCAATCCCTCCTTGCATCCGCCATGCTTCTTCGTTGGCTTCATTTAAATCCTTGCTTTTCCAAAATCTCTTGACATCCCTGAAAGTTGCTCTCTATGCTTACGACATTGACCCTTTATTTACTATTGCACAAATGAAATCTATATTACAACTCTAGCAAAGATTTTCTTCTCTTAATATTTTTTAAATGAGTTTGACGGCAGCTATATTACTTATGACGCAGTTTTGTAATTATTCCGCTGGTTGACGCTTCGAATTCAGTCTTTGCAAGTTTTAACTGTTTATTAGTTTCCCTTTTAATATTTTCCAAAAATAAAAGTTCTCATGAACTTTAGTATGGAAAAGAAAATGTATTTATGAGAAATGTGTATTCTTCAGTAATCATTTCATCTAGATATGAACCTATGTTCATTTCTTCATTATCATCTATATGATAATCTACACTTCGAAATGCTAGTAGAAACGTTCATTTCTAGATGAAATGTCTACCGAAGAATACACATATCCCATAATTACATTCTCTTTTGCATACTAAAGTTTCATAACTTGTATTGTTGGCTAATATTAAAAGGGAAACGAATGAAAAGTTAAAACTCGTTGTAATTCAAATCGAAGGGGCAACCTGGAGAATAATTACTATAACTTCACGAAAGGAATTTTGTCTGATTTAAGGCAAACATACCTATCACCGATTGATATTAAAAAAAAGAAGATATTAAGAAAACAAATTAACAACTATAATGATGTCATGTTGTTGTTTTCCTCTAAAAAAAATGTTCACTTAGAGGTCAACGATATCACGATTTCCCACCGGGTGACGTAGGACATAAGTAATTTCCGTGAGGGACCTCAGGTGATGATACTCTGAGTACTGACTCATCCACTACACTCCTGAGTCACTCTTCTTCACGGAGCAGCCTCAAGGACACTTCTTAAGGACGATAAACCCGCCGACCTTGTGGGTCAGCGTCCCTCCGCCGGTCATTAGGGGATTTTCCGCTTTTCTTCATCGCTTTTCATATCAATGGCCACGCCTCGGTGTGTGCCATCGTGGAAAAAATTATAATTGCCAAGCGTGAAAAACACCTTAGTTAGCGGCATGATGAAAGGAGGTTGAATCGAATTTTCATGGGACCCGCGATTCTTTTTGGTGACAACAATGGATATTACTCTCCGTTGAGAAAGAACTATTATAAAGAAGCCCAGATTTCATGATTTTAAAAATATATTCATGCCAGTCCGAGATCAGTCTGCTGTGTAGTGTTTATTCAGAAATAGCGCTCTCAAGGAAAGTGTTCTAATCGAAAGTATTTTTCAATCTCATGGAAATATAATGAGATAAAGCTTCCCATGCATCTTTTTGGGAATATTACTTGAAAAGTAGATTCGGCCTCCCATTGAATTGAATCATACATGTTATCAGTGATTTGCTTATATGTAATAGCGTTTGAAGACATACATTGTGTATAATATGAGGAATAAAATCATCCGGGTGGAGGGAAAAAAAGTCTTATAAATGAGACTGGAGAACTGTTCATTGTAAAGCCAACGTTTCGACCCACACTGCAGGTTTTCTTCAGGCCTAAATATGCAGGATACAGACAATTAAAATTATACAAGGTAAGTATTAACAATGCATATCAATATACAAAAAAAAAAAGATACCAAAGGATATGAGTGATAAAAAATAAATAAAGATGGTGACCCCTTAGAAAAATATAGAAAATTGAACGAAAAATTATAAACAATATTTAGCCCTGCAGAAGCCCTAGGCTTTCCAATAAACAGTTCTCCCTAAATATGAGAATTTGTTTTACTCCTCCCGGACCATTTTTTCCTCATCTATAAAAGGTCAACTAATATCATTTAAGATGTGTTTAGGTTGTCTTCAAATGTTACTGTATGCAGCCATCACTGTATTAGCAACTATTGTGGGGTTTAAAAAATACATAATAAGATAATTTATGGGTTTTGTCGATAATAAACTGCCGTTATAAGAACTATTTATTTTATTTTGTATGTACTTGTTTAAGAAGTATTAAACTTAAATTACTGGAAAACAATTATATTTATATTAAATATTCAGATCGCTTCTAGTCTAGCCTCAGCTTCCATTAGCCCTGAAGATGACCCACAAAGTGGGTCGAAACGTCGGCACAAAATAAAATAAGTACCCACTTATTTAGTGTTTAATATGACTGCACCCCCAACTATTTCCTTCCTTATCATATTTATAGAAAGATAATGAATTTCTTTACACTCCAGTGTAAATAGAACGAAGTAAAACTGTTGTTACATTACATAGGATTACAAAAGTATGTTTCTTCTTTCCGGTTCACTATTCAGATCAAACTATGATAAGAACGAATTATTATAAATAACTAATCATTGTTTCGTTGCTGTACGTTTGGTTTGGTTTTTTAGAACTGTTAAAACGTTTATGTTGTATACATAAAAATAATTAATAAATGTTCATCAGAATTCAGTTTAAATAAACAATAAGTAAATATTTGTCGTGAAACATTAATTTTTTTTAATCCCATACTTCACAGCATGACGTGGCCTTTGCTGAGGCATTCCTTGCAGCGAATGCTTCGTGGTTTCTTCGATTATTTCTCTGTAATGACAATTCCATTCCCCAAAAGGATTACTATAAGCGCTTACTTCAATTCATCTTTGAATCGGTCGATCGGATCAACATCTTACTTGTACTTTATTTATATTTGGCTTGAATGGAAAATATGTTAAGTCCAATCCAAGGCGAGGTTTAAACCCATTGAGAGGTATCTGACGTGTTGTTTGGATTATTTTTCTAATTATAATGTTCAACAAAGAAAACTGTTGTAGGTGTTTCTTGAAAAATTCTTTGATTCTCCTAGACATCCCCAGTTACCTTTTTTATTATTATTTTATTTTTTATATTTAGAGAAAATGGATTGTCGATGACTCTGCATTTTCAGTACTAATTTGTGTGATGAGTGAGGCTACAGACAAAAACTATCAAAATAACCTAAAGACAAGTTTATTTTATTTTAGAAACTTAAGCATATTCCAAATCCTTGTATGATTATTGCAACCATACTCTACCAAAAATCAGCGACAAAAATATCAGCATTAAATCTGTTTCAAATATATTTAAGTAAACAAAAACTTACTATGAAAATTCCTCATTGAGAAAAACAGGTTGTATTTAAACATTTTATTTTTTAATAGGCAAAAATGGTAGATGACATTGTAATGGCGGATGTATAAAAACACCTTAATTGATAAATGTACAGGAACTCAACTCGTTTTCTCTGCCAAAAAGGTACATGACGCTATCCATTGATGGTCACGGACCACCAAGGCTGCCATTCATTGCCATGATGTAAGACGTGATAGATGTGTAAATGAGGAAATACTTAAATCAAACCTTAACATTAAAAAACATTTATCTTAGTGTCCGATTGTAAATAAAAGAATTTCAACTATAATTATCAGAAAAAAAAACAAAAACACACTGTAGTATAATTTTGTATAATTGTAACACTACAGCCCGTGAAGGGTCTTGGGTTCAGTACATGTTAGAGACTGCTTTGTTTCTAGGACAGTGGTTTTGAAGGGAAGGTGATGTGCACTTAATCTCCTAATTATGGGTGCCCACTTAATTGATGCTGGGTGAGCCGCAGAAGGGTCGTTAGTTCCAATGGATCCATCCCCAGCTGTTAAAAGATTAAATAAAATCTGCAACAATCGGATTTGAATCTGGGCACGGCAACTCAGCGCTCTACCACTGAGCCACCCACTCCATTCCCACAACTTTGTATACTTAACTTTTTATACAACTACCATCTTGTAATGGCTCTACTAATTCATTATTGAAACCTGGAACGGAATACATGATAAAGTCATTCGAGTTAAGCTTGAAGTAATGTACGTTAAAAAGGTTAATCTCAGTGAAAAGGCTTCCAGTTCTTTTTATACATTATAAAAACTTCAAATGACGAATTTAATTATTGTAATTTATCTAATTAGCTGATATTTCTGGCATCGTTCTGCCATCAATCTAAATGAAATTCAATGAACAGTTTACTATAGTTTTTTTAATTACTTTTATTACTAATCTAACAAAATTGGAAAAGAAGATAGAAAATAAATTCCCTAAATTTCAGCATAAACAAAAAGCTTTTAGGCAGCCAAGAGATGTATAAATTGGAAAAAAAATGCAGTAGTGCGTAAGTAATTGTGTAAAGTGCGCTATGGTTTGTGCATATATGCACTCATTACACTGCATATATGCACTAACAATAAGACTAATTACAAAATGTATGAATAGTTAGTGACAGACTCATCTATTTAGAGACAAACACAATCTGTCACTAACATCCTGATATTGTAAACTTCTCTAATAAATACCTTAGTGAGGACCAAAATATATTGGCATACAAAAATCCTTTCTGAATTGTGCTTTGACCGCACCAACGATTAATTCCTTCCTAATGCACTGGTGCTTGACGGAAAAAATAAAATATATTATATTTCCAACATACTCAACGGGCTTTTTTGAGGGTGTAAATATAAGAAATTAGCAAATATAATATTTCAAAATGACAGTTTAATTTAGGAAGACAAAAAAACTTGTTGGACCACTAGTGGTCTGTATTTTTAATTGGTTTAACTTATTGGATTTGGCCCCCTTCGTGAATGTATTGAGCAGTAACGCTTAATAATATCCCACATATTCCTGTAAAACATTCGACAACATCATGAAAAACGTTTAGCTTGGAATCTTCATATAAGACAAACGCTCTAAGCTTCAAATTAATTACGAAAGACTCATTTACATGACTATCATAAGGTCTATTTGCCCCTAAGGAGTTGAGCTTTGAAGCTCCAAGAAACTACCGAATTCTGAAGTACGCAACCCTTCTTAAAATCCTCGATACTCTTCACTTTGTTACGAATAAAATCATCCCCAATGGCCGTATCGTTGGGTGGGTTAAAAGGGTGTCCGAGACAGACATCTTTTATTGACAAATTCTATAAATAACTTCTTAATCTCAGATTGGTGTAATACCACTATATGTCTACATCCCCGATGAATAAGTGGTCGAAAAACTCCATAATGATTTAATTTTATTGAGGGGAGCTAAATTGAATCATTCTGGTGAATGTTTTTTGGAACTTGGAGTTATAATACATACAATAACTATATTTCAAACCAAATACGTGGCTTAGCAACTTATGCACTACAAGAATGACACGATTCCATTTCACTCCGTACCACCAACTGATTTTGTAAAATCACCAACTTCCTTCAACCGACTTGACCACTTATTCATTGGGGCTGCAAGAAACTATATATGCATGTTTATTATTATACGTTCATCATGTTAATAAGTCCTACTCATTAGTCTTTAGAATTGTAATTAATTAACATTTTATACATTGCAATGTTGTGAGACAAAAGAACGATAAATATTTACATTACAAAATTATGAACAAAACTTCATTGAATAAAATTGTTATATTGTAATGAATAAATCTGTTATTTGCTTTAAAATCTGTCATATCTGTCCTATCTATGTTTTCTAATTTAAAACCACTCTTTGTCAATACCATCTAAAATAGTAATGTCTCTATAAATCAATCCCAAAAATGATTCTAATAGTATGACATCTTACCATTTTTACTCTAATGTTGTTAGTTTGATTTAAGGTAAGAAAGTGAAGAGTGGTGAAAAACTATAACACTAATCTAGACAGGTTCACATGTGGTTAGCGTGACAACCTACTATGCCCATGGTTGCGAGTTCACAGCCAGGCCTATTGCATTAAGGTATTTTAAGGGAGTAAAAGATTCTTAGTTTACGTAAAGTGGTGCTCCCGAGCATGTACGATGTCTGGTACTGTTTAAAGATCACTATCCTAACTATACCTGAATAAGAAACATTTAGGAGTCCACTGTAGCATCGTCCGATAGCAACAGCAACATGAAGTGACGTTAAATGAATAAACAAACAACCTAAGAAGGACAGAAATAATCGAACGGCGATCGTCAACTTGAATGAAAAATTCTTGAAATAAAATAGTATAAATAAAAAAATATTCCATTGAAAAAATTACAGTAGAGCACTGGTTCTGTTGACGTCTGAACAAAACGTATCCACCTTAGATATTTTTTAAATCAATTAAGATTGTATTCAATCTAAAAATTATTTCTTTGGGATCCTAAGTTGTCTTAAAGCGATGAAGAAACGAATTCCGAACGGAACTGGTGTAGCTAATCGTTGCGGCATTATTCTTAAGAGTAACGGAGGGATCCTTCTTTCATATTCTGCTTACCTACCTAAGCATTTCTTGTCCACTGTTCTGCACTTAACGGAACTCATGATCCCTGGCAATATCTTGGCTCCATCTCTTCATTCCTAAGGGTCGGTGGGAAAGCAAGCAGCCACTGTAGGGTATCCGTTACTGATTGGCTGCGATACCGGTTCCATGATGTTTATTCAGCTGTCAATCGCTGATTCGGTTTGAATAAATCCAACAGAATGATAAATCGTTATGGTGAGTGCTTTCGGAAAGATAGTGTCAATGACTGATCCCATTAATATCAAAATAATTTGTTTAAAAATATACTGTAACTGTATTATAGTTCAATATGTAAATAGAATGAATGATACATAATGAAATGAGATAAAGTCATGTAGATAATCTACCTATGGGTAATATTAAAATAAATAATTCATGTGCTACTTATTCACAATCGTTCTGTTTAATATTTCAGAGAGACCGAAAAGTCTTATTTTATTTTTTTTAATTTAGCAGATAGATAATGCTAACATTTCTTTCAGTTACAAATGTTAGTTTCCTAAGAATGAATGTGTACAAGAAATAGGGAGATCTACATACATTCGATTTTTCAAGGTCTATTAAATCGGTTATAGTTATAATGTAAGTAAAGCAAGTGGAGAAACTACCCAGTGGTAGTACTCAAATAACAAATTAAATTTAAAAGGTCACGAGGACATCTTCATTTCAGACGCCATGGAGGATTATCGGGAATTGAAGAAGAAGCTAGGTTTGAGGGTTTGAGGGTAATATAGTTTGTCAAGAAACGATTGACATCGGGTTCGAGCCAAATAAGCAACTAATGGGAGATTAAGGTCATTAAGTGTTTGAGCAATCTAGAAATAGGACCTTTCTATGAGAGCTCCGAAAAGGATAAGGAAAATAAATTTCTGATTCAATTATACCAGATCGCTGGTCATTTTGATTGTAACATTTTATTAAACTAATAACATAAATCAATTTTCCTAAATTAAATAACTAATACTTTTGAGAATGAAAAAAAAACAATTAATTAAATTAAAAGAACAATTTAAACGTTTTTATAATAGAAAATGCAGTTACTAATATTTACTAAATTATAAACAACTAATTAATAACAAAAGGAAAACCATTATTATTTAATCTTACGATCATAAATTTAACTCTATTAAATTGAAATAGTGAAATAATGAAATAATGAATGTTTATCTGGTTTTGTAGTTTATCTGGTTGTATCCAAAATGATATAAACAAAAAAAAACTCTTATCTGCCTGTCGAAGTAGATTCCAGTAGATAGTAGATTCTCGGCAGGGCGAGCTGGATGTTGAGACGACAGAGGAATTTTGCCTGCAGGGCGAGCGAAGATGGTGAAACAATAGAGGTTGAGATGATCGACTGGGTCAATTCGAATTGGTCGAATCGATAACTAAGTTTAAACTAATTACACCAGCAGGTGGGCAGCAAATTAGTTTTTTCTTCAAATTCACTAAAAAACTGTGAGCTATAGCTTGAGATGTGCACGTCAAGAGGCTCGTGCCAACACTCTGGCTTGGTCTAGCCGGAACGAACAAAAGCCGATCGACGCCGCTTTTGTTTTTCTCTCTTCTTGTGTAACATATGTTTTTAAACTTATTACAAATATTACACTTATTACTAAACAAACAAAATTACCTTTAAAGTTAAATTACTCTAAACAACTATGAAATAAACGTTAAATGTATTATATTAAATAAAAAATGTGAAAAATAAGTAAAGATAGTGTTCTTTCTTTTACGAAAAAATGATTTAATTTTTTATGATTAAAACTAATAATACTTTATAAAGTTACTACTTCATCTGGCCTTAACATTAAGGATTACTTTTTTCATAATAAACTAAGAATGGCTTATAATAGTCATCTGTGTGAGTCATTGCTAATTAATTGGGAGCTTTGAGCGTTATTATAGTAAGTGCTGAAGTAGCCTTTAACGACGAGCAGTTTCTTGTCGTTTCAGTCTAGTATGAAATATCAAAATAAGAATATCTTTATTTAAAAAGTTAGTAAGCGATTCGGACCAGCAGGAATGAGGCAAATAAATACTGTTAGGTTGTCTTCACTATCCAAACAATGATATCAGGGAAAGTTTAGATCCTTTGATCTGAATAACTTTTAAATATTTATATGGGTGTTGAAAGGTTGGTTATGTAATAAAAATTTTTCCCCTTTTAAGAGAAATTTATTGACCTCCACCCGGACCATTTTCTTCCACAAATAATATGGGATGCTTGAGATCGTTACAACTACAGGTACAGTAATACTATATTATTATTTAATGTCTTAAGTTCTACATTTTTCCTGCTATTGTGAAACTTATTTATAAAAGGTAACTGTAATTAATTAAAATTATTGTATATGTAAAATTGCAAATAAAGTTGTTTTGTTGTTGTTGTTATTATTTATTAAAATATATATTCCTCTCTATTCCAAATTGACTGGGAGTTCCTTAGTAGAAATTTTTTTTTATGACACATAAAATAACATTACTGTTATTATGCTGTGATTATGGTTAACAAAATATGTTTCAAGCTTACTTTTGACGATTTCTTCATGAGGTTCCCGGCATCTTGAATCCCTCCCGACTTGCCAACAACTGTACCATATTCTTTTTACAGGTAAAGATCTCCTTAGAATTGAATAATTGTATGCTAGTCGGGAGGAAGTCAAGATGACGGGAACCTCATGAAGAAATCGTCAAAAGTAAGCACTAACAAAACGAAACAGCCTTGTTGTATGTAGAAACATATTTTTTTAACTATAATCGCCACATAATAACAGTAATGTTATTTTATGTGACGTAAAAGTATTTTTCTACTAAGCAAATCCCAGTCAATTTGGAAAAGTGTGGAATATATTTTTTAATAAATAATAATATGGTGTAGAGCTTTGGGGCTCCACTAAGCCATCAAATTCCTGTCGTATCCAATCCCTACAGTCCAAAATCCTTCGTAAAATCCTCAACGCTCCTTATTTTGTTAAAAATACCGTCATCCATAACGACCTTAATGTCCCATTTGTTGCTGATTTGGCCCGAACCCGGTATCTTTCCTTTCATAACAAACTTCATTCCCACTCAAACCCTCTAGTTTCAAACCTAGCTTCCTCTTCGATTCCCGATAATCCCCCGAAGCGTCTGAAAAGAAGATGGCCACGTGACCTTCTTAGTTGAACTAGTGATTTGAGTACTACCAGTGGGTAGTTTCTCAACTTGCCATTACTCATGTCATTTGTATCACATAGCCTATTTACTGGATGTATTTTTTTTTATACAGTTGTAAATATCAATAAATAAATTAAAAAATAAAAAAATAAAATAAAATAATATGGTATTACTGTACCCCAGTTGCAACGATCTCAAGCATCCCATATTATTTGTGGTAGAAAACGGCCCGGGCGGGGGTCAATAAATTCCTCTTAAAAGAGGAGAAATGTTTATTACATTTCTAATAAAGTAAACAGATAACGGAAGAAACCTACTCGGTAACCCCTCGTGTTTCATAACATACCTATATATTACCTATAGGAAAATAAAAGAATATTAATAAGGGATCCTTTATAACAGGATTATTAAATCGAGCCAAGTGTGATACAGCTGGGACTGTTCTAAATGCCTATTATTTCTTTCTTTTTTAATTTTACCACAAGGAAATTTGCTAGTTTTCAATAGTTTATATTTGTTAGGTCTGGATATCAAGAGAGATAAACCAAAAAAAAAATTAACAATATTTAACCCAGTTATTACTTAATAAAATGATTTAAAATTTATAAATGATAATGATAACGAGTTTATAATAAACAATGACTATTAACAATGACCATATTCTCTAAAGCAAGCTAAGATCAGATATAGAAGGACAAACATATATATCATTATCCTCCTATGAAGCAAATGTATGTCGCAAGGGTCTTATAGAATACTGGAAGGAGACATCGATACCGCTTGTTAAACAATAACGAAGGTACTATATCGGTCAGATGACTATCTTCTGGGCCATAATGAGCATAGAGCACGGCATAGGCTCTCTTCCAACCCCGTCGTAGATAAAATGAAATCAGTAATGAACACGTACAAACCGCATAATATCAACATTATCCAGTTTCTGATCTCGTCATTACTAGAATAGAGAAGGACTTACTATCCTCGTGAAGCATGACATCACACACACTTGTAATATAAGGGTTGTTCTAGCAATACATAGATTTACTGCCATAGATCGCTATCATATTTCACTGTTTCTAACTATAAAAAGAATAGGCAGCCTATGTTTACAAACACAGAACAAAAATTACATAACAATAATGATAGAAGAAAGAAGGTCAGGTCATTAGTGAAACCCTGCTGAACTTGTTTCTTGATACTAATGATTTCTTTTACCATTATATTTTACAAGTTATATATTATCACTTGGTTAGTTAAAAACTCTTGTTAAGGATTTCCAGGACCATATATGCGTTGGAATTGAAAAGAAACTATGTGAAGATGTCTTAATCTCTGTTAAATTTGCACAATGCAGGCAGCGGAGTGGCTCAGTAGTAGAGCGCTGAGCTGCCGTGAAGAAGGTCCTGGGTTCAAATCCCGCTCGTTGGCAGACTGTTATTTAATCTGTTAGCGGCCGGGGATGGCTAAGAGATCTAGGACCCTCCTGAGGCTCACCCAGCCTCTATAAATTTGGCTCCCAAAATAAGGGGAAAATCTGGTGAGCTAGCGATAACGGGGGCAAATCACCTCCATGCACAAGGATTGTCTAAGAAACAGTACAGTCTCTACCAGGTGCTGAACCCCTACATGGGTTGTAGTGGTACAGGAAAAAAAATACATCATCTTTGTAAATAGTCACTTACTGAAGCGAATATGTGTGTGTATGTGTGAGAGAAGGATTCAGGCTCACCTTCGATTTTTTTGTATATTTTGTCAATGCCCTATTAACTATCCAAATTTCAAAACAAAATTTCAAAAAATGAACAAATTCTACTAAAATGTGTACAATGTTTTAAATGTTGTTATTTTCCTCACTTGTTTATTAGTTGTGTATGGAAAATTTGAGAGATATTCTAACATTTATAAAAGTTAATTTGATTAGCAACAACGAGTGAAAAACAAACAAGTATTTCATCGAAAAATAATATGAATGTTTTTCTTTAAAATAATTATGCTCTTGAAAATCATTTATTTGATTTAGAAAAGTGATTCTATAAATGACAAATCAGAATAAACGCCTCAAAATCGAGCCATGTAAACTTTTCTCTACGCAAAGCTTCGTGTCCAGCAGTCAAAATTGGCCACGACGAAGTACCTTCAAAACATTATGTGCGTTATCTCGGACTATACTTGGACAAAAGACTTACATGGAACATAAATTTAAAATCACATCTTCTGGATTACAGATCTTCACTCGATTTACGGAAAAAAACGACTTATCTATAATAGTATACTAAAACCTATTTGTACATATGGAGTAGAACTTCGGGGTTCAGCAAAAAAAGTCCACATACACAAGATACAAACAACACAGTCCAAAATTCTCAGAAAAATTGTTAATGCACCATGGTATATTTCGAATCACATCAAACACACCGACATGAATATTCCCACTATAAAATCATATATTCTTAACAAATACATAACATTCCACTCATCGACACAATATCACCCAAACCCACTCGTTCTTCCCCTTTCCTGCTACCTGTTACCTGGACTTGATAAGAAAAGATTAAAAAGACATTGGCCAAGAGACCTACTCAACTATTGATATTTTTATTCCAAAACTCGATGATCATGTCAAAAAGTAATGAGAAAAACACTTGGATCAAATTTTCTGGATGCGCAGGTGCAAATGAAAATTAACTAATAAATAAATAATATAAAATAAATAAATTATGCCGTGATTCAAACTGATCAATGTGAATTGAAGGCATTAAAAAAAAGTAGATAAACACAAAGAATAGTATGATGATTAATCATTAAACAAATAATAAATGCACTTAAATTGATACCGTGAATAGGGCCAATAACTCAAGGGGCTTACGATGGTACAACTTCTCTTATTAATTTTAATCTGTAAATATCCTCGCATATTATTAAACCTTTGATAACAATAGCCAGAAAGTTAATCCTTTCCTGAAATATGGTTAGGAATTATTTAGGATCATTATCTATCATGAGCCAGGGACATTTCCCTAAAATTTATGGGTCAGCGTTTCTCAAGCAGATGATTTTGAAACATCTGACAGTCCTCATTAGTAATTCTTCCTTTCTCTTATAGAAGAGCTCTGGGTGGATAGAAACAACAACACATAGCATAACAATACTTAAACATAACAAGCTCATGTTGATATGGTTTAGAACTCTTTGTGGGGTCTGTTTTATTTTTATTTAAACTCAGTTTAAAAAAAAATGGAAACCAAGTAATTTAAAAACATATTCTAATGATAAATGGTATAAGTAATATATTATAGTATTATTTCTGTTAAGAGTTTCTCCTAGAGCAGTGGTTCCCAACCTTTTTGTACAATGCCGACCTATTCAAATGAAAACCTTCCAAGGCCTCCCTGTTCAAATGAAAATCTCCTAAGCACCCTAGCACAATAAATTGTATGAGCATCTTAGATTTAGAAACAATCCATTAAGTTTTACTGTCACAACATACAAAACTATAAGTTTCAATTATAGATAAAGAAGTTGGGATCCACTAACTAGAGTGGATCTCAATGGATCACTATTCACGGTTGGGATCCACTATATTAGAGTATTGCCATCCATTTCGTCTGAATTCATGAGTTCCTATACATTAAGTAAAATTGCCACCCCATTGGAGCACATCGTCCTAGATTAACATAACTATACCCATTACATCATTTTCCTATTATATTTATTACAGTATCTAAAATGCATAGGAAATCTGTACCACTACAACCCGTGAAGGGTCTGGTGCTCAGTACATGGTGGACACTGTACTGTTTCTTGTGAAACGGTTGTGCAGGGAGGTGAATTGGCCTAGATCACGCTCAAGCGCCAGATTTTTCGCCCTTAATTTAGGTACCCACTTTATTGAGGCTGGGTGAGCCCCAGGAGAGTCCTAGATCCCATAGGTTACATTCCGGCTAATAACAGTTTAAATAAGTCTGCCAGTGAGCGGAATTTGAACCCAGGACCTTCAGCAGCGCTTTACCACTGAGCCACTCCGCTCCTTATAGACCAGGGGTTCCCAACCTTTTCTTGTTTGAGACAACTTTTATAATATTTTTGTTAGCAGGGACTTAAGACTTAAGACCACTGTGCGGCGGCCCCGCTTATCACCCCCACCACCCGCGCGCTTGTCACTCACTGCACGGCGACCAACGGCTCACTGCCCGTTAAATTTCAATTTAAACCATTAGTGGACCACTGGTTGGGAACCACTGCTATAGGCGAACTGTACAATTGTTATTTTTTATTGTAAACTTAGTTCATTCCTGAGCTGGGTATTTCAAAATTATTTAAAATTTTAATTTCATTAGTGCAATGTTTTTTTAACCTCAAATTCAACATTAAACAAATTATCGAAGCAGAAAGCAAAGTATTAAGTCGTACAAGTATTAATCTATACATAAATGACTCAAGCAGTAGATGAATCACATGCGACATCTACTAAATTTATAATCCTTAAATCATTACTTTTTAACAGGTCCGATAACTAAGCATCAATGTTGTTAATTGCTTTCAGTACGATTCCTAAGCTCCTTACCAGTGGTAGTAGGTGAGACATAGTTTTGAGTTTAAATTAAAGAACCACTGCTATTTATAAATTAATTGTTGTAGAATGGATTAAAATGTACCTAATTTCTTAATTCAGCATGTATGTCTGCCAACATATCTTGCAAAAGAATAACAGAAATCTCATTTAAAAAAAAATTAGTTTAATATTATTACTAATATTAATATAATTTTAGAATTTATTCGTGGTATGGTTTTATTTTAGGAATGAACAGAAGTAAATAAATGAAAACAAACCAAACAAAGTCCGCAATGTAAATTATGCTGAAAATCTTGTACCTTGTATCTGAAACAGCAATATTTTTCGATGAAGGTCTGGAATAGATAACCTTCTGAGTTCAGAATCTAAGGGGACCAAAAATATGTCTTAGGAGACCTTCCAATTCAAACAATAAATCAATCAAAAGTCATTAGCAAAGGGAGATATAAAATTATACATATGAGCTTAACAGCGAGCCCTGTCATTAGGGTCTAGGATCTTACCAGAGATGGTGAGTTGAGTCGTGAATGTTTGTTGCTCAGTATTTGAACTTGAAGTAATATCTTCCGTATCATGCAAATTTCAGCACACTTTTGCGATTTATCACTTTATCAAAATAAAGCATTAAAGCTTTATAAGATTTTATAAGCATACTTGAAATATTCCTGGGAACGTCATTCACTTCGGTGCGGGAAAATCCAGAAAGATCTTTACAGCTGATGGGAATTTTTAATGTATCGCCAAAGACAGAATATATTTGCTGAAGGCGCGTGATCGCCAGCAATAGCTCAGCTCTGTTGAATGGAAACTGCGCCAAAGGTTCGCTCATGAATTCTCAACCACATGCCCCTATTACCATTCTAAAAGTGCTCTTCACAAACGGCTAGAATGAAAGCCCTTTCTTAATAATGGCGCAGGCGTCATTTCTTTAACCTAGGACAGTTACCTAAGAGTCTCCAACAGATCACTAATGTCCAAAACAATAAACCGTTTAGACATTTCACGATATAGTCCCTCCATCAACTGTTAGTTCATGATATCCCTAAGCCCCCAGATGAGCATATCACGTTTCGCAATAATGATACCAAAATTTTCGTTTCGGCCAACTGTTAAAAAAAAAAAAAAAAAAATTTCCATTGGATTTACCTTCCCATTAGTACCCTATCCAGCATACGCTCAGACCTGGACGATAAGTTATTGCGGGTAACCCTTTGATTAACGCGGAAGGCTGCTCGGGAGCTGGGAAGGAATGCAATACTCCCTTATTCAAAATGGCAAGAGTATTTAAGAACCTTACCCTAACCTACACGGGGCGTCCAAAAGAGATTTTATTACTCATTAAATTTTTGTTTTCTTAAATTATTTGATTGTAATTAAGGTTTCTGGATCAAAAGCGGATAACTCCAAAATTTCAAAAATCTATTTTGTTTACATTTTTCCAAATTTAGTCAAGCAAAATATTTCTTTGTCACCCCATTTCTCATGGTTTTAGCCCGACTCCGAACCTGAAGTTGCGGAATGAAGCATTTTCCTGAAGGACTTGCTAATTGTTTAATAAACTACCGAAAAATGTCGAAAAGTCGATTTTTGAAATATCAGAGTTACTTTGATTATGAGCGCCTCGATTATTATTGCACGTCTAGCCATAATGCCATAAAATTTGATATATTTGACCTCAGAGGTGATCGGTTATGGGATGCTAGTCCACAGAACCTGACAAGTGTATATGGTACGGAGTAGTACTCAACGTGTACCATACAAGAGGGTGTTCACACGGGTAGTAGTGTTATGCACTCCAGAGTAACACTGTGCCCATGTATAAAAATATAAACTGTGCTGTAAGTATATCACAGAAAATATATTTGCTTGTTTTACATAAATTATGTTTTCTGGAAGTATTACCTACGATGAAGGCATAATTTTATTCATAAGAACTTGTTGCGTTCATGAATTTTATGAGAAAAGTGGAGAGGAATTTACTTTGGTTAAATTTTGTACTCAATCAGCTTATTTTTTTTGTTATGCTAAAATAATTATTTTCTGAGACAGGCGAGATCGTGTGTAATGAAAGAGCTTTGTGCGGCTTTTCCCCTGAATTAAATCCTCTCCATCATATTGGTGCAGTGATAGCCAAAACTAAATTGAAGTTAATTATGTTATTTTATATGCTATTTTAGATTTTTTCAATATTTCGTTAAGGACTTACATACGTCTTTAAATAACTGTACCTAACGGTAACTGTTTTTTAACATTTTTTTTTAAATTTATTTATTGATATTTACAACTGTATTAAAAAATACATCCAGTAAATAGGCTATGTGATACATAATTCCATGAGCTAATGGCAAGTAGAGAAACTACCCACTGGTAATACTCAAATCACTAGTTCAACTAAGAAGGTCACGTGGCCATCTTCTTTTCAGACGCCTCGGAGGATTATCGGGAATTGAAGAGAAAGCTAGGTTTGAAACTAGAGGATTTGAGTGGGAATGAAGTTTATTATGAAAGGATAGATACCGGGTTCGGGCCAAATCAGCAACAAATGGGACATTAAGGTCGTTATGGATGACTTTATTCTTAACAAAATAAGGAGCGTTGAGGATTTTACGAAGGATTTTGGATTGTAGGGATTGGGTACGAGAGGAATTCGATGGCTTAGTGGAGCCCCAAAGCTCTACTCCGTAAGTCCAAATAGGTCGTATGATGGTCATGTAGATGAGTCTTTTGTAGTTAATTGGGAGGTTAGAGTGTCTAGTAAGTGTTGAAGTAGCCTGAAACGTCGAGCGGTTTCTTGTCTTTTCAGTCTAGTATGAGGATTCCAGGTTAATCGTTTGTCGAGATGCAACCCTAAGTATCGGATCTGTTCTACATGCACCAGTGGGATATTATTAAAGGATACTGGAGGGCAGGAAGTCAATGGTTTCCTACGAAGCGTAAAGGTTATTTCACTGGATTTGTGGGATTTTAGTTTTTTTTTAATAATTTAAATTATTGAATGATTCGTGATTATTAAATCTTTAATTATACAGATTGTATTTCTTAATTTGTTTTATATTTCCCGAGGGATTTGCAAAACAGAAATGGATAAAAAAACTTCGGTTACAGGTATCATTTTCATGCCATAATTATCATTCATACTGATGACGGTTGCCATTAGATAATGATATGAAGGCAAAAACCAACCGCTGGAAAAAGAAAGAAGATGAGGATTATCCATGACCACGGACCACAGGCTACGTGTAGATATGACTGCTCCTCCATCATCCACCAGAGCCCATACGTCCATCTCCTTCCAAGTGTACCGTTTCTTCTGTGATCACTTTGGTCAATGTATCCGCTTCTAATGGGCTGGTTGCCAATCTTTACCGCCCTATATCCGTTATATCCAATCAGATTGTGTACAAGCCGTATCTGATCCGTTTCGATCATTGTAATAATTATTTAATATTATACTTATAGCCGCTAGCAAACAATTTCACTTCGTACAAAACTCAGTGACGCACGCATATGTTCCCGATATCCCTTATGTCTAAAGTGGTTCGGGAATTTCTAGAATTCATTGAAATTTACAACTCTATTAAATAATGCAACAAATAAATATATCTGTAGCCTCGGTGAATACGTGATTAAGT
Organism: Troilus luridus; assembly: GCA_964056705.1. Lineage (NCBI taxonomy): Eukaryota > Metazoa > Arthropoda > Insecta > Hemiptera > Pentatomidae > Troilus > Troilus luridus. The sequence goes on from OZ057412.1 coordinate 82,695,877, forward strand.
CGAATTTTGTCCAGAATGAATTAACTTTATTGAGGAAAGCGGAATCGTGTTATTCTCGTAGTTTATGGATTAAAATAGAATCTTAATATAGCCATTAACTCCTTTTCATGCCAATAGCTGTCTTAGCCTCCTATTAACTACGAAAATAACAACCCTGCGCTTCCTTAAATACTAGAATCTAATTTTGGAGAAAATTCGCCTTTACCACTTATTCATCATCTTGCTTTCTTTTGTGATTCTTCTATTACTGGAGCTAGTTACATTTATTTAAACTTTGATATAATATCCGCTTATCCACCCTTTTAGTTTATTGTACGTTACTGTGCTTGAATTTGAATATCTTATCTTTCTATTTCATGTATAACACCCTTGTTATAAAACTTGTTATTCAATATGCCTGCTGAATATTTGATGTGTCTATGTTTCCTACTTAATTTTTCTTAAATGGTACGATCGAAACTCTGCTTGAACGTTTGAGTTCAGTATTAGTTTCCAGCTTTAGTTACAGCCTATTTCGAAACGCACTATAAACTAATTTTTAAAAATAACTCTCCTCTATATTTACCTGAATTTAATTTTGTTTTCTCTTAGCGTTGGTTTGGTTTGAATTAACGATGAAAAATAATTAGCCAATAATCTGTTTATTGTCAATCTCCGTCAAATTTATCAAGATATATTTTTTCTTTTTTTCCATTGGGCGTTTGTGGTTTATGCTTTAATGTTTTAAGACATGAATTTTGGGTAAGTTTATTCCGCCAACTTGGAATTATTTTCATGTAGTATAGAGAATAGTTATGCAAATATCTTTAGGAATGCACATTTACAAAAAACTCTAATTAGTTGATCCTGAAAGTACTGGCACGGTGTTCACTATTTCCATAGCAAATATATCATTGTACTAAATCGTGTTAGCTCATTCTTACTCATTAAATCGCTTAACAATAGGATTCTTGAGTTAAGCTTACAAGCAATATTAAGCATTTACTTTTAATTGATAAATTATAATTATTATTCGTTTATTTTACATTTGCACCTGCGCAGCTTCGCAATAAGCAAATTACAGTTCATTGTTTGTATCCTTGATTTGGATTAGTATGAAGTTTTTGAAACGATTAATATTTTTAAGCTCCTATTAAGTCTGAGCAGCAGGGTGTAGGAATGAGAATGAACAATTTTTTTTTGTTTTTGGATTGTTGGATTTTGTTTTGAGTAGAATGTTTATTTGCTGTTTTGTTTGTATTACATTGGGAATGCTCATTTCGTTTGATTGAATACTCATAGTTGGATTGGGTTGATGACCCAGAGGTATTGTGTATACTTGTGGACTCTATCTTCCGTATTGTCAGCAATGTATATTCCCTAACCTTCTTAGTTTACATGTAAAGATACTAATTAGATGTATAGCTCTTAGATTAGGATAGAAGAGAAGGTAGTAGATAGGAGAGTAGAGAGTAGAGATGTAGTAGATAGTTTATATTATGTAAAAGAGTAATCTAGGTTATATTGTAGTCCATAGTTAGTAAGTTATAATGAGTCCATAGTCAATAGGTCACCTAGCTAGTTCACATATGAATGCCTCTTGTATAGCCATCTAATATATGCTCAATAAATCTATATATCTTTATTAAAAGTCGTCAATCCTTTTTTAACTATTAATAAATTTCCTTAGAATTTTATGTTGTTTGTATCTTGTGTATATGGAAGTCTTTGCCAAGACCCCAAAGTTATGCTCCATTGTCCAAATAGGTCTTAGTACAGTTTTATTCATTGATAGATATGTAATACAAAAATGACTATAATTATATTGGCTTGTCACACATGAAATGGCCGTTTTTAGAACCAGGAAGAAAATAAAAATTTGAGATCAAATCTAACATATTTTTTATTCAAAGTGTTTACCATCATTTTCGATACACTTCTGGCAACGGCTTACCAAGTTTTCTATCCCAGATTTAAAAACCGTGAGACACGTGAAGAAAAGAATTCAGAAAATGCAATTTTAATGTCTAAATGATTGGTAAAGAATTTTCCTCGCAAAAAGTTGTCCAAGTTCCGAAAAAAGTGGTAGTATGGGGCGGTGTGGTAAGACTTCATAGCCCAACTCTTTTAATTTATTCACTGTCTGTATTGAAACATGAGGTCGGGCGTTATCATGAAGGAGCTCGTCTGGGACCCAGAAATCGAGCTTTTTTGTCTTTCCGATCAATTTTAAATGCCTGGAAACTGTCGTACGACTTGTGCCTAGCTCTGACTGTTTATGAGGTTCTTCTTCCACAGCATTCTCAAGATCTTCGTCCTCTATTGATATTTGAGGCCGTCCACGGGGATATCTCCTGAGGAAAATTTTGTAAACCAACGATGGATTACCACTTCCTTCACCAAACGCATGATTAATATTTCTTGCTGCCTGGGCAGCGGAATGACCGAGTTTGTAATCATAAAAAAATCGTTCGGAAATCGCGTTATTCCATGGTCACGGTTAAAATTATACTAAAATATGTATGCCTACTTGGGGAAAAAACAAACACAGTTTGCAAATAGAGGATTAGCAAGTAATTATTATAGATAGTAAATATTTTGCTAGGAATCAACAGTAAACGCTTTAATCCTCTATAAAGATTAATATGTATTTAAAAAATCGGACAGTTCATGTGTGACAACCCAATATATAAATAAGGCTTATTGTAATCGTTTCAGCAATTCCTGACTCGGTTAAAGCAGAGTGTTATAGTTACATGCACGAAATGTGCGGTTGAAGAAGAGCTAAAAGAATTTGTCAGGAAGAGATGTGATGACGGGAACTGAACTTTAGGGAATAAGAATGTCTTCCAGGAAGTAGCTGAAAGAGTTCCTAGAACTATCCTCGAAGTTGACTCACCGAGGTGATTCCCAGTACTAGATGATTAAGCCCGAAATGGTTGGGAAGTTTGGCGGTCCATCAGAACCGGTCCTAACTGTGTAGGTTAGACCAAAGTATCAATTATAAAATGATTGTATGCTTTAAGGATTGAAATACATACATTAATAAATAAGAAATAAATAAATAATAATTATAAGGAATAAATAAGCAAGGAAGGACTGTTTCACATAAATTATTATATAATTGGAATTAACTAATATTTAAACAACAGATGGTTCTTGAAACGAACAGGTTATGAGGGGATCTATGGTCCAGTGGTTAGAATAACAACCTACTAAGCCCAAGATCGCAGAGACGTAGCCCGGCAAGTGGCTCTAGTTTATTTTAAAGGTAGTAAAAAACATGATTATGCCGTCTTTCGGGAATGACGTTAAACGGGACCCCCGGGCCTATACCATACCAGGTGCTCGTTAAAAATCCCTGTCCTAATTAAACTTAAATAGGTAAAATTTATAGCTCCGATTGTAGAATCGTCCGAATAGCCATAGTAGCATAATGTTAAATAAACAAACTACTCCCAACATTTTATAAGCCCTTTTTCTATGCCGTTTTCTCAAATGTTGACTTTAACTTTTAAATGTTAATATAAATATATAAATGTTAATTAACATTTATGTTGAACACCAACTAATCAAACTTATTTTACTTTTTAATTTGATGGAAAGACCCTTCATTTCTAGTTTCCTCCTAAATTAAGTATGATTCATCATCATCATCATCATATTCTAGCCCCTTAAACCGCCTATACAGTGTGAGGAGGAATTCTGTACAGTCTTCTCTAGCTCTTTTGGTCTACCACCTTAAGTAAGATAATTTTTTTTAATTTGTTAGTTAGCTTGTAAGATATAAAATGTATGATTTCTGGTTCATACCAACTTTTTTTGCACTAAATCACTATTTCACTGTGAAAAAAAAAGTTGTTCAAATGTAAAATAACTTCTACAACAAAGAATAACTAATAACATTACTTATATTTATTTACTTCTGGAAATTAAGGAGATGGTATAGTTTATATTCAGGATGCACGTCTGATTCAAGAATTGAATACAAGGAAACCTTATAGGCAGCAACGGCATTATTTCTTTTCCTGAATCCAACTAATCGCCTTAAGGGTACGACTAGGAATGAAGAAACATGCGATTGAGCAATTTAGTACTTGTTCTCCAAATCTTTAGAACCCATAAACCTACTAGTTCTGCGGATAAAGATAAAATAAAAGTCATGGAATGTGGAATATTCAACATTCAAGAAAAGGTTTCAGTATTGAAGATTGTACATTCTTTTATTTTCGATTGTCTTTTTTACAGACTTGTATACCTTAAGCCGCATTTGGGTCTGTTTCGGAAAACGCATACAGAATACTCGGTAATTATGATTACTTATATGAAATAACTTCATATGTTAGAGAAATTTAACGTATGGTTTCATTCGTGTTCTACAATAAATAATAATGAACATTTTTCAATTAAGTAAACACATAAGGAGTGAAGAAGATGCCTTCACGTTCTTACAGAGTAAGAACATTATACCTACATTCAGGTTATGTGAAAAAGGGCAACCGATGAAACCAAGATTAAATGAAAAAAGAACTTCCAAGTGGTGCTGTTATAAGAAGGGATGCAGGAAGGAGGCGGGCCTTCTGCGAGGAACATGGCATGAAAGATATCATCTGTCCTTGAACAAGGTAATTCTGCTAATTTATGGCTGGTCTCAGGATTATGCAACATTGAAGTTTTATCTCAAGGAAATAGTAATAGGCAGAGAGGCAATAGTTGAATGGAAGCACAAACTCAGAGAAGTATGTGCAAATAATGTATAACAAAGCCCATAATGATTGGAGGAGAAGGCCTTAGCGTTGAAATCGATGAGTCCTGCTTCTCTAAAAGTAAATATAATGTGAGGAGGATATACCCGCAGCAATGGGGGTTCGGATGCTTAAGCAGGGAAACTAGAGAGTGTTTCCAATATTCTGTCCTGTGTAGAACAGCTGAATTACTGACTTCTTTCATTAAAGCTGCAATACGACTTGGGACTTTGTTAAGGCCTATAAGGAAATAAAGCAAATTGAAGGCATGAGGTATAAACATTACGTTGTGAATAATTAAAAAAACACAGGACCTCATACCCAGATGGTGGAATCACTTTGGACTTCAGTCAAGCGAAGAAACAAAAAAGAATGTGGAACCAGTCGGAATATGTATGATTCATATTTATGCGAATTCATATGGAGGGGAAGGTACGAGAAAGAATGTTTGTTCACTAAGATTTTATAAAGCATTACTGATCTTTATCCACAAATTCAATTGCAATTGTTTTGTTTTGAGATTATTTATAAATATACTCATGTTTTGTTATGTTTATTTAATAGCATAAATAACAGATATATAAAAAATAATCTGCATGCGTTTACGGAACGGACACCCGCGTTTGCCACCATTTTCAGCTTGAGTAATTTCAGTTCACTGTAGTCAGTTCAATGGTGCACTTCTTTATCCTGTCTACTTTCGGTGATTAGGCCTACCTGATTCAATCAATACTTGTTGTCATTGTATGGATAATTACAGTACGAACTTGCCCATATAATCCCAAAGATAATTAGTTGGAGAACTCTTGGATTTAACTAATTAAGGATCTTTGTCGTGTCTGATGTGTGTCTTGATTAGACCAATCGATCTGGGGTTTAAAAATTTTCAAGGTCACTATATAAATCACTTTAAATTCTAAAATTAAAGTGAGAATAGTTATATGTAATTGGCAGTAGATTGGTAAATTCAATATTTCGCGTGCCAGTAAATTTTATCTTTAGAAATACCTTTAACAACTTACACACAGTTATTTAAGAATTAATAATCTGAGAATTATGAAATATGTATAAAAAACTGATGAATTGGCATAAAATTGGAATGATAGTTGGTAGAACTGTGGGACTGATGTTTTTCAAGCTTACCTACAGAGGAAGAAGAAATTAAAAACTTAATATTTTAAATATCATTTATTTATTCACTTTAGATATAATATTTTAAACATTCGTTTATATGTGTACTATCGTATTATTGTTTGTTAAATACTTGGACAACAAAGGATGTCATGCTATTGTTGCACTGTATTTAAGCCCAATAACTAATATTAGAAACTAAAGGCATTAGATATACCAAAAAAATATATATATTCATTAAACTGGTAGAAATAAACTATTATGGTTTATGATAGAAATAAATTATTACAGCCACTTTCAGTATTTCATGTTTAGTCACTCTAGGCAAGCGGGGGAAATAATTATTTACTTTATTTTTTTTTAAAGTAAATATAGAATACAGATTATAAACCTGTACCACTACAATCCGTGAAGGGTCTGGGGTTCAGTACATGGTAGAAACTGTACTGTTTCATGGACAACGGTTCTGCAAGGAGGTGACTTGTCCTAGGTCACGCTCAACCGCCAGATTTCCCCCCCCTTATTTTGGGTACCCTATTTTTATAATATTTTATAGGGACTGGGTGGGCCCCAGGAGGGTCCTAGATCCTATATGATCCATCTCCCGCTGCAAACAGACTAAATAAAAGTCATGGCCTGCAGCGGGATTTGAACCAGGATTTCCGGCATGGCAACTCAGTGCTCTACCACTGAGCCACTCCGCTCCTATCATTAACTAATGTTCATTTTAGATTTTCCATAATATAGAGTATATATAATACCACTTTGTGGTAGCAGCTAAGAAGTAAGTTACAAGTAAATAAAGTTGTTAAAATAATTAAATTCCATTGTTAATTAAATATAATTATTAATATTCTTTTTATAAACAAAAACTTAATTTTTACATTTAATCATTGCAATTTTGTCAAAAATGCGAATATATGGGATAAATATATAAATTCGGGGCGACCTGTGGTCTAGTAGTTAGCATAACATACTACAAAGCCGAAGATCGAGGGTTCGAATCCCGATAGGTGGCCCTAGGATTTTTTAAAAGGAGTAAAAAATCCTTGGTTATGCCGTCCTTCGGAAGGGACGTTAAACGGGGGTCCCAGCCTGTACGATGTCAGGCACTCGTTAAAAATCTCTATCCTAATAAAACCTGGATAGGCAAAATTTAGAGTTCCCACTGTAGCATCGTCTGATTAGCCATAGCAGCATAAAGTGGCGTTAAATGAACAAAAAAAAATATATATATAAATTCCATAAGGAAATCAATCTTGTCATACGGACTGTAACAATAAATATGCTACAGGAACAATTAGTAACTTTTATTTACTTAACATCTACTGAAAATTTGGATGATATATAACCCTGATATGAAATATGTAGCCATCCATGTGTCAGGAACGTTACTGCAATTTTGTGAAACATATATTTATTTTCAAATATTTTATTTGAAGAGAAAAGATTTGCCCCCGGCCGGGATTCGAACCCGGGTCGTCCGACGGAACGACCCCGGTAGCTCAACTGGCTAGATCGTTGCCATGGTGAGGCGGACGATCCGGGATCGAATCCCGGCCGAGGGCAAATATTTTCTCTTCAAATAAAATACATATTTGAAAATAAATATATATTTCACAAAATTGCAGTAACGTTCCTGAAACATGGATGGCTACATATTTCATATCAGGGTTATATACCAGGGGGCAAATCTTTTCTCTTCAAAATAAAGCAATGATTAAAAAATTATAACAAATTATATTTATTTTCAAGGTTTTATTTAGAAAATCGAGATACATCAGATTAATCTTCCCTGGCCCTCACTTTTTAGCAGAATATATTTTTTCTACTATTTCCAATTATCATGTGCTGTAACAATTTCATGCTAAAAATATATACGCAATAAGCCCACTTATATCTATTGCGAGGAACGGCGAAGATGATGATAAAGATTTAAATAAAATTAACACCTCATTTTTAATCTTGCTTAAAATAATCTTCTTAAAAATCTCGAATCATATAACAGTAAAATTAAATCAATTAAGAATACCAATTCCTTACATTGCGGAAAGAATTGCGACAATGATAGCAATAGCGCTCCTCTTTTGTAATGTAAATGGTGTTTTAACAATATTTCCTTTAATGCTCATAATTGATCGGGATCGATCCAACTTGTAACTTTGTTCTTTGTTCGGTTCTTTCTTCCTGGCCTTCAAGAAACCTAATAACTTTAATTGTAGTTGGAAACCATTCAGTCCAAATATAGCCAATCGCGTAATTGACGTTATTACAGCAAAACGATAAAATGAATTTATCCACATAAATGTAAAAGTTATTACTATCATTAACCTTTAACTTATAATGTTGGTAAGTAATTGACAGTAATTTCTATAAAACAAAGTCCTCCACCGAGTCTATCTGTCTGTTCACGATAAACTCAACAACTACAGCACGTATTTTCATGCGGTTTCACGAATAGATAGAGAGATTCACGAGGAAGGTGTGGGTATATAATTTGCCAAGGTTTTGTTTAAATTGATTGGAATATGACAATAATTTTTGGTAATCTTTGAAAAAGTATAGCCCCCTTGGAGGTTTCATCGAAGACGCTGCCTAATTCCTTTTATCTATCTATATGCACATATAATAAAACGAAGTCCTCCACCCCGTCTATCTGTCTGTTTGCCATAAACTCAACAACTACTGCACGTATTTTCCTGCGGTTTTCACGAATGGATAGATAGATACACGAGGAAGGTTTACATATATAATTTGTCAAGGTTTTGTGTAAATTGGTTGGAATATAACGATAATTGTTGGAAATCTTGGAAAAAGTATAAGATACTTTATATAATAAGAGTTGGAGCTTCCATCGAAAAAGCTGCCTAATCCCTTTGAGTTATAACGAAACCACGCATGGTGGAATATTCCCCTTTTTTAGATCTACAAAAAAGTCCGTGATAGCATACATATACCTATCTTTTAAGGATAGCTTACTATACCTATTATATCATCTAAAGCATTGGTTACGTTCAATGCGGTATTTAAAAGGCTACTTAGACAGATACAGTATTAATCCTTATAAACGTAAACACTTTAGTTACGTTAATTAAGCTTTAAGCTTTTCATGCACATTATTAGAATATTTTATACTATATAATATAAATAAGTATCGTAATAAAATTAAGGGGCGTGAAAATAAATTCATTTATAAAGAAATATATATTATTTTGTTTTTATGTTTATAATATCTACATAAAAAATACATTAAAATACTTTATGTGGTGTAGACATTATGTTACATTTAAATCTAATCCACTTATTCGACGCATCAAATTGTTGCGATCCTAGGAGAGACAAAACATGTAGGCATAATATACCGACCCTACTACCCATGCGTTAGCAAAATATACAGTATACAAATATCATCTAATTATACAGATATTAAATACTAACTATAATTCGAAATATTATCTGAAATTTGTATTTCTTGATGAAATGATTACCGAAATCTACTCATCACCCATAATTACATTATCTTTTCCATACTAAAGTTCACGCTAACTTGTATATTTGGAAAATATTTAAAATGAAACATATATGGAGTTAAAACTTATTGAAACCCAACTCGAAGCGACAACCTGAGGAATAGCTACTGTATAATCGAATTAAGCTAATTATTTTAACGAATTATAAATCTGAACCGGAATATACACCAAATAAGCAAATATAGTTTTAAAAATAAAAACAAAAACATAATTATTTTTTCACAATTATAAATCCAATAAACAAGTACCTTTATAAACCTCATGATAAAGAGGTTAGACATTCCTGAGATTGTATTTTGCGGCATAACGAAAAGCACAAGATGCAGAGCACTATCACAAACTGCTCCCCACTACCACACTAACTTCCTACGTCTTCCTCCTTCCATATCATAGTTCAAATTTTATGTTTAGATTGCATAAATTTACGATTCGTATGTTTAATACAATCCTGGCATTAAAACGTTTAACCGTTTAAAAGAGAGCATATTTATCAATTACTTAGTTTTCTCCCATTGAACCATCATTGAAGTAGTGGTATGAATTCCTCAGGTTGTCGCTTCGAGTTAAGTCACTCGTTTTCCAATATATTCCTTTCTTTTTATCATTCTAGAAAATAAAAATAATTGTATTACTGGCTTGCGTATTATTTACAGAGCCGACTTACACATACTGTTTAAATTAACTTATAATCTATACTTCGATATTTTTAATGAAAAGTATAGAGAAATGTGTACGATTACCGAAATGTGTATTTCCCATAATTTCACTCTTTTTTCAAACCAAATCTCACGATTATTTTGGTTTTCGTGAATATTAAAAAGAAAATGAATGAAAAAAATATAACTTGTTGTGACTTAACTTGAAGCTACAATCTACAGAACTGATACCGAAGTAATTAAAAGGTAAGTATTGTACATAAAAAGGTTTGATGAGTAGGTATTGACCCCTTAATGAATTCAGAAACTATGAATAATCAAGGTCAATTACAGAAGAAAACGAAAAAGAAAGAGCTATCTGAATTATAATTATAATTATAATAAATAACAACTTGAAAAAAGCGTTAGATTAATACAACTGTATATGAAGATGTCATAATCATGATATAAAGGAGTGTCCGAGTGAACATAAACATCGGACTAAGTACCAAGTATCATTTTTCTCGAGAAGAAGGAAGGCTCAGAAGAAGAAGGAGCCTTGAGTAAAGGAGGGGAAACGAGGAAGAAGAAAAAGGAAGACCGACCTCGTCTACCAGCTGCCGGAAGAATTGGTGAGGGAAGAAGAAAAGTCTATCAGGAAAGGTAATAAGTCGGTAAAGCTCAGTCATGCTAATTTTCTGGAAAAAATGTAGATAGCAAAGTATCTTCGAATAACAGAAGCAACTAGCTGGATTTGGTGTCGCAAGAAGGCTTAGATTAGCGTCCCTTCCTCCAACGCAATGGGACAGAAACACCGATGGGAGGCCACTAGGGCGGGGGTCCCAGCAGAAGCACGGAAAGAACATCGACTGCAGGATTCCAAATTGTAGTATAAATCTAATTGTACGCTAACGATTAGGCTCTCTTCCTAAGTTGAAGATCCTAAGTTCCTGAAGTTGATATCTACTCTTTCATTATAGTTTTGAGAAGGATGGGATGAGATGGTGAGTGCTACATTGGTCTTCACCGTTGCCTGATATCGCCCTCCCGAAAAAGATAAGGAGGTCTGGGGCAACCGCTGGTAGGTTATTCGCATTAAGGGAAGTTATTTACTCATAGTTTTATAAACCAAGAGAGCATGGATATAGGGGAGACAACAATTGAAGGCTTGACGGCTTTTGTTAAAACCATTATTGATTTTCTCCCTCTAAGATAGTAAAGCTCATACATTAGAAACATCCCCGTAAGATTTTTTTTAAATATATACTTGATATTTTTATGATACATGATATATTCACTTTTCCAATATTTTTCTTACTCAGCAATCATTTTTGCTCAAAGCCTGTGTTAAACATTAATTTGGTCCAAAATGAGATATTCATTTCTATTTCAGCAAAAATAAAGATGCATATAATAACAAATTTAATCCTTAGGCCAAAGCGTATTTTTTCATATAGCGATCTGGTTTCATCTGCAATAAAACATCCGAAGAAATTAATCCTCGTTAAATAATGAACAATTAACCAGAAAGTTGTTGAAATTAAATTTTTTAAATCATAACCAGTTATGACTAAAATTCATTTTTATTATACAAAACATTTATTCTCCGCACAAATAATTTAAATAAGTATACACAATTTTCATGGGCTCCTTCCCGATTTGTTCCAGGTTCTTCTCGACAATGAGCCATTTTAAACATATTAAATGGTATTGTTAACATAATAATTGTTTCGGTACCCCTTAAAGAAACGTGAAGACAGCTAACCATGGAATAGAAAGAATTATTGCTTCGACAAGGATTCCAATTGAGAAGAAAACCAAAGCTGACGTAACATTCCGACTGCTAGGAATAGTCCCTTAAAAGATTAATTTGCTCCATTCAACTGCTCCTCAATAACACTGGCTAATATCTCATATTGCGAAACGCCTATTCAGCGAAATTTTCAATAGATATGGACATATCAAATATTTGCATCGTCATCACCACAATGCAAAGAATATCTACTAAATCACAATTGGATTTAGTTATGTTACATAAACACTCTTAATATAATTTCTTAATAAATATTGGATTGTAATTTTAAAATAAAAAAATAGGAAACATTCGAGATTTATAAAACTGATAACGAACCTGATGACAAACATTTATCGATCAACATAGCCTGATAGGGGAAATATTGAAAATATGGAATAACACGCTCAAATTATTAATTTTGATTTACTGTAAAGTTACTGACACTTCAACCATTTTCAACGGAACGACGGATATTAAACCAAGGGACATTGCTTCTTACAGTTGTCACTGAATCCAATGTTTTATTCTTTTCTGTTTAACCACTTTAAATCCGGCAGTGGCAGATAATATATATAATCTGTTAACAGCCTGTAATGGATTGTGTAAGATCTGTAGACCCTCCTGGGACTCACCCAGCCTCCATAACGGGTACCTTTCATTAACCTGAAAACCTGGTGAGATCAAGCACAAATCACCTCCCTGAACAATCGTTATCCTAGAGACTGTATCTACCATCTGCTGAAACAAAGATCTTTCATCGGCTGTAGTGAGTGGTGCATGTTTTTTTTTTTAATTTATTTTTAACATCTTTAAGACCAGCATTGTATTTAAAGCTTTTGTAAAAATATAACTGAGGAAAAAAGTGTTAAAACCTTCTTCAAAATTATCTTTAACTCATTCCGCAATGATGACGAAATCGTGTAGTAAGCTAATTTATTTATTTTTTATACTTTTCAAATAGGGGTGGACAGCAAGAACTTCAAATTCAAAAAACTTGGATTGTGGGATATGGTACTGATGTGTGATGACGCAGAACCTATAAAATTAAATGCAGGAACTTCATTAATACAAGTAATGAGGTATATACGGGTAAGAGTATGTGGCTAGTAACAAAAACGGGGGATATTTTGGTGATATTGCTGTTAGGGAGAAAAAATTTGAATATGTGTTCAAGAACTTCGGTTCGATGATAACCAGAAAAAACAAAATTCAATAAGAAATAAAAGTACGGTTAAAGTCTGAAAATGCCTTTTATTTGTCGATTTCAGCATTACTAAGCTCGCCTATATTGTCACGAAATCTAAAAATCAGAGTTTATAAATTTATCAATCTTCTAACTGTTCTTGGAACGTGGCCGCTAACGCTGAAGAGTGAACAACGTCTTTTGGTATTCAAAAATAAGGCATTAAAAATATGCTTAAAATATTCGGTCCAAAAAAGGATGATAACACTGGAAAATTATGGGATACTACATTGCGGAATCGCATAATATAGTAAAAGCATTGCGAAGATTAAGATGGGTTTATAAATTTTTTGGGCGTGAAAACGGACGCACTAAAAAATACTTAATAAGGCGCCAAGCCGACTGGTAAACGATTGAGGGGAAGATCGAAGCGTAGGTGGGAAGATTGCATTAAGAGTGATATGGGTTTGGGTAGTTGTCCGTGGACGGAAGATCGTATGCACAGATTGGTATGTAGTATCGGCCTTGAGTCTTTGAGTCTTTGGGTTCACTAAGCCTTATTGTTATTCTATGAGTGTTTGTGTTAAAGTATAGTTCAGTTTTGCTTTCCGAAATAGAGGAAATTCTGATAAGAGAAGAATAATGAATGTAAATAAAGAATAACACCACTGCGCTACAAACAATTTCTTTTCCGCTTTCAATGATGAGAGAAATAATAATAGACGATAGGGGCTACCGAAGAATCCCGATAGGAATTCGTGCCCGAGAAATGATGGCCTTTAGATTATGTAAGGCACGAAGAGGTTAAATTGCAGGCGAGCCGGAGCATTGTGCTGCAGCCTAGCTTCATACTCATTCCTATCCCAGTTTCCCTTTATTTATGCAGCTACTTTTTCACTTGTGCTGCACGCTCCTTACCAACATTGTAACCTCTCACGACAACTTTTATACACCGATCGGAAATATCTTATTTTGGTATCCACTATTTCTTTAAAAATGCATTCATTTTTGTTTTCCTTATTTTTATCCTAGCATTTTAGATCGAAACTCATCAGTATATGGTGCTTAAGTCATCGATAATGTACTTATGGACGATTTACAATTTTTTTAATCTCAACTAGTGACCTGCTTCGGCTTGGCCCGGGTAGTAGGGCATATAATGCCACATGTTATGTTTGTCCTAGGATCGCACCAATTTGATGCGCCGAATAAGTGGATTAGATTTAAATGTAACATAATTTTTCATAAAAATGGGAAAAAAACATTATCCAGTCTGTATATATTCTTAATATATTAACACGACGTTTCGATAAGTTGTTGTCTTTTACAATTCTTCTGCATCAATTAATAATCATATATAACTTAAAATTATAACTTATTAAAAGTTATAAGTCACAATTCTGTAAAAAATAACAACTATAATGAGAAAATTACATACTTTTAAAACAATATGCCCCAACAATCTGCAAATTCAATCATAGGTACCTCTAAAAATGCGTTTTTAATGTCTAAATTTTTTTTATATATATATAATATATATATTTTCTTGGGGATCAGCTATCCTCCATGGTCATATGTTAATATTAAAATGATTTTAAACTTTGATCTGTGCAGTAAAAGATGAGTAGTGTATTTTATATTTCATTGTTATTTAAATACTTTATGCATTTAACATATTTTAAAATATATAAAACAACACAAAAAACAACTTTTAAATTATTTTATTTAATCAGTTTAATCAAAAAATAATATTTTGCCAAAAAAATACATGGAAAAAAGTCAAGATATCAGAAAACCATCGGTAGGTTATTGGGTCAGGTTATATTTTTACTAGCTTTGTTTTTAAAGTTGAACCATCTTATGTATTATTGTTGTTTTAATTTTAGAATAATAGATGAATATAGTTTACTTATTTCTCCTGGTTCCTTTTTATCATTTACTATATTATTTATTTTATCATTTGTGTATAGTGCCTCTAAATATTTTATTTTAATTGTGTTATTTTCTCTATGTAATATTTTTGGTTTCTCAAAATTGAAGGTATACAATTCATTTTTACAATGTGTTGATAATGCAGTGCTAGTTTTGCATTTAGGTTTCATATTATTTTTTTTGTTGTGATAAAATCTGTTTTTTAAGTGTGTGCTTGTATGTCCAATATAATGTTTATTACAGTTATTACAGCTAAGCTCATATATTACATTTTTGTTGTCCAATATTATATTTTTAATTTGGTTTCTGGTTTTATACGCTAATTTTACTTCAGGGATATCTAATGTTTAAAAGATGGTCCAATTTTTTCAGATAGGCCTTTAACATAGGTTACGCTTTTATATTTTTATCATTATGTTTTACTTCTGTATTTAGTGATTCGGGGAATTTGTGAATTGTGCTGTTGTTAATTTGCAGATCTATATTATTTGTTTCTTTTTGAAAAAAATGTAATTTCAGTTTGAGATGGTTTTATTATTGTAGTTAGGGTGTTATTATGGTGAACTATTTTTGAATTTTTTGATAATGAGGTTTTGATAGATTCATTAGTATTTAAGTTGTTATCTTTATTATTTTTTATTAGATTACTGTGTTTAAACCATAAATTATTTATAAGTTTTATTGGAAAGAATTACTCAATAGGATCTCAAAATTTTTATTTTTTGTTTCTTTTAAATGTTTTAAGTCTGTTAATATAATGGACTTCCCAATTAAGTTTTCAGCAACATTTTTATTTTTATTCAGAAGTATTTTATTTTGTTTTTATGTTTATAATATCTACACAATAAAATACATCATGTAGTATAGACAAAAAATTTAAAATGTTTTTACCAATTGTATTTCTTAAACCATTTTTACGGGTTTAAATATGTGATTATAGATTCTACATCTATTTAAACACTAAATTATAAGTAAAACTTATAAATGATATAAGTCATTTATCATGTTTATATTTAATGTCTTATATAAATACATAAATATATATTTTATGTCCAATAATAAATCGAAAATTCAATTTCTGTTTTTCGCTCTTAGATCATTTTAAAAATTATTATCATACCTGTTTTGAATAAGGTATTTATTCAGTAAACGTTATGGTCTTTATTTTCTTGGATGTTTCTTCTTTGATAAAACAAAATAATGAATAAATAATAACAATAGTAAAAAACACTCGACTCCTAAAGAGATAGATTAGATTATATACCGACTAAATAAAAAATACCTACATTTGCAAATATTGTTTAAAAATTTTTATATACGAATCAATATGCTACTATCCATTTTTAAAATATGCGTATTGCGTATTTGTGTTTATTTCCTTATAGAATTGTACTAAGCTAAAACAGTTTCTATTGACTGCCTTATAAATAAATAATGAAAGATATATAAAAAAATAATGAAATATATATTAATAATCTAATTACAAAAAAATAATTAAAAATAGGTAATGTATATTAAAAAGTTAATTAACCAATCAATTAACTAAAGGAATAAGCAATTGGGCTAAAGAGGATAAGATTCGACGGGATTCTGTGAGCATCTGAGTTCTTTCAAAAAGTTATCCAATTAAAAGAAGCGGCAGTGGAATATTTTAATCCAGATTAACATCCAACTAACGCTTTCGTCCTTTCTCTCGAGTCAACTTTATTTGCTTTTGAAAACTCACCACCAATTAGCAAACATTACTCATTCTAAAGTAATGGTCCAAGACGTGGCAGAAATGTTAATATTAAGCTAACAGTGAAGATATTTAGCCTTTCAAAATAATTACTTAACTACACATTCGGAAAATCCAAGAGATATACACACT
Source organism: Troilus luridus (assembly GCA_964056705.1). Lineage (NCBI taxonomy): Eukaryota > Metazoa > Arthropoda > Insecta > Hemiptera > Pentatomidae > Troilus > Troilus luridus. The sequence goes on from OZ057412.1 coordinate 82,712,677, forward strand.
TTAAGATGAACTAAGTGTCACACAATTAGAATGGCTGGTATGTTCAATTCTATTAGCATTATTTTCTCCTTCGTCAATTCATCATTTTCTTGCAATCCTTCAAACTCTTTTTGCCTTTCACCAATAAAATGGCATTCAATATATTTTGTAATAAAATAATATTTTTTGTAGTTCTACCATTTTTTAATATATTATCATTTGTAATTTTCCTATTAACATGGTAACCATTATATTTATAACTTCATCATCCTCTTGTTATTTCACTATGTTTTTTTACCTTCATTATGTATGTTTTACCATTTTATAGATTGCTTTCCATTATTATTATTATTTCTCATCAGTTCATAATTATCTTTTACTCTTCATTCTTATCATATTTCTCTGTTTTCTTTTATTCTCAGCCCTGAATATGGCTTAAACTTAGGTCGAAAAACGAAGGCACGTTTAACTAAGCCCATCTTATTTGGTGTAATTTATTGACTGCACCCCCTGACCATTTTCATTCTTCAACAAAATAAATATTCATTCACTCATTTGCGACTGCAGACGCCTGAAGCTGTCATTGGCCAGCTCAACAGAGCTCCTCCAGTTGTCCCTGTCGTTAGCACAGCTGATGGGTACGGATTTTATCTTCAGGTCCTAGGTGACTGCATCCTTCCGTCTCTCCTTCGGGCTACCTTCTGATTCTCCTCTCCTCACCCATCCTAATTACGTGCCCCAGCCATCGGATCCGCTCTACGCTTACAAATTGTGTGACACTTAGGTCATCATAAAGTGTGTATAGCTCGCTATTTTTTCGAAGTACATAATTAATTCTTTTTTTTGAAAGGCTAAAATCTTCACAGTTAACTTAATATTAATATTTTTGCCACGTCATCCCGAAAGTGGCAGCTTCCATCATTACTTTGAAATGAATAATGTTTCCTAATTGGTGGTGAGGTTAAAAAAGCAAGTAATGAAGATTCCAGAAAAGCAGCAATAGTGTTGGTTGGCTGTTAATTTCGATTAAAATATTCTACTGCCGCTTATTCTATTTTTATTTGTGCCAACGTTTCGGCCTAAATTTTAGGTCATCATCAGGGCTGGCAATAAAACATAAACATAAAAAATACAGAATAAAACCTGTTTTTATTTTATTCTCAGCCTTGACGATGGTCTAAAAATTAGGCCGAAATAAGATAAGTTAAACATATGACCTGAGTTGATCTGATAGTTTAAAACTTGATTTATTCGAGATACATTGGTTTAAAAAACTTCTTCATTATAGATCTTCCTGAAATATGTATAAATTTGATAAACAAATTTAAAGCAGCATTTGATTCTCAAAAGAAATTACATTAACATTTAAACTGTACCAAGTATATTTTATATTCCGACTCATTGCCGGAAGTTTCATGTTTCATACATATTTTTATAGTTTATCTCAACTAAAAAATAATTAAGGTCGAAACGGTTTTCTTATAATTTCAGATAACTTTACTATTTTATTTTATGGCAAGGAAAAAAATAAAAAAGCATTAAGACTAAGTATTTGAACCATTTTAAAAGAGTAATTTAGGAATGGAAATAGTAACGACGCGGGTTAATAAACTCTCGCAAAGCATTTACAGCGTCTTTGGTTTCTGAGAATCGATCCACATTTTACTGCCTTCCATTTTTTTCTCATAACATTAAATACCGCAAAATGGCGCGATAAAACTGAAGAAATTAAGGTCGTTGCCCTTGGCTAACGTTAATCTACCAACGTTAGAGCAGGTGGTTCAATCAATCTGGTATATGATTTTTTTTTAATGAATTTGCAATCAAGTGATTGATTTTTTTTTTGTCCTAGGCATCATGGAATTGACGAATAGGGGTGTAGGTGTATATAAGGTTGCTCCTTTCGGTCATGCATTAGTACATAATGTAATAAGATGCAATAATCATAATTATATCTTATCCATACAAACATATTTGTATTAGAAGATTTGCCCATTTTACTGATCTCTAGTGTGTGTTAGATTCTCCTTCAACTCGGTTCAGTCTATAAGTTACCTTTTTACGACCAAATATGTATAATATTTATATTTGAGTATAATTTAGTATTCTCCTTTGTATTTTCCAAACATAAAGTATTTTCCGTATATTGATATAATTGAGTATTCTCCTTGAATTTGACAGATATTGAGAACTGTTCTTCACAATTACAGTATTTAATTTAAAATATAGTAATAAATAAACTAGTCAAGCATAATAATTTGAGAAACATTACATTTTAAAACAAACACCTTTTCCCACATTAAAACAGCAAATCCTGATTTACTATTAGATTATGAACCTGATACAATGCGGTTTAGACAGTGGGCTGCGAAAAGCTCTAAGTTTGAACAAATTTTTTCTACTGACTTTTGTAGATCTGGATTCATAATCTAGACAAGCTCGCTCGCTTAGAGCTTATTTTCTACAAAAGGATTAAATGTTACGGCCTAAAAATTATTTCTTAATTCATGTATTCGAAGTTTTGACTTTTTAGAACGAGCCGCAGTAAAAAGAGATAAATAACAAAGTTATATATAATTATATTTCCAATAGACCATTTTGGCCTAAAACCTACTGATCTTCAAGTAATGTACTATATGAAAATTCAACAAGAGAAATTAATGTTGATGCAGAGATTACCTTGAAACTAGTCCAAATTGATTCAGCGATATACACAACGGATACGCCCATTAAAATATGAAATTCGAAATTTTCACGATAAAAATGCTTTCTATACTTCGTGTAAGGAAAGTAAATATTAAAAGAAAGAGAGAGAGGGAGGGAGGGTTAATTAAAGCACACATCAATGAAATTGATATTCCGTGTACCCAACAACCCTGATACTAATGCTGGCTAGAAATCTTAATGTTTGTTGCACTTTATATAAATCCAACTCCGGCTATAGAGAATATAGTGGTGATTTGAGTAGATGTTAGAGCCTAAGCGTTCTCTGCTGCACCAAGTCTGCTTACCTAGGCAGAAGATGAAGTGTCTGTCCTTCATCCATGACGTCGAGGTAGAATATCAGTAGAGTTAGAGACGTGTCGGTCTTCCACGATGAAAAACCTTGGTAGTGGGTTTTTATGTGTTGCGTAAGTCCGAAAAATTACATATCTATTTCCCGGATTTACCCTGATAACATGCTGTTTCACATCTTTGGGTGTGTGAGCACTGTTTTCCCACATTAGCAAAGGCTTCTACTTTAGCCCCTGGTTGTTTCAGGTGATGATGCTAGGAGTATTGGGTCCCACTCTGTGGATAGAAGCGTGCGGAGCAGGAAGTAGTTAGAGTACAGTATGACTTGAAAGCGCTTTTCCCTTCACATCTTCAGCAACGCAGGAACATCATTCATCCTGACTGCTGGCTGAATCTGGGGATGTTCTGGATGGTAGTAAATTATGAACTGTTTTCCATAATACTTTATAGTTCAATTCTACCAAATAAATTAAGAGTAAACTATGGGGGGTAGGAGACGCTACATAGGAAATCTGAAACATAACAAGCTTCTACTCTTGTGGAAACGGGAAATGTAAGTTTTATAAAACTAGAAATTGTTCCTGTTAGGAAGAAAAAAGTCATAACTAATCGTATTAATTGAGTCTCTAGGGGCTCACCCTGTCTTTAAACGGTGGATACCCTTAATTAGAAGTAAAACCAAAAGCTAGAACGCGACCTCGGGCAGAAACAACTTTTGTCTTACAACAAAGTATTAAATCCTACTAGAAATCTGTATGAATTTGAAATTATAAAATGCACATTTACTATAAAAAAATATATTAAATTCTTTTTTTTTTTTTTAAGAAGATGGAAAATATCTTAAATAATATTGGTTATATATATATATATATACTGTTACGGGCTACTGGGTGTAAAATGGACTAAACTATTACTTAATTCAAGAATCTAATATTTATTAACAAAGTAGAAAGAATACAATGAGATTATTTAAAACAGTTAAATTATTAAACTAATGTTACGGGCTACTGGGTGTAAAATGGACTAAACTATTACTTAATTCAAGAATCTAATATTTATTAACAAATTAGAAAGAATACAATGAGATTATTTAAAACAGTTAAATTATTAAACTAATATCAATTTACAATAATAATATTCTACTAAATGTTATCTAATTTCTAAGATAATATACAAATAATATAAGTTATTGTTTATACTAAGTAACTAAACTATTTATATAAATTTGTACAAATACAATAATATTACACTATAGTTTACAATTACAAATTAACACTTACAGTTCGCTAACTAAAGTCCACCGACCGTAAGACTCTCCAAATATGACAAACTGCCACACAGTTTATTACACTTATTACACGGTCACTAATTGTCACTGTTGCTCACTAAGCACTTATTACAGACTAACTAACTCACACACACTGCCACTAGTTAACGGCTGCTTATTACTTCACTGCTTATTACTGACTCGTCTTATTACTACTCGTCTTAATACTACTCGCGGCCCGAACAGCTGTCCTTTTTATATAGGCAAGGCCGGTCGGGGTGGGGATTTCTCGGAAGAAGACCACCTAGTCCCATCGAGCCCGATCCAGAAGCTTCTGGGCCATTCTATAATCCCTTCCGCTTAATCCCATTGTTTGCCTAATCTTCTCAGCCGGTTCTCGTCCCCGCTCTGACCGTAACACTGCCCCCTCCTTAAAAGTGCTCTGCCCCAGAGCATAGTCCGGAGAAATCGGGCGGTTATGAGCTTCCCTCGATGGAGACGTATTTCCTTTCCAGGGGTTGAACGTGCACACCAATATGGCGACTCCAGAGTTGGCGAATGTCTGTTCAAGCATGTTCCTAACAACCTTCCACTCCAGGCCGTCATATCCACAGCCCAACTTAGGGATCGCGAGCTTGGTGACACGCAGTCTCAGAAGCTTACTCCGCAAGTCGTCGAGGCTTCGCCGCAGTGCGTCATATGTGGGCTTCTGATCAGTAGCACACTTGGTAACCAAGTAAAACAGATGTCGTCCTTCGTATGTGTGGTGGAGTGCTTTCCCCACGCTTGGTCCTTGGCGTTCTAGTTCCGTAGTACCACCAAACTTCTTCCTGAAGACCGTTGCAATCCCTCGGGAAGTCCTCAGATCTTCGGCGACACAATGGGCCAGAGAATAGTCCGCGGGTAACGAGAAGATATCTCTGTATACTGTCTGAGTTACTCCACGGGGACCTTGTACCTTAGGTTGTGCAACTGATACCTGACTGGTCTCCACGTTGTTGAGGTACCTGACTTGCTGGTCTTCTGTCGGGCCATGGTCTCCTTTGTAAGGGGCCAGTCTGTTAAAATGGACTACCCTGGGTTTTCCTTTTGGCTGCTTCCTGATTCTATAGATGACGTCGTTTATCCTATTGATGATCTCAAACGGGCCATCCCAGGAGTTCTGAAGTTTAGGTGAGTAGCCTCGCCTCCTTCGAGGGTCATGTAGCCAGACCAAATCTCCAGGTTGGAAGCCACCTTTCTCTGTCCTGATGTCGTAACGCTCCTTCATTCTGTCACTGGCTCCCTGGATGTTTGCACGAACCTGCCGAAGGATGACTTCTTCGTCTCCCATCGTCAGCACACCTCTCGACATGTCCAGCTTGATCCCGTATGCCATCATGAAGTCCATGCCCAATATGACATCTTCATCGATCTCTGCCACGAGAGCGCGGTGCTTCAGATGTTGACCCCCGATGATGAAGGTGGCAACTGTCTCCCCGTAGACCTTGGCTGGCTGTCCCGTGGCAGTCCGTAATGCCCAAGTGGTCGGTATGATCTTCTCAGCTGGAAGTGTCTTCGAGTTCAAGATCGTCATGCTCGCTCCGGTATCCACTAGAAGACTTCGCAGCTGCCCGTTCACCATCCCATCAACGTAGAAACTGTTCGTTCTGCTTCCTATCGACGCAACTCTGATGGTCTTCCTGGGGGCTTTGACGTTACGGGTTGGACATTTGCTTCTAGGATGTCCAAGCTGGCCGCAGCCCCAACAGCGTATCTCCTTCTTATGGGTCCTGAGAGCATCCAACACTTTCGTCACAATGTCTTCGATGCTAGGGACCACATTAGGTTCCGCTTCTGCTGCTCGAACTCGCGCATGGCCCCGTACAGACTGTCTAACAGCTTCAAACTCCATGGCCTGAGATAATGCGTCTCCCAACGTTTTCGGGCGGGCGAGCTTCACTGCTTGTTGTGTCTCTGGGTCCCGAAGTCCATCCAGGAATTTGTCGACAGCCAAACTCTCGTAGACATCGTCGGTGACCGATGGGTAGGCGTTCCTCACCAGCCGGGCAATATCCGCTTCAAATTCCTGCAGCGTCTCGTTGTCCTTCTGGACCCTGTTTCTTAGCTGTGAGCGATATAGCTGGTCCATGTGGCGGTGGCCGAAACGCATCTCCAGCCTTCTAATCAGCTTCCCGTAGTTAGACCGCTCCGACATGGGCATTCCCTGCAGCACTCTCAAGGCGTCTCCACGCAAGGCCAGGCACAACGCGGAAGCTTGGGTCTCCTGTGACCACCCGTGGATCGAAGCCGCTGTCTCGAAGAGAGTCATGTAGTCCTCCCACGGCGTCTTTCCGTCGAATACTGGAATGGTGTTGTGAGCTGGTGGCGTCCCATTATTGGCGGGCAGAATGGTTTTATGAAGACTGACCTCGGGGGAACGGTCGGTGTCGTTCATCGGTGGGTTGCTCATACGTCCCTCTAGAGCTTCTACTCTTTGCCTAAGTTTGCTTTCAACTGAATTCAATTTTTCTCCTAACCTAGATTCTACATCCGCTACTTTTATATTTACATCGGCTAACTTATTATCTACATTAGCTAACTTATTATCTACATTAGCTAGCTTATTATCTACATTTTCCATTAACTTAGTCTCTAATGTGCCTAACTTAGACTCTAATGTATCCATTAAATCATTTTTTACAGTACCTAGCTCATTTTTAACAGTGCTTAACTCATTACCTAGCTTATTTTCTACATTGCTTAACTCATTACCTAGCTCATTTTTAACATTGCTTAATTCATTACCTAGCTTATTTTCTACATTGTTTAACTCATTCTTAACAGTACCTAATTCATTTTTAAAAGTTGCAGACAACTTGCTTAAATCAGTTTCAAACAGAACGTCGTCTGGATTTTCCCCTAACTCTACAAAAAATTGACGCAAGCGATGTTGCAGTACACTTTTATTTCCGGAAGAATCCAGATCACGTTCTTCTAATTCCCGTTTTAAATCCGCAACTTTTAAATCCATCAATTTAAGACTTTGAGAAGCCATTTTTCAAACAGTAGCCCAATTATTACAAAATGCAAGACAAAATAACAATTACACAAGATCCCACTTCTGACACCAATTTGTTACGGGCTACTGGGTGTAAAATGGACTAAACTATTACTTAATTCAAGAATCTAATATTTATTAACAAATTAGAAAGAATACAATGAGATTATTTAAAACAGTTAAATTATTAAACTAATATCAATTTACAATAATAATATTCTACTAAATGTTATCTAATTTCTAAGATAATATACAAATAATATAAGTTATTGTTTATACTAAGTAACTAAACTATTTATATAAATTTGTACAAATACAATAATATTACACTATAGTTTACAATTACAAATTAACACTTACAGTTCGCTAACTAAAGTCCACCGACCGTAAGACTCTCCAAATATGACAAACTGCCACACAGTTTATTACACTTATTACACGGTCACTAATTGTCACTGTTGCTCACTAAGCACTTATTACAGACTAACTAACTCACACACACTGCCACTAGTTAACGGCTGCTTATTACTTCACTGCTTATTACTGACTCGTCTTATTACTACTCGTCTTAATACTACTCGCGGCCCGAACAGCTGTCCTTTTTATATAGGCAAGGCCGGTCGGGGTGGGGATTTCTCGGAAGAAGACCACCTAGTCCCATCGAGCCCGATCCAGAAGCTTCTGGGCCATTCTATAATCCCTTCCGCTTAATCCCATTGTTTGCCTAATCTTCTCAGCCGGTTCTCGTCCCCGCTCTGACCGTAACACTAATATCAATATACAATAATAATATTCTACTAAATGTTATCTAATTTCTAAGATAATATACAAATAATATAAGATATTGTTTATACTAAGTAACTAAACTATTTATATAAATTTGTACAAATACAATAATATTACACTATAGTTTACAATTACAAATTAACACTTACAGTTCGCTAACTAAAGTCCACCGACCGTAAGACTCTTGAAATATGACTAACTGCCACACAGTTTATTACACTTATTACACGGTCACTAATTGTTACTGTTGCTCACTAAGCACTTATTACAGACTGATACTAATACTAACTAACTCACACACGACTGCTACTCACTAGCTTATTACAGACTCGTCTTACTACTACTGCCGCGGCCGAAAACGCTGTCCTTTTTATATAGGCAAGGTAGGTCGTGGTGGGGCATTACTCGGAACACGGACGAGGACCACCTAGACCGATCTAGAAGGCTCTACGCCATTCTATAATCCCTTCCGCTTAATCCCATTGTTTGCCTAATCCGCTCTAGGCAGATCAGAAGCCGGTCCTACTTCCCGCTCTGACCGTAACACTGCCCCCTCCTTAAAAGTGCTCTGCCCCAGAGCATAGTCCGGAGAAATCGGGCGGTCATGAGCTTCCCTCGATGGAGACGCATTTCCTTTCCAGGGGTTGAACGTGCACACCAATATGGCGACTCCAGAGTTGGCGAATATCTGTTCAAGCATGTTCCTAACAACCTTCCACTCCAGGCCGTCATATCCACAGCCCAACTTAGGGATCGCGAGCTTGGTGACACGCAGTCTCAGAAGCTTACTCCGCAGGTCGTCGAGGCTTCGCCGCAGTGCGTCATATGTGGGCTTCTGATCAGTAGCACACTTGGTGACTAAGTAGAACAGGTGTCGTCCTTCGTGCGTATGGTGGAGTGCTTTCCCGACGCTTGGTCCTTGGCGTTCCAGTTCCTCAGTTCCAGCAAACTTCTTCCTGAAGACCGTTGCAATCCCTCGGGAAGTCCTCAGATCTTCGGCGACACAATGGGCCAGAGAATAGTCCGCGGGTAACGAGAAGATATCTCTGTATACTGTCTGAGTTACTCCACGGGAACCTTGTACCTTAGGTTGTGCAACTGATACCTTACTGGTCTCCACGTTGTTGAGGTACCTGACTTGCTGGTCTTTTGTCGGGCCATGGTCTCCTTTGTATGGGGCCAGTCTATTAAAATGGACTACCCTGGGTTTTCCTTTTGGCTGCTTTCTGATCCTATAGATGACGTCGTTTATCCTATTGATGATCTCAAACGGGCCATCCCAGGAGTTCTGAAGTTTAGGTGAGTAGCCTCGCCTTCTTCGAGGATCGTGTAGCCAGACCAAATCTCCAGGTTGGAATCCACCTTTCTCTGCCCTGATGTCGTAACGCTCCTTCATTCTGTCACTGGCTCCCTGGATGTTTACACGAACCTTCTCGTGGATGTTATCCATCCGCTTCCGTAGATTCGTGACGTACTCCTCTCCGGCAACTTCCTCATTAGGCTTGAACCCGAATTTCAGATCACAAGGCAAACGAAGTTCTCGGCCAAACACCACATTTGCGGGGGTCTGCCCCGTTGCTTCATGGACTGAACTGCGGTAGGCTAACAGGAACAAGTGAAGATACTGGTCCCAGTCCCGCTGATGCTCGGAGACCACTTTAGACAAATATCGACCCATTGTCCTGTTCATGCGCTCCACCATGCCATCCGATTGAGGGTGAAGAGGCGTCGTCCTGGTCTTCCGTATCCCCAGTGCTTCGCACATTCCGGAGAAGACTGCAGACTCAAAGTTTCTTCCCTGGTCAGCGTGAAGTTCCATGGGTACTCCAAACCGGCTGACGAGCTGCTTCACAAGTACGTCTGCAACCGCGACTGCCTCTTGATTCGGAAGGGCATACGCTTCCACCCACTTAGAAAAATAGTCCATGGCCACGAGAATATATCGGTTGCCTTCGTCCGTCACAGGGAAAGGGCCAGCGATGTCAATCGCTATCCTCTCGAACGGTGCTCCCACGTTGTACTTCTTCATAGGGGCCTTCTTTCTTCTTGTTGGTCCGTTAGAAGCCGCACAAGTCGCACAACGCCTGCACCAGTCCAACACATCGTCCTTAAGGTTGGCCCAGTAAAAGCGTTCACGAACTTTTTCCAATGTACGGTGAACTCCAAGATGGCCGCCAGTTACACCGTCATGTAGTTCCCTAAGCACTTCGGGCACTTTATTCCTTGGAACGATGAGCTGTAGCCTACGCTGATCTCCTTCCGAGTTCTCCAATGCCCGTTTCAGCAGCCCATTGTCCACTAGAATGGAGTCCCATTGGGCCCAGTACGTTTTTACATTCTTCGACATTGGAGCCACATCCTGCCAGGTCGGTCTTCCTCGCCCCGATATTTTCCATTCCTTTATTTGTTTTAAGTCCGGGTCCTCGTCCTGTTCCTTTGACACCTCTGTGTCCCGCCAACTGTCGATAACAACCGTTGTCCTCAATACTGTCCCCTGCCTCTCTTCTTGTCGGGAACAATGCCTGCATTCTTCATCTTCACATGGTCTTCTTGACAGCGCATCCGCATTCCTGTGGCTCGTTCCAGAACGATGAGCAGATTCAAAGTCGTACTCTTGAAGGCGCTCGATCCACCTCGCCACTTGTCCCTCCGGTGACTTGAATCGCAGCAGCCACATTAGAGCCGCGTGGTCCGTTCTCAGCAGGAACCTTCTTCCGTATAGATATTTATGGAAGTGCTCTATGGATTTTACTACTGCCAGAAGCTCTTTCCTTGTGACACAGTAGTTGCGTTCCGGAGCTGAGAGTGCCTTGCTGAAATATCCAATCACCCTTTCTTCTCCGTCTTGGAGCTGAGAGAGGACACTTCCAATGGCGATGTTGCTGGCATCTGTGTCGAGTATGAACTTGCCCTCGGGACGTGGATAGCACAGAATAGGAGCACTACTCAATTTTCTCTTCAGCTCCTCGAAGGATGCCTGGCACTCGTGGTCCCAATGGAAAGTCCTTTTCTCCTCGGTAAGCCTGGTAAGAGGTTTTGCGATGTCAGCAAATCCTTTCACGTACCTCCGGTAATAGGTGCAGAGCCCGAGAAAACTTCTCACCTGGTGCTTATCTCGAGGTACTGGCCAGTCGGTGATCGCTGCTATCTTCTCTGGGTCAACAGCAACTCCGTTGTCTGACACAATATGCCCCAGGTAGTTGACTTGCCTTCGGAAGAGATTACACTTCTTCGGGTTCAACTTTAGGTTCGCTGCACGCAGTCGTTCGAAGACCTTCTCCAGATTCTTCAGATGGTGAGCGAAGGACTTTCCCAGCACAATGATGTCGTCTAGGTACACCAGGCATACTTCCCAAGAGAGACCTCTTAACACGTTTTCCATCAGCCTCTCGAATGTGGCAGGAGCATTGCAAAGCCCGAACGGCATTACTGTAAACTGCCAGAGCCCAGTGCCAATTGAAAACGCCGTCTTCTCTTTATCTTCAGGTGCCAATCCAACCTGCCAATATCCACTGCGGAGATCCAAGGTAGAGAAGAGTTTACACCCCTCCAGGGTGTCCAGCGTATCGTCAATCCTGGGAAGCGGATAACTGTCCTTCTTGGTGACGTTGTTTAGAAGACGGTAGTCTACGCAGAACCTTGTCGTTCCGTCTTTCTTCTTCACCAATACGACAGGAGACATCCAGGGGCTACTTGAAGGCTCAATGACACCATCAGCTGCCATCTCCTTAATAATCTCCTCGGCGTCCTCCCGTTTAGCTAACGGCAGCCTCCGCGGGACCTGTCGGATAGGCTTCGCATCCCCAGTGTTAATCCTGTGCTGGACGATATCCGTTCTACCCCGTGGTCCTGGGCCGATCTCGAAGACGTCATGCCATCGGGTAATCATGTTTTTCACCTCCTCGCTCTGTTCAGGTGAGAGGTCGTGACATGATTCATCCACAAATCCTTTTAGTTCCTCTGGGAGCCCTCGAAGCTCGGTGGGATGACGTTGCAGCTGACGAACCACTGAGGTAGCGGTGGTACACTCCCCGACCGGTGTTCCTTTCTTTAGCGTTACCGGGAAGCTGTTCAGGTTCATTAGCTTGATTGGAGTGGTCCGTCCGGCCTTGATGAGAGACCTAGCAACCAGTACGCCGCGTCCAATCTCTTGTTCTTCGTGCGTTCCGGGTTCCAGTAGTACACATTGACCCTCTGGTAGATGTCCTTCGACCGTCCCATGCGTCACGATTTGGCTCTGTGCAGGTAAAGTGGTGTCTTCTAGTACGAGCACTCGTGCATACAGATCCTTTCCCTGCCAAAGGATGACTTCCTCGTCTGCCATCGTCAACACACCTTTCGACATGTCCAGCTTGATTCCGTATGCGATCATGAAGTCCATGCCCAATATGACATCTTCATCGATTTCTGCCACGAGAGCGTGGTGCTTCAGATGTTGACCCCCGATGATGAAGGTGGCAACTGTCTCCCCGTAGACCTTGGCTGGCTGTCCCGTGGCAGTCCGTAATGCCCAAGTTGTTGGTAAGATCTTCTCAGCTGGAAGTGTTTTCGAGTTCAAGATTGTCATGGTTGCGCCGGTATCTATTAGCAGACTTCGCAGCTGCCCGTTCACCATCCCATCAACGTAGAAACTGTTCGTTCTGCTTCCTATTGACGCAACTCTGATGGCCTTCCTGGGGCCTTTGACGTTACGGGTTGACAGTTGCCCCTTCCCATCAACCCTACTTAGTTTTCCTGTGGCTTTTCTTGCTTCTTCGATGGACACTTGCTTCTAGGGTGTCCCAGTTGGCCGCAGCTCCAACAGCGTATCTCCTTCTTACGGGTCCCGAGAGCCTCCAAAACTTTACTTACTATGTCTTCGATGCTAGGGACCACATTAGGCTCCGCTTCTGCTGCTCTAACTCGCGCATGGCCCCGTACAGACTGCCTAACAGCCTCGAACTCCATGGCCTGGGATAATGCGTCTCCCAAAGTTTTCGGCCTGGCGAGCTTCACAGCTTGCTGTGTCTCTGGGTCCCGAAGTCCATCCAGGAATTTGTCGACAGCCAAGCTTTCGTAGACATCGTCGGTGACCGATGGGTAGGCGTTCCTCACCAGCCGGGCAATATCCGCTTCAAATTCCTGCAAAGTCTCGTTTGTCTTCTGGGCCCTGCTTCTCAGCTGTGAGCGATACAGCTGGTCCATGTGGCGGTGGCCGAAACGCATCTCCAGTCTTCTGATCAGCTCCCCGTAGTTAGACCGCTCCGACATGGGTATTCCCTGCAGTACTCCCAAGGCGTCTCCACGCAAGGCCAGGCACAACGCTGAAGCTTGGGTCTCCTGTGACCACCCGTGGATCGAAGCCGCTGTCTCGAAGAGAGTCATGTAGTCCTCCCACGGCGTCTTTCCGTCGAATACTGGAATGGTGTTGTGAGCTGGTGGCGTCCCATTATTGGCGGGCAGAATAGTTTTATGAAGACTGACCTCGGGGAAACGGTCGGTGATGTTCGTCGGTGGGTTGCTCATAAGTCCCTCTATAGCTTCCACTCTTTGCCTAAGTTTGCTTTCAATTGAATTCAATTTTTCTCCTAACCTAGATTCTACATCAGCTACTTTATTATCTACATCGGCTAACTTATTCTCAACACTTTCCATTAACTTAGTCTCTAATGTACCTAATTTAGACTCTAGTTTATTTTCTACATTGCTTAACTCATTTTGTAAATTACCTAGCTTATTTTCTACATTGCTTAACTCATTACCTAGCTCATTTTTAACATTGCTTAATTCATTTTTAAAAGTTGCAGACAACTTGCTTAAATCAGTTTCAAACAGAACGTCATCTGGATTTTCCCCTAACTCTACAAAAAATTGACGCAAGCGATGTTGCAGTACACTTTTATTTCCGGAAGAATTCAGATCACGTTCTTCTAATTCCCGTTTTAAATCCGCAACTTTTAAATCCATCAATTTAAGACTTTGAGAAGCCATTTTTCAAACAGTAGCCCAATTATTACAAAATGCAAGACAAAATAACAATTACACAAGATATCCCACTTCTGACACCAATTTGTTACGGGCTACTGGGTGTAAAATGGACTAAACTATTACTTAATTCAAGAATCTAATATTTATTAACAAAGTAGAAAGAATACAATGAGATTATTTAAAACAGTTAAATTATTAAACTAATATCAATATACAATAATAATATTCTACTAAATGTTATCTAATTTCTAAGATAATATACAAATAATATAAGATATTGTTTATACTAAGTAACTAAACTATTTATATAAATTTGTACAAATACAATAATATTACACTATAGTTTACAATTACAAATTAACACTTACAGTTCGCTAACTAAAGTCCACCGACCGTAAGACTCTTGAAATATGACTAACTGCCACACAGTTTATTACACTTATTACACGGTCACTAATTGTTACTGTTGCTCACTAAGCACTTATTACAGACTGATACTAATACTAACTAACTCACACACGACTGCTACTCACTAGCTTATTACAGACTCGTCTTATTACTACTGCCGCGGCCGAAAACGCTGTCCTTTTTATATAGGCAAGGTAGGTCGTGGTGGGGCATTACTCGGAACACGGACGAGGACCACCTAGACCGATCTAGAAGGCTCTACGCCATTCTATAATCCCTTCCGCTTAATCCCATTGTTTGCCTAATCCGCTCTAGGCAGATCAGAAGCCGGTCCTACTTCCCGCTCTGACCGTAACAATACATATATGAGGGAACAAAAGTCCGGGTAAATGCCAGAAAAAATTCTCTTAAGTTAGGAGGACTTTTTGGTCATCAAATAAATAAATGGTTCTCCTTATTTAATAGAATTTTTTCTGGCCTCCATCCGGACCATTTTCCTCCTCAAGATTGAAAGTATTTTATCCAGGCAACTGCTTCAGAGAATCATTTTAATAATCTATCCAAGATATAATAAACTTGACAAAATTATATTTACATACTGAACAGCGGCCCCAAATGATTCCATTATCTATAATAAATTAATCTCTTAACTGGCCCCGGATGTTTGGTGAGACTTCGAGGTCGGCGACCCTACGAGATCGGATTACATTCTGCTACCTATCTAACCAATTACCTTAGAGAACGTATCTTATAACCTGTCCACAATGTAAATATTTTAACATCAGTTTATAGTTGTCAATCGAATTCTAGAACGTTTTAAAATATAAAAATTAATGTAAAATATTCTAAAGTTCGGACCTTGGAGATAACTTTAAATTACTATCCAACTGCTCAAATTTACGGGATGTGCTTGCATATTTATAGAAATGAATAGTTGAGCTGTTAGTTAATTTATGGTTCTCATTCAACTCACAGAAAAAAATGAAGTCTCTAGTCCCCGTCTCAGATTCGATCCCCTTGGGACTATTGTCTCCCTGAAATTTTAGCAGGCTCTGCAGAAATCGATTTCTATAACCAACCCTTATATTTGATGAATTTTGTTGTTTATTTGTTAAATTTCGCTTCAGATAGAGAGCGGAGTGGCTCAGTGGTAGAGCACTGAGTAGCCATGGTACTCTCTTGAAGGTTCTGGGTTCAAATATCGCTGCTGGGAAGACTATTATATAACCTGCTAGCAGCCGCAGATGGGTCCAATGATATCTAGGACCCTCCTGGGGCTCGTCCAGCCCCTGTTAAGTTGGAACCCAAAATAAGGGATGGAGATCTGGCGGTTTAGCGTGATCTAGGCCAATAACCCCCTTCATAATCATTGTCCATGAAACAGTACAGTCTCGACTATATACTGAACCTCAGACCCTTCATGGGTTGTAGTGGTACAGCTTTTTTTTCTTGTTAAATTTTCCCTGTACTTATAACATTACTGTACTTTGTTTTTCCTGTACTTATAACATTACTGTACATTGTTTTTACTGTACTTATAACATTACCCTATACCAATTTTAACGCAAGATACTGTAATCACTATAATCAACATTTGTATATTGTATAAGAATACCACAAGTCAGTTTTAGTAGAACTATCTGCAGAGACTAAAACTGACTTAATTTCTGCAAGATGCATAATCCTTTGATTGAAATTCTCCTCGCTCTTAATACTATAAAATATTTCGTAATATCTGCATCCAGGATCATAATTCCCTTGCTTCAAAGGATATAACTCTATGTTGAAGATAATTAGACAGATTTTATTTTTCCTCGAATATTTGATAACACTATTCCCCTTAGTTTTAGTAAGATTTTCTTTCCACTAATTACATGGAAATTTCTGAGTTGTCTTCATAACCTAATGGCAAGAGTGTCAGAGCCGTTGAATGGTCTAACGTTAAGAAAATAAGGTCAAAATTATATTTGAAACATGATTGTTTGTTATTCATCATATACATTTTTATTTTTATTTGTATTAATGATCATCGAATTAAATACATTTTTCCATAATTGATTACTGCATGACATTTTAATTTTTTTTTTGGAAACGAATTTATTGACAACCAGCCAAAGATATCAGACTGTTAAATACAGTCACATAATAAGTACCATTTCTTATCAATTAAATGGTGTTTTTAATCGATAATTGTATACACATCGACCTAACAGAGGTTGGTAGGGGGCATCAGCCCCACTCTACGTACCATTGTTGTCTGAATGCGAAGGTGAAGGCCATCTTGTGGTTCTTTTGACTAGTCAATATTCTTCTTAAGGGTGGTTATCTACACGCCTTATTTTAAATTATGTTCTTAATCGGAATATTGAAAATAATGGATGTCTCATTTTGAATATAAATTTGAAAGCTATGATACTCACAATTATACAGCCATACTCCATGTTCGATGGCAAATGAAGGAATATACCTGGAAGCAATATGATTTAAGTGATGGATGCAATTCCGTAATAGCATTTTCACTGTAAGAACACGAAGAAATCTACGATCAATAAGTCAAGTGGACGAATAATTTCTACAAGATAATTCCATATTAAGAATTCTTCCATAAATGGAAATGTAATACTTATGAAGGATATGATCTGGAAGGCATATGATCTAAATGATAGATGGGATTCTGTAATTGCATTCTCACTCTAAGACCATCAAGAAGTCCAGTGTTCGAATGAATTCAGTAGAATAATTCTTAATCATTTCATATTAAAAATTCTTCTATGTATGGAATTGTGATGAAATTTCTAAAAGCTAACAGAAAAAAAGTTTTAAAAATCCCCTTGACATATCCCCTTGAACCTGTATATAATCAAGCATAAATCTTGAACTCAGAAAAGAAAATACAAAACTCAAATTAAAAATAATTTTGCAGTTCCAATGTTTTAATTAATCCTCCGATCCAAATGAAAAATCCAACAATACAAATGCGAAAAATGCCAAGCCAATTTGATATTTCAATATTCCAAAAAGTAGCAAAATGAGAAGTTAAGAGATAATACTGCAAAATCCCAAATCATAAAAAAATATAAGAATAAGTTATATCAACTTTGTTTTATATAATCTAGAGAAATTAATGTCATTTGTTGTTTCTTCCATATTTATCCAAATGTTCAGCTGTAAATTTAGTTGTTGTATCATAAAAATCGTATCCTGAAACTATAAATACTGTTTATCCGGGAATATAATGAATTTTAAGCTTTATAAAAATACTATAATTTGTTGGACTGAATCGATACATTTTATTTGGTCACCAAGACCTGTAGGTAATATAATAATATATAATGAACTGATAAGATAACAAATGAAGCTCTTACTCTTACCCCATCCTAGCAACACAACCAGCAAGACAGGCCATACTCCAAGAGTGGAGTATTGTGAGGTAAAATCCCTCCAAATAAACTGAAGGTTATAAAAAAATCGATCAAACCAAGGAGCAACTCCTGTCGCGGGAGCGAGGGAAAGGAAGTGGCCCTTACATGATTTCGGGTAGAACCTACATAGTTTACCCACGCTTGCTTAATTAATGGGAGATAATCCGCGAGATGTGAGAAACGTAATAAGAATTTGAGAATGGCCTTTATCTTTGAAGGTTGTGTTTTTTTTAATAAGAAAGTTTATGAAATAGGAATACCTTTGTGGGATAACTCCATATAAAATATAATTGTTGTGTACATATCATCAATTATTGGGAAATAAGGAAACGTCATCGCATTGAAATAAAGTCATCACTTATCTGTTCATAATCAGAATAATTGCTTAGTGGAGTACTACACTAAGTAATTATTCTGATTATTTTTCCTTTTATTTTTCATTTTTCTATACTTTATTGTGATTTCTATGTTTTGTAAATCCCATTTATTTTCTTCTTATTTCTTGTATTTAATACGAAAATTTATAAATATTTTTGGTTTTTACGATAATTATCCGAACGATCCACTTATTATTGAATACAAGACTCATATTAGTTATCTTAAATAAAGTCATCTTACAAGACTCGTCGAACCGGGTAACTCCATATATTTTATTGCCACGATGGCTATAAGGATAATGTACTCGCAGATCAGACAGCCCTTGAGGCAATTATGCTAACCATGGTTCTCACTCCATCAGAACTTAGTAGACCTCTTAAAATGGAGAATTGGACTTCAGAGAGATGGCAATGGATGTGGGAAGAAAGTCATCCTAGCAAACTAAAAAATAATTTTAAAAAAGACAGTAATGGCATAGTCTACTCGTACATCCTACAGTAAAGAGATTGCCCTGGTCCGCTTCAGACTGGGCCACACTCAGCTCAATCATTTACATATTCTTAAAAAATATCCCTCATACCAATATTGTAAGTCATTTTTACAGTTAAACATATTGTCGAATTAACCAAATTTGTAATTTGTGACAATGAAGCTACCTGCTTCATAACTTATTGGAATTTCAGTTTTTTAAAGAATATTGTCTACTGTCTAAATTATACATTTCAAATTGTATCTATATTTTCTCCATCGTTCAGTTTGAAAGTGTTATTTTGTGTATGTGTTTGTATCTACTTTACAAAAGTTAATTGAACTAAGCAAACCTAAGTTGATGAACTAAGGGTTTTATGCCTGTTAACGCCAAAAACAATAAATACATACTTCAATTTATATAATACTAAAACTTTAATTTATAGAAAGGCGAGTTGTCCATCAACAAGCAAGAATATCTCTGAGCTCTATCAGCCTCGATCATGCAATGGTCCAAATTTGGGTCATTCTAATGGAGATATGCGTGTGACAAGTACAATAGCCAAAACAAGGCCATTTCTTATTAATAATTGTTTTCACCCTCCGTTTGCCCTTTCAAATCGCCTGATAAAATCATGGCTTCCGCGATATCTAACAGCGCCCTCGATTGATAAATATTGCAAGGATGTTACGCAACAAACAGACACTTCCGAACATGTGGTGTGTCGCTTACTGCTCAGGGACCTCGTGACAAAAACCTCATTCATAATCGCAATGTTCACATAACAACAATTTATTGAATATGAAATTAATTCTACTAAAGAAACTTTAATTTTTCAAAAATTTTAGTACTAGAGGAATCTCTGCTGCATCCTTACACGACAACATAACCTCAGCTCCTTTATTCAGAATCCTCATTTTTGATTAACCACCTTTCTAGCCTTCTTCCCATTCCAAGAATCTGTCACCAGTTTGTGTGAAGTGCCTGAGAAGCTACATCGTGGCAACTTGGTGTCCCGCCCTGGATCAACTACTATGCGGTCTCCGTATATCTTTAACAACCTTCCTTTGATTGTTTTCGTATCAGGAGTTTGCCTTGTCACAGCAGCTCGAAATTCCTTAAATTATAACTGACAGTCATTTTAATATTCAATGAATTCGTATTCAGCCATTTTCATGTTCCCTTCTGTCTCCCCCCCCCCAATCATACCAATTCAAAACCCTCCACTAATTGAACTAACTTTCCTGATCAAAAATGAAGAATAAGTACTATCATGTATAGCGAATTGAAGGTGTATAAAAAACATTTTTTACATAGCGCTGGTTCATAGCGGAATCGCTGATTTCAGTAATAACCTCCAAAATTCGATTAAATCCATATAAACGATGAACCAAGCACCAGTTATGAAGGAAATCTAATTGTATATAACGTTCTTTCTAACGACCTTTCTGTGGGATGAATATATGAGACACTGGAGAAATAATTTGGTGAAAAATGTGTTGTTAACATTTTATTTTAGAAAATTACAGAACTTCTAGAGCGAATATCTCATGAACAGTTATAGATAGCAAACCAATTATAGCATCAAAAACTGTAGGGAATTTTATTAGCTTTAATCTTGCTTACATGTTTTCTTTGTAGGAACAACCCCTACTGAGATAGAGGCGAAAAATCTAAAAAAGGGACATTTAGTTCCTCCTCCACTCTCCCTCTTGCGCCACCCCCAGAGCAAAGGACTTTTAGTATGTTATACTACTAACTACCTTAAACAACTGACCATAATTGGTCATTCCCCTTTTTTACTTTCCTTCTAGACCTACCTTTTGGGCATTCGCTGGGTGGGCTTTGAGGAGCACTGACACACCCAGGGGTCTATGTTTCTGTTGAAGTTCAAAGGGCCAAAACCGTTTGTTGTTTTAAATTAAAAATTTTTATTGAGAGAGAACAGTTGTCACAATATAGATGCCTAATATCGAACTATTTTCTTTTTTAGCTTAATATAGTGTTGAGCTGAGAAGACAATAATGTTTCTTCACGACTATTGTTGTATTGTCTCGCTCAAGCTGCTCAACAATTGTTAGGCCATCGTGCTGTAACTGACAACTTTCTTTCTTAACTTAGGTACTCAAGGAAGTCTAGATTGTTCCGGAAATCGGTTAATAACTTTTCGATTAAAGAAATAAAAAATTCTTAAATGTGATTAGTTATAATTTTATTTATATGAGGCATATAATGACAAAACCCGTTAAATCACTTTTTTTAATTCGTGTTTTTGCATTTAAGTCCTCACTGAGATTAAAAGAAAAAAAAACGAAAAAATCCTGTTATGCTAAACATACTCTTAGTTCAACAGTTTGAAACACACAGACACACAGTGTGCATTTGAGTCAAAAGTGAAGTCTCACTGCGGGCTGACAAAAAGCAATATTAAAACATAAAAAATAACGATGGATGTTATACTGTTACCGAATTTTAAATGTTTATATATCAGTGTTTGTGAATCTCCTGATGATGATTATGATAATTATATATGCATTAAGCTAATATTAACCGAATCAGAATATATTTAACAACAGTAGGATTAACATTTTCTGTAACATTCTTTGTATGCGCATAGGTGCATCATCCATTCTTCTTGAACGATTCCAATGATGAATGAACCGTCTCAATTAATTTACGATTTCCTATAATTTAGTTGGGGAAATATGAATATCCCATTGAAAACATTTATCATTTAATCCCTACATGTCATTCATGATAATCAATTGTGGCCATTAAATCGAGCAAATCCCGTAAGCTCCACCCGGGATCAACTAAAATTGATATTGTTTAATCATCTGTAACAGAGGAGCTTCTATGCATCAATCCTTTTATTTGTTAAGCCCATTTTTGTGATTTTTATTTTTCAAAGCAAGACTAACCTTTATTAATTAGTTCTGGCCGATAAATTGGCTGAGTAATTTGCAATGAATTAGGCGAAATAATATGTTAATGATAGATATATTCTACTTCTTTTTTATCTTTAAATGACTTTAGTTCAGTAATTGCCGAACTTTTGAAGGATCCGGTGAAATACTGCTCTTATTAGCATTCCTAAACATTTTATCTCTTCTTTTCCTAATTTATACTTTTTAATTTTATTTCAAATGTTTTAATATAAAATATCTGTCATCAAGAAACATTTTATCTTAATATATAAAAATAAATAAATATAAATAATAAACTATAGAGCAACGACAGCCATCAGAATGTCTTTATTATTATCAAATTTTAAGGGTTGTTTCAAACGCTATAAGTTATATGAAAAAATATATACCTGGTCCAGAAATAGCAAATTTAAATAAATTTTGGGAAATATTACGTTTTAGCGATGTGAAGGTTCTAATGAACCATTCGCGATAAAAAGACTTTGAAGCATATTTTTATAAAGGTCTCCTGAATAATGTTATAGTTGTTAATCTGTATGAGCATAAAAAAATCTTTCCTTTTCAATGAGGCAAGAAAAAGATAAACAAGATATGTGAAATATATGTCAAGCAAAATGTATTTTTGAATTTAGCACCAGGCAGAACTGAAAAATATTTATTTTTAAGAAAATGGTTTATTTGAAAGTTGGATAATTTTTTTAATAAATCTAATTAACCTAAAGTTTCCTGGTTTACCTCCCGCCTCCACAGGCCAAATGCGCAAATATTCTATATAGAAGAGTTCTTGTTCTGATGTTATATATTGGTTTTATTAGTTACTAATACTGTTTTATTTTTTTAGGAATATTTTTAGCGTATTTGTCATTACTATTACTTATTGCCCAACTTTGTGGCACGTTGTAATTAACAAATAATTAATAACTTATCAAGAAACAAGTGGTTATTTTTTATAACATATACCTTTACTAAACTTAACTTTTAAAGTACTGTTTTACAAAATAACAATATTTTTTTCGACTTATTTTACTAAAAAGAAAATAAATATATTATTCATACTTTTCATTTAATGCAGTTTTGGTTGAAATACCACATAAATATCGTTTTATTAATTCGAAAGTCAAAATCTATGAAATTTAGCGTTTCGTATTTTATCGGGCTGCGTACCCCATGATACACATCTAGTATCTTTGGGTATAGGTATTAAAATGTATCATAGTTAAATTTTTTTTTACTAAAAATAAAATAAATATATTATTCGTACTTTTCGTTTAATGCAGTTTTGGTTGAAATACCACATAAATATCGTTTTATTAATTCGAGATTCAAAATCTATGAAATTTAGCGTTTCATATTTTCCCGGACTGCGTATCCCATGATACACGTCTAGTATCTTTGGATATAGGTATTAAAATGTATCATAGTTAAATTTTTGAAACATCAGTGACTCATTGAGTTTGTCCCCCCCCCCCCCATTGTATTAACTTTCTTCAAGCACATCTTAGAAAATTACGCGTCCAAGTTTGAGGGATAGGTTTTATGTGCCTTGTAGAAGTCAATCTGCAGCTCAAAGAAGGGGTGAACTGTTGTTTTTGCACTGTGAAGGTGGTCAAAAAATTATTTACATCACAGGAAGCTATGCGTGAATCAGTCCTGTCTCGTTAAATGATTTCGGGATTCCTTTACGGAGGATGGAACGAAGCAAGATTCGGAAGATTTGGACACATGAAGTTTGAACACATTCAAAAATGCCCCATTCCAAAAATGGAACGTTAACAATATTTTGAATCTTTCATTTATCGCACCAAGCCGAATCTAAAAAATAGTTTTATTTTGAAGAGAAAAGATTTGCCCCAAGCCGGGATTCGAACCCGGATCTCAGCCTGGCAACGTTCTAACCAATTGAGCCACCGGGGTCGCTCCTTACCTTGGACAAATCTGTTCTCTTCACCGATCCTATATCCCCCGTGTTCTCGCAATATGTCGATGTATACACGAGGAAGGATGTTCATTGAACATTACTTTTAATTTTAGGATCTATTTGGCATAAGTCATTATATTATTTATAATTTATAATAATTTTTTAATCATTGCTTTAATTTTTAAATATTTTTATTTTGAAGAGAAAAGATCGGCGGAGATCCGGGTTCGAATCCCTGCTGTGGGCAAATCTTTTCTCTTCAAAATAAAAATATTTAAAAATTAAAGCAATGATTAAAAAATTATAATAAATTAAAAAATAGTTCATAGTCTAGAAGATTAGAAAGAATTTCGCTAATCAATGACGATGCTTTTGGCTATTGACCTTATTATATGAGATTCGCATTGCTCTACATTATTAAAAAATTTTATTCCTCTTCATTGGAGTCGTGATCAAATATACATATGAGGGAGGTAAAATAACAATGCTAAATATAATGGTAGTACCTAATGGATTAAAGGACGACTAAACTGTCTAACTAAATCTGAGTTGCTTAGACACAAACTCTCCATTTGTTAAACATATTCAGTTTTGCAAGGGAACAATGACAATTAGTCCTTTAACTATTGCAGATGACGAGGGATATGGCTTATAACAGTTGTACTTTTTTTTTTTTTACAAATCCAATAATATTTTTTAACGTTTTTCAAAAACCATTTATATAATGATAATGATGTAAAATATAAAATAATTGGCAAAACTAATTAATTTTTTATGGGTAGAATTAGTTTATTATCTCTGCGATGTAGTTTTGGAGCTAGAGCTCTTTCACTGTGTAATCTACTATTATATACTGAATTTCAACAAAGCCTTGATTTTTTTTGGAAAAATGGATCTATGAGGCAATTGAAATTTTATTGTCTATTCAAAAGAGATAGATTCTAGTCAAGTTAATACAAAAAGCATAATGCCAATAAATGTTTAACACGGTAAGCTCATATTTGAATAAACCTGTTACAAGAAGGCATATGATACAGAGCAGATGTATATATTTGCCACAGAATGGCATAAGATAGCGTGCTAACCCCCACTCATCCCAAGGTATACGTTCTATATTCACGACACGAAACACTTACCACCCTTATATCATGTCAATGGAATTTCATTGCACCTTCATGTGTAACGATATAGTTAGTATATTAATACCGGTAGATTAACAGTAGAAGTTCATTAGTTTTCATTAGTAATTAATAAAATAGGGTGTGTGCCCTATAGGAACTATGAGTAAATAAATAAATAAAAAGGTTAAATGCCCCTTAGGATCTGTACCTGAAGATAAAGGCACAACAGCAGACACTCAAAATATAGGCAGTCACATAAAACGAAACGGCTCCATTTTCTTTTTTCTTAGCAAAAGTAGAATATATTTATTTAAGGGGGATTTGTACTTGATCACGCTCAACCGCTAGATTTTTTTCTCATATATTGGGTACCCACTTTATAGAGGCTGGGTGAGCCCCAGGAGGGTCTCAGGTTCCAACTGATTCATCATCGGCTGTTAAAAAATTAAATAAAATCTACCACAGCTGGATTTATACAGAAACCATATATAGAAAACACTATATATTTTTAGCCACATATATATATATATATATATATATATATATATATATATATATATATATATATATATATATAAACGTTTTATATGTAAGAAAGTTAAAACAACGTTTTATTTTAACCATATTTTCCCTTTCGTTTTACTATGGCTTAAAACTTATAAGACTCCAATCGCTTTGTTCTGTAGTGAACAGAAAACTTTTAAGATGAAATAAGGTTTGGAGCACCTCTATATTTTTCAGATTACTCGAGACAAACTGGAGATCCAAGTAGCCTGGAAGTATTCCAAGAGCAGCTAGGCTAAAATCGTTTTCTGAAACTATATCGGGCAGTTTGGCGGAACCTACATTACTCCAACTTCTCCATAGACCAAGATGGCAAGATAAACATTTTGCTACTAAAAAAAAAATGTTGTTCACTGATTTAGTTAAAATATTGAAAGAAATCATATGTGCATTGTAAACAATATCAACAAAAGAATATATACATTCATACATCATAAACATCTGTAAAGATTCTTGTATTAAACTGTACTTTGGTGGTTGAGTAAAAAATGTCTTAATGTAAGGCGTAACTCGCGAATATTAAATGATTTTAAATAAAATTATCACCGTCTGGATTTTTTGCTACATAGAACTTTTAGACTATTTTATATGAATTACAAGAATAATCAATTTATTATTAAGTCCGCTATTTCCATGCCAATATTTCAAGTTTAGAAGTTCATGGTAATTTTCGTTTCGTTGATTATCAGCATTGTAATGTAGGGTTCGTTTGTGTGAACGGTATTTTAATCAGTAACTTTTAAAACATGGTGCAAAGATATATGTATATTTACAAAGAATTATTAATTAGAAAAATGCACTGTAAAGTAATTTTTATAAATAATATTAATCAAAATCAAATATTCAATAAAATAAATTTCAAAAAGAAAAGGGTGCAAGAGCACTTCAAAGATGTCAATTTCATGAGTAAAGAACGAACAAATATTAACTGAAATATATTAAAGAAAAGTTTCATCTAATTTCAAATATAAATTTTAATTTAGTTTAAGTAAATTGAAATAAATTAATTTTAATTTTCGAATTTAATTATTAATTTAAAAAGAATCAATAAACAAAAAACAGATAAAGAATACATATTAGATTTGATTGTTTTAAAATGTAATTGAAATAAATAACTGCCTAAATACATCTACTTTTCCACTACTAGAACCTATGAAGGGTCTTCAGTACATGGTAGAGACTACTGTACTGTTTCTGTGGTATGGCAATGGATGTGCAGAGAGATAATTTATCCAAGATTACGCTCAACCGGCAGGTTGTCTTCCAATTAAGGCGTACCAGTTTAGAGAGGCTGGGTGAGCCTCGGAAGGTTCCATTCTAGTTTGAACCCGGAACCTTCGGCATAGCAACTGAGCTCTCTGCCCTTCTCCATATTTAGTGTTATTGCATCACGAACATTACAAATCTAGAGTTAAATTAGTTCAAATGTAATTTAAAGTAAATTTAGTTTTCAATTAAATAAAATTTGTATTGTTATGGAAATCCCCATGTTGCAAATAAAGCCATTCTTTAACCTTGCTCATACAA
Source organism: Troilus luridus (assembly GCA_964056705.1). NCBI lineage: Eukaryota > Metazoa > Arthropoda > Insecta > Hemiptera > Pentatomidae > Troilus > Troilus luridus. The sequence goes on from OZ057412.1 coordinate 82,739,465, forward strand.
AAAGTTATTACTTTCATTGATTTCTTTCCGTATGTTTTATGAATCAGTGCATTATATGAATGCCAGAAGAAAAAACAATTGAAAAACCAGGCTATGTTAGTTGGGTAGGTAAGAGCTGAACTTCCATTACAATTTAGTTCCAAGTTACAACAGAAGCTGGTTGACGTCAGTGCTACAGGTAAATCACGAGGTCCGGTAACAAACATTTCTCCAAATTAAGACATCGGACGGGAGGGGGAAAGTGGTAGTAAGTATACTGTTAAAAAATAATTGGAGTTAAATGGCAAAGTAATATACATTCCCATTCCTTTCTAAAAACTAGTATAAACTTCTATGTTTGGGAAAAATAAATTAATTTGAAATACGTCTGATTGGACAGTCCGCAGTGCAGCAATTTAATGGAAATCCTTGAAAGGCTATCTCGATAAGCGGTTTATTGTAATCCTTCTAACAGGCCTCACAATCCTTAGCTACTTGTCTTTATCAACCTAACAGGATTTATTACAAGCCTTCCCTCTATGACGTAGAGATTGGCTGAAACCATTGAACTAACTTAACTCGACACGTGACCAACATGCCGAAGGCACAATATGCAAGGAAAACATATGTTGTTGTATTCATAGGAGTTTAAAAATAGTTTTAATTAGATCGATTCTGTTGAAAGTTTTTTGTATAATTTTTTTCTTTCATTGAATATATGATTCTGTATAGATACATTAAAATTGGTCCAAGTTTGAGACTGGTCTGTTTGGTACAGCACATTACTTTTGTGAATTGTAGCAAATCATATCAGAAATAAATATATAAAAAATGAAAAATTAGATCAATGATTTACTATTATTTATAAACTTTAAAAAGATTTAAATTACCCCCAATTCTTATAAATATCTATGATTCTTTAAAACTGTGGAAATCGAAACTTTTGTTATGTAGCAATAGTTACCAAATCTATACAAAGTTAACTTTCAAAGCAATTATATTAAAACTTTTAATATTATTTTTACCTTGTTTTAAAAATTATTTTGTTTCAATTTATAACCATTACTACATTATAAAAATTGCATAATTAGAGTTAAATTAACTTAACTAAGAATCAAATGCAACCTGAAAAAGGATTAAATTTCAATTAAACAAACATTTTATTGTTAAGAATATTGCGATGTCACAAATAAAACTATTCATTACTGCAGCTCAATCAAAAGTTTGTTACTTTTACTGATTTCTTTCCGTAAGTTTTATGAATCAGTGTTGTTTGATTTTAATAATAACAATAAAGTCTTTATTTATTCTGTCCCCTTAGAATGACAATACAGATAATAATATTTAAGCTATTATGTCTTTATGAGTTTATGAATGCCATTAGAAATAAAAAATAGACAAATAAATAAAAAACACAAAAAAGAGTTTTCGTTACTTGGATGAGATGGATATAAAACATCAACTTATATTAAAAACTATTTCTAATTATTTAATTATTGTTATTAATTCATCAAATAAAATTATTTCTAAGCTTCCTTGGCCTGTTCTTTTTTTATATCCTTTATAATTTATAGTAACTAATTTTTTTTTAAATTAATTAATTAATTGAAATTTACAACTGTATTGTAGCAACACAAAAAGTAAATGATGTATATGGGCATGGATAAAGACAAGTTGAGAAACCCATTGGTAGTACTCAAATATAAAATTCGACTAAGAAGGTCACGACGTCATCTTCTTTTCAGTCGCTTCGGTGGATTATCAGGAATTGAGGCTAGGTATGAAACTAGTGGGAATAAAGTTTGTAACGATTAAGGTCATTATGGATTACATTGTTCATAAAAAGTAAGGAGCAGTAACTAAATTTAAAAATTAAAATTTATTTTAGCCTGATTTATGCACATCTAGCAATACGGTATCATGTATGTCTATATTAATTATTTTTACCATATTTTAATACATACAATTCTGTTGCTTCGAAATTCAATGCAATTTTTTTTTTCATTTTAAGTTAAAACTTGTTTCTCCTTTTTCTTCTACTCTTACTTATTAGTTACTTGTTATGTAGATGGCATTTTAGAAATTAGGAAAGGAGATAGGAATACCCACTGAAAATCACCAAGAATTAAAAAAAAAAATCCGTACCCACTTTTACATGGCCCAACTAAAAATGAATCCACAATAGACGACATTTCTTTGCGGGATAAGCCTTTGCGATGAACTAGCTTCCTATGACTTTCTATTATAAATAGTCCTTCGTTTTCAGGAAGTATATGGGATTGGCTTCCGTTTAAGGATATTTTTTTGATTCATGATTACGATAACGTTGGTGATTTCATTATCTAAAGTCGGCTTTATAAAAGCTCTACTGCGTAAACAATATAAACTTTTCTATCATCTCAACAAGGTTATGACCACCGGGATGCACTTACCAGATGGTACCAAATGAGGGCCGGGTATTCAGGGCTTCCACTGCTTTGCGGACTAAAATTGAATAGCAGACTTATAAGTTAAACAGGGGTAATTAAACCCAGTAGCTCGCCAGTAGAATGATATTTGTTTGCTTAGCTTACTAGCAAATTTCTATCCAAGATAAAGGAGAGAAATCCACTTCTTTAGAAGCCAAGAGTGATCTCCAGGGACTCCAACTTTTGTACACTCCGGCAGAAGGGTTTCATTCATGCCTAAAGACGTTAAGTAGCCTCTACACACAAATAGATTTTTTAAGCATAACAACACCATACTTCTACGGCATTTTGTGGATCATTAATCTGGCTTTTGAAACAATAGGATTGAAAAAGGAAGAATGGAAATAAATATGTGAAGAATCTCTCAATGTATTTCTTACTTTAATACTTTCTTCGTTCGTTCATGAGAAACAAACTAAGATTGGTATTCATTTTGTTTTTTCTAGTTCAGAAAAGCAGCTAAAATGATGTTCCTGTTGAGGAGATTTAAATATTGGAAGCCCATATTGAGTATGCTCATGTCCGAAGAAAAGAAGGAAAATATCCTCTTGTTTCTTGTGAGACCTAGAAGAAGAACTCTAATACCTTTTGTTGTTACCGATACTCCCGATACCGTTGGGGGGCCTTCAACTATCCCAGAACTACTCAAGAAGGAATAAATGACTTAAACCCCGACCTCCTCTAGAAGATTTTCGGCCCAATAACATTAAGGTTCCATCCCTGTCTGTAGCAGCAGCAGGTGTGTGACCTCAACGAGATAAGTTTCGTACTCACACTTTGATTATTTGTCTTTAATTAGTATATTAAATTGTAAAGATATAAAATTCTCTATTGTTCTTCTGTTAATTGACTTTTTTCTAGTAATAAACATTCAAAATTTATTTGTTAGCAATAACCATAAAACCTACATAAGAAGAATTCGGGAAAAAATCCGAAACAAGTTCTGATGGAAAATGAAATCGTTTGTCCTATGTTTAAAAGGTCACAATGCATAACTGGTGGTTCCAACTTTCGAAACATTAACACGAAACAATGATTTGATCAAACGAAAGTTTTCAACTGTGTTTGAACTGCTTTGGTCCCTGCCATTCTGCCTTCAAATGCCTCACAAACTCTCATTGTAACCTCCGACATCACGGACTGTTCTATTTTTGATGAGTGACTCAAAAACATTTCCCAACATGAAACCATATTTCTATCAATTACCTAACCAGGCTACAAAGGGTTCTACAGATAAAGATAATGTTTATACTAAGGCATACAAGTTGTTGTACTTGACTGAATTGACTAACAAACAAAAAATATTTTTATTTTAGGTTTTAATTGATTTCTTTTTAAATGAGTATAATCTTCCAACGTAATCGTAAATTTGGAAAATTTACAAAAGTAATTTCTAAATATACCCAAGTTATATATAAAAAAGGATTACACAGAGAATAGAAGTGACAATTTGTACTAAATAATCATGTGTCTTTAATTTGTGACTTGCCAAATTCTTTTCCAAAGCCCTTGAATTTAATGAATTTACTATCCACATATGTATCGAGAAATGAACGGGTTTATAAATATGCTGTCTATGTTTTACAGACCTCATTGATATAGAGGACATTACCCATAAACTATTAAAAAAATGGTCTTGAGGTGGGTCATAAACAGTGATTAGCAAGAGATTAACTTATCCAAAAAGAATAAAATAAATTGTTTTAAATATAATTTGCTAATCCAACGAATAGCAGCGTTATGATTTATTTCCTTGATATCCCCTACTTTCTTGAAAAAACAAACTACAAAAAAAAAGAACTCCATTTTCAGAAACTATAGAATAAAAATAATATGGTTTATTGTTTAACAAATATAGAAATGTCTCTATTTCAAATATGCAGTTCTGTTTGCAAGTGTAAGTGCGACTGTAAATAGGAAAATGTTCTATAAAAAAAAAGTAAATAAATAAAAAACAAATACGAACAAAAACTCGAAAAGATTCATAAAAATATTTTTAGAATACTTTTGGAAAACTCAAAAAAGCAAAGCCTTCAGTCTATAAAATATTGGAAAATAAATAAAAATGTAGACACACCAAAATAAAAGACACATCACAAAAAGAAGAGTTTTTATTTTTTTATTCATGTAACGTCATCTAATGCTACAACCCAAAATTATGCATACATAAAAAAACTATCCTATTCAGCGCCCCAAAAACTTTTTTCTTGATAATAAACTGGGAATAAGTTTGTTTTAAGCAAATTTCGTTGCTTAAACTACGCCAACGCAGAGCACAATGACAGAGGATAGGTTACGTAACAGCATTGGAGCTGGAAGACGCGATGCCGAGAGGAGGAAACGGTCGGAGGGTAGTATTGGAACGTGTACATACATATTCAGCGGGCACTCTCAGCCCGGAACAGGGCTCAAAGGAGCTGGTAAAAATTTCGCGAGGCCAACGGGACTATTGAATTGGTCCTGGCCAAACTTAACGGTCCCCTGCCTGTCGCTCTTAGTGCTCTGCTAACAGCTCTGCCAAGGGATTTTATTTAAATTTCCCACACTCCCAATGCTCCCACGTATCGGAAGATATGCCTACCGTCAGTACTGTAATGGTCTACTCTCAAGCCAAATCCAAGTAGTCTCCATCAAAATTGGGCCTTACTGCAAAGGTACTACCTACCTTATAACTTTATTGGCTATATTATCATATTAATAAACCATAGAATTCCTCTCATGGGACCTTCAATCCGAATTCCTTCATAAAACCCTGAGGGCTTCTTAGTATCGAATAAAATCATCCATAATGAATAGTTTCAAATTTCGCTTCCTATTCACCTCGGAATAATCCTATGAGGTTCCTGAAAAGAAACCTGAATTCCTGAAGGGATATATTCATATATTTATTTATACATGGGACGGGGTTCGATACCCCTGTCCGCTTACGACGCACCAACCTTCATTTGAAAAACTCTCTATTTAATTTTACTACTGTATATTCTTAACATTTTAGTTGAGGTACTCACATATTGGATCATAGAGGTGCAGTCAATGATTACACAAAATAATAAAAACTTATTTTATTGTGTCAACTTTTCGGCCTAAGATTTAGACCATCTTCAGGGCAGCGGATGACACGTCAGACTATCAACTCAATTGCACCCCCTGACCATTTCAATCCAATATTAGAATTTGGCAGTCAACTACTTTCCACCTAAAGTAACGTATAGTATAGTACTTTTATTACCACTCTATTGAGTCTAATAAAATGTGATTACCCACTTAATATTGAGTATATGGTATTAAATAAAATAATGAAATGTTTTTTATTTTAGTTTTTTTATTTAAAAAAATAATCATAGATTACAAAAATATAAATTAATCTTATTTCACTGTATTATCTATCACTGCATTAGAACGTATTGACGGTTCTAAGATCGAAAAATTGGAATAATATGTAGCTTGTGTTATTTTTTATATCGATGAATCCATTTAAACACAAGACAGAGCTATATTTTTCGTAATAGCTTAAAGAAGTGAGGAGGAGTGGCTATGTGACTTTTTCTTTCTCAATAACATAAGAAAAAAACAAAAAGTAGTTTCTAGATCCGTTGCTGGGCAAGGCTGATAAAATATTACATCACTGAAAACTTTTTAATATAATTGAGATGTATTATTATTTTTTTTAATTTATCAACTAATATAAAAAAATGAAATAATAAATTACCTTTCACTAGGCTAATTACAAGGTCAACTTCAGAGATAATATCTTGATAATAGTGCAGCAGCTCGCATTGAAGAGCTAGGATAAATAAAAAGAGTTACAACGGTAACTATGATAATAATAATACAAAATTCTCTTTTCTTTGTCTAAGTCATTAAAATAAAAAAATTATAACTTTTTTTTAAATATATATATATATATATATATATATATATATATATATAGATAGATATATATATATATATATATATATATATATATATATAGATATAAAATGCTCTTTATTATTAAATTATTTACAACTGTTCTTTTTAATTTTATTTTCCACATTAGCAACCACAGCATGGTACTTTATACCGTCTGCCGGGAGTTTGATTTAACTACTAAACAACAAGAAAACTAAAAAATAAATCAAATTTCTTTTTGACATTAATAATTAAATTCTGAAATTAAAAAATGTCTATAACGACCTGCATTACTTACAAAATTATATAAACCTATAAAATTCTCTCCATTCAGAATATCTATTAATTTTTGTTTTGATATCAGCTCATATTTTAAGAATTTTTTTCTATACAATTTTAAGACGGGACACACTGCCAGGAAGTGAAAACTGTTTTCAATTTCTTTCAGATTACACAGTGAGCATAGCTGTATATTTTGCGAATCAATTTCAAATGGTTTGTAATTTAGATTCAGAAGTTCCCCTCTACATTTCATAACTACGCTCATTTTTTTTGTTGCTTTAAAATGTCTATGGTAATCTATTGTTTTATTTAATGAGCTATAGAGGCCGTGGTGTGTGCCCTCTGCTGCTTTTGCATGGCAAACTTGGATAAAATAATCTTTGTACAGCTCTAACATTTTGAACATTTCTCCCTCCCAAGTATCCACGGAGCTTAAAGTTAAATCCAGTCTATAATTTATTTTTTTTGCAATTTTCCCCCACTCTTTAAACCATGATATGTTTTGTTTTATTATTTCTCTTGCTATAACTGTACATAGCCTATAATCTAGTATTTTTAAAATATAATTGGATTGCATTTTTAGTGTGTACATGTGTATTAATTTTCTATTCATTTCTAAGTACACAAAGTAATTTGGGGTATTAACCGGCAATTTAAAATTTTTTTTAACGAAATACCTTTCAACTTTTTCTATTTCCTCAAAATATTTGTGGCCCCAAACTTGACATCCATAGGTTATGACATTTTTAATTGTTGACTCAAATACTTTAAATTTTGACTCTAATGGCACTTCTGGATTTTTGAACAGTTCTCTCCACATCATATTAATCCCAACTTTTGCCTTACTTACTTTTTCTTTAATGTCATATTTCATTTTTAAGTTGTTGCACATCACCACCCCTAGATATTTGTATGATTTCACACATTCAATTTGCTCATTATTTAGGAACCATTTCTCTTTTTTTGTACACATTTTGCCTCTATTATTCTTCTTAAATACTATAATTTTTGATTTGTCCAGATTTACAAACAAATTCCATGTTTTACAATAGATTTCTAAATTGCCTATCATGTACTGCAAACCAACCGGATTATCTGATATTAGGACAATATCGTCAGCATAAGCCAACATATTCACTTTCTTATGCCCCACTATGACTCCTCCCCCGAGATTCTCCGCTAAATCATTTATGAAAAGAGTAAACAGGTATGGACTCAGTACACATCCCTGCTTGACCCCCATCCCCGTCTTGAATGACTCCGTAACTCCATCTTTTGTCCAGACCACTGCCTCCGTGTTTTCGTAAAGACTTTTTATAGCGTTAGTGAACTTAGTTGACAAACCCATTTCGTACATTTTGTAAATTAACGCATTCCTGTCCACAGAGTCAAACGCTGCCTTGAAGTCGACAAAAAAACAATAGATTTTATTTTTCCCTAAATGCCACATGTACTCTATTAAATTGCTTAAAATAAACAAATTGTCAACAACTGAGCGGCCCTTTCTGAAACCTGCTTGGCCTTCTATCAATACATTTCTTTCTTCCAACCAGTTTGTAAGTCTTACTGCTAGCATCCCAGAATATATCTTCGAAATGGAATCTAAAAAAGAAATACCCCAGTAATTTGTCACTTCGCCAAGCTCACCTTTTTTATGGAGAGGGAAGATGATTGATTTTCCAAAACTCTCTGGAACCTTACTTTCATCAAAACAGAAATTGAACAGCTGCAGTAGAGCTTTCGTAAAGCATTCAGGAGAATTTTTATAAAATTCACTTGGTATTCGGTCAAGCCCAGGTGCTTTATTGTCTTTTAACTTATTTATGGCTGCGACCACTTCATCATAACTGAATTGATTATCTAAATACCCATCCTTTACCCAAGGAGCCGCATATGAGAAAAGTTCAGTACAAAGATGAAGGTTATACTGTTTTTTAAAATGCTCTTTCCATTTCAGTGGTTGAATATTTCCAATACGGAAGTAGTTTTTTTGCTTAAATTTATTAGTCAAGTCCCAGAAATCCTTGGAATCCCTCGCCCTCTCGAACTTGTCACCTATCTCCCTGAAGTAGTTTTCTTTTTTCCCTTTACAGAGTTCCTTATAATTTTTTACATTATTTAAATATGCCTTTCTGATCAAGTGGGAGTTGGTATTTCTGTACAAGTTCAATAGTTTAAATATTCTTTTCCTCTTATTATGACACTCATAGTCATACCAAGGTTGTTTTTTATTAATCTTAAAGTCACCCCTACTTCTTATTACATAGCATTTTTTAATTAGCTCCTTCATCTTCTCAAAGTCTGCCAGCCCTATTAGCTTTCTTTCTTTCAAAAATGCATCTGTTTCTTTTTCTATCTTTTCCCTATACTCCGCTGACCTCTCTTTATGCCAAATCATTTTCGGGATTAGCTGACAGCATTGTTCATCCTTTATCGCCATTTTTATTCCAATGCTAATGACTAGAGGCATGTGGTCCGAAAATATTTGTTTTTTACTTCAAAACCCTTTACTATTTCTTTAACCCCTATTGAAATTATACCTAAATCTATTGTGGAACAACCGGCATTACTGATGTATGTAAATTCTCCCTCTCTGTCCCCCTCTGATCTACCATTCAGTATAATTAGCCCATTATCATCGCACAGTTCCAAGAGTTTTCTTCCTTGCTTACTTACTTTCTTGTCTTTTGATTTCCTATTCTTTACCAATTCTCCTTCTCGGTTATTATCTTCCCAATATGTACTCTGTCTTTCTCCTATCCTCGCATTTACATCCCCTACCAACAGGTATTGTAGTTTATCCTTACTAAAAATTAAATTTTGTAGCCTTTCAAATTCTTCTACCCAATACCTAGCATTAATATATAGTGGAACAATGTGTACTGATTCCTTTCCCGTTTCTAACTGTATTAGAGTCTGATTTTCTACCGTTACATATTTACATAATTTTTCCTCCTTTAACCATTTTTTATATCCGAATATTTTACCACCGCTAGCTCTACCATACTTACTAGTTCTGCTGGCTGGCTCGCAGTACAGACAGTAATCAACAAAATAATTCTCAATGTGCACGTTACAATTATCAATTTCTAAATGGGTTTCAAACAGGCAAAATATGTCATACTTACATACAAAATTGAAAAAAGCAACATTATCTATCTTATTTTTTATCCCTGCTATATTGTACCCTAATAATTTAATCGTTTTATTAGATTCATACAGTCTTGTAGCTAAATTAGAATTTACCCGACAGACGGAATATTCCTATTTACTAAGTGGTACCTTCACCTCTTCGTTCTTCGCTGGTTGATTGGCCTGGTCCCCTGGCGTACAGCAGCGCGACCACAGTTCTTCTCCCAGTAGACCCCTCAAGTAGTTAATGTCTTCTTCTCCTCCTGAAATACCACTTTCATCATCCCACTGATATTCCTTCCCATTCAGAATCAGAGTGTCCTTTCTGACCAGGCATTTTAAATGTCCACCCTTTCTCATAATTTCTTTTTTGATCCAGAACATCCTGCTTCTTCTATTTCTTACTTTCCAGGTGTAATCCCTATCTATGTAAAAGCCAGTCCCCTTTAGTTTCCTCGTATTCCTTAGTATGTCTGTAACTACTCTACTGGTGGTAAACATTACCTTCTTAGCCGTACGTCCTTTGCCTTCCTTTCCTACTGTAAAGGTGTCCTCTATCTTCCCTTCCACTTCAACATTCAGCACTTCTTTACAAAAGGTTGTTATTTCTTCAACATTTTCTTTTCCGTCAAATCCTTTAAATATTAAATTGTTTCTTCTCAACTGGCTTTCTATTGCTTCTAGCCTCTTATCATTTTCTTGATTTTTGGTCTTCATTTTCTCCTGTTCGTTCTTCAAAATTAAATTTTCGTCTTTTAGTTTTTTAATTTCTGTGAAGAGCTCTGATATATCTTTTTTTGTCGCCAGTCCCTTTGAGTCTATCATCGCTGAAAATTGTTTCATCATTTCTCCATAATCCATTCTATTAATTTCTTCTCCCATTTCTGATGACACTGTATCTTCTGTCCGACTTATTTTAGTACTCACTAAAACTTCCGGCGACGATCGACTTCTCTTGACCCTTTCTTTTTTTTGTATTGGCGTTGACAATTCTTTCCCTTCCACTGTATAATTTTTAATTGATTTTGGCATTTATTTTATTCTGTTAAGAGAAAACCTTATTTTGTCTTGGTTTATTGAATGTTTGTTATTTTTATTTCGTTGTAATTGTTTTGGTTAGGGTTTGTTATGGCTAGACATTTATATTCTATCTTTCAGGAATTAAGATATTGTTTGTATACTCTGTGGGATTATGACTCACTAGCCTACATAGTTTACCTGCAGGTTCCCGCTCGTGGCCAGTTGCTCCAGTTAAAATTTTTCTCCTTATTTTTTTCCCACTAATCCACTCGGTGTAAATTCTCGTCCATTACGTAGAATTAACACAGGTACTGTATTTTATTACTGTTGCAATTTTTTATCACCATACACTCACTTTTATCCACTTTTTAATAAACTTTTGCAAGACACGATGTTCACTCTACGAATGCTAGAACCAAACTCCTATATATATATATATATATATATATATATATACACACAATGATACTTCTAGAATTAATTTAATTTTGTACATCAGCTTACAAACATTCCAATACTGACATTCAGACATTTAAATAAATTGTTAGGAGATTAATACACTTAACAATTCATCCAAGAGGCCAGTTTATAACTTAAAACTTATTTCAGATGACGTTGAGGTGTTTCTCAGACTAGATAATATAATTCTATTTTGTGTTATATGATGGCAATATATGGATATATTGCAACTACGGCGGTATTTGGTTTATTTATTAATCTGTCAATGTATCGGAACGGAACATACATAATTTAACAAGGATCGATTAGTGGCCTTCTTAAAGCCATTGGCTGGTGAGGGTTGAAGGTGAAGGCGATAAGTCGATATTCTGTGAAAGAAATTATTTGCATTTATATTGCTAACATTTTCTTTCCTATATGGTATGTCTTTACTTTATTGAGTAAGTTACAAGTGCTAATGCTAATACTTTATTTGTCCATTTTTTCCAGGTCACGCAACGAAGAAAGGTCTAAGACTTACCATCAGTGCTACCTAACATTGTTTATAAAGCAAAATCAACTTATTCGATCATTAGTTTCTGTAAAATTGTCTTCGTATTAAATTAAAAGGAAGTTTCTCACAATTTTCCCGTAAAAAGATCATACAAGTCGTGCGGAATGGTTTAACTGGCGCGCCGGGTCGGCTTTTGTACAGAACTTGGAAAAGCTTCTTAGGCCTAGTTGTTTCTAGAAAAAACTAACCGAGATGCCCCCTCTCCCCACCCTTTGAATCCCTTCGTATTTATGTTGTTAATCTTTTTAGGATGTGAAAAATTATTGTTATTTTTGAACATCATTTCTTTAAAATTTCATTGAAAATCATTTCTGGTATGTTTCAGTATAAATTAAATATATAATACCATTATACTCATCGTACCGATTTATTTACCGAATGGAATTTTTCCATCTAGAAAAAAAACCTTGTACGACTACCACCCGTGAAGGGTCTGGGGTTCAGTAAATGGTAAAGATGTACTGTTTCTTGGACCACGGTTGAGTTGGGAGATGGTTTGCCCTACACCACGCTCAACCGCCAGACTTTTCCTAAATATTTTGGGTACCCACTTTACAGAGGTGGGGTGAGCCCCAAGAGGTTAAAAGTTTTTCCAGTAACGGGATTTGAACCCAGGACCTTCGGCATGGCAACTTTTCATCGATACCCTAACAATAATCTTTAAATATTAACAATGACTGAATTAAACTAAATACAATTAAATGGTCAAATTTCATTCGAAATTTGCGCTCTATAAATTCTGTTCCCTTCGTAAGTAGATCCTCGAAGAGTAAGTATTAACCGTATTTTACAATTTTTTATCAGTAGCTATTTTGGAAGAGAAAATCTGTAATTTTTCATTGCTTTTCATCTTGACCAAAATTAAATGTATAAAAAAGATAATTTAACTTTAGTAATTTTCTTAAAATTCAGAAATAAACAATATAGTAAATGTGTGTTGTGTATTTTATTAGCATCTTATGTAGTGAAAAAACTAAATAAAGAAAAGTCATAAATAAGACAGGCTTCTTAACATTAAATAAACTTCAAGCAAAAATTTTGAAAGCATTTATTTTTAAATCTGCTTTAAAAGTACCAAGAGATTTTAACCGGTGCCTAATTAGTTAAGGTCCTTTGATCTGAATAACATTTAAACATTAATATGGGATGCCATACTGAGATTATTAACACTGAGGTACAATACTGCTTTATCAGTGATGACTTAAAACCTATAACATAGCTCTCTTTTCCAAAGATAGGCTTGAATGACTGACTAGGAGTTGCTCAGTAAATAGATATCCTTTTCATCATATTAAACAACATTACATCTACTGTGTGCTTATTATGGTTTCAAAGTTATATACGAGGCTGCCTATATCTTGAGTGCCGCTGTCCTGTATCTTAAGGTTTCCTTCATCTTCAGGTATAGATCATAAGCGATACTTAAGCTACCTGCTCAGTGTCACTTAACCTGTTTATTTATATATTCCGAACGATCCAAATAATATCACAAATAACAGTATGTATTATGTTGTTAAAATCATAATAAGGTTGAATTCATCATTAAAAATTATATATTTCGTGTAATATCATTGACAGTTTTAATATCTGAATACATTAATTATGTATTTTTTCAATGATGTTTTTCAAAAAGATTCTAAGAATACAGGTCACGATTGTTGATAATTTTTTGCAAATTTAAATAAGGGACTATTACTGATTGAAGACTCTCACTCTGTGGCTTACCCTCCACCAGACTGTTTTCTTTTTCCGCTCCGACTTATGTTCCTTGGCCGAACATTTCGTTCCAGTCTTCTTCAGAAGCTCGTTAAGGTATAGAACCTTATGGTTTCAATCAATCAATGTGTTCGAGCCGGCCGAAGCGGAACCCAAATCGACAGGTAGCCGTTAGTCTTGTATAACTGCTCTAGATTTTCTTTTTACCGCAGACTTGGTTCACAACCTCAAAGTTGTGATGTATGGTTAGGATATATATATATATTAATCAAATTCATAAAATCAATGATTTAAAAGTCTTTTTATACGTTATTATTCTAAGAAGAAGAATTGGTTGGTTAATTGGTTGCATATATTGATATTGGCAATCCTAGAAATATAGTTAATACAGAAGTACATTATTAATACTTTACTTTGAATGCAATGAAACCTAAATATATATACATAACTTACGAGATCCGGCACATAAAACTTTAAAAAAAAGAGAAATATTAGGAGAGACACAACACGGGTGAAGGCTGATAAAACACTGCTTTATTCAAAACTAAATCCTCTATATATACTATTTACAATGTTTACTAATCCCTGTTTGGGATTAGTGGCCATACTGGTGTATGTCCTATCCTAACTTATATATATATATATATATATATTTAGGCCCTTTACCAAAACATGCACTGTTCGACGTTTTCGGGGCTGAGCCAGACTCTGAATGGTGACCAGATTGTGCTCCCTGATCGCAATCACTTTGAATGGCCCCTCGTACCTCAGGACTTCCTTCGAGCGATTTGATACAATTCTTCTGTACACGGTGGTTCCTATCCTAAGAGCTCCCATAATATCCTCAACCCCCAAATTATCCCTGGCAACCCTCTTACTCTTTTCCGTCACCATCCGTGTGTGTGCTTTCTCCCATATTCGTTCGACCTCTATCCTATTAGCCACTAGTCGTTCCGCCATGTCCTCATCCACGACAGTACCGTCTCCATCTCTCCGACGAGCGCGCAGACCAAAGAGGGCCTCAAAAGGGGAGAATCCCGTAGCTGTATGGATTGAGTGATTATACGCCGCAATGGCCCGTGGCATCGCCGCGTCCGCCTCCAACCCTTTGTCCACATGAAATACCCGAAGATGTTCGCCCAAGGTATTATGGAGCCGTTCAATCCCCCCCCCCTACTTTTAGGATGTCCCGATGTATTCCAGTGCCAAGTAACTCCGAGATCTTTCACTTCCTTCCGCAGTTGTGCGTTGTCGAACTCCCTACCGTTGTCCGAGGAAATCTTGTCTGGCACACCGTAGAATTGATACCACGTTCTTAGGGCGTCACTAACCGCGGCTGCTGACTTCTCTTTCACAGGGTGAGCCATGGCTATTTTGCTGAAAATGTCTACTATTGTTACCCACTTGAAGCCCCTCCACGTGAAGGTATCGATCTGCAGATCCGTTAACGGTACCGTAGGCGTGCACGTTTCCACTTGTAGCCCTACCGGGGGGTGGCGGTCATACTTCGTGATATGGCAAACAGCACATTCTCTCACAATTTCTTCGACTGTTTTACTCATTCCCACCCAATAATATTTCCGCTTTAATGCTGCTATAGTTTCTTTAATTCCCCGATGATTGGTCTTCCCTTGGTGGTATGCTAACGTCACTTCTTTCTGCTGATCGGGATCCCGGATCGTATCCACCATGAGTCGACATCGGACGAACGATCTATCCATTCCTATTTTCTCCGCTCTCCACAAATTCCGGATTTTCTCCCATACAGTCGCGTTACCGACATAGAGATGGTGGGTCGCCCCCGACTTGGATGCATCCTTCAACACCCGGCATATCTGTTCTTCTTGCACTCCCGGCTGGGACCAAATGATAACAATATGGTGTTTCTCATATTTGGAAAATTCCATTTTCAGTGATCCTGTGGTCCTTGTCTTCCATATTATCTGCCGAGTCGTATCGTTTATCACATCCTCCACCTCATCCATCTCCGTCAGTCTCTCGTCTGGCGAGTCATCATGGTCGGGAGATTCTCCGTTGCCGCTGTGGTCTGCTTCAAGTTCACCTTGTCCCTCTGGTGTCCATTCCCGTACGAATCTCTGAAGCTCCCCGGAAGGTTCTCCTTCCTCTGGTTCGATCGCGTTGACCTGCAGTGCCCGAGATAGCCAATCTGCCACTACATTATCCTTTCCGGGTTTGTATGTTATGTCAATATTGTATTGGTTCAGGATCTCCTTCCAACGCGTCACTCTAGCCGACGATTCCTTCAAATTGCCAACCCACAAAAGTGGCCGATGATCCGTGTGTACCTTAAACCGTTTTCCGAATATATAGGGTCGAAAGTGTTGGACTGCCCATACTATCCCTAATAGCTTCCTTTCGAGCGCACTATACCGAGCCTCCGCGTCTGTAAGTCTCCTACTCGCGTACGCCACAGGCCGATACCCCTTATCATCCTCCTGCGATAACACCACCCCTAGTACATATTCGCTAGCGTCAGTAGTGATCGCGAATGATTTTGAAAAGTCCGGAAACGCGAGAACCGGTTCCGTCTGAAGCCACCGCATGCACTTCCTAATGTTTGCCTCGATCTCTGGCGTGATCCGAACTGTGCGTCCCTTTCTTAATAATTCGTTCAGAGGGACGAGATTGGCGGCCATCTCCGGGACGAATCGACGATAATAATTTAAGGTCCCGAGCAATCTCCTGATTCCCTTGACGTCAGTAGGCATTGCCATTTTCCCTATCGCCTCTACTTTCTTACCGTCCGGCCGTATACCTTCCGCCGATATCGAATGGCCGAGAAAGTTTATTTGATTCTGTCCCAATATAGATTTTTCGGGTGATAGCTTCAACCCAAATTGACGTATCCTGTCAAAGACCCGCCTCAGATCCGCTATATGTCCTGCCTCCGTTTTACTAAAGACCAGGAGGTCGTCCATGTATACTTGACACATGGTTTCATCCAAGCCCCTCAAGAACTCGTCCATCAGCCGCTGGAACGTTATAGGTACATTTTTTAACCCGAACGGCATACGGGTAAATTCATAGTGGCCCCTCTCAAATGTAAACGCTGTTTTACATTGGTCTCTAGGATGCATTCGAATCTGATGATACCCCGATTTCAGGTCTAGCGTGCTAAACACCGTCGCTCCACCCAACCTGTCCAAAATGTCCTCTAACCTAGGGATGGGGTATTTCTCGTCACACGTATTTTCGTTCAATTGCCGAAAATCTACCACCACCCTGTACCGTTCCCTGGTATCCCCTTCAACAGGTTTCTTCTTGACTGCCCATAGTGGACTGTTAAAGGGTGATGTGCTATCGACGATAATCCCCTGTCGTTTTAGCTCTTCGATCTCCTCCCTAATATGTTCCCGTAGCACCTGTGGGTATCTCCGCTCTTTCACGTAAGTACTTTTTTCTGACTTCAAATGAATTCCAAATGAAGTGTTTCTCCCGTCACAATCAGTGGATCCCCATCGCGAAAAAAAATATCCGCGTATTCCTCCTTTATGCTTGTTCTGCAATCCTTACCCCGCGTTATTACGCCAACGCATTTCGCATCCCTTTTTGCATTTCCTATTGTCCTATACACCTTTTTGCCGATTCTAATTACCCAATGCCCCTCTAAATTCCGGAGTCTTGCCCCTAGTTTCCCGGGCACGTCACACCCCAGAATCCCCCCGTACTCGCGCGGCATACTCTCTACCACATGCAGAGTTGCTACTCCACCCTTCTTGCCCCATTTATCTAATGCTAAATCTATCTCCCCTTCCACCGTACAGGGACCACTCAAAGTGACTAACTTACATAGGCACTTGCTCACCTCGGGTTTACTCTTCCCTTTAAATAACATATGTAAACTATCCTTACTAATGTACATGAGCTACCCGTATCTACTAAACATCTCCAACCCTTACAAAACTCTATAACAGGCAACCTTTCCCACTTTTTCACAACATTATTCACACACAAGAGGTTGCCCCTCCGCTCACACAATCCTCATTCTTTCCTTACCTCCTCATTTCTCCGGCCTGCACTCCGTTGCTTACTTCTTCCTACTGGTGTTCTTCTGCCGGCAGATACGCTGTCCTCCGTCTCGGATCCTGAAGTCTCTGGAGCTCTGGATGATTCAGATGGTACTCTGCTCCTCCGCCATATTCTCTGCGTATTAACCTCCATTGGTTCTCGTCGCTCATATTCTCTCCACCGAATGTACGGACACTGCCCAGCCATATGCCCCTCATTGTGACATTCAAAACATCGCGTGCGCGGGCATTGAGCCATCAAATGCCCCGTCTTGCCACATTCGTGGGCATCTCCTGTCGTCTCTCCTCACGTACTTCTTGTCCGTAGGTTGCCTTCTCTCCTTCCGTACTCTGTCTCTCCTACCGGCATCTCCCTCTCTCCTTCTCTCCAGGTCTGGTCTCGTTCTATTTCTTCCCGTTCCACTTCGGCGATACGATACCCTGCTCCGTCCTGGTTCGTACACTTCTCTTTCCTCTTCATCGCGTTCGCGTCCACCATCTCCTGGGCACATTCGACAAATGTCCTGTCCCTGGGTAAGCCATCCTTCTTACCCGTATCTCTGGCCAGCTGCACTTTGAGGACTGTAGTCATAAAAATCATCCATGCCTCTACTGCGCTGGTATCCATCACTTCCCGCAATTTTTCATTAATTTTATTCAGCTTTGCGAGAAGCCTTGCGGCGTACTGGCCATTCGTTTGATCCGTCCTCTTCGACTCCCGGAACATTTGAAGCATATCCTCCTCCGGGGCCCATCGCCCCCCTCCATAGGCTTTCTTCAATCGTTCCTTGATCACCTGCCACGAGGTGTCTTTGTCGGCTTGAATCAAGTTCAATACACTCCTCCTGACCCTACGCGCTAGGGCGACCCGTAAACGCTTAGCATCTGCTTCTTCTAGAAGATCTACCGCCACCTGGGATTGGATGCTTACCATGATCCCGTCCCCACCCTTGATGAAGTGGTTTAGTTCACCTACATCTCCATTAAACCTCTCTAAGCCGGAGATTTCCCTCCTTATGTCTTGCGTATTCGCCTTCTTGAGTTTCATTTTTTCTAACTCATTTGTCTCTTGCGCGATTCTATTCGCCTCTTGTCTGGCTATATCCTCCCGCGCCAATGCTATAGTTGACGTCGGGTGGGGTTGGATCTCAGAGTTCACCTGTTCCGCCTGTGGTGGCTCCAACGTTAACTTAGCCGGTCTCAGGATGTTCTGACCTTGTTCATTCATGGTGGGGTTCACTTCGTTCTAAGAAGATTTATACAAAAAGAACTAAACAAAATAAAAAAAACTAAATGAAAAGAACTGTCCTTTTCGTGTTCTTATAAAAAAAAATTCTTACTGCGAACTGCTGACAACCTCCCGGGTTTCGGCACGACTTACGAGAACCGGTACATAAAACTTAAAAAAAAAGAGAAATATTAGGAGAGACACAACACGGGTGAAGGCTGATAAAACACTGCTTTATTCAAAACTAAATCCTCTATATATAGTATTTACAATGTTTACTAATCCCTGTTTGGGATTAGTGGCCATACTGGTGTATGTCCTATCCTAACTTATATATATATATATATTTAGGCCCTTTACCAAATTAATAAAACAATAGGCATTGCAACAAAAACTGCCAACAAGGTTAATGATAATCGATCCCTGAAGTATTGCCTATCCGATAGAGGTTTGCCACAGATTCAATTATTGTTTGCCTCAGTTACATTACTATTTCACCATAAAATCTTCGTCTCTTCAAATGAGTCTAATAAATATGTAGATTCAATTTTATTTCCTTTTGAAAGAATCGTTTCTTTATTGGCACATTTCTTGCTTCAGTATACTATGGGCCATTTAATTTCTTATTTACAATATGAATTAATAACATTTTTTTCGGGCTTTTACAACTTTTGGTCATATTCCGAATCCCAGAACATTTAGTCGCCAATACTCTCGGTCTACCCAATCTCCCTCCGCCTAGCCTCTTGCTTCCATCACCTCTTAAACTCCTTGCAGCCATGTTTTCTTTGGGCGGCCTCTTTTAGTCCCACCTTTGGGATATAGTCCAATATCATTTTTGGCCATCTCTCGGGGCCCATTCTTCTCAGATGATCATACCACTGCAGCTGCTTGGTCCCGATTTAGTGCATTATCGTTTCTGCTTTTACGATAATGGCAGAGTTTTTCACTTAAGTCTTTAAACTCTTATGGCAGAGTTTTTCACTCGCTCAATTCTGTAAATGCGACAACTTCTCCGAAAATCCATTTCTGCAGCTTGCAGCCTTTGTGCATCTCTTGGTCCAACGACCCAGATTTCCGAACCATAAAGGGTCATACCTTCAAAAAAGGAATGAAAAATCCTCTTTTTGGTTTCTAGCGAAACACTTGGGCTCCACAGTACGGAGTTTGCCATGCCGATAACCTTCTTTCCATTAGAGATACATTCCTTTATATCAGCCACAAGTGTTCCCTTGCTATCTATGTACACTCCCAAATACTTAAAGAGAGCACTCCGATCTAGTGACCAATTTTCTAATGGGAGAGAAGATGTAGAAGCGTTGAAGGCCATGTATTCTGTCTTCTCTTTGCTGATTTCTAGACCCCATTTAGAGTATTCCTCTTCTAGCTTCATTAGCATATAACTAAGATAATCCTCCTCACAAGCTATCACCACTTGATCGTCAGCAAAATGTAGACTGTATAACGTCTATTCTCCCTATTCTTACACCCATACCCCGACATTTCCTTTTCCATTCTTTCAACGATTCCTCCAGATACAAGTTGAATAGGGTGGGTGATAGGCCACACCCTTGCCTTAGGCCTTTGGTGATGGGGAAACTCTCTGTCAAACGGTTTCCTATTTTGACCTTAGCTTCCGTTCCGTCATGTAAGCTTTTAATTGCGCCAACAATACCCAATATGCGTCAACAACTCCCATATTTCCCAGTACCATCCATAGAAGTTTCAATGGAACCATTTCGTATGCTTTTTTGATATCAATAAAAGCGAGGCCACAAGCCAATTTCTCTCTAGCAATTGTGTGATAGTGAACACATGATCCGCACAGGACCTTCCTGCTCTTCCGATATAGACCCTTCTACTTCCTGTTCCCCCCCTTTTTGTTCTTTAAAACTCGACCATATAGCCTACTCATACCGCTTAAAACAGTGATACCACGATAGTTAGAATCCCTCTTATGGATAGGCGTTATGTGACCGGCTATCCAATCCTAAGGGATTTTACGCTGATTAATGCACCGTGTGAACAACTCAGCTATTTTTTCTTTCAAACACGTTGTTCCTGAGTTGACAAGCTCTATTGGAATGCTCCCTGGTCCAGGTGCTTTGTGATTTTTCATTTCATTAAGAGCGGCTTCCACTTCCGCTAACGATACCAGCTCTGCTCTAACTTGTTCACTTCCTTGCATATTAATGTTCTCTTTAAACATGGTTCTTTTCTCTGCCAATAGTTTAAAAAAATTAAAATTACAAGAAATTATATATATGAATATATATGTATTGCAATGTTTATATATTCTTAATTTGAAGTCAACTTTTCAATATCGATACTATTAATGAATTCGGGCTGAAATGTTTTATATGGTTCGTGTTCAGAAAATGGCCATTCTTTCTAAATATTATTGGTTAATAGCACCGACATGACACGGTCCATCCCGGAAGTAGAATATAAGGAGAATATTAACGACCGTGGAAGCCTACGTGAATACTTTAATATTGTCTAGTGGTTAGCGTAACAACCTTCCAAAGCCTAAAATCGCGGGTTCATAGACCGGCAGGTAGGCCTTAAAGAGAGCAAAAAATTCTTGGTTATGCCTTCCTTTGAAAGGGACGTTAAACGGGGGTCCCGAGCCTATACGATGACAGGTACTCGGTGAAGATCCCTATCCTAATTAAACCTGGATAGGCAAGAACGCAACGCAAGCTAACGAAGAGTTGTATCTGTGTAAAAAGCCTGGTCATACACTGTGTATCATCAAATAGGAAGGGCGCTGATTGACCAATATAAACTGAGATATTATATTTTAATATAAAATAAACCTAAACAGCGAGGACCCTATGATACACGCATCTCGATAGTGTATAACATTTTTGTCCGCCTGGACTTTCAAGACAGGATTGTTTTGGAGGCATATCCAGTTTCAACTGTCATTTCCCTCTTGCAATAATAATTGCAAACTTTCCAAATTTTAGCAAAGGGGCTCAGATATGCATTTTCTCCGATTCTTTTAAGATTTCGTCCCAAATCCCAGTTCTTTTATACTACAAAGAATTTTGACGCACATTTCTTAAGCATAATTCTTAATGAAATATGAAATTTAGAATGTTTTTTAGCCATTGTTCATTTTTGGGTAATGTAATGAATGGATTTGGTGGATTGAAATCTAAGTAAGTTGAACTATAATGACTGACGCAGGTTTTAACTGAGCATGGACATACCAAATCCTTCTTACACACATTTCACATAATCAATGACTATACTTATTCAATATACAAGTAATAACAGACTTTTAAACACATAATCTATGACTGCCAAATGTATGTAAAGGTCAAAATTAATTATCTCAATAATGTTTAGAAAAAATGGCCATTGTCTGAACACGAACTATACAATACATTTCAGCCCGAATTCATTAAATTCATTAATAGTATCGATATTGAAAAGTTGACTTCAAATTAAGCCTATATAAACATTGCAATACATATATAATCATTTATATAATTTTTTGTCATTTTAATTTTTGTTAATTCCATCAAGATATAAGTTATAATGTTTTTGTATAAATTTTAATTGTTAAATATGTTAAATCCTTGAAATCATCCTGTAAAAGTAAAGCAGGAATTCCAGTTATTTCTCCTTGGATGTTTATGGACTACTTCTCAAACTTATTGGCAGAGGAAAGAACCATGTTTAAGGAGAACATTGATATACAAGGCAGTGAACAAGTTAATGCAGAGCTGGTATCGTTAGCGGAAGTGGAACCCGCTCTAAAAGAAATGAAAAATCACAAAGCTTCTGGACCAGGGAGCATTCCAATAGAGCTTGTCAACTCAGGACCAACGTGTTTGAAAGAAAAAATAGCTGAGTTGTTCACACGGTGTATGAATCAGCGTAAAATCCCTTCGGAATGGATAACCGGTCACATAACGCCTATCCATAAGAGGGATTCTAACTATCGTGGTATCACTGTTTTAAGCAGTATGAGTATGCTGTATGGTCGAGTTTTAAAGAACAGATTGGAGCAGGACGTAGAAGGGTCTATATCGGAAGAGCAGGAAGGTCCTGTGCGGATCATGTGTTCACTATTACACAATTGCTAGAGAAGAAATTTGCTTGTGGCCGAGAAGTTCGCCTCGCTTTTATTGTTATGGTTAATACTAGCTCTAGTAATTAATATCGTTCATTGAAAATTGATTAAATTTCTATTCAATAAATTCTATAGTTCGGTAGGAACTACAGACCAGATACTCCAACAACCATTCCCTATGCAATACATTCATCAAGAAATGAATGCTTTGAATAAAAATTCGTTTTGAAAAAAAGAAAAATATCCTTAACCCCAAAACAGTAGGAAACTACTTGAGTTATTTTCTAGAAGTTGAAAACTGTCAAAGGGACAACTAAAAGAATATCTATGGTACTGTTTATCAAATTTATTTTTTCGTGAATTGACGAAAAAGGGTCTGAGAATGATGGATTGGATAAGAGGAACTCCATTCTACTGAAGAAAGTTTCACGGAATTGCAAGGAGGAAATAAAGATTTATGTAATGTTTGTGTAACAAGGACGAGTATTTTTTTGTGTCCGTTGCCATGAAATTGCATTGAATCAGAAAGTGCATATGCATTCTCTACTTCAACACTTATCGTAGACTTTTTTTTATAAATATTTCAATTTGAGGTTGATGTTGAGTTTATTATTATTATTTTTTTGGAGTGGACAAACTATGCGAATTTACGTTCTTTATCGCTCTTAATCTATGACCCCTTATAGGGCATAATTCCCATAATTTATTTTTCAACTTGTCATTAGAATATTCTACTTTATGCCTGAATAAGATTTTTCAAGATGTTTGGTAGTTTTTATTGACAATCATCTCACAATGACAGTCGATGTGTCAATCAGTGTGGGTGTACTAAAATTTCGAATTTTTCGGATATTTTTTTCTAGGACGAATTTTTATTATCGAAAATGTATCTTATCTTGGCCTAAGTTTACTGCGTGAAGACGATGTTGGAAAATTTCCGTCTTCAGCATCTGAATTCCCACCTACGTCTGACTATAATGGCTACTGGTTGAATCACGTCTTGAAGATCTTGCTCAATATTCAAATTGGATATTTTCATTGGCATTTGTCAAAATTAGTCAATTTTTCTAATTTTGCATAATCTAAACGATCAACAGCCTTTTTGTGACTTACGAGCCATAAAAGAAATGCAAATTAGTCACATAGATGTAGAAAATAAATAAACGCTCTTATAAAAGTAATAATTTCCGTGAACATACGTGTAATATATTGAAATTTATAATTTAAAATGTGTGTAATTAAGTATTTGATTGATGATTGATTGAGAACAAACAAGAAAAGGAAATAGTTTAGTACTTAGTCTACTAATTAGTCACTTAATGAGAAAAGTTTAGTAGCGGCCTTCAAGTTCCAAATAGATCTGAGGTTCACGAAGTTCTCGTTATGAAGCATAATAACAAGTGAGCGACACATTAATTAATTTAATTTATTAAATAAATATGTAACAAATAGGTCAACAAAACTGCACTTACAAAAAATATTTGCCAGTAAGTTGGAGAAAATAATTAATTAAATAAACACCTGTTGGCAAATGAGGATCTCATTGCGCAGAGGTCGATGATTCAACCGCTCACGATGTTGTACAACAGCACAAACTTCGATTATCATTAGCGGTATTTACTTTCAGTTTGAAGCCCAAAAATAAGCTAAACACAGCTGAACATATACGTATTTTTTCTCTTTATATCTTTATCGACACCAGTCGAAAAAGAAAATGGTCCGTTATAAAAAAAAATTGTCTTTAGTTAGAAAAACTGTTTATTTTTAAAGTCGATGCAAATTCCAGGTCTTCAGGGCTAAATTTACAAATTCATATAATTTATACGTATCTTTATAAAATTGATATGCATTTTATATATTCAGCCCTGAAGAGGACCTGCAATGTGAATCGAAACGTCAGCTTTCAAAATAAAGTTCTTCTTACTAAAGAGAATTTTATTCTGGGCTCAACCCAGACCATTTTCTACCTCATATATAAATATATATATATAAGGTCAACTAATATAATAAACAAGTAAAATAATCCGGAATGAAATGAAACGTATAAAGAAAAACAGTAGCCAGCGGTACATCTCCTCTTGCTTGATTTAATTTCTTACGGTATCGATTCCTCATCGATCTTGCTACGTCATTATTATTCATAATAGACCAGGTTTATAGACGTGGTCGCTAAATCAACCAATGTCCAATAATGGGCTTAAGTAAGAAAACTACAAGAGTTAAGAGAACTAAATTAAGAAAGCTACAAGACTTGTGTATATTCCAATATTCCGGGCAATTACTAGTTTCTTGAACCTGTGGGAAGGAACAAAGAAAGTACAACTAAAATTGCAAACTACGAGTTACTGCCCCCGCTAGACCTTGAGCTGCCTCAGCTTCCCCTGTTTTCATTAGAAGAGAGCAATGACGGCTCTAGTCACATTCTTCAACGAAAATGCGGGGAAATTTTCTTCTTTTCTGTTCGCTAGCTACAAAAGCGTGTTTTTAGTTTTTCTAACTATATTTTTGTTTTATTTGCAAAATAAACGAAACTCCCCAGTTGATCTGGAAGTCATATACTTGTCTCAAAGGTGAAGTAATATGCTTCAATACTTGGCACTACAGAGTCTTCGAATATGACAAATCGCTAATCCTGAAGATAATGAGACCAACTTATCATATGTCCTTGAGAAGTGTGCAAAGTTTCAATTTGATTCGACGTTTTGAAGGAGCCGCAAATCGTGTTCAAAGATTTCGTTATATACATGCAGGCGGACATAATAAAAGTGTGTTAAAAACTGTTGCACTACAAATCCTAATAAGCCTGGTATTCAGTACACTGTTAGTACCGTATTGCTTCTAAGCCAATGGCCAAGGAGTGAGAAGACCCATTACATCGAATTAGCTACCTGCTTTTGGATATATTTTAGATTTCTTCATGATATATATGAAAACTTTAGATACGAGCTATACCTATATTTATTTTAATATTCACTATCTTCGTTGCAAATACCGAAATTCCTACTTTAAAATTCACAGTGCCAAAAGAGCTAAACGGCACAGGCCCAAGGGTTGCATATATTTCCATGGACGTGCAGACAAGATCCAAATACAAAGTGAGTGTATTTAAATATAGTCCGGTAATAGATTAGGCCCGACGTGAGATCGGCGGGGTCAGATAAGGGTCGCCGCTATATTACCGTTTCGAATACAAACATACACAGCATTGAATCCTCGGTTCACCCCCTCTCAACATTGAATGCAATGTCTTGAAAAATAATGCAAGATTTTACATTTTCTTTAAAATATTTCCCTTAATGACGAAGTTACACGAGCTTTTGTGGAAGAAAATCAACCGTCGATGATCATCTCAAGGCTAAGGAGGTTTAAAAAGCTTGGAAGTTGGAAGAACTTCTTCCACGGCCTTTTATGTTTTAAAGGATTAAGTCTCACTCTCCGAAATCTCTAGAACCTTCGTAGAACTTCACTAGCTCTGTACTCGACCCGGTCTTCGTTGATATTTCTGGCCAAGTTTGAACTTTTAATTTGAGAGAGGAATAATAATTTTTTTACAATTCCAACAAACATAAACCTATAGAATAAAATATAAAATAACATATGCCGTTATCACCGCCAACATCCAAAGAGGATAGGCACTTTTGAAAGAAGAATTTAAAATGCAAAATGTAAATAAAAATGTATTTATTGTGCCTTGGTGTAACTATAAACACGACAAGGAAACAGATACTGATCCTTCACCGTAGTATGACTAGCGTAACATAAGTTTAGGGTAGGTTCTAATGCGGTGTGGTATCCTGACGCCTCTGAAGTTAAAGTTTAACTTATAAACATAATTATTACGCTCAAACGATAAAAAGCTAAATTAAAACGATAAAAAAAACGAATTAAAACTGAGTTGTGAGTTCGAAGAATGTTGATTTATGCATATTTTCTATGAAATAATTAAACGACAGGTGAGCATGAAAAAATATTTCCTTATAAATAAGGACATTTTTAGCTTGTGAGCTCAAGTAATCTTAAGGATTGGTGGCACAAATTATTTATTGAGATCCAGTGATGATAAAAATATCCACTATTGCATCTAGTAGATTAAGTAACCGGATAGTTACTTAACGTTCTAAATGGTTTATCTATCTTTAAAAATAATTATATTAATATAAATAATTTATATTCAGTATCTTAGAGTCTTCTAATTAAATTATGGAATGTTTTGTGCATTTTGACTTGTATAAAATCATTTACATTCAAAAGTAATTTCCCACTTGCGTTAGTCGTCACGCATCTATTTTCCTCAAGCTCTCAGACCAAATCATCGTTTTGGGGATAAAGAAATGTGGTAAAATTATTCGAAAGCATTTTAACAACACTTATTAAAAATTAATACCATTAATTAAAAATTTAAAACACGTATTCATAAAATTATTAGGATTTCTTAGTAAAATTCCAACTGAAAGTTTGTTTAGATTGTTTCTTTCCTTTCGCTTTGTTTTATCCCAGGTCTAGTAAGTTTTAAAACTAAGGAACAATTCTTAGATTCACTAATAATAAGCTATGAAAATCAAAGTTATGGAAAGGTTGTGGGAAAAATAATACTTGATAACATTTAACTATGGATTTTAAAATAAACGTTTACAAGTAAATCTTCTATAATATTCAGAAATAAGATATAATCAATTGTTGATTGATGAATTCGGCTAGAGAAATAAAAGTCTGGCATTCGTTCAGCTGATTGTCGCTCTGGGTGGAGTTATAACAGGTTTTAACTATTTATCCATTTCATTTTTAGTACTTACCAAAAATACAAGTTATCCTGAGCTTTAGTGTGGAAATGAGTTAATTTCGGTGGTCATTTCATCAAGAACTACAAGGTTTAACTAACGTTTCAAATTATAGATGATATATATATATATATATATATATATATATATATATATATATATATATATATATATATATATATATCGAATAAAAATATAGATGATATATGTTTGTTATAACGTTTATTTTTAGATGCAATTATAACTGAAGTATAAACATTTCCCACAATTAAATTCTCTTTTCCATACTCAAGCTCGTAATAACTTGTATTTTTTGAAAATATTAAAAAGTTGAATAAATAAACAATTAAAACTTGTTGTGACTCAACTCGAAGCGACAACTTGTGGAATTATTACCTAAAGTCTTAATATAAAAATTAAAACAAAATTATTCTTTATGTATTTTTATATTACATAACATTTTTAAAGTGTATTAAAAATAAAAACCCCTATGGCAAGTCTCAAGCGTAGACCCATCCGAATGGAGACTTCGAGAATTTGATACTGAATAAATTCTCATGTACAAAGCAGAAGAGAAAACCTCCGAAGAAGAGCGTAGGAGAAAAGCAACTGAATAATGAGACGAACCGTACGTGAGGGAAACTCGTTCTACAGTTTTCCATACGTGTGGTCCGGACGGCTTGTGCCGGTATACTATGCAATCCCTACGTCGTTTTCGCTGACAAAAGTTTTACGCAGCCTAATTCTTACGAACTCTTAAGAAATCCCCATTCCCACGTTTCACTGGACCCTTTGAATATCAAGGAGTTTTTGAATATTTCAAATTGATTATTTAATTTCTTTAATCTTTAAAATAATTTACTTTTTTTCTTTAATAATATTATTCGACTATAGTGGTCTATATATAGTCGAGGTAGAAAATGCTCCGGGCGGAGGTCAGAAAAAAATCTCTTAAATGAACCAAAACCTCTTAAAGGATTGAAATGAACATTTTAATATAAATTTCAGATCATAATAAGTTTTAGGTAATAAAAATCTTAAACTTTTTAAAAAAATTCTATTTCGCTGGTACTAATATCAAAGTACCACATATAAAGGCACATAAACAGGTACATTTAGTTTATGTAACTGATTATTTTTTTTTTATGATACAGATTTATATAAAGACCATAAATTCTTACTAAAATTCATTCTAAAGAAAAAAACCTCTTGACTTTAAAATATTAATGGTATATTCATAAATTAATGAATATTTGAAGACCTTAAATGTCTTATTTTTTTAATGCAAATGATTTATTTTTCTAATAATGTATATGTTCAAGAACTAGACAATTCATGTGCACTCTGGATGCATTAAATTGGTTAGAAAAAGAAAGTTTAACACTTTACCGCCGAATTTAACTCTAAGAAAAAAAAACTGGATTCACTACAGCCCGTGAATGGCTCTGGACTTCAGTACATGGTAAAGACTGTACTGTTTCATAGACAACGGTTGTGCGGGGAGTTGATTTGTCCTAGATCACGCTCAACCGCCAGATTTTTCCCTCTTATTTTGGGTACCCACTTTATAGAGGCTGGGTGAGCCCCAGGAGGGTCCTAGGATTTTTAGCATGACAACTCAGGGCTCCACTAAGCCACTCCGCTCCCTAACTTTAAGAACTGAAAAGTAAATTACCTCAAAAAAAATTTAATTCGACAACCCGCAAGCCAGTCTTGGTTTCTTCCAGCAGCAATCACCATGTGTCTCGGTTCAATGCTGCCAGCATTCAATTCCTTACTCCGTTGGTCCTCAAGTCACCTGCAAGAGAGTCCAACCACCGCAGCCGGGGCTCCCATTTCAGCAACGGCCGAATAACTGTTCCGTTAATATTTTCTTCGGGATCGCTCAAGTCAAAACAATGCGGATGAAGGTTAAGTAGTGGACTGGTACGCTGAGATCATTCTTCTCTGCGTCTCCGCCGAGATTCTTTTGTGCAACAAGCTATGTAAACTCCACACGACACTTGTTCAAACATGTAAGCAGCAAATTTTGTATCAATCGTCTTTGGGTAGTCTCGACTCGGTGTCTCGACGGGAATGTTTATGATATACCCAGGTATGTTCATATTTTTGCTTATTCTTCTTTCTTTCTCCTATTGCATATTTAGTTTTAGAACTCTCAAAGGGTTTCGAACTATTTTAAAGTGTATTTTGACCACAATATATGATTAGAAATTTAATAAAATATTAAAATATGGGTGGGAAATGAATATGAATGAATATTTACTATGTTCTACTTTCTCACCATGTCTTACCACTTATTAGATATTGTACTACATCTAGCCTTTATACTATTTCATGAACATTTTGTTTACATCATCGTCCCCATTGGTAGTAAAATGTATTTCTCACTTCTATTACTTATCATCATTGTTTCTTATCAACATTTTCATTTGTATTCCACTATGCCGTATTTTTATTACTTGGTTATTATTTACTTTATTTATTACATACTGTATTTTCCAATTTTTTTTTTTTTACTTACTGTAATTCATGATCATTCTTCTATTCTATTTATGATATATATCTCATGTTCTCACCCCACCCCGATCTTTATTGTTTACCACTCAGATACCTGATACTTTTGTATTTTTACTTTAATATTTATCCCATTTTAATCTTTAATTTTTAACACTTTCTGTTTTATTCTTATTGTACTGTTTAGTATGTTTTTTACTACCTTTGTATATACCATGCTCAGCCATTTTTTAAATATTTTTTAATTTTCAATTGTCTGTATTTTGCATATTTAGCCCTGAAGAAGACCTGCAAAGTGGGTCGAAACGTTGGCTAATTAATAAACATTTCCCCACATCTAAGAGAAAAATATTCACCTCTACCCGGACCATTTTCTTCCACATATATTATCAAGGTCAACTATTATCATTCAAAAATAAATTATATATGTTTGTTGAACCGTTCATATCTAGATGAAATGATTTCCAAAGTATACACATTTCCCATAATTACATTCTCTTTTCTATACTAAAGCTCCTGATAACTTAGTATTTTTGAAAAATATTAAAAGAAAAACGAATAGTTAAAAGCTGCAACTCAAACAGAAGTGACAATCTGAGGAAACATTACTCATATTATTAGTAACACACTGTCTCATTTGCAAATTTTGAGGAAGAGGTTTAGGGAACCACCAAAAATTAGCAGCCAGTGTTCTCAGAGCTTCTCAGAGTTTTCTGCCACATGTTTCTTTTACGTTGTATAAAACCAAAAAAGAGTTACAAAACTCTATCAGAGATAATATTGTTCTAAAAAAAAAATAGTAACAATACTGTGAAAACCGGCATGAGACGGTTACATACGACGAACAATATCATTGCTGATCACAGGTACCCTGTCAACATCGGAGCCAGGAAGCTCTCGGTGACAAGTGCACTGCTATTAGCGGCGATGATAACGAGTTGTAGCGAGTAACGGTACGCTGCCTCTGTACACCGAGTATTAAGAGAAAGCGATACAAATAAAGACCCCAACATCCTGCACATCGATGCTATGCGATTAATACCTCGCCTGTTTTTTGTTCCAATCCACCATGAAAGGATTTTTATTACGTGGCGAACCAAATCGAAAAAGAGATTGGTAACCTGTGGAATAACTTCCACCTAGTACAGGTGTAGATAACAAAGGCGTTGAACCTAAATGAATAATTAAAACCAGTATCATAAATTTTAGAAACGGTGTATTCACCAGCATATAGGTTTTTTTTAATAATGTGGCTCTAAATGCATGATAATAAAGATGGTGTCCCCTATGATTCTCCTATTTTTAACTTGTATATCTATCTATCTAATTTAAAAATAAAGCAATCTGTGGATAGCCTATCAAAACCGTCAACCAGAGTGAGTTTCAAATTATAAGGAAGAGGATTAACTCATTACAGGATGGAAATGATAGGAAAAGGCGACCTGTGGTCTAGTCGTTAGCATAAAAACCAACTAAGCCCAAGAATGCGGTACGCAGCCCGGCAAAAAAATTCTTAGGGCCAATTAAAAAATTAGGGAGTAAAAAATTATCGATTATGGCGTCCATCGGAAGGGACTTTAAAAGAGGGTTACGAGCCTTTACGATGTCAGGTACTCGTTAAAAATCCCTATCCTAATTAAAGCTGGATTGGCAAAATTCAGAGCTCCCACTGTAGTATCGTCCGAGTACTCCACTTCCTCTCACAACGTATGTTAGTAACGTGCCTGGAAGAATCGTCACAAATTAAAATAAAACCAGGTAACTGTCAAATCCATACATTTCAACAGAGAAACAATATTCATAAAATCAGAATTACAAATTATTGAGATTGTTTTAATGTTAATTATCAGCAAGTAATGTGTCAATCTTATACTTTTCCTGTAAAATCCAACAGGAAAAAATAACAATCAGTTATTGTAACTTTTAATTTTGTTCATTCATTTAACGTCACTTTATGCTACTAAGGACAATCGGACGATGTTACACTAATTCCTAAATTTTGGCTATCCAGGATAAGAGTTCCTAAAGCAGTACAGGTAAGGGACCTTTATTTTACGTATCTTTCTAAGGACGGGATAACCAAGGGATTTTTACACCCTTTTAAAAATCCACCTGCCAGTCTGCGAACCCGCGACCTTGGGGGCAGAAGGTTTGTGATGCTAACCACTACTCCAAAAGTGATCCTTTTAATCTCTAAATAAAAGTAAAATAATTAAATTACTCTAAAACAAAACCACTTGTGCTCGAACGGTTTTGCACAGTGCAAGCCTATATATACTTGAACTGGTCTGAAACAAAATAATGCGATCTTCCTCATTAAAATGAGTCTAAATAATGAAGTGATAATGAACATACATGTCTTATCGAATTGATATAAAAATGCCGATTTTCCAAATCATTATTAAATCAGAGAAAATGTTATTTTTAACGGAAAAATTACGATATTGTTTGCGAAAGCGGTAACTCTGTTATCTGGTGATAATGGGTTTTTCAATTTCATCATTTCCTATTAATGCTTTAGTAGGCCACCCAGTTCTTTTCAGCTACGGCTCCATATTTTTCTTGTTGTTTTTTTTTTTCATTTAATCTACCCAAATTCCTTAAGCAATATTCTAGAACGCGATTAAGAAGAGGTATTATATATTGAATTATATAGGGTTTATTGTGTGCGTGTGTTAACAATAAGAAAGAATCCGTTGGAGCTATTATGCCGAAATCAATTTGCTAAATTGAATGGGTTTGAAGATAGGAAAAGCGTTGAATAGGGCCCCGCTAAGAGCAACGACAAAGATCCTTTTCAACCCGATAGTCCCACTTAGCAGATAAACATCCTTCCAGATAAATCATCCAACTTCCCATACTTATTTTATTATATATAAATATGTTAATTTTAATGAATGCATAATATCCGAATAAAAACAAATTAAAAAGGCAGTCATAAGACTGCTGACAGAAGTGAAAACTCCAGACTTTGGAAGAGAAGTGCTCTCTTTTGAATTTCCAATAAATTATAGTCTGAATTATTTAAATTTAAAATTAGTAAATTTAGATTATTGACATTATTCTGGTTTTCAGATATATTGACACTCCGTACAATAATTATATACATTTTTAAGTAGTTTATTTATTTATAAAAACATATGATTGGCTGCACAAGCTTAATTCAAAATATCAAAAATTTAATTGAAATATTATTAGTGTATAGTTTATTAATTATTTAGTTATTATTTATACGGAATATGTGTATTTTCATAGCTTTTTTTTTTTCATTTTTAGCATTATTGTCATCGTTTAGTTCAACAATCCATCATTTGTACTTTCAATCACTGGTACTTGTATGTTATGGTATCACCACTTTATAATTTAATAGAATTTATTGAATTTCATGATAAATGTAATTATTCTTGTATCACCGGAATTATAACTTTTAAACTAAACCTGTACCACTACAACCCGTGAACGAGTCTGGGGTTCAGTACATGGTAGAGACTATACTGTTTCATGAACAACGGTTCTGCAAGGAGGTGACTTTTCTTAGGTCACGCTCAACCGCCAGATCCCCCCCCCCCTTATTTTGGGTACCCTATTTTTATAATATTTTATAGAGACTGGGTGGGCCCCAGGAGGGTCCCTTGGCATTATCCTATATGATCCGTCTCCCGCTGCAAACAGACTAAATAAAAGTCATGGCCTGCAGCGGGATTGGAACCTGGATTTCCGGCATGGCTACTCAGTGCTCTACCACTGAGCCACTCCGCTCCTAACCTTTAAACTAAAGATTATATATCTACAGCCCCGGTGAATAAGTGGTTAAGTCGGATTTAAGAAAATTAGACTTAAACACTTATTCACCGGGGCTGTAAATATATGTATAAGAAAGAAAATGGTCCGGTTGGAGGTCAGACAATTTCTCTTAAATAGGGAGAACTGTTAATTGGAAAGCCAACGTTTCGACCCGCATTGCAGGTCATCTTCGGGGCTAAACGTAAAAAATACAGACAAATTAAAATTATACACGGTAAATAATAAAAACAGTTATAGGCATCAAGGTATATGAGTGATAAGAAATAATGATAAATATGAAATCAGAGGGAATAATTATAGAAAATAATCAAAGAAGTAATAAAGAATGTAATACAAATTAATCTAGTGAATGGTGTTTGAAAAAAGTAGAGATGGTGGAATATAGAAAGAATTAATCGGAATATTAATGATACAAAAGATTTTTTTATAACGAATTGTAAAGGGCACATAAAAAATATAATAAAAATGTGGTTGGAAAATATAGAATAACAAGTTAAGTAATGGAATTATTTAAAGCTAAAGTATGAAACACTTTACTGAGTTTTATAATTAAAAGTAACGGTGCAACTTGTATATTTATATTGTTACGGGCTACTGGGTGTAAAATGGACTAAACTATTACTTAATTCAAGAATCTAATATTTATTAACCAATTAAAAAGAATACAATGAGATTATTAAAAACAACTAAATTATTAAACTAATATCAATTTACAATAACAATATTCTACTAAATGTTATTTATTTCTAAAATAATATACAAACAATATAAGATATTGGTAATACTAAATAACTAAACTATTTATATATAAATTTGTACAAATACAATAATATTACACTATAGTTTACAATTACAAATTAACACTTACAGTTCGCTAACTAAAGTCCACCGACCGTAAGACTCTCCAAATATGACAAACTGCCACACAGTTTATTACACTTATTACACGGCCACTAATTGTCACTGTTGCTCACTAAGCACTTATTACAGACTGATACTAACTCACTGTAACTCACGCACTATCACTAGTTAACGACTGCTACTCAATGGCTTATTACTTCACTGCTTATTACTGACTCGGCTTAATACTGACCGCCGGCCAGAACAGCTGTCCTTTTTATATAGGCAAGGCCGGTCGGGGTGGGGATTTCTCGGAAGAAGGCCCAGAACCGCCTAGACCGACCCACAAGGATCTACGCCATTCTATAATCCCTTCCGCTTAATCCCATTGTTTGTCTTATCCTCCCAGCCGGTCCGACTTCCTGCTCTGACCGTAACAATATGAAGATGTAGAAAAGTTTAGCTTTTAACTTTTACTTTTCACTTTTGAAGTAATTTCAAAACATTTATTTCCAAAAATATATTTTCTAACTTACATCGTAAAAAATGTAATTATGTTAAAATGTAAATCGTAAAACTGTTATAAACCATTAATTCGAAAATATGTTAATTAATCCGTAATTACCCTAGTAAATGTTTATTTACTATAACTATCTAACAGACTAAACAATAACATGATTATTATTACAAAACTTTAACTATCAAAATATTTTCAAGAGATTACTGATGATCACTCATCAAATATATTTTAAAGATGGCCATACTCTTTCTACTGAAACTCGAGCGGTGGGAGAAAACGTTTTAAATTTATCTTTTGGTAAATTAAATTTTGTATACCTACTTTTTGTGAAAACCATTGTACACTTCAAACCTATTACAAAAAACAAACAGAGAAGAATCGCAGCTGGGGAAATATTTTGACCTTAATGTGTCAAAGCATCTTTTTTGTTTATTAGAATTTATGTTTACTTATATATGTATTTGTACTATGCTTTGCTTCTTAAACTAATTCTCAGTAGGCCTATTTAAAAACAAACACATCTCAATCAGAAAAAATGTAGTATAAATTATGAGCAATCCCTTTATTAAAAAAAAATCAATTTAAATATCTAAACAAAGATGATTTTAAAAATTAAAACAACATTTAACGTAGGTGAGAGCGAAGGTTTTGCCTCCATAAATATTGCAAAGAAGGCTGCCTGTTCCCCTCATGTTTAATGGTTTATGCAACAGCGGGAATTCATAGCTTGCTCTTCATCCAATTTCCTTAAAACCCACCATTAATATTTCTAGTGGTAATCTCATGAGCTTTCTTGTTGAATTTTCCCATTTATGGAAGCATATAATAATGTCGCACTAATTTTTATATGGTATTAATATTATGGAAAATCGAATGAATTACATGGCTATAGTACAGTTTTCTTAATATTATTGAAATTTATACAAGTATAGATACTAAATTAAGTAATTAGTTTCTGAATGCATGTTAAATTGAATTCAATACAGGAAAAAAATCAAAACATACAATGATAACCTTCTTTAGTCCGTGGATAAAAAAGAGTCATTATCTGATGACTAAATAATAAGTATTAAAAATTAATAAAAAATTTACATTAAAATGAAATTATGCTAGTCAAATCATTCTTCGTGCAAAATAGGGGCAAAAAAGAAAAATTTAGGAATAGTTTTGTTTTGACAAACAGTGCCCAAGTTAGTGTATTTTATCGAAAACCTGGTAGTGCATTAAATTATGCTACTAATATGTATCACTATATAATTCTTTATCTTTATTCTTTATTACATTAATTTTCATTTGCCCCTGCGCGAATGTTGTTTACTTGTTGTGAATATATGATTCTATAGTGGGAATGTTCATGTACGATGTTTATGATGTGATTCGAAATGAACCAATATTTTTCTTAGATTTTTGGACTGTGTTGTAAGTATCATGTGTGTTTGGACTTGTTTTGTTTAACCCCAAAGTTCTGCTCCATATATCCAAATAGGTTATACTATACTGTTATATATCTGCATATGTTTCGTAAGTCAAGTGAAGATTTGAAGTCCCGAAGATGTTACAATATAATAATTTTAAAAAAATAATACTACATATACAAAAAGGAAGATTTTGATGAAAAGAAGTAGCATACATGAGATTGCAGCTCTGAAAAGAGTACTCAAAGAAAAACAAGACATATTATAAACATATAAAGGTTCTAATAATGAATTCATTGAGTCCAAAACTGTTAAACTTTATCAAGTACATGTCCCAAAACCGGTAACTGGCATATTAGCTCAGAAGAGGTGCTATCAGGGTTTCTTAAAAATTTAATAAACCAGATATTCAGGCATGTCGCACGGATTGTTGATAAAAACGTAACTTATCGGAACATTCCTTCTTGTGCGTTTTTCAAAATCCTCAAACCACTAGAAAAAGTTTTTTCGTTCTATTTTCTAAAATAGTTCCAGTCCAATTAAAGTAAAAAAATGTAATTCGTTTCTTTTTTTTAAGTTATGAACATTATAAATACCATACAATTGAGATGCGGAGACGTCCAAATGTGCAAATATGACCCAAAAATTAAAAAAAAGTTTTATTTTCTGTTTCAAGCAAACATGGTACACAAGGCCAAAGAAAAGAAAAAGCATATCTGCCGGAATTAAGAGAGAAGGTGGGACTTCAGACCAAATTCAAATTAGCCCCTGTTGATTTAAGGAAGCAGGAATTCCTATGAATATTTTATTTTTTATTTTTCATCCAACCCTGTCAGACAGTCAATGCGTGTGTTTACCCTCGCACATGGTAGAAGCCAGCAACCTTTTGGTCAGTGCAGATCCTGTTGGTTGCCGCGAAGTACAAGATTAAAACAAAAAATAAATTATAATAGGTGTTCTATGTTTATATTTTAATTCTTGCTTAGAATTATTGTGCGATTCATTATAATAAAAAGTAAATAAATAGATAATTTACTCATGGAGAGATCTATACAAATTTAAAGAACTTTAAAGTACCTGATATTATTTATACTTACTTCTCTCTGGTAAAGTTTTGGATACATTTTAAACAGTGTAAATAAAGGTCATTGTAAGTGGCACACCTAAAAAATTCCGAAAAAAAACAGATAGTATTGTACTACTCTTGTATTCTCTATCCTTTTTAATTGTTGCTTGATTTCATAGAGTTTTAGGGAATGTTTTTATTCATTACACGGACCATTGTTTTCCTTACATTAAATAATAATATAGTTATCTAATATATATTATTATATATCTGCTAGGTAAAGTATATACTACAAAATTTTTGCGCAGTATATGTACATATATATATATATATATATATATATATATATATCAACACTCTCAATAGTGAGGAGGCAATTTTACCTTAGAAAATGCTTAAAACTGTAGAAAGAGTCATTATACCAAAAAGAGTCATTATACCAAACTGACCAACAAATTAAAATCAGAGATCAGAACATTCAAAATTCAAAATTTGTATTACCGTACAGAAAATCTCAGTACTACTGACAAATCCTTATGGAATACCACTAGAAAACTCCTAAACTATAAAAAATTCAACCATCCACTTTTAACCGAATCCCAAACCTGGTCAAAATCTGATGAAGAAAAATCACAAATTTTCGGCCAGCACCTATTCAAAACATTTAACCCTCATCCAGATATCCTTAATCAAACCCACTCTGAATGCATTGGAGCAGAATTAAGTATTCCTCTTCAGTTGTCCCCTCCTCCTAAAGCATTCCATCCTTCCGAAATATCAAACATTATTCATAGATTACCCGCCAACAAAGCGGACACGACCTAATCACATCCCAGATTCTAAAACGCCTTCCTCGGAAAGCGATCCTACTCCTTACACATATATATAAAATGCCGTACTCCGCACCACACATTTTCCTGATTCCTGGAAATTATCCATAGTTAAGATGATTCCAAAACCTAAAAAACCACCAGAACTCCCATCTTCTTACCGTCCTATATCTCTCTTGCCCATAATGGGGAAAATACTTGAAAAACTCATTCTGAAACGTCTTCATCCTATCATAGAATCCAATCAAATAATCCCAGATCACCAATTTGGTTTCCGAACATCACACTCCACCATCCAGTAATGCCATCGTGTGGTGGACGTTGTCTCATCCGCATTAGAGCGCGGAATGTACTGTACGGGAGCTTTTCTCGATGTAGAGCAGGCTTTTGATCGAGTCTGGCACCCGGGTCTGCTGTACAAACTCCGTAAATTCTTACCTTCAACTTACTTCCTTATTATCAGTTCCTACCTCAGTAATAGAACCTTTAAAGTGAACCATAATTGTTCCTACTCTTCCCTCTTCACCCAGTCTGCCGGTGTTCCTCAAGGTAGTATCCTGGGGCCCATCCTATACACGACATATACAGCTGACATCCCAACCCATCCAAGCACTGTCCTCACTACTTACGCTGATGACACATGTGTGTTATCAGTTAATAAGGATCCATTTGTTGCATCCCAATCTCTTCAATCCCATATCTCACACCTACAAGAATGGTGTCAAAATTGGAGGATTAAAATAAATCCTAACAAATCCCATCAAATTACCTTCACCCTTCGTCGTAAACCTACGAATTCCTGTCCTACTGTATCGTTTAATAATATTCCACTGAACCCTGTCGAACAGATACGTTACCTAGGACTCCATCTGGATAAACGTCTCACTTGGAATCCTCATACAAGACTGAAAAGACAAGAAACTGCTCGACGTTTTCGCCTACTTCAACATTTACTGGACAAACGCTCTAAGCTCCCAATTAATTACAAAAGACTCATTTACATGACAGTTATCAGACCTATTTGGACATACGGAGTTGAGCTCTGGGGCTCTACTAAACCATCCAATTCATCTCGTATCCAATCCTTACAATCCAAAATCCTTCGTAAAATCCTCAATGCTCCTTATTATGTCACAAACAAACTCATCCATCATGATCTTAATATCCCATATGTTACTGATTTGGCCCAAACTAGATACCTATCCTTCCATGACAAGCTCCATACGCACTTGAATCCGCTAGTCTCTCAGCTTGCTTCCCATACTATTCCTGATAACCCTCCGAGGGGTCTGAAAAGAAGATGATCATCTACTATAGAACTTTATTGGAGTGCTACCGATGGGTAATTTCTCCACAAGTGTTTTCATGTTATATTCTACATTTTTGCACATTTACTTGATATAATACCATTATAGTTGTAAATATCATTGAATTAAATAAAAAAAAAAAAAACTGTAGCTGCAGTTACGAAGAAAGGTTGTGTGCGTAGTAATAACTATTCCTGTTTCAACATGAGTATGAAAGGGGGTTAAATCCAATTAATAAAAAATAAGATAACAAATCTACAGAAATAAGTAAATCACTAACAAGTTTTAGTGTCTTGATCTAATCATTTTTTAAGGGATCATTGTAAATCGACGCCTTTGATATTCACACAGACCACACAAATACAATGTACATGATTTAAATCAATTTTTAGGGAACATTTACAAAAGTTATATTGGCATTTATTACGCTTCGATCTGAAAAACTAACTGCCGTGCTTCCACTAGGCCAAATGCTCGGTTCAAGTTAGTTTAATCACTAGCTCCAATGACTTGAAGAAAATCACACAATCTCCTGACCCCAACGAAACCCGATACACGAAACCTCTCGTTTCAACGCCAGATTGTCGTGACCGACAACTTTTCTTGAGCAACTGATAGAATTAACTTCCTAATGAACACCCAGATTTAGAACAATTTCAGGGAAACTTGAAGCTATTTGTAGGAAATTATGCAATACATAAAAATTTAAAACCTAAAATGTTAATGAGGTACGATTTATTTGTTTCTAATATTAAAAAACTCGCGAAAATAAGTAATAAAGCCTGGAAGCATAAATAAGCCAATCCATATCTAGGGCTAGAAAATTATCGGTATATGGTATCCGCTTGTCGAAAAAAAAAATTACTTTTAATATAGCACAAAAGTATCATTGTGTGTGAATGTACCTGACACCTGCTATCACAGCTCCAAAGAATTTAGAACTTATAACGGTATCAAGTAAGCATGTATCCTCAGTCCAACCCTGCTCACTTTGATGTTAGATATGGCATTCAGGACAGGAAGCTTTAAGATGATCTGAGCATGTCTTATGAAAGGCAGGCGAGAGAATAGCCAAGCTCACCTAAGAAATGGGTGGAAAAAGGAGTCGAGGACGACATAGAAATTCCTGCGAAGATGTCAGGGAGGCGTTTGTGGTCAAGAATTTGTGGCTCAGAAAGAACCATCACACTTCACCACTCGGTAGACGAGGAGAAGAAGAGGAAGTATCTGTCTCATGAAATAATTACTCTGTTTATTAAAAAATAAATTAAAGAAATACATTTGGATAAGGTGTTCGAAATTTCTTTTTAT
Organism: Troilus luridus; assembly: GCA_964056705.1. Taxonomy (NCBI): domain Eukaryota; kingdom Metazoa; phylum Arthropoda; class Insecta; order Hemiptera; family Pentatomidae; genus Troilus; species Troilus luridus. The sequence goes on from OZ057412.1 coordinate 82,780,696, forward strand.
CGCCTAAACTCTTTCTCTTAGTTATCTAGCGTTGATATTGTTAGTCTGCTGACAAAACATTTCAGTGCCATCATTTGTCTGTTAATTGTATAATAGTTGTCTTAACTTGATTCATATGTTTCTTGATGTGTCAAAGCCCTACTATACTTAATATTTTGGTGGATTGAATTGATCGGGGGGTGCAGTCAAAGATAACACAAAATAAGTCTCACTTATTTAACTTATTAATTTATTTTGTGTTATCTTTGACTGCACCCCCTGACCAATTCAATCCATCATTAGAATTATCCATTCAACTACTTTCCACTCAAACATAATCTTTGTTCATTTGAAAAGAAAAGATATGTCCAGGACCGGGACTCGAACCCGGGTCAAATGGTAGAATCCCAGACTAGTGATCTGGAAGACCCGGGTTCGAGTCCCGGTCCTGGACATATCTTTTCTTTTCAAATGAATATATTAAAAAATTAGTAACAACTAAAATAAAATAAATTATAATAATTATAATGACGTAAGTCAACTAGATCCAAATTAAAATAATGTTCAAAGAACATTCTTCCTCTCGTATACTTCGCAAAATGCAAGAACGCGGGGACTTAGGATCAGAAAAAAGAAAAGATATGACCATGGCCGAGAAGCGTGCTTCATTAGGGCCCAGGATAGCTCAAATGGTAGAGTCCCAGACTAGTGATCTGGAAGACCCGGGTTTGAGTCCCGGTCCTGGACATATCTTTTCTTTTCAAATGAATATATTTAAAAATTAGTAACAACTAAAATAAAATAAATTATAATAATTATAATGACGTAAGTCAACTAGATCCAAATTAAAATAATGTTCAAAGAACATTCTTCCTCTCGTATACTTCGCAAAATACAAGAACGCGGGGACTTAGGATCAGAAAAAAGAAAAGATATGACCATGGCCGAGAAGCGTGCTTCATTAGGGCCCAGGATAGCTCAAATGGTAGAGTCCCAGACTAGTGATCTGGAAGACCCGGGTTTGAGTCCCGGTCCTGGACATATCTTTTCTTTTCAAATGAATATATTTAAAAATTAGTAACAACTAAAATAAAATAAATTATAATAATTATAATGACGTAAGTCAACTAGATCCAAATTAAAATAATGTTCAAAGAACAATCTTCCTCTCGTATACTTCGCATAATGCAAGAACGCGGGGACTTAGGATCAGAAAAAAGAAAAGATATGACCATGGCCGAGAAGCGTGCTTCATTAGGGCCCAGGATAGCTCAAATGGTAGAGTCCCAGACTAGTGATCTGGAAGACCCGGGTTCGAGTCCCGGTCCTGGACATATCTTTTCTTTTCAAATGAATATATTTAAAAATTAGTAACAACTAAAATAAAATAAATTATAATAATTATAATGACGTAAGTCAACTAGATCCAAATTAAAATAATGTTCAAAGAACATTCTTCCTCTCGTATACTTCGCATAATGCAAGAACGCGGGGACTTAGGATCAGAAAAAAGAAAAGATATGACCATGGCCGAGAAGCGTGCTTCATTAGGGCCCAGGATAGCTCAAATGGTAGAGTCCCAGACTAGTGATCTGGAAGACCCGGGTTCGAGTCCCGGTCCTGGACATATCTTTTCTTTTCAAATGAATATATTTAAAAATTAGTAACAACTAAAATAAAATAAATTATAATAATCTTTGTTCGAATATTGATTCCGAAAACTAGGGTGCATGTAGAGGGCAAGATGTATAATCTCCACTACATTCGAGGAGATAACGACTGCGATTATTAGAAACAATAGAATCTAGTAGCTAAATGAGAAGTTTCCTCAGTTGTTGAGTGAATAATACTTCCTACAGTTCGAAACATTCAGGTATAAAACGATGGGTCCTTCTTATCACAACATTCGACTCCGAAAAATAAGACAGTCAACCACCGGGTGTTAGAAGAAATCCAATACTTTATTAAAGTTTATATAAGAGTAATCTGTGTGCAAAACCAATATTTAAATTTATTATTGGTCATTATCTGAAAATGTGCAAATCGTACGTCTCTTCAATTTTGAACCTCTTACGTGAGCACCGGTTATTAAAAAAAAAAAACTATTCCATGAGTATTTATTTGGATGGGTCACAACGCCTTAGTTTAGTTTGGTTTAAATATATGTTGTATATATAATTTATATTCGTATAATATTTTTTATAGTCGGAATAAAAAAAAATATTTATATATATATTCTATACCTATATACAGAAATATATCCCAGCATCATGAGAACAAACTTTGAGCTACCAGAGTATTACTTTGATGGATACTTACTCGAGACTAGTTGATTGATGTACTTAATGTACCGTTACAAAGCACGCCCTGACCTTCTGTCGTTACGAAAGATTCTTCATTAGTAGGTCAGCCACAATAGACTCGTCATTTGACGATCTTCAGTGGAAATGAGAGTTCTGTGTTAAGATCCTTTCGAATTATACTATCCCATAAGTACATATGAAAAATATTTTGTTTTATAAAATAAAATCACCAAAAGAAGAAATTAAATGTTTTCATTTAAATTAAAAATTATATTAATAATAAAATAATTTAAAATCTCTCCTGAGGGAGCATGATAGATCATTATATTTTTATTTTATGAGTTACTGACCTTGAATGAGTCCTGATTTCGTGGTAAAAAAAATATTGATTCTTTTAACAACCGTGACATGGCCCAGTGTGATTTGGAAACCATCCTGGGGCTCACTCAGCCACTATGAAGTAGTTTGTTGAATACCTGGTGACTTAGCGTAATCACCACAAACTCAGCCCAAATTCTCAACACGAGATCGTGAATTCAAACGGGTAGCACTGTTGTTTGATTGTATTCATATTGTACTTAATCAGTGAATCAATACGACTTTTATAGTAAATATCTTTAACTACAAAGATTATTTTCTAAAACTATAAACTAAAATATTAATTTTCGTGATTTCATGGCTTCGTTAAAGTTAATAAAAATCACAAAACCTTATGAAATTGTATTATCTCCGTCGTAAACCTGCGACATCCTGCCCCCCTGTATCGTTTAATAACATCCCTTTAAGTCCTGTAGAACAGATTCGGTACTTAGGACTACACCTTGACAAACGCTTAACTTGGAATCCACATACTAGATTGAAACGACAAGAAACAGCTCGCCGTTTCAGGCTACTTCAGCATTTACTAGATAAACGTTCTAAGCTCCCAATTAACTACAAGAGACTCATTTATATGACAATCATAACGCTCCTTACTTTGTTACGAACAAAGTAATCCATAATGACCTTAACGTCCTGTTTATTGCTGATTTGGACCGAATCCGATATCAATCTTTTCATGACAAACTTCATTTCCACTCAAACCCACTAGTTTCAAACCTCGCAACCTCTTCAATTCCTGATAATCCTTCGAGGCGTCTGAAAAGAAGATGGCCTCGTGACCTTCTAAACTGAACTTTTTATTTGAGTACTACCACTGGGTAGTTTCTCTACTTGTCTTCTCATGTCAATGTAGTCACTCATTATATTTACTAGATGTATTTTGTATACAGTTGTAAATTTCAATATATAAATTAAAAAAAAAAAAAAATATTGTATTATCATTGCCAAGGTAAAGAGAAAAATCAACAACTTATAATCGACCTAGGTGGTTAAGTCTATCTGGTCAATCTATCGATTTGTTCAGTGTCTGAGATTTGATTTTGAATTTTGATTTTATAATTTCATATTTATAGGTGACCCATATATTGCATCCCAATCCCTTCAATCACATTTATCAAGCCTCGAAGAATGGTGTCGGAATTGGAGAACTAAAATCAATTCCAACAAGTCCCATCAAATTATCTTTACCCTTCGCCGAAAACCCATGACTTCCTGTCCTACTGTATCCTTTAATAGTACTCCACTTATCCCTGTTGAACAGATATTGAGTCGCTACCTAGGACTCAACTTAGACAAACGTCTTACTTGGAACCCACACACAAGACTGAAAAGACAAGAAACAGCTAGACGCTTCCGACTACTTCAACACATACTAGACAAACGCTCAAAGCTTCAGATCAATTACAAAAGACTTATTTATGTGACTGTTATAAGACCTATATGGACTTAAGGAATTGAACTATGGGGCTCCACCAAACCATCAAATTCCTCTCGTATTCAATCCTAGCAATCCAAAATCCTTCGCAAAATCCTAAACGCTCCTTATTTTATCACAAATAAAACCATAATCCATAATGACCTTAACGTTCCATATGTTACCAATTTAGCCCATTCCAGATACGTAGCATTCCATAATAAACTCCAGGCCCATCCAAACCCACTAGTTTCCATCCTTGCATCCAATTCCATCCCGGACAATCCTCCTATGCGTCTGAAAAGAAAATGGCCTCGGGACCTTCTATAATAGAAATGTAATTAGAGTGCTGCCAATGGGTAGTGCCTCTACATGTCCATGTATTTATTTATTCATATAGCCCTTGCACTAGATGTATATATTACAGTTGTACAATTCAATAAAATAATTTAAAAAAAAAAATGTATAGGTCTTATTATATATCCAAATGCAGTTGTAAAGAATGCAGACAATTTAAAAAAAACTCATCATTCATAATAACTCTATTTCAAAACAGTACAATTTAAGCTTTTAGTATATCTACATATAATCTTAGAGATACCTCAAATGTATAGTTTTAGGTCATACCAAGGGCGGATCCAGGAATTTTTTCTGGGGGGGCACAACGGGCAGACGGGAAAAAAAATCAACAATTAAGAAATAAACTTGTAGTATCTTTATAAAGGTTTATTAAAATACCAAAACAATAGTTTACTCATGTTCTTTCTGTTATTTTAACAACTATGATCATGTGATTTGCCTATAATTATGTACTATAATGGATTATCCACAGTACACATAAAACTGTCTGGGGGGCCACGTGCCCCGTGCCCCCCCCCCTAAATCCACTCTTGGGTCATAGGGTTTTGTAAGCATAACCTAAACATGTTACAATTTCAAAAATTATTCTGTACTAATATGGAAATTCAAAGCATATATCTTAATCAAGTCAATATCAATCCATTTTTTTCTGAATATTCGGAATGCTTGACTTAGTTAATTTATACTATCTAGTCGGTAGCCTTGAAGCATTAAACCGTTGTCTTTAATAGTTTATTCACAATAATACTTATATTCAAGCTCATCCTTTTTACGTTTCCTTCGATAAGAAGAAAGAGATGCATTTAACTTTGATGTAGCCCTCAATTGTAACGAACTTGCGTTAAGCCCTAAGTAGACTAAAATACTCTTTTAGAAGACTTTCAACACCTCCTAAAAAATTAAATAATAATACTGACAATTTCATTTTGGAAAGATTTACAATGAAGAGGTGTGGACTCCATAAGAGAGAGACTATACTTATCTAGGATGGGGGGAAGTGGCCAGCCGTAATCATTGAGGTCAGCTCAGCAACAGCGGGGACTCTGCCCACAATGTCCTCCAATTGATTATATAAAATACCAAAAGAAACAGAAAACCAATAATAAATGGAATTAATAGCACCGAAAGACACTTAATTTGTATTCAATTATACATTTATTCGTTTATATTCATTTATACAAAACATCCATTAGTAGTTTCAGCTTAAAAATTCCCGATAGAACTGTCGGAGGGCTCACATATGTTTGTTTGTTTGTTCATTTAGCGTCACTCAATGCAGCTGTATCGGACGATGCTACATTGGGAGCTCTAAATTTTGCCTATTAATCCTAGTTTTGCCAGGTTTAATTAGGATAGGGATTTTCAACGAGTACCTGACCCCCGTTTAACGTCCCTTCCGAAGGACGGCATAACCTCCCTCCAGGATTTTCCTCCCTTTAAAAAATCATAGGGCCACCTGCCGGTCTACGATCCTTCCAGCTTGGGTTTAGTAGTTTGTTATGTTAACCACTAGTCCACAGGTTACCCCTAAGGACTCACATAAATTTCGAGAAAGCAACCAGTTACCGTAAATTTTATTGTTTAATTTTTGGACGTAGAAAAACATCTGTTAAGCCTTGTACAGTAAATTTGCAAAACATATTTATGAATTAGATTTCTTAAATCTGAATTGAATGATAAAGTATGATATGCTATCTAAAAGAAATTTTTTTAGTTATTTTTGTGATGAAAAGGCTGTTCGTGATAAAATACGATAAAATTACCGGAAGGATTGTACAATAAGATGAAACGGTTATATCTACTATTATTAAAAGAAAGGTACGAAACAGTTCTAATATTTTTATAAAAGGAAGTAATAAACGATGAGAAAAGAAGGTACTTTTCCGTTAGTCGGGCGCAAATGTCGCCAAATATAAACCAAACTTCTCTTAAGTAGCTGTTCCAATCTACAACTCTATTATGATTCAGTTTTCTGGGCTTTTTTTTAGACCATTTGACTGTCATCTCTTTGCTCTAGCCGTAAATAAATCTCAAAGATGTTAGAAAACTCAATATGGACGATTCGAATTAAGTACCATTGCGAATGCTCTTCTTCGTGCGGCATGTTGAAAGATAGCACCTCAAAACCTTTCTTTTGAAAAAAGAGACTGCATCTTGTTTAGTTCTAGCTAAATCCCAAATGTTCATCTTTTTTTTTACAAAACTTAAGACTAGAGAAAAAAAAGAAAACTTGCTTTGTTTTGAATGAAATCAGTGAATAGTACACATAACCCCAAACGAATATCCCCATTATAATTGTAATAAATTTGGTGGAATTCTACATTATTTGGTCATTTTTTGCTTGCGGCCGGCTAACGGAAAAGTTAGCCTTTTCAAGAATTTTTAGTCTTAGATTCCAGAAAGTTCATTACAAAAAAAAACTAATATACGGAACCCATATGTTAATTTAAATACACTCTATTGAACATATGATCGAAGTGAAAGTGAAAATAGTTTAGTTTCATGTGTTATAAAAATAACTTCAGTTAAAGTTTTAATATTGTATTTTTCTTTTTAAAAAGTGTATTATTCTGATCAGACAGATTAGATTTAAGACTTAAATAATAAAAGTGCGGGTTTTACCACCAGCCATGGGCGAAGCGTCTAATTCTTCGCAGGTGGTGAGTGATATGGACGCGGACAGTTTAAATTTAAGTACTAATAATAATGATACTGGTTCCTGGGAGCTATTTACTGGTCGTAAACGACCTTTACTAATTGAACAGGATCATATCAGACAGAAACGACAAGCGCCAATTCAAACAAACAACAGTTTTGAAATACTAACCTCAATACCAGACGAAAAACTAGAAAATGCTACGAGACACGTGCCAAATCAAAAACCGCCCCCACTTGACATAAATAGAGAAGAAAATTACTCTGCATTAATTTCATTCCTAACAGAAAAAGCCGGACCAAACAAATTTACAGTGAAAGAGAAAGGTTACGAAGTTTCAAATGTAACCAATGTTATTTCAAGATTTAAGAAGCCCCTACCAATGTTCTTTGTAGACGTTACAAAAGAAACTTTCAAAGAAAACGTCTATGATTTAAAATGTATCTATTACACAAAAATAACCATTGAAGAACCGCGGAAGAAAAAAGACATTCCTCAATGCTTAAGGTGCCAACAATATGGTCACATTAGAGGTTACTGTAACCACTCACCAAGGTGTGTGAGGTGGGGCGGGCACCATGACAGCAAATCTTGCAGTAAAACACGAGAAACTCCTGCTGCCTTCGCCAATTTTGGTGGCGAACATCCTGCTAACTACAAAGGCTGCCAAACACTAAGGAACTTAAGAATTCAGCGTGGCTCAAGACATTACAACCAGCGGCCTACACCAGCTCAACCTTTTCAGTTGCCACCAGATTCACAAGAATTCCCAAATCTCAGACCTGCACAGCAACATCTTTCAGAACATCCGGAGACCAGCGTGGAATCTCAGCAGAAGCCAAGAAGTCCACAAGTAACGAAGTCAACACCACAACACTATAATGTCCAAAAAGCTATGATGAATAACAGTAATCAGTCTGTGTCCCCTAATGATACTGCCCCTACTCAACTATTTCAAATACTAATGGGTCTTAACGACCTTATTCATCCTCTTTTTAATCATCTCCAACAGTTAACTCAGGTTAAACAAGCCTGGAGCCACAGCCATACCCCCTAATTTTCAACAGCTGGCTCCTTGTCAATTCTCCTATGAAATGCTAATGGACCGATGCAACAGTGGACTGAACTTGATTTATATTTACAAGGATGATTTACAAGAATGAAAAAAGGACAGCCATAGCACTTATCACTGAAACACATCTTACTTCACGATCAAAAATCTATATTACAGACTATACTATTTACAGGACTGATCACCCTGACAAAACGGACCACGGTGGCACCGCCATTATCATCGAATCGTCATTAAAGCACAGTCCCATTCATTTACCCATCACACCACATATACAGACAACTGGAATCACATTACTTACAAAACAGAAAAATATCAGGTTCGCTGCAGTTTATTGTCCCCCTAGGTACAAGCTTACATCCTCGATGTTTTCTGAGTTTTTTTAACGGTTAGGTAGATGTTTTATCGCAGGAGGTGAATTCAACGCGAAACACCAATGTTGGGGTTCAAGGTTGTGTATCCCAAGAGGTAGGAACTTATGGTATGCTCTTCATGAACTTTCATTAGACACATCAACTCAAAATTCTCCTACTTACTGGCCTACGTCTAGACGCAAAACCCCGGACGTACTGGACTTTTTTATTACAAAAGTCTTAAGAACTGTTTTATTACATAAGGCCTAAGAAGAGTACACAAGACTGTAAATAACAGCTCTGATCTTTGCTCTGATCATTCTCTAGTGCAAATGATCCTGAGCGAAGAGCCTTCTGAGTCACAAAAAAGACCTGCCCTCACAGGGTACAATGGATTGGGATTTATACAGAAGTTATCCCAATTCTCAACTCTCAACCCCTATTTCTATAAAGAATGAAGAAGAACTAGAGAAGGCAGTGGAAAAGTTCACTACAAGTATTCAAGACGCAGCGTGGTTATCATCGAAACCCAGGAATAGAAAAGCGGGTATTTTACCAAGCTACCCGCAGTATATTAGAGATCTGATTAGGGCCAAGGGAAGAGCTCGTAAAATATGGCAAACTAACAGACAACCATCAGATATAGGGACATTTAACAAACTGAATAATGAACTAAAACGTCAAATTACCAAGTTTAACAGAACAAACTATGAGAATTATATTAAATCCCTCTCGACAGACGATGGAAGTTTATGGAAGCATACCAAAAGACTCTTAAAACAATGAGAGATGTCGGCACCTCTTAGAAAAGAAGACGTCTCTTGGGCTGTGTCGGACGAGGAAAAATCTGAGCTTTTTGGCGACCATCTTTCTTCCGTGTTACACCACATACTGACTTCACGAACAAAGAACACGAAATATCTGTAAATAACACACTTGACGTTCCATTACAACTAACATTACCACCGCCTTCATTCACTCCAACAGAAGTAGCATAACCATTTAGGTGTTCCTAATGACAATATATAAATCAATACTTCGAACCACGAAATTCCCTATACAATGGAAATATTCTATTTATAAGATATTTTCTAAAGATATTGTATGGTTTACTCATTAATAGCCAACAATTAACTGGACTTTATTAACCTTATGTATACAATTAATAATGGAACACCTGGTAATAGGTGATTTCATCACGTATCTAATACTATTTTTACAATAATCAAAAAACAAGATAGAGATATTAGCAACCCTTCCTCGTACAGAGCTATTAGTTTACTCCCTATTTGTTCTAAAATTTTTGAAAAATTGCTTTATCCCCGATTAATAAAGTTATTGACTGACAAAAATACAATCCCTCACCATCAATTCGGTTTTCGAAAATCACACTCGACAACTCAACAATTACACAGAGTAACTGACAACATATCGACACCACTAGAGCAGATGTTTTATGCAACTGGAGTGTTTCTGGATGTCGCCCAAGCATTCGACAAGTTCTGGCACAAGGGGCTTCTCTTTAAGCTCAAGACTGTACTACCACCCACATATTACCTGATTCTTCTCTCATTCCTTGTAGACAGATTTTTCTCAGTCCTACAGGGCTCAGAGCTGTCTTCAATAAGACCGACCTCAGCCGGTGTGCCTCAGGGATCAATATTTGTACCGCTATTGTACATAACATATACATACAACATATCTACAAAGTCCTAACACACTGATCGCAACCTACCCTGACGAAACTGCTATGAACACCAAGCATCATGACGCGACAAAGGCCTCACAAAACTTACAACACAACTTACAAAAGGTGAATGAGTGGTGCCAACTATGGAAAATCAGACTGAACCACGAAAAGTCACAACACATCACTTTTACTCTTAGACGCGAAGCATGCCCTCCCATTTACCTTAATAACTCACCCATCCCATAGAGAAAAAAAGTACAATACCTTGAACTAACATTTGATAGGAGAATGACATGTGGTCCTCGCGTTAAGATAAAACGTCAATCAATAAATCGCATACTCAAATTAATGTACTCGCTATTCAGGAAAAACTCCAAATTAGATTTAAGACAAATCCCTACAATCCAAAATCCTTCGTAATCGAAATGCTCCTTATTTTGTTAAGAATATAGTCATCCATAATGACCATAATGTCCCATTTGTTGCTGATCTGGCCCGATCCCGGTATCTATCCTTTCATAACAAACTTCATTTCCACTCAAACCCCCTAGTTTCAAACCTAGCTTCCTCTTCAATTCCCGATAATCCTCCGAGGCGTCTGAGAAGAAGATGGCCACGTGACCTTCTTAGTTGAACATGCGATTTGAGTACTACCAGTGGGTAGTTTCTCTACTTGTCATTATGTATCACTCAGCCAACTTACTTGTTATATTACTGTAATATAGTTGTAAATACCAATAAATAAATAATAAAAAAAAAAAAAAAGATTTAAGACAGAAATTAAATACTAACACATCCTTACTCAAACCAGTTTGGACATATGCATTACAAATTTACGGCATCGCTAAACAGACTCACAGAAAATGACTGTAAACTTTTCAGTCAAAAGTACTTAGACTTATCTCCAATGCACCATGGTCCGTCAATAACAAAACTTTGTATACGGACTTAAAAATACAAACGGTTGACGAACACATACGAACGTACTACAAAAGATTTCAAGAAAAACTATACGGACACCCAAACCCATTGATACAACAAATGGGCACGACTCTCATGCCTGTGAACACTAGGAGGAGACTAAAAAGAACGTGTATGAGGGACCTATTACAGTAGGAAATTAAAGCAAGCCAATGGAGAGGTATCGCTGGGTACTGTTCTTCGTCATGCCTTCCATGTCATTCTGTATTATTTTCCAGTCAGCCAATCCGCTGATTGTCAATTACTTGTTTTTGACAGGTGTGGATGAAAATATAAAGAGAAAAAAAAATGAAATCGTTAAAATATTAGTAATTCTAGAACAACTAACAGTAGTAGTTCGAAATCTATACAAGAAAGTTACGTAGTTCGCGGACCTCAGACGATAGTATAGTACAACTACCTTAAATCGTATTCCTAACATTATTGTTATTAATATTGTATGTTTAAACCCAAAGTCATGCAAAATGAACCTAACAATTCAGCTGGTGTTGCTGAACCTCTAAGTTCACCTCGGTACGTCCAGCTTAGTATAGTTATAAAAATATTTACTTACCATTTTAAATGTTTTCAATGCACTAAAATTGTAATAAAATATTTTTCAATTAATTTACGAATATTGGGGTGAAGCATCTAATGGCACGTTTGGCGAGTGAGAGCAACTATTGATGTCGTGATGCGAAAACTTCGAGCAGCCCCTACTCGGCTCTCTCGCCACTACGACGCTTCTCTCTCTACTTACAAGACACCTCCATAACGTTAAAAGTAGCACTTTCGTTGCTTATTTTAGCTACCTTAGGCCCAATGTAACTTTGATACCCTCAGAAACATCATCGAGTGTTAATATTACAGAAATAACTGATGATACTGAATTGTAATATATTTATTTGGATTATAAAGGTCTTTTATGTATATTTTTTAATGAAAATAATATTATTTTTATCACATAAATCTAAAAAAAAATCTGTATTCCCTTTCATTACATCCTTTTCTTACACTTAAATAATTAATTCTTTCCCAATAACTTCCAACGTCTATGTTTCACATCTACCAGGCGTCTCGCGACGGCTTATTTTTTGTTTATATTTTAATCCTCGTTATAGGTAACAAATCGACATACAATATAAAAATTGAAGTAAATGGCACTTAATTAAAAAAGATTAATATTATAGTCACCCATTCACCTAATAACACCAGCTGATCATACCCAATAAAAAATAAAGGTTATTAAAATTTATTTTTTAATGATTCTTCCAACCACTTTTTAATTCAATTAAGAGACAATAATTTTGAACATATTTCTTTAAAAAATTAAAACCAGCGATGCAGCATAAAGTACCTATCTACAGTCCAAGAATTTTTTTCCATTCCACTGACCTAAAGAAAAAACATGAAACGATTAAATATGAACTAGAGAGATAAAGAATTCCCTCTCCTTCTTATCTCAGCTTTACTTCTTAATTTCAATGAACCTCTCCCCTCTTCATTGTCGGCGAAGAATCAAATCTAAACAACGTTTTGAGGTCTTTAGTATTTGCTTATTTAATTTTTATTGATAATAAACTCAAATTTGGGTAGGCTCATAAAATATAGAACATTGTCCATTGCAAGATGTCCCAACAATGCGAACATAACACAGCTTGCCAAGATGCGTGGAGCGTTTTAAACATGATCCTAGTTATGGTGAGGAGGCACCTATTTGTGCGCTAAATAGGATTTTTAGTTCATCCAGAATTATAGAATAGAAGACTGCATGTGAAAAGATGGGTAACAGAACACTTGCGTCCAATGGTGGACCATGACCAACTTACACTATTGTTACGGGCTACTGGGTGTAAAATGGACTAAACTATTACTTAATTCAAGAATCTAATATTTATTAACAAATTAGAAAGAATACAATGAGATTATCAAAAGCAACTAAATTATTAAACTAATATCAATTTACAATAACAATATTCTACTAAATGTTATCTATTTCTAAAATAATATACAAATAATATAAGATATTGGTAATACTAAATAACTAAACTATTTATATATAAATGTGTACAAATACAATAATATTACACTATAGTTTACAATTACAAATTAACACTTACAGTTCGCTAACTAAAGTCCACCGACCGTAAGACTCTCCAAATATGACAAACTGCCACACAGTTTATTACACTTATTACACGGCCACTAATTATCACTGTTGCTCACTAAGCACTTATTACAGACTGATACTAATACTAACTAACTCACACACACTGCCACTAGTTAACAACTGCTACTCCCTGGCTTATTACAGACTCGTCTTAATACTACTCGTCTTAATACTACTCCCGCGGCCGAAAACGCTGTCCTTTTTATATAGGCAAGGTAGGTCGTGGTAGGGCATTACTCGGAAGGACCACCTAGTCCCATCGAGCCCGATCCAGAAGCTTCTACGCCATTCTATAATCCCTTCCGCTTAATCCCATTGTTTCCCTAATCTTCTCAGCCCGTCCTCCTCCCCGGTCTGACCGTAACACTGCCCCCTCCTTAAAAGTGCTCTGCCCCAGAGCATAGTCCGGAGAAATCGGGCGGTTATGAGCTTCCCTCGATGGAGACGTATTTCCTTTCCAGGGGTTGAATGTGCACACCAATATGGCGACTCCAGAGTTGGCGAATATCTGTTCAAGCATGTTCCTGACAACCTTCCACTCCAGGCCGTCATATCCACAGCCCAACTTAGGGATCGCGAGCTTGGTGACACGCAGTCTCAGAAGCTTACTCCGCAGGTCGTCGAGGCTTCGCCGCAGTGCGTCATATGTGGGCTTCTGATCAGTAGCACACTTGGTAACTAAGTAGAACAGGTGTCGTCCGTCGTGCGTATGGTGGAGTGCTTTCCCGACGCGTGGTCCTTGGCGTTCCAGTTCCTCAGTTCCAGCAAACCTCTTCCTGAAGACCGTTGCAATCCCTCGGGAAGTCCTCAGATCTTCGGCTACACAATGGGCCAGAGAATAGTCCGCGGGTAACGAGAAGATATCTCTGTATACTGCCTGAGTTACTCCACGGGAACCTTGTACCTTAGGTTGTGCAACTGATACCTTACTGGCCTCCACGTTGTTGAGGTACCTGACTTGCTGGTCTTTTGTCGGGCCATGGTCTCCTTTGTATGGGGCCAGTCTATTAAAATGGACTACCCTGGGTTTTCCTTTTGGCTGCTTTCTGATCCTATAGATGACGTCGTTTATCCTGTTGATGATCTCAAACGGGCCATCCCAGGAGTTCTGAAGTTTAGGTGAGTAGCCTCGCCTTCTTCGAGGATCATGTAGCCAGACCAAATCTCCAGGTTGGAATCCACCTTTCTCTGCCCTGATGTCGTAACGCTCCTTCATTCTGTCACTGGCTCCCTGGATGTTTGCACGAACCTTTTCGTGGATATTATCCATCCGCTTCCGTAGATTCGTGACGTATTCCTCTCCGTTAACTTCCTCGTCTGGCTTGAACCCGAATTTCAGATCACAAGGCAAGCGAAGTTCTCGGCCGAAGACCACATTTGCGGGGGTCTGCCCCGTTGCTTCATGGACTGAACTCCGGTAGGCTAACAAGAACAAGTGAAGATACTGGTCCCAGTCTCGCTGATGCTCGGAGACCACTTTAGACAAATATCGACCCATTGTCCTGTTCATGCGCTCCACCATGCCATCCGATTGAGGGTGAAGAGGTGTCGTCCTGGTTTTCCGTATTCCCAGTGCTTCGCACATCCCGGAGAAGACTGCAGACTCAAAGTTTCTTCCCTGGTCAGCGTGAAGTTCCATGGGTACTCCAAACCGGCTGACGAGCTGCTTCACAAGTACGTCTCCAACCGTGACTGCCTCTTGATTCGGAAGGGCATACGCTTCCACCCACTTAGAAAAGTAGTCCATGGCCACGAGAATATATCGGTTGCCTTCGTCCGTCACAGGGAAAGGGCCAGCGATGTCGATTGCTATCCTCTCGAACGGTGCTCCCACGTTGTACTTCTTCATAGGGGCCTTCTTTCTTCTTGTTGGTCCGTTAGAAGCCGCACAAGTCGCACAACGCCTGCACCAGTCCAACACATCGTCCTTAAGGTTTGCCCAGTAAAAGCGTTCACGAACTTTTTCCAATGTACGGTGAACTCCAAGATGGCCGCCAGTTACACCGTCATGTAGTTCCCTAAGCACTTCGGGCACTTTATTCCTTGGAACGATGAGCTGTAGCCTGCGCTGATCTCCTTCCGCGTTCTCCAATGCCCGTTTCAGCAGCCCGTTGTCCACTAAAATGGAGTTCCATTGGGCCCAGTACGTTTTTACATTCTTCGACATTGAAGCAACATCCTGCCAGGCCGGTCTTCCTCGCCCTGATATTTTCCATTCCTTTATTTGTTTTAAGTCCGGGTCCTCGTCCTGTTCCTTTGACACCTCTGCATCTTGCCAACTGTCGATGACAACTGTAGTCCTCAATACTGTTCCCTGCTTCTCTTCTTGTCGGGAACAATGCCTGCATTCTTCATCTTCACATGGTCTTCTTGACAGCGCATACGCATTCCTGTGGCTCGTTCCAGAACGATGAGCAGATTCAAAGTCGTACTCTTGAAGGCGCTCGATCCACCTCGCCACTTGTCCCTCCGGTGACTTGAATCGCAGCAGCCACATTAGAGCCGCGTGGTCCGTTCTCAGCAGGAACCTTCTTCCGTATAGATATTTATGGAAGTGCTCTATGGATTTTACTACTGCCAGGAGCTCTTTCCTTGTGACACAGTAGTTGCGTTCCGGAGCTGAGAGTGCTTTGCTGAAATATCCAATCACCCTTTCTTCTCCGTCTTGGAGCTGAGAGAGGACACTTCCAATGGCGATGTTGCTGGCATCTGTGTCAAGTATGAACTTGCCCTCGGGACGTGGATAGCTCAGAATAGGAGCACTACTCAATTTGCTCTTCAGCTCCTCGAAGGATGCCTGGCACTCGTGATCCCAATGGAAAGACCTTTTCTCTTCGGTTAGCCTGGTAAGAGGTTTTGCGATGTTAGCGAATCCTTTCACGTACCTCCGGTAATAGGTGCAGAGCCCGAGGAAACTCCTCACCTGGTGCTTATCTCGAGGTACTGGCCAGTCGGTGATCGCTGCTATCTTCTCTGGGTCAACAGCAACTCCGTTGTCTGACACAATATGCCCCAGGTAGTTGACTCGCCTTCGGAAGAGATTACACTTCTTCGGGTTCAACTTTAGGTTTGCTGCACGCAGTCGTTCGAAGACCTTCTCCAGATTCTTCAGATGGTGAGCGAAGGACTTTCCCAGCACAATAATGTCGTCTAGGTATACCAGGCATACCTCCCAAGAGAGACCTCTTAACACGTTTTCCATCAGCCTCTCGAATGTGGCAGGAGCATTGCAAAGCCCGAATGGCATTACTGTAAACTGCCAGAGCCCAGTGCCAATTGAAAACGCCGTCTTCTCTTTATCCTCAGGTGCCAATCCAACCTGCCAATATCCACTGCGGAGATCCAAAGTAGAGAAGAGTTTACACCCCTCTAGGGTGTCCAGCGTATCGTCAATCCTGGGAAGCGGATAGCTGTCCTTCTTGGTGACATTGTTCAGAAGACGGTAGTCTACGCAGAACCTCGTTGTGCCGTCTTTCTTCTTCACCAATACAACAGGAGACATCCAGGGGCTACTAGAAGGCTCAATGACACTGTCAGCCGCCATCTCCTTTATAATCTCCTCGGCGTCCTCCCGTTTGGCTAACGGCAGCCTCCGCGGAACCTGTCGGATGGGCTTCGCATCCCCTGTGTCAATCTTGTGCTGGACGATATCCGTTCTGCCCCGTGGTCCTGGTCCGATCTCGAAGACGTCATGCCATCGGATAATCATATTCCTCACTTCCTCGCTCTGTTCGGGCGAAAGGTCGCGACATGATTCGTCCAAAAATCCTTTAAGTTCCTCTGGGAGTCCTCGAAGCTCGGTGGGATGACGTTGCAGCTGACGAACCACTGAGGTAGCGGTGGTACACTCCCCGACTGGTGTTCCTTTCTTCAGAGTTACCGGGAAGCTGTTCAGGTTCATTAGCCGAATTGGAGTGGTGGGTCCGATCTTGATGAGAGACCTAGCAACCAGTACGCCTCGTCCAACCTCTTGTTCTTCGTCCCTTCCAGGTTCGAGTAGTGCACATTGACCCGCGGGTAGATGCCCTTCGACCGTCCCATGCGTCACGATTTGGCTCCGTGCTGGTAAAGCGGTGTCTTCTGGTAGCAGCACTCGAGCGCAGAAGTCCTTTTCCTGCCGAAGTATGACTTCCTCGTCTCCTAGCGTCATCACACCTCTCGACATATCCAGCTTGATCCCGTATGTGATCATAAAGTCCATACCCAGTATGACGTCCTCATCTATATCTGCCACGAGAGCGAGGTGCTTCAGATGTTGGCCCCCGATGTGGAAGGTGGCATCTGTCTCCCCGTAGACCTTGGCTGGCTGTCCCGTTGCAGTCCGTAATGCCCAAGTGGTCGGTATGATCTTCTCAGCTGGAAGTGTCTTCGAGTTCAAGATCGTCATGCTCGCTCCGGTATCCACTAGAAGACTTCACAGCTGCCCGTTCACCATCCCATCAACGTAGAAACTGTTCGTTCTGCTTCCTATCGACGCAACACTGATGGTCTTCCTGGGGGCTTTGACGTTACGGGTTGGACATTTGCTTCTAGGATGTCCAAGCTGGCCGCAGCCCCAACAGCGTATCTCCTTCTTATGGGTCCTGAGAGCATCCAACACTTTCGTCACAATGTATTCGATGCTAGGGACCACATTAGGTTCCGCTTCTGCTGCTCGAACTCGCGCATGGCCCCGTACAGACTGTCTAACAGCTTCAAACTCCATGGCCTGAGATAATGCGTCTCCCAACGTTTTCGGGCGGGCGAGCTTCACTGCTTGTTGTGTCTCTGGGTCCCGAAGTCCATCCAGGAATTTGTCGACAGCCAAACTCTCGTAGACATAGTCGGTGACCGATGGGTAGGCGTTCCTCACCAGCCGGGCAATATCCGCTTCAAATTCCTGCAAAGTCTCGTTGGTCTTCTGGACCCTGCTTCTCAGCTGTGAGCGATACAGCTGGTCCATGTGGCGGTGGCCGAAACGCATCTCCAGCCTTCTAATCAGCTTCCCGTAGTTAGACCGCTCCGACATGGGCATTCCCTGCAGCACTCTCAAGGCGTCTCCACGCAAGGCCAGGCACAACGCTGAAGCTTGGGTCTCCTGTGACCACCCGTGGATCGAAGCCGCTGTCTCGAAGAGAGTCATGTAGTCCTCCCACGGCGTCTTTCCGTCGAATACTGGAATGGTGTTGTGAGCTGGTGGCGTCCCATTATTGGCGGGCAGAATGGTTTTATGAAGACTGACCTCGGGGGAACGGTCGGTGTCGTTCGTCGGTGGGTTGCTCTTACGTCCCTCGAGAGCTTCCATTCTTAGCCTAATTTCGTTCACTTTTTCTCCTAGCCTAGATTCTACATCAGCTACTTTATTATCTACATCGGCTAACTTATTATCTACATTAGCTAACTTATTATCTACATTGGATAACTTATTATCTACATTTGCTAACTTATTCTCAACATTTTCCATCAACTTAGTCTCTAACGTGCTTAACTTAGACTCTAATGTATCCAATAAATCACTTTTTACAGTATCCAGCTCATTACCTAGCTTACTTTCTACATTGCTTAACTCATTTTGTAAATTACCTAGCTTATTATTTACATTGCTTAATTCATTGCCTAGCTTATTTTCTACATTGCTTAAAGTTGCAGACAACTTGCTTAAATCGGTTTCAAACAGAGCGTCATCTGGATTCTCCCCTAACTCTACAAAAAATTGCCGCAAGCGATGTTGCAGTACACTTTTATTTCCGGAAGAATCCAGATCACGTTCTTCTAATTCCCGTTTTAAATCCGCAACTTTTAAATCCATCAATTTAAGACATTGAGAAGCCATTTTTCATACAGTAGCCCAATAATTACAAAATACAAGACAAAATAATAACAATTACACAAAACCCCACACCTGACACCAATTTGTTACGGGCTACTGGGTGTAAAATGGACTAAACTATTACTTAATTCAAGAATCTAATATTTATTAACAAATTAGAAAGAATACAATGAGATTATCAAAAGCAACTAAATTATTAAACTAATATCAATTTACAATAACAATATTCTCAGAAGTGGGATACAATATGTTATGTATAACTATGTATAAATATGTTATGATAACTATCTAACTTTGGGTACAGACACAGCTTACTATATCACAGCAAATCAATGCATAACACCTCGCTGCTTAAAGTTTTAATAACCGACACCTCAATATAGAATTCATCAAAACAGCCAGAAAAAATATATCAGTCCTAGTTATATCTAACTGGCCTATTAGTCATTTA
The DNA here is from genome assembly GCA_964056705.1 of Troilus luridus. NCBI lineage: Eukaryota > Metazoa > Arthropoda > Insecta > Hemiptera > Pentatomidae > Troilus > Troilus luridus. Next base: position 82,800,294 of record OZ057412.1, read on the forward strand.
CCATTATTTATCAAATTTAATATTTGTTACTAAGTGTCTAATATTTTAAAAATTATATTTAAAGAGGATCTATCCTTATTTCCTGAAGTAAATAAGTTAACTCCTAGCCAGCTATTCCGTTTAGACTTGTATAGTCTACAATATTAAAATAACTTTTTAGAAAAGGAATTTCGCCCGGCGGCTTTCTTAAATGTTTCTGAAACATCAGATACATTAGAGCTTGATAGTCTCTGGTGCAAACTGAAATTAGTTCTTCTGCACCTATATTATTTAATCTTATGGGGATATCTTAGGAATAGTGTTTTTATCATAGATCAAGGTGGTGAACATTTTAACTATAGTCGAATTAGTGGAGGGAGTATCCCAGAGGGGTATTAAAGGTCCCAATGTGTACTCTATTTTTCACTTACGACATACCACAGATGCCAGACTACTAGCAACTATCAGTCCTCCTAACAGTTCTAATGATTTCCTTAACAAATGAAGCCATTCGGTTGATAAGAAAAAAGTCATAGGGCTTCAAAGTTGCGATAAGTGTGAAATTGCTTTGCGTTTCACAGCTCTGTAGTGTAAAAGGTAAAAGTTTAAAGTTTACTCTCTGTCAGCTTTTGTTAAACAGTTTGTCATCAAATACCAGACCTGCTAGCCTACTCTATAGCATATAACTCGAGTTTGATAATTTATTAGCATAAGTTTATTCCATGAAAAACTGATAAAGTGTTTCTTCAGAACTTATCTAATCAATATAAGGAAGAAAATAGTTGGGGGTGCAGTCAAATAAGACACTAAATAAGTGGTTACTTATTTTAATTACGTGCCGACGTTTCAACCCACTTTGTGGGTCATCTTCAGGGCTAAGAAAGAAAAACAGACAAAATAACAGAACTATAAAAATACATTGCAGACTAAGTATATGATAAATGAGAAAAATATATATGTAGAGAGGTAGAAATTTAGAACAATTATATCACTTTTTCTTCATATGTCAGTCTATTTCCATGCTCATACCATATTGTCACTTATATTTCTATACGTTCCTTGTATATTTATGTCATACTTTTATACCACTCCATACTATATGTATGCATTTCAAAACTGTTATACTTTATACTGTTATGTTTATATCTTGACTTGCTACTGTTATTTTTCCTTTATTTACTCTTTAATATCATTTTGGCTATACCTTCTTTCATTTTACTTATGTAAACTCCCCAGGAGTCTATTATCTGATGTTTATATTTTTTCTTTTTAAATACTTTCTGTTTACTTCCTTCCTTTATCTTTGTAAAAAAATCTTTTTGGCATCACCACCGTTTTGTACATTTTCTCTGTAATTTTTTATTCATATATATCCCTCACTTTTGTTCTAAATTTCTACCTCTCTACATATATATTTTTCTCATTTATCATATACTTAGTCTGCAATGTATTTTTATAGTTCTGTTATTTTGTCTGTTTTTCTTTCTTAGCCCTGAAGATGACCCACAAAGTGGGTCGAAACGTCGGCACGTAATTAAAATAAGTAACCACTTATTTAGTGTCTTATTTGACTGCAACCCCAACTATTTTCTTCCTTACATCGATCATCCAGTCAACCATCCCTCGCTTCTCATTTATCTAATCAATAGTTTTGATTAAAATTCTCCTGATATAATTATAAGAAATTTCTTCCTAAGGTTTTTATAGCTATAAAAAGTAACAAAATATAAGTCCCACTAGAACATTTTTAAGGATATGTTTCATATTCTAAAGCTTCAATGATGGGTTAGACATAGGGCACACCCCAATTATTAAAACATTAAAATATTTTTAATAAGAATGAACCCAATTAAATGAGCATACTGACACAAAAAAACTAATATACAAGCAATCAAAAATTCTTATTTATAAATAAAATTTGAAATGAAACAACAAATAGAAAAAAAAATCAACTTCTTTAAAATGATTACTTTTATTTTATAAAATTACCTGGGAAATGTTTATTTAAAAAAAAAAAAAAAAGGATCTAATACACAAAATCTTGCAAAAATGAGACAATTTTCTTCTTACCTTAACAACCTTTTTTTTTTTAATTAAGGGAGCTTAGTTATGTTGGAGCTCTATTATACCTTCCAAGAACATTCTATATTTTCCTCTATTCACTATACGGAATGATATATCCCTGCTATAATTGACTAACATGAAACGAAAAGGCTATTGTATTTACATACACACTTTTTCATATAAAAATAAGTTGTTTGACCCAGATTTCAATCTTTAAAAAATAATAACTATTCCTCATTAAAAAATATTTTAATGATTTGTTTGAACAGTGAAAAATGAGGAATATCATGTGTTAGGGCGTTTTCCCTCAACATCTCTCTGATAGGCTGTTGCTTTAATCTGACTCAGATAATTTTCTTTACAGAAAATGACCTGATAGGTTATATATTTAAATTATATTTGAACTGTAAAATCAAATAAATAAATGGACGTCAGATATCAGAAGCATCATGTAACTTTGTCAGTTTGGATAATTTTCAGCCTACAGTTGCTAATTTAGCATTGCAAGAGTGGAATAAAAAGGTAGCATTTTTATTGAAATTTACATCTCTATAACTCAAAATGTAGTAGAGTCTCAGTCATAAATTTTTTGTGAGATATTCTTATTAGTATAAAGGATGCTATTTATAATTTTCACTTGTTTTCATTCAGTCCCTTTTAAGATATTGACCGATGAAAATTGGCATTAATGTGCTTTTGGCCATTTTTGAAAACCCGTAGAAAAAAAGCAGTTTGTTCTCAAGACTAAAACTTATGCTGCTGGTAGTATTATGAGTACTCAACACAGAAATAAAATATTATTAGTGAGTCTCTTTTCCTACCTAAAAGTTAGCTTAATTAGCTAAAATAGTCTTAAAAATTAACGATTTTAAAAATGTTTCCAAGTTTTTAGAGAGTTTGACTGACTTTCTTGCATGATAGGGAAATTCAAATAATGTATTTTTGAAGGTCATTTCAAGTTGAACACACTAGTTTTTAAAATATTCTGATATCTTTAAAAACGACTTTGCAATTAAATTTTCAGCAAATCCCGTATTTTCATTAAATTCACTAAAACATAATTTTAAAAATGACTGCCAAATAAAAAATACAGCTTACAAAATGTTTTCAAATGGATTTTTGTGAATATCTACCCACAAACCATGATAAAAGAATCAGGAAAATTAAAAATGTTCAGCACCAAATTATATTTATATTGGGTGATTTAAAATGGATTGACCCTTACATAAAAATAAATATAAACCAAAAAGTTAGTTCTTGTTGTGAGAAAAAATAAGATAAAATAATCAGAATCAAGCACAAAAGAAACACAAATAAAATATATATAAAACAATAAACTCTATCCTGAGATTGGATAGAGGTGATAGTTGATGGGTTGGTTTAACAATGAGCCTTGAAAATATCTTGGGTGGAAAGTAAGAACCACTTTAACCCTTAGGGGTTTTATGTGTCCCATCATAGAGGTGAGTAGTTCATGATTTAACTCAATCTGTCGTCGAGCATCTTTGAGAAGTCCCCATATAACACAAGACAATAGTCAAAGTTGGGGAAGGAAAAAGATGTTATTAGGAGCTTATGGAGTAGGTAGTGTTAGAAGATATTGTATGTTTGATCGTAGGGGTATTTGGGTGATGTGGGATTTCTAGAAAAGGTATGGTCAAAAGTGATACCCAGATTTTTGACTGAGGAGTTGATGGGGTGATCATTAATGTGAGGAAGGTGTATTTAAAATAGGTATTGGAACCAGTCACAATATCCTGTGTTTGTAGCATTCAACTTAGCTCGCTTAAACACTGATCCTACCTAGGATTTTCTGGATACTTCCTAATGCTAGTAATAAGTTACTATATTACTAATACTAGTAACAGTGACAGGGAGGAAAGAATAAATAGATTTTAAAGTCATCAGCATACTGGTAGAGTGAAAAGTGGTGGATCGATGTATGAAGATCATTGATATAACACATGAAGAGAAGTGGGGAAATACTAGAACCGTGTGCTACTTCTGTGGACAAAGGATAGAGGCTGATTTGGAATGGAAAGTGCTTGAGTCATGTCAAAGGGAAAAGGAGGATTGATTAAATCAAGAGAAAAGGATAGAATAGTCCAGTGAATCAAAAGCTTTAGAATTTGGAGTAGTATAGTACTGTTAGTTTTTTCCCATTCATAGTAGCAGTATGTATGTCAGTTTTACAATGGCAGATTGTGTAAAGAAATCAGGACAGAAGCCAGATATGAGTGGATCGAAGAGTTTGAACAGTTCATTAAAATTTGGCAATTGTGATTGGACTATTCTTTCAAGAGGTTTAGAAAGGTTAGAGAGTATAGAAATAGTGTGGTAGTCTTTAGGAGATGTAGGATTGGAAGTTTTGTTGTTTATTAGATGGACTATTGATTTTTTCCAAGAGGAAGTGAGCACCGCATTTTGCTGGGGAAAGCTGTATATGAAGAAGACAGGTAGGATTTTGAGGAAGCATAATTTTAGCAATTTGACGGACATCTCATCAACCCCTGTGGAGTGGGATTTTATTAGGGAGGAAATAAGGTTGGTTGGTGGATAATGTTGGAAAAATAAAAATTGTTGTAATTGAATGATGGTATTGATAAAAAGTCAGTAGCAGTAGTTTGTGAATTATGGGGTAACCAAAAAATATGACTTTATTTCATCTGGTAAAACTGGAAAGACTGCCGGGGATGGGGATTAACAATGAGAGAGATTGTGTAGGAGTTGTCAACTAGATTTAGGCTTGGGCACAGGGGAAAAGGCTTAATTGAAGTAATTAGATTCCGCCTGCCTGATAGTATTGTATCAAATGATGGATACTCATCAGTTAGTTTTGTACGTCTAAAGTGATTGCAGGCTGCATTGTGCTTCCTTTGCAGTTCTTGTATATTGACACATCCACAGAGCAGGCCAACGACAGAAGGTTGAGGTTTTGAATGGGCCTGGGCATCAAGGATTTTAGTAAGATTTTAAGTAAGTGTGTCAACCTTGGAATCAATAATTGAGCATGAATAGATTTTGCTACAATTTAGGAAGGAAAGATGTTTTCACAAGTGATTGCATCTAGATTGCTGAAGGTTATGGTTTTAAGAAGGACCATTGGAGTTTGGATATTGTATGATATTAGCATTAAATCTTGAGAAGACAGATACAGGGCAGGCAATTTAGAGGAGGAAGGAAGTTAAATTTATATCACAATTATTACGTTATATGTAATTTAAATTATTGCTGCTTTAGGGGCAGCTTCCCTACACCAGAAGGATTAAACAGCAACATTAATTTTAAAGAGCATCAAGTGATAACAATGATTGCTTTTAATAATTCCAATGAAATAAATGTTAGTAACCACGGACTCCGGTGCACTGGTGAGATGCCATGAATTGATAAGGATAGGAGCTGTCCAAATCTTGATGAAAGGATTCCAATTCTAGAAGTGACCTCATCCTTGTATTTAACAGAGTGGTATTACAAATTTTATAGTTGTGGAGGATCTCTCTGCGAGGATTAATATAAACCAGAAAAGAATCCATGGAACCAAGGATACCCAAGGATTATATAAAAATAAGGAAAAGCGCCTGTTGGATTTTTACTCTTGGTCTTACCTTTGGCAATTCCTTTTCTACAGACTAATGAGTTTACAAAACAGCTTCTCAGCACTGAAAAGAAATATAAATAGCGCGGTCGAATTTAATAAGAAGGAAATAAAAGGCTGCTTTACAAAGGTAATCGCATCAAATTTTGTCAGAGTTATTGAATGGCGTGAAATTGATTAAAAGTAACCAAATAGAATTTCACGAGCTGGCAGAATATATCTCAATATGATCATATTATTGCTCCCTAAATTGACTAAAGATCCCGAAACCGGCCTTTGAAATTGGTTATTGTGGTTTTCCAATTGGTTCCCAAACCTGGGAGCGTGATGAGACCACTTTTATTTTGGTAAAAAGTTTTATTTTTTAATGAAAGCTAATAGAGTTAAATAGATGGAGAGTAGAATGTTGGCTGGCTATTTAAAGTTAGCAGTTACAAATCACAGTTAAAATCTGATAATCCAAACATTTAAGACCGTTTATTGGGCACAGTGGGATTACTGTCCTTGTTTAGAGATACATATAGTGGGTTGACGACACCTTTTCTTTGAGCTACGAATACTTTTTTTTACAAAATAATCAGACGTTGTTCTTAGTTGGATTTATGGATTTTACGCCCTTTACACGCACGAAAATCTTTATACGGGCTTTTCTACGCGATTAAGTCGATAGGTTTGTGATTTGTCTATTTTCTCTCTAGTAGGCACAGAGCCTGAATAATCGAGTTATTGGTCCACAATAAAAACGTTTGCCTTCTAATATATATAAGTACAGAAATAATTTATAAATATTATTAATCAATGTTTGATTATCTTAATACATTATTCAGTTTACGTCTGAAAGTCGTATAGTTTATATTTTAACCCAAACAACATTTATCGGGATTTAGATTCATAACAGAAATAAGATGTTTGCTTTGACGAAGGAAACATGTAACGAACCTCTTTGCTTTAGTTATCATTGGCGGCTAGGTTAAGGGAGATCTAGAAGGTTCCAGAACTTAAGAACTTATGTTCTTATGAAAACTTTTCAGTGCTCGTTATTTCTGCTCTAAGGACATTTTATCCTTAGTAAGTTCAATTTTTAAAATGTTCTTCTAACATTTTTATGTACAATATCAATAAGCTAAAGAAAGGTGTAAATCGAAGTGTCTCGATTTATTTAATTACACGAGTGCACTGTAAACTAAATGTATTTCATGTTTACAATCAAACGTTGCTATTATTTATCCAACAAACTTGCATTTTCAAATAAAATTCACTGTTAAATATATTAAGTTTATTTAATAATTTGGAGTTTAATGTTACTGAAATTGAAAAGAAAATGTTTAGTTTATAGTGTTCTGGTTAGAAGTAGTTTTTGTATTAAGTCGAATTTTCATGGAACATTTGTGTATCTAAAATCAATTGTTTTGTTGTTTTATAGATATCGAAATGGCTCGTTGGGGTGAAGGTGATCCTCGATGGATTGTTGAAGAAAGACCTGATGCAACTAATGTTAATAATTGGCATTGGTATGTCTTGAAATTAATAAACTTATTTTATTTGTTGCTAGCGCATAATTATCTACCCATTACAGATAGATCTTTTTTATTTCAAGGTCTTCTTTAGTAGTATAATAAACTTTGTTAGTCTTTCTTATGTTGAATGAACTACCTACATAAATATTAGTTAAGAATAAGTTTAATTGTTGAAGTCTTGCTTGTACTCTAACCAATCAGAATAGCCTTGTGAACTTAGATTAGTTTCTTAGTAATCCGGAGTTTGGGTGGATTCAATTTCAGCAGAGCTCCCAGTGTAACCTAATCTTTTTCATCATCTTCAGCTTTTTATACTAGCATGGCTGTTGAACTCGTAGTCAAAAGAGGAAAGACCTAAAGTGGCATTAATACCAATGAAACTATCAGTAACAGGAATCCTAAAAATTGAAATTATCATGTTTTTTCATTCCTAGCCTGAAATCGCTGTACAGTACAACCTTTAATGTACAAAAATAAAATATCAAATAATTAAATTTATATGAACTTTTAACATTGGATAGAATGTTAAAGTTAGACATACCATAGATTAGATTGTCATCAGTGATATTGCATATATATATGGTATATAGCATTTACCTTAGTATTCCATGGGTCTATGTAACTAAATTGAAAAATCAGAGATTTTGATATCAAATGGTTCTATGGTTCGAAAACTATACTTAGATCTTCAAAACGTCAAAAAATCGTGACAGGAGATCATCCAAAGACCAAAAATTCGTGTTTATATTATAGACACCTATGCACCTATGTAATCTGTTAAATTTCTAAATGTTTGCACTCAGTACAGCCGAAATGAGTAATCCATAAAGAAGAGCGAAAGAAAAACAAAGAGAAATTTAAAAAATAATAGTTTTAATGCTTTTTCCTTTTGATTAATAATCGAGTTCAGGTATACAAATTATTCTACACTGGATCACTAGGAATACGCCTGAAACCCATGTATACTGTTCACAAGCATGCAACAGACACGACTACTGTTCGAAATCGTATGCAAGGAAAAAATGAAAATAAGTATACTACAGATAAAGCAGCATATAAATCTGTTTCCCAAAATTAGGAGTCATTATTGTTGATCTGATACTAGGAGGGAGTTTATCGAAGGTGATCAATCCATTCAATGTATTATTTATGTCTACTGTTCGTGGAAGGAACAGGTTTCAGTCCAGTCCAGTTAAATAACATATTTATCGCAAAATATTTTGCAATGATTATAACTTATCATTCTTTCATTTTTCATTTACAGTTTTTATGGGATTCTTTTTCTGCTGTTCGATGTCACCCCACTGCATTGAAATCAAACCTTCACTTAAATCAAAAAATCACTTAAAGAATTTGATGGTCAGAATCTTTGAAATTGTTTTTCTCATTTTGATATGTGTATCATAGAACTTGGTAATACTAAGGTAGTATTATACCATGAAGTATCCACTCTACCTCACCAATTTTATAACTTATTTCATGACCAGGAATTAGACTTATGAAATAAAATTATTTGTAATGTGCCCACATTTTCCTTTACATTTTTTACAAAAGATTCAATTTGCTATTTTGGCTTGGGACGCATATACTTAAAAGCTATAATTGCTGCTGTTATTTTAGGCAAGCAGTATTTTTTACATACTGATTACTCGGCATTGGCATATCAGAATTAGATCTGCGTTATATAAAAATTATTCATATTATTTTTTTAAAGGGGATTAAGTCTCTTTTTCTTTGTTTCTTACTTCTCCATGATAAACTCTTGATTTTAAATGATTGAAATAATTTAATAAGATTTTTTTTAATAAAAAAATAAATGAATGATGAACAATTCATGAATGACGAATATTTTATATAAGCACTTATTCACTTTTCAGGACTGAAAAAAATGCAAATGGATGGTCAAAGGATAAACTGAAAGAGCTATTAGTAGGCCTTAAACTTGAGTCAGATGTAGCGGATGTTAAAATAACTGAGATGGAAAAAATTGAAGGTGAAGCAGTTGTCAATAATCGAAAAGGAAAGCTTATATTTTTTTATGATTGGGATATGACTATCGTATGGAAGGGCCGATTAAAAGGTGGAACTGGCGAACATGAGGGAAAGATTAAGATACCTAATCTCAGTGAAGAAAATGATCTTTCTGAAATTGAAGTAAGTTTTCTTTGATAGTTCTGTGGAGCAATAATGAAATTGGTTTCTGATTTATAAATAATAATAGGAAAGAAACAATTCTGATATAATTTTTGTGTGTGTGCATCTGTGTGTTAATAATATAAGAAATTAAAAATTTATAGGTAGACTAAATTAATAATTTATTTGTCGATGTAAAATTAAGATAAAATTTGAGATCATAAATTATAAAGATAAATTGTAAAAAACATAAAATTAGAAAAAATATGTGAAACAAAATGTCTTTATTTGTATCAATATGGAATTTCTCTGGGTACTTAAGTATATAACGCAGGGCACTAGCAGGCCAATGTTCTGCGCATGCCCCAGTGGTTACATTTTATAACAGTTACATTTCTACCAGTTACCTTGGATAACCTTTTAAAATATTTTGATTTGAATCTGAGATCGCCTCCCTTCGGATATTTTGAAGAGAAAAGATTTGCCGCCCGGGCGGCAAATCTTTTCTCTTCAAAATATCCGAAGGGAGGCGATCTCAGATTCAAATCAAAATAGGAATGTAATAATATTGGAAATGAATAAATCCAAGTAATAACAATATAATTTCATATATAACATATTATAAAACAATAACATATATAATATAAATAAATATAATAACGAGATATTTCCACAATCAAATTTGGTCCACCTATCTTCTTGTTTTCTTTACTCTCCATGTCCAATACACATAATTCCCGCATATAATTATTCCAATCTATAATAGTTTTAGAGGATATTTTAAGCTGCTTTGCACAAAATTTAATCGAGTTCAACTCCTCGCACCAACAATATATAAATCTTATAGCTGTACATATTGGAATTTTGCTTCCCTCGAACCAATTGTCTTTCTTAAGTCCCACTTGCTGATTACACTGTCTGATATCACATCTCCAAAACTTACGATTTCCAAGGTATAGCTTCATTTGATGGGAGTTGCTACATTTCCTTTTTTTCTGCAAAATGTTTTTCTCCTGGCAAAAATGAATTGCTTCTTCCTCTGTTCTTGGCAAATCGCAAAAAAGGATTGCCGTATAACTAACAAACACGAAAAAACAAAATATCGACATCTTGTATTAATAACAAAGAACAACTGAGCAACAAACACAACAACGCTCGAACAGACTAGTAAACAAACAATGATGTCTGTCAAAAATGTAAGGTTATCCAAGGTAACTGGTAGAAATGTAACTGTTATAAAATGTAACCGCTGGGGCATGCGCAGAACATTGGCCTGCTAGTGCCCTGCGTTATATACTTAAGTACCTTTCTCTGAGTTTGTAAACTGTTAACTTCAGTTAATAAACTTTGTCATCCATTATCTATAATGTTGTTCCTTAACTTTCCATAAAATTATATAGATGTATAGCTCTGTTTATACATTTCGTTTTATAAAATTATAAAAAACTAATTACTTTATTATGTGTATTATAGATACGAGTCACTTTGAAAGAATCTACCAATGAAGGAGAAATAATTAAAGATTATTTACATCATCAAGGAAGCAAAGAAGTTAGAGAAAAATTAGGTTCATATATCACCTTATTAAAAGAAGGTTTGTATTATATTGAAGTTTTAACATATTTTTTAATTTAGTATAAATGAATTTCTTACCTTAGTATAGTTCCAAAATAATTTGAACCATAAATATTTATTCGTTCGCAAGACTTAATGAAATATCCGTAAACATTTATACACGTTTTTCATTTGCTATACCTCTATGAAGTTGTAAAGTCGTTTAATCTGCAGAAATCTATTCAGTAGTTCACAAGATGTAAGCGGAAAATCTAATGAAATATTGATCATTTTTTCTTTTAGCTGTTAAATAAATGTTTTATGAACTGTAAAAATCTATTAACCTGTTCAGGAGTTACAGCAAAAAAGAACAATAAAAAGTTCAGGTATGATTGTTCAACCAGTAATTGAGCAGCCATACATTAGAAATGAGAGGTAAAGTGAAGGAAAAGTCTAATAATAATTACTCTGATTTTCTTTAAGCATATACTAAAGAATTAGAACCAACTTAAAGGCTAATTGCAAACTGGAGGTTCCTCACCTGTGCATTATTTAATAATTTGTAACTAGTGACTTAAAAATTTATATTAATCTAATATATAAAATTATCGTGTCACAGTGTTTGTAACATAACTCCTCCGAAACGACTTGACCGATTCTTATGAAATTTTGTGTGTATATTTCAGTAGGCCTAAGAATAGGACATAACTATTTTTCATACCCTTAAGAGATATGTGTCAGCCATTATTATTGATTATCCGTCGATCGTAGCAGTGACACTTTATGATTTTGCATGTTTGATATGTTGTGAGGGCATGTCTGAGTAGTGTAAATCGAAGTTTGCAACCGAAAAAACGGACGGGAAAACTTTTGGTCCCCGAAAAACTTCCAAATTTTCAGATTTATTTCAGTGTTTGTCCTGTATCTCCTAATCGGGGCGTTTTTAGGAGAAAAAAAACATAGGTAATCATTTTTAAAGTATATTAAATTTGCTACAATTTGTGCCCAACCGCAGCTCTGTAGGTCTACTAGAATCTGAGTCAAGTTCCAATTATATGATAAATAACTGGAATCTTATCTCTATCTATCTAATATATAAAATTATCTTGTCACAGTGTTTGTAACAAAACTCCTCCGAAACGACTTGACCGATTCTAATGAAATTTTGTGTGTATTTTCAGTGGGTCTGAGAATAGGATGTAAACTATTTTTCATACCCTTAAGAGATTTGTGTCGGGCATTATTATTGATTATCCGTCGATCGTAGCGGGTATGCTTATACTTATCTTTTACTTTCTCAGTGCAACTCTCATGCTATGTATATCCTCATAGTAAATTTATCATTCATTTGCAGTGCTATAATTATTTATTCCCATTTTGCTCAACATTGTTCTCACGTTCAGTTAATTAAGTGATCTCATATAAATCAATATTTTTCAACACTTGTCACTTGGTCCCGCCAACAACAACCATATTCGCATGGAAAGTAACTTTGTCCAACTTAAAATATAGGCTATATTTTATTTCAATTAATGACCGCGATATTTTTATTACAAAATTATATTTTTTCCTAACCATGATGCTACAATTTATTTAAATATGTTAATTTATTTATGTTTATTCGCACATGTCATACTTTATAGAAGCGTTTATTTTTATTTTTTTAATTTAATATTAATTAATTTATTGGCATGGTGCTGAGTAATTAATAATTATTAATTAATTAATGAAAATGTAACTATAATATATTTGAACAACAACGACAAGCTATTCGGTAGTGCTGTTCTATTACTATCTGGTGATTTCCGACAGACATAGCCTGTCATTCCTTGCTCTACTTTTGCCGATGAGATTAACACATGTTTAAATCAATCGTTCTTATTGTGAAATTTCAAAACACTTTGATTGAACATAAACATGTGAGTACAAATGCTCCATCAGCACAAATGTTTTCAAAACTACTACTGGATATTGGAATCGCTGAAATAGAACTGCATCCAAATACATAATCCATAAATTGCCTGGAAATTTCAACACTGTTATTCAGACAAAAAATGAATTAATTAGGAGTGTCTTCCTGATGTACAAAATAATTACATTGACCATAATTGGCTCTGTAATCGTGCTATTTTGGGCAGCGAATAATGCTGTTGTTACCAGGTGATCCAATGTCCTTTAAATCAATCGATACTATTGTTGATGAAAACCAAGCCATAAATTATCCAACTGAATTTTGTGAACCACACAATCTTTAGTTGAAGATCGGTTCACCTATTATTCTTCTGCGTAATTTTAATCCACCTAAATTATGGAATGGTGCACGTTTGGTCATCAAAAATATCACTGGGAATAATGCTGATGACCATGAATGTTGGGCGTCTATAAACAATAAATAAAACCTCACCGGGAATGTTATTGAAGCAGCCATGTTGACTGTAATATTTAAAGGAGAAATCGCCCTGTAGCCACTTACTCCAATGATACCATCAGAACCCATAATACCGTTCAAAAGACTTCAATTTGATATACGCTTGGCTTTTGCTATGACCATCAACAAGTCTCAAGGCCAGACAATGCCAATTTGCGGTTTGGACCTAGAACATCCATGTTTCTCCCAAAGACAATTATATGTTGCATGCTCACGTGTTGGTAAACCATCTAATCTATTTGTATTAACAAAGGACAGATTAACAAAAAATATTGTCCATTGATTAGCGCTAAATTAAATTGAAATAAATTGTTACAATTTAAAAAAATATTATTAGTCATAATTAAAAATCAACCATGATATACCTCATTCATTAAACTAATGTTTATATTTTATCAGTTAAGAATTTTGTATATTATTTATTTATTATTGACTATACTTAGATATTAGATGAATGAAATGTAAAATCAAAAATCTATTTAATTCATTTTTTCCATTCATTCATTAAAATTTTAAACGTAATATTTTTTGAAACTATTACAACAGCCACAGCAACGTGTAGCCGGGTCAGCTAATACACATACAAAAACAGAAAAACAATTTTTTTTTGTTTTTGTTTTTTTAAGTTATTTGTTTTTCTTATATTAACTGCAATTTAACATTTATTTAAATTTCTGTTCTAGAGTTTCCTAAAGGTATGATTTTACCTAGAAAAGATGATAATGACCATGCTAAAGAAGCACAACAGATTTTGAACCTTAGTAGTGGATTTTCAACTAAGGTTTGTGAAAGTTTTTAATCAACTCTAAAACATTTCTGAAAATAATCGTGTTAAGTAATCTACTCTAAAACACATTTTTATTCTGTAGGTTTGAATTTGGAAAAAGGGGTGCTTTATAACATAAAATCCTTAAACTCATAATATTTCATTATCATTAAAAAAGAAAAGGAAGGTATGAGGATTTGTAAAGTTCAGGGCCGAATCAAATTTTCTAAGATGCTTTGTTGTCTTTTTTCTTAATGGGTATCTCGGATTATACTATTTTCCAATCTCAGGGGATAGGCTGTCAATAATGTTGTCCTGCTCCTTGAACAACAATTAAAAGAACTGAGTTGGTTCCAGACAAATTGGACGCAGCCCACTCTTCAAATATTGAAATGGTATTTCTAAAGTATCAATTTCAAAATAAACTCAATTCCAATTAATTCTAACATTTGATGTCCTAATGTATTCCATAGAATATCAAAATTTATCTTATTAAACAAGACTATTTTGAAAAAATATTGAAATTTTTGAAAATAATTAAAAATGATTGGTGTATTTTCTTCTAAACAACACTATTTAAAAAAATATTGCATAAGTTTAGGGTTATTTTCTTTTACTCGCTAGTCAATAAATTCTTGATGGGTTTATCATGCACATGTTCCTCTTGTCCTTGAGTAGCTGAAACTTGATTCTTGATGTAGCCACTTGGTTGTTAACCACTAATGATTTATTTTATGGAATAAATTGTGGTATCAAAATATTAGAACAAAAATATTTATTGATTAATTATTGTCAAAGTTATTGCTTATGCTCTTAGCACTAATATGGAATGAAATAGACGAAGTCGAGTGTCCTATAGTTTATGGTGGCAGAAGATCTAAAATATCTGCTAAGCCAATAAGAAAGGGAAAGAAAATTAATTAAATTTAAGATTATTCTTCCTCAAGGCAGTATCCTCAGCCCGATTCTCTACACAGTTTATACAGCTGACATCCCAACTCATCCTAATACTATCCTTACCACGTATCCGGATGACACATGTCTATTATCTATCAACACTGATCCAGTTATAGCATCCCGTACTCTTCAAACCCACATCACTGACCTAGAAAATTGGTGTCAAAACTGGAGGATTAAAATAAATTCCCACAAATCTCATCAAATCACCTTTACCCTCCGTCGTAAACCAGGAACTTCCTGCCCCCCTGTATCGTTTAATAACATCCCTCTTAGTCCTGTAGAACAGATCCGGTACTTAGGACTACACCTTGACAAACGCTTAACTTAGAATCCTCATACTAGACTGAAACGACAAGAAACAGCTCGCCGTTTCAGGCTACTTCAACATTTACTGGAAAAACGCTCTAAGCTCCCAATTCATTACAAGAGACTCATATACACGACAATCATTAGACCCATCTGGACTTACAGAATAGAGCTTTGGGGCTCCACTAAGCCATCGAATTCCTCCCGCATCCAATCTTTACAATCCAAAATCCTTCGGAAAATCCTCAACGCTCCTTACTTTGTTACGAACAAAGTAATCCATAATGACCTAAACGTCCCGTCTATTGCTGATTTGGCCCGAATCGGATATCAATCTTTTCATGACAAACTTCATTTCCACCCAAACCCACTAGTTTCAAACCTCGCAACCTCTTCAATTCCTGATAATCCTCCGAGGCGTCTGAAAAGAAGATGGCCTCGTGACCTTCTAAACTGAACTTTTTATTTGAGTACTACCACTGGGTAGTTTCTCTACTTGTCTTTTCATGTCAATTTATTCAATCATAATATTTACTGGATGTATTCTGTGTACAGTTGTAAATTTCAATTAATATATATATAAAAAAAAAAGAAAAAAAAAAAAGATTATTCTTGTAGTTATGACAATTTGAGAACTTTATAAACACAATTATAATACTTGTAATAAACAAAGTGCAATTTAATTTTTATCAAATTCCAATATTATTAATTCTTAGCATTTTTTTTTTTTTAGATGAATGTCAATCAAACTAATGAGAGGATAGCATCGCCCGTTGACAATACCAAAAAGAAAATAGAAACTACCAGCCTTAAAATTAATCAGACATTCCAATGTCGGGGAGAAGATTTTTACAGAGCGATGACTACTCCAGAGGTAAGGTCCTTGACTTACTTGTTAAATCTTTTAAAGTATTAATGCTAATACTGTAGGAACAATTTATTTTGTTCCATTTTTAATCTGTTGTTGATAAAATGCTTTGCAGATCTAATTAATAATATATTTTGTTGTAGTTTATTATTATATTAATAGGTTTTATGGTTCTAAATGTTTAATAATTTAAATTTGAGCAATAGAACTAAATTATATTAGTGATCAGAGTTGATTATATAATTACCTTTTATCTATTTATATTTTAGATGGTAGCTGCCTTTACAAATGGTCCTGTAAAGGTTGAACCCAAAGAAGGGGGAAAATTTGAATTGTTTGGAGGAAATATATCTGGTGATTTTACAGAACTGGTATGTTATTCAGATTTTTTAAAGTTTATTTTTATAATTTCAATTTGCATATATATGCTATTATTATTGTATTATATTAGTCATTCTTTTCTCTCTTTATCATTCTGACAACAGATGTGGTTTCTCTACGAGAATCTTTAACTCAATCGAACTTAACAATTCTTTTGTTATGAACATTTATGAATATATGTTCAACAATAAATAATATTATTATTGTTTATGAGTATTGATAAATTTATCTAACAAATTTTATTTATTCAGGTTCCTAACAAAAAAATTGTACAACGGTGGAGAGTGAAGGCTTGGCCGAAAGATCATTATTCTATTGTTTCCATTATTATTGATGAGCAAGATGACCATACCTTAGTTAAAGTATCTCAGACAGGTGTTCCTCAAAAGTAAGTGGTTCATTAACTTAATAAAATAATTATAACTTAAATATGATAGGACATAATTATGTGTTTAGCTTGATACTTGTGACAGTTTGTAGGTATGTTAACGATATTTTTAGCGAATGGCTTAATAAATTTTCAAGTTTGATGGCTCAAATAATTTGTTGAGATCCCATTAATGATTTTGAACATTTTAGGTAAAATTATTCCATAAATGTTGTATTGAATGTTTTTAATATGTAAATTAATGCATCAAGTTAAGAAGAATCTTAGTTTCATTTGGGTATGGAAGACACTTAACCTCACCAAGTTTCCGTGCCTCCTCAAATAACAACCCTATAATATATTTAAGTAGATATCTGGGTACATTCCACATCTCAGGACGAATAGGGTTGTAAGATATAAAATTTATATCATTAGTTAGGGGTTTTTATTTCTCTTAATAATAATAAATTGTTATTAATGAAAAATAAATAATTAACGCTCTCTGGATGGATGTGTCAAAAAATTAAAAACTTGCAAAGGAAGCTCCCTGTAGATGCTTTAGACGTACAAAGCTAACTGATGACTATCATGCCTAGGGTTCTCTGCAATTCAACACACTCTACAGTCAGACAGGCAAAATGCAATTTCTTTGAATCTTTGAAGCCCTTTCCACTCCTCCCTATCCTAAATCTAAATGGTAACTCCTTCGAAAGCTTTCTCTCTGTAATTCATCTTCCTCTAGATCCTTTCCTGCCTCTTCCAATGATATAAATTCTTATTTTTTTTGTCTACCTAAATTAATATTTCAAAATGATCCTTACCTTACTTTTCACTAATGCCATCTTGTAACTCCGACAACTTTTATTTCTCAGACTTTTCACCCACCTACATTATTTTCTCCTTTATGAAATCTTACTCAAACTCCACAGGCTTTGATGGGATTCCTGCCAAATTGCTAAAATTGTGCCTTCTCAAGATCCTACCTGTCTTACACTTCATATATAATTTTTCATTACAAAATGCAGCATTCCTTACTTCTTAGAAAAAAAACAGTAATCCATCCTATAACTCCATTCTCTCCCTCAAAGCAGTGGAACAGGGCTCAAGCATCTCTCCTCTTCTTTTCAACTGCTACATCGATGATCTTTCTAAATCAGTTCGCTGTTCCTACTATTTATATGTCGACGACTTCCAATCACTTTCAGCTCCTCTGTCAAAAACATAGGCATTACTATTGACCATACCCACGTCTGGGAAGAAGAATCAATGCCAAAAGCCTTGCGAAAAACCCTAATTTACCCCATCCATAAGAAAGGAGAGCAGCTCAATTGTGAATACTACCCTCCTTCCAATGGACAACCAAGATTTATTTTTTAAACTAAAAATAAATGAATTTTTAGATTCACCATTCTGTAACTTTCACAATAGTATTTATTTTATTTTTAAAAGATCATTTTTCATCGAAAAAAACGCATTCGGATTATGAAAAAATTCAGGAAATGAAAACTTTTAAACGCTTCATTTTGGCTTGGTGGTGTCATCAGGCTTGTTTACATTTTTGTGATAAGAAATTTATATGATGTTTTTGCATTTTCATATAGAATATTGTGTTCATCTTGAGTAATAAAACAATTGCTTATTAATTAAATTAACTTATTTCAAGTAAAGAGTCAATTTTTGTTATTATTGGCATCTTTTTTTTCAGTAACTATTAGTTTTATCTACATAACCTATATATAACAAAGATTTTTTTATGATCTTTTTTTTTTGAGTGCGCTTAAAACTTTGGAATACAGAAATACTTTATTTATCACAATCACTTGGTTCACTCAAAGATAAAGTAGAAAAATCTTTGTCTGTTTACTCATCAACATATGATGAAATGTTATCGGAATCACTGGAGTCATCACTATAAATATAACTATAATTGGCAAGAAGTTTTGGCACCTTCATGGGTGATGTTTGCATATTTTTTACCATTGAAATAGGCGATGATGCCCTATCTTTCAAACATGGCTTTGCTTCTGACCTGAACTTTTTTAGTTTTGTGTTTTTCTGGTGTTCATAATATTTGTGTTTGTGCATCCACTTTGAAGAACATGTAGGAATTTCCATTATTGGTTCTGAGACATTTAATCCTGTGTTTTCTATATTTTCATTATTCAATATTGATGGTTGCAAAACATCACTTTGCATATATACATTGTCTCATTCTTTTGACACCAAGAGGTCTTAGTTGGGGTGAACATGGTAGGGTCCTCTTTGTTTGGCAATTGAATTTGGTTGGTTGGTACTGCTTCTTTTTGTAGGATGATTTTTACATATAATTTGAATGATAACATTATCATGAAAATCATCTTATTATACATGATAACATGATAATGATCCTAAACATAGGGAAAGACACATTTAGAGTGCAGGAGAAGTGAAGAGTACAAAGCATAAACTTATATTTAAAAGATCTTCACAGGCATAACAGTTTGTAGAAGAAGCCAGGTTATCTTTTCTTCCCATCAGGGAAAACCACTTTTTTCTTCTTATTGGCTCCATGGGAACTTTAAGGAACAGTTTATCTGGGGTTGATTTTGTGGTGCTTTTACACATTGGCACAAAACAGTATTTGTAGGACATCATGATATGTGATTTATTCATTTAATAGACAAAGTAAAATTGTTTCAACTTTATTAGAGATTTTTTTAAAACAAGCTAAAAATGTTTCAAAAATAATTTTGTTACAAGGAAAAGTAGTGAGATAAACTGACAACAAGCCTGAGGACGTCACATCATATCTTATCAAAACTAACCATTTTGGCACGAAATTCAAACAGAAAATTTTTGAAGTCAAAAATTTCATGTTTAAAAAAATATTTTTCCATTCAAATTAGCGGTAGTCCATTATTTAAGGTTGATAGATTTCATTGAAACGATTGTTGAAAATCACCTTGGTTGTCCATTGCCTACAAGATATTATCTTGTAGGCAATATGTGAGTATTTCCATACAATACTTAATACATATATTATCTTCGCTAATAATATATGAGCGACTTCTTCCACATGCAGAGAGAGTAATAGCACCATATCAGAGTGGATTTCACAAGCGTAAGTATATTACTGATCAGGTGTTTACCCGCCATCAAATCCTTGAAAAAAAACAGAGAATTCAATATAATTACCTATCACCTGTTTATAGACTTCAAAAGCGCCTATGATAGAGTTGACAGGGACAAATTATATTGTGCTATGAAGGAGCTTAATATTCCAGAAAAACTAATTCGGATGTGTGAGGTAACAATGGATGGAGTTGAGTGCATGGTGAGGGTACGGGCTGGCATCAGCCAATCATTTATATCGGGGAGAGGTCTGAGGCAGGGGGATGCTTTGGCATGCCTGCTCTTCAAGTTGGAAAACATCTTGGAAAACCTGCAAGGGACTCGGGCATTCAAACTAGTGGAACCCTCTTTAATAAGTCTGTCCAGCTCCTAGGTTATGCAGATAACCTGGATATTATAGGAAGATCCCTCACTGACGTTCAGACAGCCTTTCAAGCACTGGAGCAGGCTGCGAGACAGTTGGGTCTGGAAATAAATGTTTTAAATAAATAAATACATTTCAACACGTTAATGAATTTATGTACCTAGGCTGTAATGTGAACATCAAAAATAATATAACAGCCGAAATTAATGCAAGGATCATGAAATCCAATCGCTGATTTTCGGACTTAGGGGTCTTCTCAGGAGTAGGATGATTACTAGGTCAACAAAATTCTTTGTATACAAAACCCTCATACGGCCAGTGTGTCAACCATATGTCAATATGGATCGGAAACATGGGCTATCTCCAATACATGAGAGAGAGAAAAATATTGTGATCCATTTTAGTGGGAGTCTGCATCGGCCAGGTGTGGAGAAGAAGAACCAACTGGAAATTGTATGAGGTCTTCAAGGAATCAAATGTTGTCCACTTCATCCATTTGGGAAGACTGGGATGGGCTGGACATATAGCTTGTATGAGGCATACGGATATATAGAGGGAGACCATGAAAGAAGAACTGCCTGGAACCAGAAGGCGCAGGAGACCGAAGCTTCGATGGAAGGATGGATTTGCCCATGATGCTAGGACCCTACTTGGCTTTCGAAACTGGGTGGCTGCTGCACAGGATAGGGACAGCTGGCGGAGGCTGAGACCTAGAGATGGGTTGTACGGCAATTAAGAAGAAGAATTGACCATACCCTTTCCTGGAAACCCCACATCTCCCAAATATCCTGACGGTCAATAAGTTCCCTGAAGTTATTGCATCGTTCTCCAAATCTCCTTACTTAGCCTTCCTGTAAGCTCCTCTTATCATCTCTCATATTCCTCTGCTTTGACTACTGTAGTGTGGTATACAGAGGCCTTTCTAAAATGCTTGAGGACTGATTAAAGCGAATAATGAACTGCTCTCTGAGATTTTTTCTTGGCACCCTGAGGTGGTCTCACGTGTCCTACCTTTACAATGAGTTCTATACCAAGGGTCCATTCTTATACCAATCCATCAACTCTCAACACCCTATATCTACAGTCTCCTCTAATTCAAATCCTCACTCCAGCACCATGAAACAAGATTTCCCCTATTCTATCTCAAGCGTTCCTTTCTCGCCTGCTGCACCACAGTGTGGAACTAAATCCCTCCTTTCATCAATCATGCTCCTTCACTATTTTCATTTAAATTCTCCTTGTTTTTCCATCATCTCCTGGCTAACAGATTCTCTCTAAACAGTTTAGTCAGTTGCTCACATGAATCAGTATTATTACATGGGTCTTTTTTTAAAGAATATATAAATTATGTAAGGAAACTATTGCATCCTAGCTAATATATTTAATTGTTGTTATTAATTTATTTATTCTCTATAATTGCTTAGTATCTTAGCCTGATTCATACCTTTTATTTAATTTTTTATTATTTTTATTTTTATTTAATTTTTTGACACTTTTATAAATACTTAATGATTAGTATTGTTACGGGCTACTGGGTGTAAAATGGACTAAACTATTACTTAATTCAAGAATCTAATATTTATTAACAAATTAGAAAGAATACAATGAGATTATTTAAAACAGTTAAATTATTAAACTAAGATCAATTTACAATAACAATATTCTACTAAATGTTATCTAATTTCTAAGATAATATACAAACAATATAAGATATTTCTAATACTAAATAACTAAACTATTTATATATAAATTTGTACAAATACAATAATATTACACTATAGTTTACAATAACAAATTAACACTTACAGTTCGCTAACTTAAGTCCACCGACCGTAAGACTCTCCAAATATGACAAACTGCCACACAGTTTATTACACTTATTACACGGCCACTAATTGTCACTGTTGCTCACTAAGCACTTATTACAGACTGATACTGACTCACTGTAACTCACGCACTATCACTAGTTAACGACTGTTACTCACTGGCTTATTACTTCACTGCTTATTACTGACTCTTATTACTGACTGCCGCGGCCGAAAACGCTGTCCTTTTTATATAGGCAAGGTAGGTCGTGGTGGGGCATTACTCGGAAGGACCACCTAGTCCCATCGAGCCCGATCCAGAAGCTTCTACGCCATTCTATAATCCCTTCCGCTTAATCCCATTGTTTGCCTAATCTTCTCAGCCCGTCCTCCTTCCCGGTCTGACCGTAACACTGCCCCCTCCTTAAAAGTGCTCTGCCCCAGAGCATAGTCCGGAGAAATCGGGCGGTTATGAGCTTCCCTCGATGGAGACGTATTTCCTTTCCAGGGGTTGAATGTGCACACCAATATGGCGACTCCAGAGTTGGCGAATATCTGTTCAAGCATCTTCCTGACAACCTTCCACTCCAGGCAGTCATATCCACAGCCCAACTTAGGGATCGCGAGCTTGGTGACACGCAGTCTCAGAAGCTTACTCCGCAGGTCGTCGAGGCTTCGCCGCAGTGCGTCATATGTGGGCTTCTGATCAGTAGCACACTTGGTAACTAAGTAGAACAGGTGTCGTCCTTCGTGCGTATGGTGGAGTGCTTTCCCGACGCTTGGTCCTTGGCGTTCCAGTTCCTCAGTTCCAGCAAACTTCTTCCTGAAGACCGTTGCAATGCCTCGGGAAGTCCTCAGATCTTCGGCGACACAATGGGCCAGAGAATAGTCCGCGGGTAACGAGAAGATATCTCTGTATACTGTCTGAGTTATTCCACGGGAACCTTGTACCTTAGGTTGTGCAACTGATACCTTACTGGTCTCCACGTTGTTGAGATACCTGACTTGCTGGTCTTTTGTCGGGCCATGGTCTCCTTTGTATGGGGCCAGTCTATTAAAATGGACTACCCTGGGTTTTCCTTTTGGCTGCTTCCTGATCCTATAGATGACGTCGTTTATCCTATTGATGATCTCAAACGGGCCATCCCAGGAGTTCTGAAGTTTAGGTGAGTAGCCTCGCCTTCTTCGAGGATCATGTAGCCAGACCAAATCTCCAGGTTGGAATCCACCTTTCTCTGCCCTGATGTCGTAACGCTCCTTCATTCTGTCACAGGCTCCCTGGATGTTTGCACGAACCTTCTCGTGGATATTATCCATCCGCTTCCGTAGATTCGTGACGTATTCCTCTCCGTTAACTTCCTCGTCTGGCTTGAACCCGAATTTCAGATCACAAGGCAAACGAAGTTCTCGGCCGAAGACCACATTTGCGGGGGTCTGCCCCGTTGCTTCATGGACTGAACTCCGGTAGGCTAACAAGAACAAGTGAAGATACTGGTCCCAGTCTCGCTGATGGTCGGAAACCACTTTAGACAAATATCGACCCATTGTCCTGTTCATGCGCTCCACCATGCCATCCGATTGAGGGTGAAGAGGTGTCGTCCTGGTTTTCCGTATTCCCAGTGCTTCGCACATCCCGGAGAAGACTGCAGACTCAAAGTTTCTTCCCTGGTCAGCGTGAAGTTCCATGGGTACTCCAAACCGGCTGACGAGGTGCTTCACAAGTACGTCTGCAACCGTGACTGCCTCTTGATTCGGAAGGGCATACGCTTCCACCCACTTAGAAAAGTAGTCCATGGCCACGAGAATATATCGGTTGCCTTCGTCCGTCACAGGGAAAGGGCCAGCGATGTCGATTGCTAACCTCTCGAACGGTGCTCCCACGTTGTACTTCTTCATAGGGGCCTTCTTTCTTCTTGTTGGTCCGTTAGAAGCCGCACAAGTCGCACAACGCCTGCACCAGTCCAACACATCGTCCTTAAGGTTTGCCCAGTAAAAGCGTTCACGAACTTTTTCCAATGTACGGTGAACTCCAAGATGGCCGCCAGTTACACCGTCATGTAGTTCCCTAAGCACTTCGGGCACTTTATTCCTTGGAACGATGAGCTGTAGCTTACGCTGATCTCCTTCCGCGTTCTCCAATGCCCGTTTCAGCAGCCCGTTGTCCACTAAAATGGAGTTCCATTGGGCCCAGTACGTTTTTACATTCTTCGACATTGGAGCAACATCCTGCCAGGCCGGTCTTCCTCGCCCTGATATTTTCCATTCCTTTATTTGTTTTAAGTCCGGGTCCTCGTCCTGTTCCTTTGACACCTCTGCATCTTGCCAACTGCCGATGACAACTGTAGTCCTCAATACCGCTGCCTGCTTCTCTTCTTGTCGAGAACAATGCTTGCAGCCTTCTTCACAAGGTCTTCTTGACAGTGCATCCGCATTCCTGTGGCTCGTTCCAGAACGATGAGCAGATTCAAAGTCATACTCTTGAAGGCGCTCAATCCACCTCGCCTTGAATCGCAGCAGCCACATTAGAGCCGCGTGGTCCGTTCTCAGCAGGAACCTTCTTCCGTATAGGTATTTATGAAAATGCACTATGGACTTTACTACTGCCAGAAGCTCTTTCCTTGTGACACAGTAGTTTCGTTCCGGAGCTGAGAGTGCTTTGCTGAAATATCCAATCACCCTTTCTTCTCCGTCTTGGAGCTGAGAGAGGACACTTCCAATGGCGATGTTGCTGGCATCTGTGTCAAGTATGAACTTGCCCTCGGGACGTGGATAGCTCAGAATAGGAGCACTACTCAATTTGCTCTTCAGCTCCTCGAAGGATGCCTGGCACTCGTGATCCCAATGGAAAGACCTTTTCTCCTCGGTTAGCCTGGTAAGAGGTTTTGCGATGTTAGCGAATCCTTTCACGTACCTCCGGTAATAGGTGCAGAGCCCGAGGAAACTCCTCACCTGGTGCTTATCTCGAGGTACTGGCCAGTCGGTGATCGCTGCTATCTTCTCTGGGTCAACAGCAACTCCGTTGTCCGACACAATATGCCCCAGGTAGTTGACTTGCCTTCGGAAGAGATTACACTTCTTCGGGTTCAACTTTAGGTTTGCTGCACGCAGTCGTTCGAAGACCTTCTCCAGATTCTTCAGATGGTGAGCGAAGGACTTTCCCAGCACAATAATGTCGTCTAGGTATACCAGGCATACCTCCCAAGAGAGACCTCTTAACACGTTTTCCATCAGCCTCTCGAATGTGGCAGGAGCATTGCAAAGCCCGAATGGCATTACTGTAAACTGCCAGAGCCCAGTGCCAATTGAAAACGCCGTCTTCTCTTTATCCTCAGGTGCCAATCCAACCTGCCAATATCCACTGCGGAGATCCAAAGTAGAGAAGAGTTTACACCCCTCTAGGGTGTCCAGTGTATCGTCAATCCTGGGAAGCGGATAGCTGTCCTTCTTGGTGACATTGTTCAGAAGACGGTAGTCTACGCAGAACCTCGTTGTGCCGTCTTTCTTCTTCACCAATACAACAGGAGACATCCAGGGGCTACTCGAAGGCTCAATGACACTGTCAGCCGCCATCTCCTTTATAATCTCCTCGGCGTCCTCCCGTTTGGCTAACGGCAGCCTCCGCGGAACCTGTCGGATGGGCTTCGCATCCCCAGTGTCAATCTTGTGCTGGACGATATCCGTTCTGCCCCGTGGTCCTGGTCCGATCTCGAAGACGTCATGCCATCGGATAATCATATTCTTCACTTCCTCGCTCTGTTCGGGCGAAAGGTCGCGACATGATTCGTCCAAAAATCCTTTAAGTTCCTCTGGGAGTCCTCGAAGCTCGGTGGGATGACGTTGCAGCTGACGAACCACTGAGGTAGCGGTGGTACACTCCCCGACTGGTGTTCCTTTCTTCAGCGTTACCGGGAAGCTGTTCAGGTTCATTAGCCGAATTGGAGTGGTGGGTCCGATCTTGATGAGAGACCTAGCAACCAGTACGCCTCGTCCAACCTCTTGTTCTTCGTCCCTTCCAGGTTCGAGTAGTGCACATTGACCCGCGGGTAGATGCCCTTCGACCGTCCCATGCGTCACAATTTGGCTCCGTGCTGGTAAAGCGGTGTCTTCTGGTAGCAGCACTCGAGCGCAGAAGTCCTTTTCCTGCCGAAGTATGACTTCCTCGTCTCCTAGCGTCATCACACCTCTCGACATATCCAGCTTGATCCCGTATGCGATCATGAAGTCCATGCCCAATATGACATCTTCATCGATTTCTGCCACGAGAGCGCGGTGCTTCAGATGTTGACCCCCGATGATGAAGGTGGCAACTGTCTCCCCGTAGACCTTGGCTGGCTGTCCCGTGGCAGTCCGTAATGCCCAAGTTGTTGGTAAGATCTTCTCAGCTGGAAGTGTTTTCGAGTTCAAGATTGTCATGGTTGCGCCGGTATCTATTAGCAGACTTCGCAGCTGCCCGTTCACCATCCCATCAATGTAGAAACTGTTCGTTCTGCTTCCTATTGACGCAACTCTGATGGCCTTCCTGGGGCCTTTGACGTTACGGGTTGACAGTTGCCCCTTCCCATCAACCCTACTTAGTTTTCCTGTGGCTTTTCTTGCTTCTTCGATGGACACTTGCTCCTAGGGTGTCCCAGTTGGCCGCAGCTCCAACAGCGTATCTCCTTCTTACGGGTCCTGAGAGCCTCCAAAACTTTAGTTACTATGTCTTCGATGCTAGGGACCACATTAGGCTCCGCTTCTGCTGCTCTAACTCGCGCATGGCCCCGTACGGACTGTCTAACAGCCTCGAACTCCATGGCCTGGGATAATGCGTCTCCCAAAGTTTTCGGCCGGGCGAGCTTCACTGCTTGTTGTGTCTCTGGGTCCCGAAGTCCATCCAGGAATTTGTCGACAGCCAAGCTTTCGTAGACTTCGTCGGTGACCGATGGGTAGGCGTTCCTCACCAGCCGGGCAATATCCGCTTCAAATTCCTGTAAAGTCTCGTTTGTCTTCTGGACCCTGCTTCTCAGCTGTGAGCGATACAGCTGGTCCATGTGGCTGTGGCCGAAACGCATCTCCAGTCTTCTGATCAACTCCCCGTAGTTGGACCGCTCCGACATGGGTATCCCCTGCAGTACTCCCAAGGCGTCTCCACGCAGGGCCAGACACAACGCTGAAGCTTGGGTCTCCTGTGACCACCCGTGGATCGAAGCCGCTGTCTCGAAGAGAGTCATGTAGTCCTCCCACGGCGTCTTTCCGTCGAATACTGGAATGGTGTTGTGAGCTGGTGGCGTTCCATTATTGGTGGGTAGAATGCTATTACGATGGCTGCCCTCGGATGAACGGTCGGTGTCGTTCGTCGGTGGGTTGCTCTTACGTCCCTCGAGAGCTTCCATTCGTAGCCTAATTTCGTTCACTTTTTCTCCTAGCCTAGATTCTATATCAGCTACTTTATTATTTACATCGGCTAACTTATTATCTACATTAGCTAACTTATTATCTACATTAGCTAGCTTATTATCTACATTTTCCATTAACTTAGTCTCTAATGTGCCTAACTTAGACTCTAATGTATCCATTAAATCATTTTTTACAGTACCTAGCTCATTTTTAACAGTGCTTAACTCATTACCTAGTTCATTTTTAACATTGCCTAATTCCTTACCTAGCTTATTTTCTACATTGCCTAACTCATTTTTAACACTGCTTAATTCATTACCTAGCTTATTTTCTACATTGCCTAATTCATTTTTAACAGTACCTAATTCATTTTTAAAAGTTGCAGACAACTTGCTTAAATCAGTTTCAAACAGAACGTCATCTGGATTTTCCCCTAACTCTACAAAAAATTGACGCAAGCGATGTTGCAGTACACTTTTATTTCCGGAAGAATCCAGATCACGTTTTTCTAATTCCCGTTTTAAATCCGCAACTCTTAAATCCATCAATTTAAGATTTTGAGAAGCCATTTTTCAAACAGTAGCCCAATTATTACAAAATGCAAGACAAAATAACAATTACACAAGATCCCACCGCTGCCACCAATTTGTTACGGGCTACTGGGTGTAAAATGGACTAAACTATTACTTAATTCAAGAATCTAATATTTATTAACAAATTAGAAAGAATACAATGAGATTATTTAAAACAGTTAAATTATTAAACTAAGATCAATTTACAATAACAATATTCTACTAAATGTTATCTAATTTCTAAGATAATATACAAACAATATAAGATATTTCTAATACTAAATAACTAAACTATTTATATATAAATTTGTACAAATACAATAATATTACACTATAGTTTACAATAACAAATTAACACTTACAGTTCGCTAACTTAAGTCCACCGACCGTAAGACTCTCCAAATATGACAAACTGCCACACAGTTTATTACACTTATTACACGGCCACTAATTGTCACTGTTGCTCACTAAGCACTTATTACAGACTGATACTAACTCACTGTAACTCACGCACTATCACTAGTTAACGACTGTTACTCACTGGCTTATTACTTCACTGCTTATTACTGACTCTTATTACTGACTGCCGCGGCCGAAAACGCTGTCCTTTTTATATAGGCAAGGTAGGTCGTGGTGGGGCATTACTCGGAAGGACCACCTAGTCCCATCGAGCCCGATCCAGAAGCTTCTACGCCATTCTATAATCCCTTCCGCTTAATCCCATTGTTTGCCTAATCTTCTCAGCCCGTCCTCCCCGGTCTGATGACCATAACAGTATTATATAGCCTTCTGGCCAGATCTATATAAAGGTTATTTTTCTGTTCATGTTATTCTAAAGGGATTTAGTCCCAGAATAAAGTTACTTATACTTTTATTCTATTTTTTATGAATGGAATAATAGCCAGTATAGAAACACTGATATCACAATAATTATTTTACTTTCTTATATTATTTGTTAAAAATTAATAAATTATTCTGTTTCAGTGAAATGGATGGTACGAAAGAAAACTGGAGTCGGTATTATTGGGATGCTATCAAAAGAACTTTTGGTTGGGGATATTTCATGTGATCTTCATTTAGCACCTACGATTTATTATTTAGGATGATCATCCTGTTCATTAGATGCTTCGAATTAATTATTCTGAGACCTTACCTTTTTTCTATAGAGCTTTTTTAATTTATGTTTCCATCTATAGTATGATTTTTTTTATATTTTATAAGTTTATTGATACAGTTGTGGAGATAGTTCTCTTTATGATGTTCTTATTTCACAGAGCTTTAACCAGTCTTGTAAAATTGTCATTATTAAATTGGATTTTGTTTTAAACTCATAGATAATGAATTTTCTTGAATAGAACTCAAATAATTAATAATTATTTATAAATCAGTTTAATTAAGCTCATCTGTTCTAAATGTTCCATTATATTTTAGGTTCAATGAACTGTAGTTTGTTAATATTTATAATAGTTATATGACAGTGATTTTAGTACTCAATACTAAATGTGTTATGCATGAAACCAGACAAATTGTCTTCTTTTACTTATTTTGAAATTTTGTCCATTTTATAATTATTGAATTTGTATAGAGCAATGAAAATGCAAGAATATTTATTGCATAAATCTTGAATAATTTTTGGTTGATAGTATAAATTATGTGGTTGGTAAGAAGGCCCAAGTAGAGGTCAAGGAAAATTCTCAAATATTGAGTAACTATTTATTGGAAACCAATTTTCGGACCCACATTGCTGAGTATGTGTATGATTGTTTAAAATTTAGTAATTTAACTGGATACCATCCTTTCAAAAAGGCTTATTTTATTTTAGGAATAATTATAACTGTGATTGAAAGATTATTAATACAAATTTAATTTGTAATCAAAGCATTGTTTTTACCTTAATTCCTACATCATTGAATATAAATTGATTTAGATGTTATTTTTAATTTGTCTGGATTTTCAATAATGCATTCTTTACTGTGAAAAAGTGAGTTTTTTTAATACTTAGTAAACACATTTAATTTTTACTGGCATGGTATTACAATTTTATTTTATATGTGATCATTAATTAGTAGGCAATAACTACATTAAACTGTTTGTTGTACTGCTTGAAGTATTTAGTTAATTAAAAAAAAATTAAATTAATAAATTATGATTCTATTGATCTTTCGGAACATAAAATGTTTGAACTGCTGATATTTGTTACTGGAGCTTAATTTCTGTTTGCAGTAAATATGAAAGACTTTTTTTAATGATCTGTTTATTTCTACATACCTGTGTTATGCCCATTCATTTTGTAAAAAATTAAATTTATCCCTTTATGTTCAATAAAATTTTAAAAATGTTTAGTATAATTAGACAATCATTAACTGTAAGTTAATGATTAATTGTAAGTTCCTACATTATAGTTAGACTACTAATTATTACATTGTAATTTCTCTATTATTTTAAAATTTTAGCCACTATGAAGGATGGAAATTAATAAAAGAATCAGGCAATCTTCTTTCAAATTTGTTTAAATCTTAGTCCATGCTACAGTTTTTAGCCAGATCTCTGATACAAGAGCTGCCCAAAAAATGTGTGACAGCAACTCCTATTGCTTTTTCCTTTTATACCTCTATAAGGGAAATGTATTTTTTGTGATTCTAATGGTTTTTCGACATATTTTTTTTTTTTGTTCTTACATCTCGTAAATGTGTGTATGCATGTATGCGGTTCAGATGTATGATAAAAGGAGAAGCACTGTGGAAATTTTCCTTTTCATCAATTTATTTCTCTTAAGATATATGCACAGATAAATAGATTTTAGAGAGTCAACTGATTTTTAGGCAGTTAAGATGTAGAATAATGGAAAACTTTTCTGATTTTTCATTTGGTTTTCTTTTAGATATCTTAAACAGTTCAATGATTTTCACCTTTGAAGTAATTTTTGGTAATTTTAAAATATAAATAAGAATTTTTAAATGTTTCAAGATACTAACAAAATTGTATTTTATTTGTTTAACTTGTAATGATATGAAATCTCATTGAAATTTATCAAATTGGTGTAATAATACCACTGAGTTAAAAATTTAGTCAATCTGAATTATTTTCATTAATCAATTTGATTTATGGTCTTGTATTGAGTCATTTTAACTAGTGTTTTTATCACTTCCAAATTGTGGTTATATATTCCTATCCTACTAAGGGCTGGAAAAGATTTATTCCAGCCATCTTGGAATCCAACAAATCCTGGAAATAGGAAAGACCATTGATGATGACAGAAAATTAATTAATGTGTATAGGTTACTGGGCCTGATGGTCTAATGGAAAAGGTGATAAAGCACACTCCCAGATTGTGGTAGCACTTTTTAGCATCATCAGAACTCTCATGCTTACTGAATGAAAATGTTCACAATGCCATGGAAAGATGTAAAACCTTGGAACTCTCCTAGACTCAGCACTTGCAGAGAGGAAGTGGTACCTAAATTGCTCAAAATTGACATTTAAGAAATAGCACTACGTATCAATATTGCAATAGTATTCTAACAATAGCCAACTTTTTACAGCAGTGTAGAAATAGCCCTATCTAGAAGCACCAAAATGTTTCCATAATAGAGTTTTATAAAGCGATTAATTGCTTTTAATAATTAGAATCAGTTTGCCGACGGTACTTTGTTTATTCCATTGCAATGATTAATTAGGCAATCCTATTCTGTTCGCCTTATGATTACTTAAACAATTTACACTAAAAATGAATCAATATTTAATGTCCTGGGTGATTTTTTAAAGGAATAATTCACAAACGTTATTTCGGTGGCAACATATGGAGTTCCTGCCATGGCAATATCATGGGTCTTAAAAGAATTATACCAGAGGTAACTGCAATTCACTGTCATTAACGCACAACACCTAGTGGCGAAAAATGTAAGTGATAGAACGTATGTCTGAATATCCTCATCAAGGAATTTTACCTGTGACAAGTTTGAAAACTGGGAAAATTCGCGCAGTTATGTTTTGCTTCATAAACGTCAATTTTCCAAGAAAAGCTGAAATTACACCCTTTATTTTTATTAAATTGAGGCTGTCCCCTTGTAATTGTAAGTTAATGTCATCAAATTTTTTTAACAAATCTGTTACATCTGCTTTCAAATTGATGAGGTTTTCTTTCCAGAGCCTCTTTAGGCCGAAGTGCATGATAGTTGTAGAGTCACTCACAAATAATAATAATAATAAATCTGGATCTTTACTTTCCTGAAACTCTAAAACTGATTCAAAAAGTGAGTAAAATCTTGTTAAACATGTACTCTTCGACAACCAGCGTACGAATAATCAGTATGTAAGAGCAATCGTGGGAAGTCTTCATCATTTTCATCGCACAATTGGTTTTTGTAATTAATGCAGTCAACAAAATAAGAAGCAATGCGTTGAATACACGTTTATTTGCACAATTGTGCGATGAAAATGATGAAGACTTCCCACGATTGCTCTTACATACTGATTATTCGTACGCTGGTTGTCGAAGGGTACATGTTTAACAAGATTTTACTCACTTTTTGAATCAGTTTTAGAGTTTCAGGAAAGTAAAGATCCAGATTTATTATTATTATTTGTGAGTGACTCTACAACTATCATGCACTTCGGCCTAAAGAGGCTCTGGAAAGAAAACCTCATCAATTTGAAAGCAGATGTAACAGATTTGTTAAAAAAATTTGATGACATTAACATACAATTACAAGGGGACAGCCTCAATTTAATAAAATTAAAGGGTGTAATTTCAGCTTTTCTTGGAAAATATACGTTTATGAAGCAAAAAATATCTGCGCGAATTTTCCCAGTTTTCAAACTTGTCACAGGTAAAATTCCTTGATGAGGATATTCAGACATACGTGCAACATTTAATTGCCCTTCATGATGACTTCAAAATCAGATTTGAAGATATTCTGACGATGGAAATACCACCAGGGATCATAAATCCATCGGATGAAACGGAAGTGGAGAAGGCGATATTACAATAGGAGCTACTAAAGCTTAGCACTAATGAGGAATTTCACTGAAGGTGAAATTTAAAAGAGGGTATTATCAAATATTTTGGCTGCGGGCAGAAATACTCTAAAAATATCCTGGACTGCGAGAGAGCTTTTGATAGCGTTACCCTCGTCATATCTTGTCGAAAAAAGTTTTAGTATCGTTACAAACCTTTTAACAAAAAAAAAAGTACCAGATTGAATATCGCCGAACGGGGAGATTCGCGTTTATTCCTAACAAAACTGAAGCCAAATATTGATAATTTGCTATCAATCCATCAAGTACATCCCTTCCATTAAAATTATGACTACTTTGTGATTGTCATTGTAGAAGTTACGTTCCGCTATTAATGTTTAATTTTAATTATATTACGCCTGTTATCATATTACAACGTAATATGATAACAATAATAATTAATAGTGTAATAATTACATATTTGAATAAATACAACACAAAAAAATATACTATTTTTATTTTTACTACTCCTAATGGCGAGTTTCCTAAATGAAATAAGTGAGAATTGATCAGTTCTTTGTGCTGTGAGTAGATGTCAAAAAAGTAAAGTTGGATAGAATCACTTTTTTGTTGGCCAACTTTACTTTTTTGACATCCACTCACAGCACAATCAATTAATTAATTAACCAATCGATTCTCTCTTTTTTTCGAAAACTATTAATTCGTGGTTGGAACTCAGCCACAACGGAAATTTCCATAGTTAGATCTAATCTTCACATTTTTTTGTCGAGTTTTGGGAATATGTTAGAAATGTAACTGCAGGGGGTCCACCGGAACCAGCTAAATTTTGAAAGTGGTCTATGAGAAAAAAAGTCTAGGGACCTCTGTTTTAGAGTTTCCAGTTGTGTAGCTTCGCCCGATTAGTCTTGGCAGCATAATGTGACGTTAAACAAACAAACAGAAAAAAAGAAAATCCGGATTAACAAGTAATGGAGTGATCCAGTTTCTATTGTATTAGGTCAAATTGCTAAATATAAAACTTGTTTAGAATAGAATAGAAAAGTAACTTTATTCTTGGACTAAGTCCCTTTAGTATAACAAACATGAACAGAAAAGAAACATAATATATATCTGGCCAGAAGCCTAAATGATGCAAATCAAAAAGCGTCTAAATAGTAAAATTATAAATTAAACATACTTTTGGTGGCGACGCATATAATGAACATGATAAACGGTTTTTCCATACAATAGATGTATCACATGATATCTGCATACCAAATTGAATGGTAAACATGATAAATATAGCTAGTTAATGCCCTTCCGTCTGCAAAATGCAAATAAGAATTGCGAAACCCGGCACCTGATTAAATAATTTTAATTGAGTTCAATAAAGTAGTTCGGAAAAAAATCTGAAACAAGTGATAATACTTTCCTGTCAGAATGATGTTGCTCTATGCTATAACGTTCAAAATTACAGTTGTGGTCATAGAAATTGCATCACTTAAAAATAATGGAGGATCTCCTTAAACCAATGTTGTTCTTAGCTTTTGATGATTTTAAAATGTTTCGCAAAGGAAAATAGTATGTTATTAGGCGTGAAAAATGGATAAAACCAAAACAAAAAATAAATAAATAAATAATATTCATAAAATGATAAATACATTTTTTAGTGTTAACGAGGAATTTAAGAAAAAAATTGTTTTTTACGTACTCATGTGAATTTATTTGGAAAAATTGTATAAAAACATTAAAAATATATTTATTGAAATATTAGGTACTATAAACTAGTATTTTGTCGAACCGCCATTAGGCCTGGTAACTGAGCCGATCCTGTTTGGCATCGAGTTGATCAAATTTTTTATGATTTCGTAACTAATCCCCTCATTCCACACCTTTTCGATTGTCTGTTTTAGCTCATCTTTATTCTTAGGCTTTGCAATATTTATTTGTTTTTTCATGATCATCCACAAGTTTTCTATAGGATTTAAATATTGCCTGGCCATGACAGCGTGGAAATCTCGTTTTCTGTTAGAAACTGCTTTACCTATCCAAAATCACAATTCTAAAGGCAATACAAATAATGTATCTTACAGCTATTACATTTTTTAAAATAAATAAATAATTAACTTACCGATTTGTTTTTATGGCAGGGAGCAGAATCATCTTTTGAAAAATGAAGTCTCCACACATTGTAATATGGGAATTCATTGAGGGAATCAAACTCTCTTCCAACATTTTTTTATATTTCTCTGCATTAACCGTCCTATCTATGAAGCTTATTTTGCCAATTCCAAAGTAGGAAAAACATCCCAGCCCATCACACTTGCCGGATTTTTCACTGTTTTTATAGTACAGGATGCGTCAAATCTTATACGTCTTACGTATGGAGCACCGTCAGAACTGAAGATATTGAATTTACTCTCATCTGAAAACATCACTTTCTTCCAGTCATCAGATGTCTAATGTTTAAAATTCTGCGCCCAATTTAGGCGAGATTGTTCCATTTTTTGTCAAGAAATGGCTTTTTGGCTGGTTTTGTCGCCCGTAAACCTTTTTCTCTTAATCTTCTGCCAACTGTTTCTCGACTTACTTCTGCTAAATTGCTATCTGCTAGATCTCTAGATATTTCTTTAGCTGTTTTGAAGCTATTTTCTAAGGATAATCTCATTATCATGCCATCTAAACGCTCATCTGTCTTCCTTTACCTTCCAGTCCCTTTCTTTCACTCGGTAGATCCCTGGGAAAGATTTTGTTTATTATTCTTACCACAGTGGATTGGCTGCACCTCACCCTCCTTGCTATCTCACGCGAAGAAAGTCCAGCTTCAGCAAACGTCACTATTTTAACTTTTTCCTCATTATACATTTGTTTGAAACTCAGTATATTGGACATAAGAAATACGTGCTTAATATTGGATACTCTGGGCACAACTAAATTATGAGTCACTGATTCCATCTCACTCTAATACTAGTAGGTAAACAAATAAGATCCTACTATTTTTTTTACACATTTAGGATCAAAAAGGTAACAATCATAGGTGATACAATTTCTATGGCCACGACTGTACCTTCAAATCATTTTCCGTATTTCGCGGGTTGGTTTGTTTTTACAAAATTCAGTCGAATCATTACAAAAAAAAAAATTGGAAGGATCTAGATAAAGGACTTTGTGTTGAAAATGTTTATTTTCACAAACATATCTGTAACATATCTTTGACAGGAGAATATTTTCCGGCTCAAAATAACCATCCAGGTTAATTTGAGCCTACAAATATTCTAAATGAATCTTTATTTAGAAGTGGAAATTTATTTCTTGAAGAAAATTCTTCTATAATCTAAGCAAGTATATAACCCCAATCTTGCCTTGAGGCGTTGAGTCAGATGAGACGCATTGTACAAACGGATAAACACAAAAAAATGTAAAACTTAGGAAATGCAAACATATTTAAGCGCCTAACCTACTCAAGAAGCGATATATGCTTCTTGAGTAGATCAGGACTAATCAATCTGATCACGTGTTAATTTCATAAGAATTATTTAAATAATTATAATTGTTTATTTATGGATTATTTCTCGTTATTATTCTAGCTCGACAATCGGCATGAAACCTCCCTCCCTATCTCATGTAACATTTTCCTATTTTGAGTTATTTATATGTGCATTAATAAATTATTTTCAGTGTTTTAATGTTTTGGTCTTATTAATTTCGATAATTGTCTATTTAAATATTCTTTATTGTCCATATAATTAAATTTGGGGTTTTTATCTTATTAATATTGTTATTTTATACTTAAAATGAATAGAACAACAGGATTAGGAATCTTAGGAAAAAGAATCTGTGAAATACTTCCAGTAGTTGGGATAATTCCAAAGATTAAATTATGAGAAAAAGTTTATCAGATGAATTTTGACAAGAAGAGTTCAGCATTTTACTATTACATTTTGTATATTTCAATTTCCATTAATCTAAATAATTAAGTAGGCATTATCAGTATCATAACTATCAGAGATAAGGTTATTAACGATGGCTGATAAAAGTCCATTGATATCTGTTAAATCACAAGTATCTACAATTTTATAGAATTTTCAATTTTAAAATCCGCGTAAAAATCCGATCGAACAACTAGAGTTCAGTTTTACCAGGCAAGTAAGATAACCCTTATGCCACTAAGAAATATTCATTGCACGATATATTGCAGATATGAAATATTACAGTTTTCAACGTAAATATAGATAATGTTGAAAATTTTCGTCAATGGATACTTTGTTTTTGTTTCTACATAAACATATAAGCATATTAAATATACACTACTGTCCTGTATATAGTGGTCGAATTCTGACCTTTAAACTAAAGTTGATAAAGAGAAATGGTTTAACTCATGCATAGCCCACAAGGTGTCGCTACTATCAGCATGTTGCTGACGATCTAAACTCACCAGTTTGCCCTCTACAAAAAGTTGCCAAACACGGCTAAAGAAGTTTTCACTTAAAAAAAAAATATATCAACACGCTAATATTAAAATAAGGACCCCTCCGGTACCAAGCAAAGAACTGGCCTACAGCATCTACAATACGTACAGGGCCATGAGTTGCCATGCCGAAAATCCTGGTTCAAATCCCGCTGCGGGCATGACTCTTATTTAATCTTTTAGCAATCGGAAATGAATCATATATGATCTAGGATCATCCTGGGCTCACACAGCCTCTAAAAAGTGGGTACCCAAAATAAGGGGATAATCTGGCGGTTGAGCGTGATCTAGGACAACTATCCTTGAAACAGTACAGTCTTTTCCATTTACTTGGGGGTTCAAAGCCCAGACCCCTCCACGGGTTGGAGTGGTACAGGTTTTTTTACAATCTAGAACCCGTCGTAAGGCGATCCCATGCCCTATACAATATATCTCATGAGCTAATAAGTCAATTGCCTGGTGATCGCACGATTTTTAGATCCATGTAGACGAATTTAACCAATATGCAGAACAATCAAAATTTTACACGATAGCTGTCCTTCATTAGCCCTATAGAAAGAAGTAAAACGGTAAAATAAATTTCCATCTCTGCATAGTCTTTTTAATCAAGGTAAAAAGACCCCTCCCTATTTACTCCGGAATAACAGTTGGAAAATTTTTAAATTGAATTTTCCACTACTTTTCCCAACTCCTCTTACTCTAATAATCGTCTGAACCCAACAATAATTGGGGTGGTTAACCAGTTAACATAAAAAAGGAAAATTCGGTAAATTAACAAATTTTTAGTTTACTCTTCTTTGCTATATATTATCTTGTAGTCTATTCCGAAATAATCGGAAAATCCTATGGACTATGAAAATCTATTCACCCGTCGAGAGATACAAGAGGAGTCTAGAAAAAAATATACTCATTATCCTTTTCCCTACTTCTTCTTAGTTGTAAAATTGTTTTACCAGAAAACCTGTTTATTCAAGATACATAAAAGGAAATACGATCCTAGAATAGAAATTGTAGGTCTTTTGCGGCGTCCTCGAAACCGTTGGTTCCCTACTCCTGACATCCAATAGAAGTTTCCGCGGGTTGTAACTCCTGTTGTAAGTCCTAAGTAAGAGATTCCCATCCTGGGGAGGCGTGTGTGCAAGTCAGGGGGGCGCGAGACCGGTTGAGAATGAAAAATTGTGACTTAAGTTTATTTATTTTTCTCTTACCAGTACTTCTTTACCTTAAATTGAACTTATAATGTTGTTACTAGTGACAGTAAAAAGTAAATGTTTTGTTTTCAATGTAATACTTTTTTTTTAAATGCCCATGCAATTAATTGTGCAAGAGAAGGGGGGTATCAGGAATTTTATTTGAAGGGGGGGGGGAAGGTTTCAAGGTGGTGTGGTGTGGTATAAAAAAGGTTGGACGCCACTGTCTTAGGGCATGCCTAGAGATGGTAGAAAAAAAATCTATGCGTTAAAAACGTCCAGCCTATTGCAGATATTATATAAAATTATCTACGCATAAAGTAATCGATATATTTCTTTCTTTATTTTATGTTAAGATATCCAATTATTATTAGAATGCAAATGGGAAAAAAAACACAAGCAAAGCCATATGTTTCAAATCTGGTGTAAAAAAAACAATTACCAGTCGACGTTTCGCCTATTCAGGTATTATCAAGACACAAAAAAAGAGTAAGATCAATCACATTTCAAAGAAGTAGTGCAATACATCCCAACGAATAATCCCTCAAATAGGCTCATAACCTGAGACCGCACCTCCACCCCAAGACGTTTAACCCAAAACTGAAAAGCAGGTAATACGCAACCAGCTGGGAAGGTTATAGAATCAGCTGATCCACTACATATATCAAGTAATGTTCAGCCATACACTTTCATACATATTACCAAAAATTAGCAAGATTTAATTTTTAAAATATTCAATGCTTCAGAATAAAATTGGTTTAAATTTCTACAATCTGTTTTAAAATTAACTGCAATGTCAATCTTTTGCGCAATTTGCATCGCCTAGAAAAACTTTCTTCTAGAGCTATCACTCTCCTTGTAAATCACCCTAGCATTCTCAAAATCAAATTAATGCTTACAGGCTTTAGTATGCTCGGCCAATGCTGTGTTAGGTTCCTTGCCACCAATATTCTTACAATCATATTGATGCTGATACATTCTTCTGTTCAGCAATTGTGATGTTTCACCAATGTATATCTGAGGACATTGCAAACAGCTAATCTCATACACTACATCCGATTGTTGCTGTGTAAGTATCTTATCCTTCAATGGCGTATACAATTTACTCATCTTGTTAGTAATTCTATTCGAAGGCCTAATATTGCTAACATCGTACTCTTTAAATATATCACTAACCCGTTCTGACAGGCCCTTAATATAAGTGCAGGCAAAGAAGACACCATTCACATTATCCATCCCAGCACCACCACCCCCCCCGACGATGCAAGATCTCTATCCTCAGAAGCTTGGTTCATATTATTGTGAATCTTGTTATAGTTCAAAATAACTTCATAGTGGCCTTCTGTCTTTTAGTATTGTTACGGTCAGAGCGGGAAGGAGGACCGCCTGAGAGGATTAGGCAAACAATGGGATTAAGCGGAAGGGATTATAGAATGACGTAGAACCTTCTCGATCGGTCTAGGTGGTCCTCGTCCTTCCGAGAATTGTCCCACCCCGACCTACCTTGCCTATATAAAAAGGACAGCTGTTCGGCCGGGGTCAGTCAGTAATAAGCCAGTGAGTAATAAGGCAGTCAGTAATAAGCCAGTGAGTAGCAGTCGTTAACTAGTGGCAGTGTGTGACTAGTAACTAGTGTGTGAGTTAGTTAGTATTAGTATCAGTCTGTAATAAGTGCTTAGTGAGCAACAGTGACAATTAGTGACCGTGTAATAAGTGTAATAAACTGTGTGGCAGTTTGTCATATTTGGAGAGTCTTACGGTCGGTGGACTTTAGTTAGCGAACTGTAAGTGTTAATTTGTAATTGTAAACTATAGTGTAATATTATTGTATTTGTACAAATTTATATAAATAGTTTAGTTACTTAGTATAAACAATATCTTATATTATTTGTATATTATCTTAGAAATTAGATAACATTTAGTAGAATATTATTATTGTAAATTGATATTAGTTTAATAATTTAACTGTTTTAAATAATCTCATTGTATTCTTTCTAATTTGTTAATAAATATTAGATTCTTGAATTAAGTAATAGTTTAGTCCATTTTACACCCAGTAGCCCGTAACAGTATGTTTATATTTAGATATTGTAATGAGCTGTTATTTAGTATCTCTCCAACTGAACTAACATTGTTTGGTATGCCATCAAATATGACCATGGAAACACGCTATTTTCATTTTTTATTTTGTTTATGAGTTTAAACTTGTTCCTCGGCAGCTCTAGCTGCAAGAAACATTACCACCGCGTTCGGGTAAGAGTTTGTAACGAACTGACCATTCGCCGTTTGTTTGACTAACTTTTCATCCAAGAAAAATTATTGGTTTCGGTGAAGTAGTCGATAGAAGGTGTAATTATTTTTTATCTACATCGTACTGCAGTTATTGACAATCGGAAGAGACATAATCTATGTATATGTATCTCGAATACAATGCCAGATCTCATGTTTCACGACAGGCAGTGAAGAAACTGAACGAGCTGGATTACGAATTCCTCCCACACTCACCTTATTCGCCAGAGTTATCTCTAACCGATTTCCATCGGCTCAGAAATTTGGAACACATCCTTATAGATACTCAAGCCAAAAAAGCGTATTGAGACTTTATTTCATCACAAAACTTTGCATTTTTCAGTTCAGGTATTGTAAATTCGATAGCATGACGGGGAAAGGTATAGAAAACGAGGTCAAATAGTTCGAATAAAAATGTTTTGATTTCATAAAGTTGTTTTACTAAATTGTTTTACTTTAACTTGAAAACGTATTTATTATATTAAAAGAGTTAGCTAATGAGGTAATAAATTCAGGTAAGTATATTATGCTTTGCGATGGGAATAAAATACTATACTTGTAGGTTAAGGAGTATCATAACAAAAGAGCAGCAGATTTTTCTGCTAATTCACTTTTGCATAGGGCTCTCATGATCCGGGGCTTGTATTCATCAGATTCCCAGCTATCCTGCCTATGGTATATTACTCGAAAACAGGACATTGCGACCCGCCTGTTACCTAGAGCTTTAGGTTCCCTATATTTCATTTAAAAAAAAAATTGTAATTAATATTTTAATTACAAACATAAACAAGTAGTCCCTACATGGAGTAAATCTGAATTGATGGCCTAACAGCAATCAGAAATCTAATAGAGGAAAACTAACAATTTTAATTAGCGCAGCGGTAGAAATATAAGTACTGACAAGGAATCTTTATAGGTCTACACACTAAACAAAAAAAGCCAGTCAAATGGAATAGGAATATTAAATTATCTGATTCAACCATATTATGGCGAAACAATTATACATGATTATAAATTGTACTTGCACAAAAAAATTCTTCTAATATAAAATAAAAATAATTAATGGACCGCATTGGAGGTGGCGGATATGTATCAGTATATCAGGTTATCAGGTTATCTGAAGCCAATGGGAGAAATGGTCTAAAACTACTTACAAGGGGTGTTTATGATTCAACATACTAAACAAAGAAGCCACTCGGATGATATAGAATAATGATAATAAATACTTATTGAGAGAAATCATACGAATGTCATTTTTAAGCACATACTATACTATTTATCAATCATTATTCATATTATGAATATCAGCGGTACAAAATATACTAGAGTATTACAAGTAATGTTTACCAAGTGTCAACATAAGGGTGTATATAATAGACTGGTAGTCTACCTTTCAGCAGAGGAAAGATGAAGATCCTGAGCGTTATTACGTTGCTTTTCAGCTTTATTTTCCTAATCAGTGGTAAGCAACAGTGTAATATATAAATTTATAAGAAATTTGTTGTTTTATGCTTAAAAATATGTTTATATTTGTTTCTGATTTTTTCTTACAAGATAACGTTTATATGCGTATTGTAAGTCATCATAAATATACAAATGTTTCCTACCGGGTAGACATCAAAAGCAATAAAATGGAGCAAGTAATAATCTGATTCTAGGCAGTTAATATAACTTTCGTGTGTAAACTTTGGTTTGTCCTTGCACATAAAATAAAGGGTAAAAGGGTTTATGGAGGGCTAAATAATTTTAAAGCGGTTTTTATAAAACGTATTAGGGACTCCACCTATATTAATAAGAGGATATTGACGCCCTCCATACTTTATGAAAGTGGAAGGAAAAGAAAAAAAGGATACAAGAGGATGATTTTTAGAAGATCGACCACCTGGACTAAACACTGAGAAAATGGATGTACATACACACAAACATAAACACACAATCACAGCGAAGATAGGATTATTAGATATATACACCAGCTTGTATCAACCTCAGTTCCAGATTTCATTGAATAAAAATATTATAAGGTAATACTAATAATTTTGAATCATCCATGGTCAATTCGTAATATATCAGGTTTTCAAAATATGTGTTGTTGTATAAAAAGAAAAAAGAATAATTTTGCTAATTAATTATATTTTCGTTTGAATGATTTTCATGCTTACTCAATCAAGAGTCACTATTCATTTTTGGTCACAATGATAATAATTAAATTCAGTAATTTATTTTCACTTAAGTCCAATTTAAAAGTTTTGTGGCTATGAGAAGTATATATTGAATTAATTGATATAATTTTTTTTACAAGGTAAATAAACTTGTTGATGGTTATTATTGTTTTAGTTATATTAACTAGATCTAATTTGAAGTTTCATTTTATTTAATTTTTATACTGTATATTATATTATATTAATCTGATATTAAGTAATTATTTTCAATAATTACTCAAAGACATCGTAGTCTTTTAAAAAACATCGTAAAAGATCGTAAAACATTATTATAGAAATAAATAAACAGATAAATAAATGAATAAGGGAGCGCTCTAATATGCTCTTTTTTTATTTCAATAACCATAAACATTAAAACAATATCTAAATAATAAATAAAGTTTGTACTTTGAACGGTATAGTTTATTAATGAGGTTCCATGATATTTTGAACTAACGAACATTTATTTCACCATGTTGTTTACTTTCTTTTTATATATCTAAAATGCCCCAATTCATTATCTTTCTTCTTTTTTTTGTTTTTGCAGGAGCTACTGCTGCCACTACGGAAAAACGTAAGAATATGTCTAATACCTAAATTCTACATTTTAAAGTATCTTTTTAGATTATTTTGATATCATAGGAGTATTTTACAATATGTATCAAATGTTACAATAGCGATAAATAAGAGTTCTAACTTTTCAAACCATTAGTATTATATTGTGTTATAAATTATAATAAACAAGATTGTAAATTTTACATTTGCAGCATGTGAACCTGGAACGACCTGGGAAGAGGATTGTAACAGTTGTCAGTGTTCACCAGGAGGAGATAAAACGTGTTCCTTCGTGGAGTGCCTATGAATTGCAGTTTAAACTCTAATAGAGGAAAACCAACAATTTTTATATTTATCTTATGCATTTACAACTTTTAAAATAAAATAAATAATTTCAACACTTATTGCAGATATAACATGCAACAAACTAACCCTTAGCTCTTAACTGATTACAAAAGAAATTGTATTGTTTTTTACACCAAAAGTGTGAATTATCACAAATATTTTTACCTATAACTATTAAGATTGGTATTTGAAGAAATCACGGCATCTGAAAAAATAAAATTTCTATCAAACTGAGAATTTTAATAGTGATTCATCTTGTGCTATAGAATAACGGTTTGGAAAAACCGTCTTCCAAATGATTGAAAACAAATTGATTTAAAAATCTAAAAAAAAAAATGGTTACTATGTATATAGAGTAAAAATTATTATAACCTGTGGTGGAACAATAAATATGCA
Organism: Troilus luridus; assembly: GCA_964056705.1. Classification (NCBI taxonomy): domain Eukaryota; kingdom Metazoa; phylum Arthropoda; class Insecta; order Hemiptera; family Pentatomidae; genus Troilus; species Troilus luridus. The sequence continues at coordinate 82,844,837 of OZ057412.1, forward strand.
GAAATAAATAACAGATTTTTCTTCACAGGGAAATCAGTTAAAAAAACATGTTCTTAAAGTTGGTAAATATTAATTTACAAATAATCCCTTGATTGTCCTTAACAAGTTTAAGCCGTAATATTTCCGCACTCATGTCTTCCATTTGACGAATTATCCCAGAACTATTTTCAGATTAAGACTATATCCACAGTGATCCTTTTTTTTCGGGTCAATGAGAGGTAATCAAAACAAGGCCAATGAGTTTCAAACACTAACTTTATTTCTCAATCTCTTCAACAACCTCCCTCCAATTCTTCTATTTGTCTCCCTGATTTTTTTAAACCTCTCAATTAAACATTGCCTTCTAAAATCACATGCAACCATCACGAAAGAAGTAAAAGAAAACAATACAGTTAATATGGACCTCGACGAGTACAATGATATACTGACCTTACTCTTATCAGACAGTCAAACCAGTTATACCTTCGTTCCACGTGACCTAACCCCTTCACTTTGACCACTCATTTTAATCAACAACTTAAAAATTCTTTGAATATAACTTAACTCATTTAACTAATTCCTCAATCTAAGAACAAATACCTAGAATCCTATGATTCCTTAACTACGTGTGAGTTTAATGTCATCCGTTCAAATTCAGGAATAAAAACTGGTTGATGGTAAATAGTACGCGTTGAACTATTACAGATTAGACTAATATTGGAGTCATCCAATAAACCTTCTGAAATTCACCTTCGAAACCGGAAAGCGAAAGCGAAACCTGTGATATAGTTGGTTCCACGAACAGAGATATTTCATAATACGGCACGACGATCATATAACAGGCGATGAGAGGTGGACTATTTTTACCAGGTTTATCTGAAAACGGAAGTCTTGGGACGAATTCATCTTAAAATAACTACCCAGAAACTCCTGAATTTTACCATTTAGAAAGCTTCTTGGTTGAATGATTTCACTGCGGCCTTATTAACAAAAAAAACAATTCTTGGAGGGTAGGCGAATACGTTTCTTACAAAGGCTCACTCAGTGGACGATCCGTCCCATGACAACACAGAGAGAGAATGATAATGACAGTATGGCATGAAAACCTCGTACGGACCAGTTCTTACTGTTATAAAAAAATATAATTCCATAGTGCTGTTGGCTGGTAAAAGACTATTGTCTGTGTTAAACGATTGCCTTGAAAGGAACATCTCTCCAAGAAGTAGAAAGTTGTTTATATCAGGCTCCGTGACAAGGGATGAAACTAGGATATGCAATTACAAATTCTCGTGGGCGTTTTGTAAACTCCCCACCATGAGTAAGGTTTGGGAAAGGAGATTCACAAGCCTGATTGAGCTATTGAGGACAGTATGGTTCTCGCAAAGGTAAGTGAAGGTACGTACAAACTACCTGTCTTCCTACAGCTTTATCCAGCCCGGCCATTCAGCTCCAGGACAGGACATAAGGATTCGTAGTTGCTTCCGTAAAGCGTTCTGAGCTGTGATGTCTTCAGGGCTCTGGCCTTCTATGGTACGTATAAGAGTGGTGAAAGAATGAAATCAATATAAGTTTCATGATTTTCAGGCTTTACTTTTAACAGATCCTATTTGTAACGATGACTAACACTAATGACAACGGTCATGCAAAAACCAATCAAGAATGCATCCGAATGAGGTGCTGATTTTTGTTGAATACAATTTAAATGTGACTCCTCATTTAGGCATTGCTATAACGCTGGATTAATAAAAACAAATAATACGCTTTAAACTGTTAATAAACTCTGTTAATATAAAGATGTATCATAACTTGCATTGAGGTAAACAATAACTCCCTTCGTCCAGGTTATTCACAATAGCCTTCCTTCACCATCACTCTGGAATCCACAACCGATCTTGAAATAAACACGCATTTCATACGTTTAATAATGTATTGAATGAAATAATAATAAGCACACAGTTAACTACAAGCTAAGTATAAATACACCGACCAAAGGCACTAAACAAACTCACGGTGACCTTGTCAACAACTGCTGAACATTGGTGCAAGTACAAACCGGTGGAGGGTTGTTAACGAACACAACACACTAAAAATTATTAGATATTTTTATTTCGAAGAGAAAAGATTTGTCCAGGTCCGGGAATCGAACCCAGGTCGTCTGCATTTCCGTTGCAATGCTCTGCCACTTGAGCTATCCTGGCACGCACCGAGAACACGGGGATATGGGATCGGTGAAGAGAAAGGATTTGTCTGACTGAGGTGCGTCCCAGGATACTTCAAGTGGCAGAGCACTACAATGGAAATGCAGACGACCCGGGTTTGAATCCCGGTCCTGGACAAACCTTTTTTCTTCAAAATAAAAGTATTTAAAAAATTATAATAATTATAAAAGAATAAAATAAAATAAATTATAAATTATTAGAGTGTTCAAAAGGGCCGTTAATCAATTTGTATGGTTCCAGGTACCTTATATTTATCATTTGATAGTATGTGTTATCACGTCTAATAAAGTTATGTTTTGGTTTTAGAAATTGATTAATCCTTATACCTAATGAAAATATTAGAAATTGATTAACATTCTAACAACACCATGTAAGAAAAAAGCTAATGCCATCGTCAAGAAGGGTGAAGTTAGTTATGAAATCTTCTTCAAAAGTAGGTGGATAGAGGAAATATGATATTTGGTTAAAGACAGAATTATCTCGGTTCACTAGAAGCAACAGAGACCAAAATTACTGAAATTAGAACTGACAATGAATTAAAAAAAAAATTAAAACTGCGAGCATTTATCCAAATAACGCAGGAAGATCCACTCTCCAATCTGAACTCATTCATAATTCATACGTGACTATAAGCGGTTCAAAATATACTAGAGTATTATAAGTGATGTTTACCAAGTGTCAACATAAAGGTGTATATAAGAGACAGGTAATTTGGCTTTAAGCAGAGGAAAGATGAAGATTCTGAGCGTTATTACGTCGCTTTTCAGCTTTATTATCCTAACCAGTGGTAAGCAACAGTGTAATATATTAAATGAATTAGAAGTATGTTTTTTATGCTTAAAAATATGTTTATATTTTCGTTCTGTTTTTTTTTTTACAAGAAAACGTACATATGCCTAATGTAATTCATCGTAAATGTACACTATGAGAAAAGAGGGCACAAAAAAGTTCTTGATGCTTATTATTCTCTCATAACTAGACAAAAACCGATTTATTATTTTTTTAAAATTTATATTCTATCTTTTATAATTTACTAGCTGGTATAAATCCCTGGGGGATTCAGGGAGTGGTAGTTGGAATAAAAGAATAAACCTTAAAATAAATGAGATACAAATTTTTTATTGAAAATATATTCTAACTACAATACTTATTTATAAACAACATTTTTCATTTTGTTGGAGTATATATCCATACATTTTTCGAATTTCCGAACATATAGTTTCTTTTTTTTTCTACCTTACCTGCCATATATGGCATACAGGTTTTTACCTTGTGTGGGGGTTTACCGCACAAGGTAACTCTTTCCAATTTTATTCTAAAACTTTATTCAACAGCAACTATGGTGCAGTCCGGTGCACCTTAAGACTGCACCTTATCCTTTACATACGTCTCCGTCTCTTAGTCTAAGCACCGTCATAGTGCGTTCAGTCATATCGCCTCCTTTTTATAGTTTTTTGGACTCCTTGCAATGTATTTGCAGCCTGGTGCCTTATGTTTGCTAAGTTTTCTTTCTTGCAATTGCTGCAAATGGGTCTCTCGCCTGGCTTCTTATTGGGGGCATTCTTTGGCTAAGTGCCCCAATTGCGCACACGACATGCATGTTTTTCCTTCTTTCCTACATGTTTCCCTTGAGTGTCCGTACCCTAGACACTGCAGGCATCTTGGGGCATCGAGGGTGTCCAGGAAGGTGAGGGTCCACCATCCTCCGACCACCACTTCCTCACTGTGTACCTGATCTGGGGATCCAACTCGATCACCCAGATTTTGGTAAACCCTGTTCTGTCCAGCCTTCCGTACGCGATTGCTCATCGTCAACATATATATCCTTGGATCTTACTCTTTCTTTTATAATCTCCTTCAGTTTCAATTCGTTCCATACGTTTGTAACCCCTCGAACCTCCATCCTCGGCCACCTTCTTCGGGCAACCTTAGCATCGAGACCATTATCTTTTAGTTTCTGCCAGGTTACTAATTTCTCCCCGGCGCTCTTGTCCTCTACACGTACCAACACTCCAACGGCCTTTGAGGCCTTTATTAACTTGGCGTTGATACCCAGCTCCGTAGGTGACGGGAGCTGTTCTATCACTTCCGACGATGATTTTCTCGCGGCTCCGATCGTAATGTAGGGGCCTTGGTTTTGATGGCAGAGACTTCACAATCTCTCCCATCGTCTTTGGCTTCTTTTCCCCTTTCCTCCTGTTCTTATTATATTTAACTTGGTTCAATTAATTTTCTTTTCTTTCCTTTTTTTGCAGGAGTTTCTGCTGCCACTACGGAAAAACGTAAGCACATGTTTTTGTAGATTTTAATAGAATACTGTTTTTATATTACTTTGTAGATTATATTGATGTCATCGGTGTATTACATAAGTTGTCAGAAAAATATAATCTGCCAGCCAAACTGGCAGTCCAGGGTTACATGAAGGGTCAGAATAATTATTGGAGATTAAGATCAGAGAAGGCATGTTATAACCGAAATCGGAATTGTTAATGTATTTAGTCCAGCCTAAGAAGCCCGAAAATCGCCTTTTTTTAAATTTGTATGAAACAGTTGTTCATTAGAGAGTACTGTAGAGAATTCTTAAAGAAGGTACGTATATTAAATCCCCTTTATTCAATCACCTAATTTCCTTAGAATTCCCAAAAAATCGGAAATAGTTTGTTCAGTTTGAGATTAAAGTTTTATAAGTGATGGATGGATGATGTATTTGATATATATGTGTATAACTGTATAATTGTATGTGAGTGAGGAGTGTATATCTTACATTTTCGTTATCTGCTAATTTGGCTGTTCACACTTCCAGTCACATATTCTTATATTTACTTATTTTATTTTTTATAGTTATCATAGTTAGTTGTGTTTATATTTTCCCTTTCATTATCTTATTTCTTTTTTCGTTGTAATTCTGTTTCCAAAAATTTGTATGTATATGTGTGTGTGTGTATGTGTATATGTATATATGTAACTGTCAATTATTTCTCTGTTTATAATTATTGTTATCTTATTTTTATTTTCCTTTCTTCTTCTTTTTAAATTTCAGGGCCACACTGTCAGGAGTCTTATACTGGAGTTTCAGCATTGGGATTCGTCAAATTAGTTTGAATCACTAGGGCATTGCATAAAACTGTTACAAATACATTCGTTTCACCTTTTTGTGTATTTAAACATACAGAAAACATCTTACGAAAGCATAAGAAGTAAATTAAAGTAAAGTCGATAAAACGTTGAGTTTCTTTCGGGTTTAGAAGCCGCCAATTTCATGTTAACATACTTAAACTTCATTAACAATCAACCTCTGTATTTGACTTATTGGTTCGTCTTTTAGGACTAAATGCTTAAAAAATAGAATAGAATTATTCCTATTATTATATATTTATTATGTTATTTATATTATTTTATTTTTTTACACTTTGCAGCATGTACGCCTGAAACGACTTGGAAAGTGGAATGTAACACTTGTTATTGTTCGGCTGATTTAGATGTGAGTTGTACCCTCCAGGAGTGCTTCGGAAAAAGCTAAAAAGCTGAGGGGAACTGACAATTTTTATATTTATCTTATATATTAATACTTTTTAAATAAAACAAACAACATTAATATCAGGTAGCGAACTAATTTGTTATACCCTAATCCCCCAACAGATTATGAAAGAAATTGCACTGTTTTTTATAGAAATACTGTGAATCATCCCAAATCTCGTTGGAGTTTACTCCTTAAAAAATGGTTTTCATATTTAACCCGCGGTATGAAAATTTTATGAAGGATAAAATCGAGCGTTAACTAAAAGTGAGGCGTTACGTTTCTTTGCACAACGCACTTTGCGCCCCTTTCACTTCGAATACAAGCAAAACTGTTCACATGTGTTTTATATAGATGACCTATATAAAGCCCTCTGGCTGCGATTCCTTCTTGCAAACCATCGTACCATTTCTTTGCCGGACGTCCTCTTCTCCTCCTCTCCTTGGGAACATAATTTATTATTCTCTTGGGCCATCGATTTTCTGACATTTTCATGAGCTGAGCTGGCTTTTTGGTCTCAATAGTGCACAAGATATTGTGGGGTTCCTGTACTTTTTCTCTGATCACGTGATTTGTGATGTACTGGAGTTTCGATATACTACAACAACGTCTCCAGAAGTCCATCTCCATCGCTAGGAGTTTTTTTTTCTTTTTAAGTTGGTAGTGATGGCCCATGTTTCTGAGCCACATAATGCCACACTTTTGATAAAGGAGTAGTAAAGTCTATTCTTTGTAGACAGTTCGTTGAACTTCCTTACTCCATAATATAGAATTTAAAAATCTTATTGTCTTTCTTCCTTTAGTGACCTTTTCCCTTATGTCAAGATCGCAGCCAGTTCTCGTGGAGAGCCACTTGCCAAGATATTTAAAATTTTCACTTTGGGTAAGACTCTTGTATTCTTGCAGTGCATTGGGATCATATGTCGAGAGCCACTTGTGGTAAGCTTTTATCTTTTCCTCCACTACTACTTCCATTTCTTCATTTCACCAACATTTATTTTTCCGTCCTTTTTCTTCCATTATCCCCATTATTAGTGCTTCTTTAGCAGCTTGATGAATGAGATTTTTTATTTCTTCATATTTTTCTTCCAAACATTGAGAATTGATAGTTGGATTTTCCTCTAATTTGATTTTAAATCTATTTTGATATAAGAGTTTTACAGATTCATCCCGCAGCCTGTCTAATAAATATTTGTCTCCTTATGTAGCTGTTCGATTTTCCAATTGCATTGTTCCATTGGTAAAGGCATTTGCTTTAGGCTTGAATCTAATATAACTACATAAAAGATGATGATCACTTCCACATTAAACACCCCTCATAACTCTCACTTCTTATGGTATGATCATATTATTTTTCCTTAATAATAATATCATATAGTCTATAATATGATATAGTATTAATAATAGATATAGTCTATTATTGACTTAAGATTTCTTGTTGGTTGATTCCAGGTATACTTATGAACGTTTTTTATGTTTGAAGAATCCATTTAATACACGCATATCCATTTCTTCGCATAAATCGATCAACCTAGTCTCATTTTCATTTTCATTTCATTGTATTTTCTCCATGCCTTCCTACCGTCCAACTGTTTGCATTTTTACCAACCCTTGCATTGAGATCTCCTATCCAGAGTAATATCTTCCGGTCGGCCACACCCTCTGATATTTCCCTAAAACTGTTAAAAAACTTTTCTTTATCTGGGGCAAGTTCATCATCGTTTGGGCCCTTTGCTCCAACAGTAACCATTGGATACCCATGGATTTGTACTTCTAGCTTTATTAATATAACCCCATAATAACCTCTTATGGCCTAGTTACAAGCATTGGTGCAGACCTGGGATTAAAGCTAAATATAGAGGACCTGGACATAGAGCAGGGTCGTAGAGCGAGGAATGATGACCCGCGACCCCCACCAATCATCGCACGCTTCACAAGGCAATCAGTGAGGGATGACCTGATCCAAAAGAGGAAAGTCAAAAGATATTTTTCCACGCGGGATATTGGTTGGCAGGAAAATGACTGCCACCGCATCTATCTAAGCGAGGAAATGACAGGAACGAACAGGCACCTCTACTGGTTGGCACGTCAGAAGAAGGCAACGGGGAAAATAAAATATGTATGGTTCTATGGTGGTAGAGTACGATGGAGAAAAGAAGATGGGCGCCTTCAAGTGGCTTATGACCTTTTTATTTATTATTTTTTTTTTTACTGGAGACCTGTATGCCCTAAAGCTGCACGAATAATCATGGCTCTCACCATGGCACTCACGGGTTCATTTTGAATCATTCGGAGCATTTAAATTGTTTTTAACTTTTTTTATTTTATCCAAGCAAAAAGATCGCGAAATTAATTTTACTTTTTTATATGTTCAAAGTTCTATCTTATCTTCTTTTTTTGTTCTGTGTTTAATTTATTTCATTATTTACACATAATTTTTTATCAACATTCATAACGGTTTTTAGTAATAGCTTGCTTATGATAATCTTTTCTCTGCACCATCTATTTTTTCACTTAGCTCTTCCAATAAAATTTACTCCTCCTAGCATCCTATCCCCAAATACTGAGAGCTTCTCATCTTCTTCCCCATCATTTCCAGTGTCCTAACCTCCTGTCACATCAACTCCCAATCCTTGCCCTCTCATTTTGATGAATTTCATCAATTGTTTAACCAAACTTCTTACCACACCATTAGAATATCTGAAACATGGCTAAAAGCCCATATCCCGACCTCCGCTGTTTCCTTACCCGGCTATTCCTTCCTCCCCCACGACCGAGTAGACCGGACTGGCGTAGGCGTAGGTCTTTACGTCAACAACTACCTAAAATCACGTATCCTAGATTCTTCACACGCGTCCAATTACCCTCACATAGAATTCCTTTTTCTCGAAATTTCATGAAACTTAAACCCTCTCCTATATGTCGTAGTATATCGCCCTCCTTTGGCCCCTTTTGATTCTATCTTTGAGTCGGTCCTTTACAACCATGTTCCTCTCTACAACTAAATCATTATCTCCGGTGGCTTTAATACCAATCTCCTAGTTCAATCCAAAGATAAACTATACCTTGAAAACCTCTTTAACTCTCTACACATCTCCATTGTTCCATTTTCTCCTACTCATCATAATCTCCTATCTGACACCTGGTAAGAATTGTTTATCATTGACTCATCGCAGAGACTTCTCCATTCCTCACAATTACACACCCCATTTTTGTCCTCTCATGGTTTAATCCAAATTTCATACAATATCCAAACTCCAGAAATCCTACCGAAAACCATAACCTTTCGCAACCTATATGGACACACCCCTGAAAATATATCGCCTTCCCTCGAAATCCTGAATTGGAACCAAATTTATACCCATGCCCCACTCAAAACTTTCCCTCACCATCCTGCTCCTTGGATGTGTCAAAAAATTAAAGACCTACAAAGGAAGCGTGATGCTGCCCGTAGACGCTACGTAGGCTTACTGATGACTACCAAGCGTTCAGGGCTCTTCGCAATTCGACACAGTCTACAATCAGACAATCAAAATCTAAATATTTCCGCGAGCCCTTTCCACTGCTCCCGATCCTAAATTAAAATGGCAACTCCTCCGAAAGCTCTACCTCTGTAACCCATCATCCTCCAGAACCTTTCCTGCCTCTCCCGATGAAATGAGCTCATACTTTTTGTCTGCCTCAATTAACAAATCAAAATCACTCTCCTACGTCTTTTCACTAACGCCATCTTTCAACCTCGACAATTTTTATTTTATACATTTCATCTACCGATATTATTTCCTCCGTTCTGAAATCCCGCTCCAGTTCTACTGGCCTTGACAATATACCCGTATAACCAGGTACAACAAACAACTTTTTTTTTTTTTTTTTTTTTTTTTTTTTTTTTTTTTTTTTTTTTTTTTTTTTTTTTTTGGGCCCCCTTCCTGCCATTGCTGGCATACGGGGTTCTCGGCAGTGACGGGTTGATGCGTTGGGTTTACGCACGCCCGCCACTGCCAATAAATAAACTTTTTTTTTTTTTTCCTTTATTTAAAATAAAATTCTACATTTATAATGGGGGGTACCATTTAATTTTTTTTTTGGGTACATTAAAAAAATTTTTTTTTTCCATCTGTGGTGCTGCCCGGTGCACGGATGTGCACCTTACTGTTGGGGCAGCACCTTTACACCTCCTGGCCGGTCTCCATCCGTCCGGATGCCGCCCAGCCCTCCTGGTCCGCATCCGTCCGGTCATCAGCTCCATCTCTCTCATCCGGGGGTGGTTCCCCGTCTGGCTCCTCATCTGGTGGCTCGCCAAGGGGCCGGATCCTGCTAATAGTGAAATGCGCAGGCCCGACCACTTCCTTCCACCCGTAAATAAACTCCTTGAAGAAGGGGTAATTCCCTTCCTCCATCAAACGGGGGAAGTCCTCCTCGGCGAGGGCGAAAATCCCGGTTTTCCGCGACAACCTGGCACGATGTCCTTCCATCGCGGTGCAGGAAACAATAACGTGCTCCGCTGTCTCAGGGACTCCACAGGCAGGGCACCGGGGGTCGATTTCTCTCTTATGCTCGCTGAGCTTTCCCCGGTACCCGCCATGTCCTGTCAACATCTGCGAGACCCAGTAGTCCGGGAGGACCCATGTCGCAGTTATTCTCGACTGGACGGTGGGGAAGAACTTCCTCAAGGTGGCGCCCTTCTGGCTTCCCACCCACCGTCCGTTCCACGCCTCGATCGAGTCCTCCCTAACAATCCTTCTCCATCTGTTGGGGGTCTCGCCGATCCTTTCTCGGAGTCCCTCCGGGAGCGCCGCTAGCCCCTGTCTCTTCACCTCGTAAACCATCGCGTCCTCCTTAAGGACGAGGTCCAGGGGCATCGCTCCCGCCAGCACCTGCACCGCCTCATGCGACACCGTTCGGTACGCCTTCGTGACTCGCAGCAGAGCCAGTCTCTGGATGGTGGCCAATCTCCTCCTCTGTAGCTGCGTGAGGTTTCGACTCCACATTGGGGATGCATACCTCAGGATACCCAGGACCACGCCTTTATAAATGGTCATCGTTGCCGGGTACCTGAGGCCCCAAAATGCACCCCCTATTCTTGATAAACCATTGAGTGACAGGGTCACCCTATCCTTCAGGTACACCAGGTGAGGGGTGGCGTCGAAGTCCCTTCTGAACTTCACACCCAGGTACCTTACCTTCTCACCCAGCCTCACCCTTTCTCCCCGAACATCTAGTATGACAGGGTGAGCCCTGTCGGTGGAGCCTCTCAGGAGTATGGCCTGGGTCTTGGCTGCGGCCATACTCAACTTTTTCCCCACGCACCATTCCGCTACGAGACCGGCACACCTCTCCGCCTGTGTCTTCACTCTGGCTCTGCTGTTTTCCGCCACGATGACTGCCAGGTCGTCGACGTAGGCCGTGGCAAGGAACCCTTCCTGTTCTAATTCCCCCAGCAACGGGTCGAATACGAGCTTCCACAGGGCCGGTCCGAGGACCGACCCCTGTGGGCATCCTCTCTCAATCCTTCTCTCGACCTCATAGTAGCTACCTCTAATCCTAACGCTCCTGTCACTGAGGTAACTACTTATGAGGGAGTACAAGTTGCTGGGGGTGTTAAACTCCTGCAGCCGCTGGAGTACACAGGGCCACCATACACTATCGAAGGCGGAGGATATGTCAAATAGCATAAGCATAACATACTTCTCCGCCTTCCCTTCCACGTCCCTGCGCACTCTCAGCAGCGCGTCTGTGGTTCCCCTGCCACGGGTCGAGCCGAACTGCCGTGGATGGCTTGCTTCGATGAGGACCGGCTTCAGGCTATTGACGATCAAGCTCTCCAGGACCTTGCTGAGGACCGGGAGGAGGCATATCGGTCTGTACGCCTTAGGATCCTCTTTATCCTTACCTCCTCCCTTGTAGAGCAGTCTCAAGTCCGCGATCCTCCACCTACTCGGGAACCACCCCCGGTCCAAACACTCATTGAAGATCCTCAGTAGGTCATCCTCAATGAGGGGGGCGCTCTCCCTCAGGATCGCGGCGTCAATCCCATCAAGTCCTGGGGCTCTGCCGATCCTCTGCCTTTCCACGGCGAGGCGAAGGTCCCATATATCCCATGGTGGGCAAAACTCGGGACCGGAAGGGCACACCGTGGTGCGTCTCACCATCCTATCTTCCTCTGTATCCTGGGACGGATCATCCCTGGGGTATGTATAGTCTACATACATATTCACCGTCTCCTCCAGGGTGGAATATGCCTGGAGAAGCCTGGGCATCTCCCACTCTGAGAGCCGCCATTAATGTTAGCGGCTTCACCTTGCCCAGTGCCACCCTGTACGGGATACCCCAGGGATTCTTCTCAGTCTCCTTGACGATAAACTCGTCCCAGGATTCCTTTTTCCGGTGACGCACTCCGTTTCGGTATGCCCTATACCTCCGTTTCGATTCATCTCGGAGTGCAGGTCTCCTCTCCTCGTCCCTGCACTCCTGGTACCTGCGCCTAGCCCTGTAATACTCCCTCTTGAGAAGCGTCAGGGCTGGCGTCCACCATGGGACCGGACGCGCTCTCGCGGACAACAAACAACTAACCGTGCTAATCCTACTATACTTTTCAAAAGGTTTCGATTCCTTGGACCATCCTATCCTTTTTTCCAAACTAAAGTCATTGTCCTTTTCCAACAGGAACCATATTCTATGGTTCCAATCCTTCCTCTCTGATTGGTCCGAAGCGGTTTCTATGCCCAGCCAACTCCTTTCCTCTTTCCTCACTCTATCCTCAGGTGTGGCACGGGGCTCAAGCATCTCTCCTCTCCTTTTCAACTGTTACATCAACGATCTTCCTAAATCTGTTCACCACTGTTCCTATCATCTATATGCTGACGACTTCCAAATCTATTTATCCTTTCCCCCTTCTGAGCTATCATTTGCGTTCGCCAGTATTCAGCAAGACCTAGATAGGATCAGTGCCTGGGCAAAGCTGAACAAACTGGAATTGAACGCAATGAAAACCTAGGTCATTGTTCTAGGTTCCAACTCCCTCCTTACAACTATCCCCACCCTCCCAACATTAGTCCTAAACGACCACCCTATTAGTTTCAACTCCTCCGTTAAAAACCTAAGCATTACCATTGGCCAAAACCTTTCCTGGAAATCCCATGTCACCCAAATATCCCGACGATCAATTAGTTCCCTGAAATTATTTCATCGATATCGGCATCTCCTTAAACAATCAACCCGGATTCTTCTCGTATCATCCCTCATCTTCCTCCACTTTGACTACTGTATTGTGGTATACGGTGGCCTTTCGAAAATTCTGTAGGTCCGCTTAAAAAGAATAATGAATTGCGCTTTAAGATTTGTCCTTGGTACTCCGAGGCGATCCCCCGGGTATCACATCACTAGGATGAGTTAAAGTGCCTCTTTCCTCCCATTCGTAGACAATATTTCCTTAGTGTTTTTCTATACCAATCCATTAACTCGTAACACCCTTCATATAACTATAGTCTCCTCCAATTCAAATCCTCTCTCCGGCACCACAAAACAAGATCCCGCCTTTCCGATCTCTACACTCGTACCAAAGCATTCGTGCGTTCCTTCCTCAGCCACTCCACCACCGTGTGGAACTCAATCCCTCCTTTCATCCGCCTTGCTGCTTCACTGGCTTTATTTAAATCCTTTTCCAACATCTCTTGATATCCCAAAAAGATGCTCTCTAAGCAGGTCAATCATCTGCTTAAATAAATTAGTATTGAATAATCGATTTCGTTGCCTACTTGTTTATTTTATTTTTCCCAAAGAAAATATAGACTTTGTATACATATTATTGCATGCCATCCCATTCATTTATTTTATTTACTAATTTTGTCAATAACTATATTATTAATAATTATTATGTTGGTATTGTTACGGGCTACTGGGTGTAAAATGGACTAAACTATTACTTAATTCAAGAATCTAATATTTATTAACAAATTAGAAAGAATACAATGAGATTATTTAAAACAGTTAAATTATTAAACTAATATCAATTTACAATAATAATATTCTACTAAATGTTATCTAATTTCTAAGATAATAGGATATTGCTAATACTAAATAACTAAACTATTTATATATAAATTATTACAAATACAATAATATTACACTACAGTTTACAATTGCAAATTAACACTTACAGTTCGCTAACTAAAGTCCACCGACCGTAAGACTCTCCAAATATGACAAACTGCCACACAGTTTATTACACTTATTACACGGCCACTAATTGTCACTGTTGCTCACTAAGCACTTATTACAGACTGATACTAACTCACTGTAACTCACGCACTATCACTAGTTAACGACTGCTACTCACTGGCTTATTACTTCACTGCTTATTACTGACTGCCGCGGCCGAAAACGCTGTCCTTTTTATATAGGCAAGGCAGGTCGTGGTGGGGCATTACTCGGAACAAGATCGAGAACCATCCAGGCCGATCCAGGTTGAACGAGATTGGCCTCGGCAACTTCTTTAATCCCTTCCGCTTAATCCCATTGTTTGCCTAATCCTGTCTAGGCAGATCAGAAGCCGGTCCTACTTCCCGCTCTGACCGTAACAGTATTAATATAATTATTTTAGACAATTAGTTAAAATCCTGTCAAGTCGTACTGTTTAGTTATTTCATTTATATTTTTATTTTTATTATATTTTTGTCACTAGTTATTACTTCATGATTCATATTATTATGAAGCCTTCTGGCCAAATGTATATTAAGTTTATTTTTTTTTTCCATGATTGTTGATTCAATGGTCAGGGGAGCCCCACAGCTCTATTCCCTAAGTTCAGATGGGTCTAATGATTGTCATGTATAATTTCCTAAACGAGTCTTTTGTAATTAATTGAGAGCTTAGAGCGTTTGTCTGGTAAATGTTGTAGCAGCTTGAAACGGCGATCTTAAAGCGTAGGCTATTATGATAGCTTTCTGGATATCTCCTTCTTCCATGCCTACAGTCATAAATCGACCACTAGCTTAGATTTTCCATTTCGGCTTTTTAGATAAATTTTTTTAAAAATTTGAATTTTTATAAACTCAATTACGACCCCCTTTTTTAACCGGGTGGTTCTTAAAAAAACATACCCTTTTACAAAACCATTTTTGTTGTTTCCTAGTAATACTTGTATAAAGAATAACAATAAATGTTTGAACCAGAACACTGAATTCTCTCACAATAATTCTCACTCTGCATGCATCACTGATGTGTGATGAGAATAAATGATACTAGGTGCAAAAAAATAAACCAACCAAAGAGATTTTTTGATCAATAAAAAAAACACACTATTGTATATAACCTAGGTCAGACAACAGTTAGTAACACGAAAGAATGTATGAAAATAAAAAGTGCTAGACCGATTATTAGTAGAGGCCAAAAAGACAGATATTTCCTTTGATATCAGCAATTTCTAAGGAGTGAGAATTTATCAACCCTTATATGTTAAATTAATACAATCAGTGAGGAAATAAGATTCTATTAAATTCAAATGATATTTATTCTCACCTTTAAACACCATGAGCTAAAAACGAGTTTGAATCATCCTATTGAAAAAAAAAAGAATCGAATCTGTTTCTTTGAGTCTAGGTAGATAGCAGAAAGAGAAAGAATGCCTCATAATTATTATTTAAAATGAAAATAATACCTATATTGGTACAGTAGAGGTAACAGATCCTGAAATTTCTGAAGAACCGAAATTCAGCTGACAGTGAGTTTAGGAAATATTATAAGACGAGCATTTATCTATATAACGCAGGAACATCCAGTCTCTAGCCTGAGCTCATTTACAATTCATATCAAGGCAAATCAAACGATAGGAAATAATAAATGTTTGAATGTTTACCGAGTGTCAACATTAGGGTGTATATAAGAGACAGCTGATTTACCTTCAGTAAAGGAAAGATGAAGTTCCTGGCCGTTATTACACTGCTTTTCAGCATTATTTTCCTAATCAGCGGTAAGAAAAAATGTTATAAATTTTAATTAAATTACAAATTAGTTTTTCATACTTAAATATATGCTTGTCATTATCTTTCTACTTTTTCTGACACGTATACGTAATATAACCAATGTAAGTCGTTTTTACTATACTAATGTGTTCTGCCTGATAGACCTTAATGATCTGATACCTGATAACACGAAAATACAATTTGCATTAACTTTCTGTATTTATTTACGTTCCTTAAAACTAAAGCCATTGTGATGGAGTTTTCAGGTAGACAAAAGTCTAGAGTCGACAGTCTTAGACTTGTATTTTCGCTTATTTATTTAGTTTCCTTTAAATAAAATAGCGATAAAAATTATCGTATGCAATAATCATTTTATCCTCTGCGAAATTCAGCTTAGGTTATACTGGCTTATCTCAACGGGTTTCACGGAGGAACCCTCGGCCTTGGAAAATATTTTTAATCTTGTAACCTTTTCCATTTATTCATAAATATAAAATTTTGGAAAATATTTTAATTGCAAGATTAAAGAAAATCAGTTTATTTTTTCTGATTAATGGGCGATTTTTCGGAATCTTAAAAATTACTTAAAATCATTATAAATTTAGTAACCCTTAAGAATTTTTGTTTTTTAGTTTTAACTAAAATTAGAATAAAGGATAATTTAAAAATGATTAAGCCAAAAACTTGGAATAGAAAAAATGTCCTTGAATCATCTTATTTCTTAAATCATCTTATTTCTTAAAAGTATCCGTAAGCAAAGTTTGGTTATTGACATACCATGGTGATAAGTCTAAGCTCCTAATTTTGATTGAAAATTAAATTTTTTAAAAATTCAATAACACCTTTTATAATATTTAATCCACATTATTACTCTATATTATTATAAAATGAAATACCTAGATGATTTCACTACAAAAAGTAATATCAAATTTCAAATTTTCCATGACACGGTACTGACTCGTCCATCCACGGTTCTAACAAAAAATGCGACCAAAACAATTATAATCTTTCCGATTGTTCTTTCCTTGTTTCCTCGGTCCATGCTATTCCTTTTCTCGACTATATCTTTTCTACAAGGTCGTTAATTTCTTTGAGTCTATTCCCATAACCATCCCTAGTCTCGGTCTGTTATTTTCAATCTTTTAAATTTCTTCCTTCATCTGGTTGATGTAACCCCCAGCACTCTTGTATTCTCTCATTTTATAGAAGATTTCTCTATTTAATCGCTTTGGGTGCTTCCTCACCATATGTCAGTGGAACCTTAATCTTCTTATTCTAATCTCCGTTTCCAAATAATTCACTTCTTTGTATATTTCCTTATTAGATCTTCCTTTGATGTTCTTGTTTTTAGTCCCTATCCTTGCACCAGCATCATAGCTCTTCCACATTTCCTTCATGATTTTGTCCAGGACTACGTTAAACAGTACCGAGGAGAGGCTATCCCCTTGCCTGAGTCCTGTTCTTATTTGGAAGGGTTTACTGATGGATACCTGAAACTTGATCCTTGATTCCGTGTCCGTCAGTGTCAGTTATATCAGTGTTCTTGTCTTCCCATCCACACCATACTCCTCCAAAACTTCCAGCATTGTGTCTCTCATATGCTTTTTAGAAGTCAACAAGAGAGGTGTAGAGGTGTTTGCTTTTGTTTTGTAGTAATTTATTAACAGTTTTAGGCTCAGAATTTGCTCTTGACTCGATCTATCTTTCCTGAAGCCTCCTTGATATTCTCTTATTTGTGAATCTATTCGTGGATTCAGCCTGTTAAGTATCGCTTTAGAGAAAATCTTATAACTGACAGATAGAAGGGAAATTCTTCTGTAGTTGTTGGTATCCGTTTTTGATCCTTTTTTATGCAGGGGATGTATTAGAGCGGTTTTCCATTGTCTTGGGATTTTTTCTTCTATCCAAATAACCATCATTAGTTCTGTGATGCTTTATATTACTCTTTTTTGTTCTAACATACCATTTTAATTCGATTATCTTCCTCATTCCATAAATTTAACACAAGGAGATTTTTTTTAATGAACATTTGATTTAACTGATTATTTTACTTTATTTCCATATTATCTTTAACTTGATCCAATTCATTATTTATTCATTTCCTTTTTTGCAGGAGGGGCTGCTGCTGCCACTACGGGAAAACGTAAGCACTTGGTTTTAAATATTTTAAAAGATTACTATTTGTAGATTATGTTGAAGTTATAGGAGGATTAGGCAATGTGTTAAGTAAAAATAAGATCAGCAAGCCTAATGACCCTCCTTCACGGCCCAGGCTTAGATAAAGTGTCAGAATAATTATTGGAGATTGGGCCCAGAGACGGGATGTTATTATCAGAATCGGACATTCGAATTTGCCATTGTTAGTGTGTTTGTCATCGCATATTTCTACAGTAATAAGTAATATCTGGCTTCACCATTGCGCAGTTGATAATTGGAGAATTATGTACCGCGTACTTAAAGACTCTTAGTGCGTTATTAAACATATAAATAAAAAAAAGGACCATCAGTCTGTATCCCTCTTCCAACTGAAACTCTATAGAACAACCGAAGCAAAATTCCAGGATTACATGGTTTTACTCTGTTTCTGCTTTAGTAACGGTCAGTACAGTCTGGAGTCAAATCCTGGAGTTTTCGCATGGAGACTTGTCAAATTAGTTTGACATCATTAAGACATTATATAAAATTGTTACATTTACTGACGATTCACTTACCTGTGTATTTAAACATACAGAAAACATTTTACAAAATCATGCGAAGTAAATTAAAGTTGAGTCGATAAAAAGTTGTATTGCTTTCGGGTGTAGAAGGCGCCAATTTCATCAACCCAAATATCAATGTTTACAAATGTCAACTTCATCAAAAACTCACCTGTATTTGAGTAATTATGTAATATAATGTGTATAATGTGGTTATAAAATAGAAATTTTTCCATAGTTATTTTAATTTAGTTGTTTTTTACATACATTTTTTACGATCTTGCATATCTTATTATATAATTATATTTTAATTTGCAGCATGTACGCCTGGAGAGAGTTGGAAAGTGGATTGTAACACTTGTCATTGTTCACCTACAAGTGAAGTAAATTGTTCTCGCATGGAGTGCCTCTGAATTGATGGTCCAAAAAAAGTCTAAAAATGTAATAAAGGAAAATTAATTATCTCATGTATTTAGTGGTTTTATAAACAAAATAAATAACTTTACCACTTACTGCAGATCTGATTACTAACAAAGTAGCAAACTAAATGTTTATACCCTTAGCCTTATCTGGTAAGAAAAATAATTGAAGGACAGAAATATTTTGTATAATCGCCAAACTTGGTATATATTTCTATCAAAAGTAAGTTACTCACTCCCTGGTTTATGTAGTCACCACGGTATCTAGATAACCTCTCTACCTCATTAAGAAGGCTATTGACTGAATATTGAGACATTGACATACATCCCAATCCAGTTTTCCAGGATCGATCAACAAGAACAACATCATTCGTAAGTATTGGATAGAACATGCTTATTAAAATTTGGTCATAGGTCATTTCTGAATTTCTGAATATACAATAACCTTTTCCATGGATAGTTTAACAGTGTGCAGATAAATTTAGCACTCAGCCTTATACCTCTTGTGGAAACAAATTCTAGAGACTGCTCTGATTGTTTGACCAATGAATTTGACCTGAATGGTTCTACATACTGAACAAATAAGCCAATAAAATGGAATAGGGATATTAAATTATTAATTAACGCGGTTCGGCCTGGTGGTAGGAGTAGTCTAAGGCCCGTCTTGTGACGTTACGTTACGTTATTTCCATGACACGATTTTATCTGTACCGGCCATTATTACACATAAGTTGTTGTCCGCCACCATTACGTTCCAACAAATAAGTAAAAAACAATAACCTAGTACATTTAAATTAGTCAATATGTACTTATCTTTGTAATAAAATCTGCCATAAGTTCCTTATCCTTTTCCTTTATATTTTATGAAGGTTATATTAGCCTTTTATTGAGATTTGACTAACAAAAAAAGGAAAAATGTTGTACTGAGTCGAATCATTTTCTTCGAATCTATCTAGTTCGGATTACTTAATTTTCCGAAAACATTAACGAACATTTGGCCCACACAAACACATGTATACACTATTAACAAATCAAATACAGATGAAACAAAATAATATGAAATGAAAGCAAGCATAAACTTCATTATACAAACAAAATTTAAAAAAAAACATCATACTTTATAAGTATAAAAATTATATCTTGAATGATAATAGTTGACCTGTCCGAGTGGAAATCAATAAATTTATCTTAAATATGGGATGTTTTTTAAAGAGCGAACCTATCGGCACACATTGCTGGTCTTCTTCAGGGCTAAATATGTAAAATACAGACAAATGAAAAATACTAAATTATTAAAAATTACTGAATTATGGTAAACATAAAAGTTGAAATGTATAAGCATCAAAAATATTTACAACAAAGCGACTGAAAAGTAGTATAAAAAGTAATAAAGAATAAAATAAGTAATACGAAGTAATAAAAAAGAAGGTATTCAAAATTACAGAATAAGGTAATGAAGATAAAAATTAAAATTACAGTGGTAAATATTAAAATTAAAATACATAAGTCTCAAGACATCTGAGTGGTGGAAAATAAAGATGGGGGGGGGGGGGGTGAGAACCTGAGATATATATATATACAGAGCAAGGATGATCAATGTAGATTATTAATAACAAAGTGACAAGGAAAGTAACAATAAAAAAATAATATTAAACAATACAGTAAGTAAAAAATCAAGTAATAAAAATTGAGGTATACGGTAATTTGATTTTTATTACCGAATCATTTATTACTCATAATGATTCTCAAAATGATTATTAATATTACATATGAAGAAATATGTAAAAATAAGGAAAGTAATACAGTTAATGGATGGCAAAATACATAAAGGCGATGATGGACATGAACAATTTTAATATTTACCAGTACCAAGTGTCATAGCCGCAAGTGAAGTTACATTTTCACATCGCTCTGTACTTGAGACATTATTTTCAGACAATTTCGTTCATTTCATCTCGTCAAACTCTACCAGAACAAAGTGAATAGACTAAACTACAGTTTACTTTCAATACTAGTGAGGTGAGTGACTAATAAAAACAATAGACCTAAAATAAATTAGTGACCAGCTGCTAAAGGCAGCAACGTGGCCTTAATCCTTCAGTAATAGATAGGACTAATACTCAATAGAAGCAAGATCAAGGTCAAGGCTTGGTGCTTGCTTATCTTCTCCGGGCTACACTCAGTAACGTGAACTTTTTATTTTATTTTACTTGTTTTTGTTTTTATTTTTTTATTTTTTATTTTCATTAGTTTAGTTAATATGTTTATTTCATTTAATACAATTAAATTAATAATAGTTTATAATTAATAATTTAAAATTTTTATTTTATTTGTTTTTCATTAATTAATGAATAATTTAAATATGAATGTGGACATCTCGGGTAGTGAAATGTCGGAGGAAGAAGCTCTGTGTTCCGAAATTAGTGAAACCGACTCACAATATCTTAAAAGAAGAACTTTACAAAAACGTCAGAGAAAATCTGCCCCTGGCTCAGCGGGTAACTCGCCAAACAAAAAAAAAAACAAAGCGGCTAGTTCAAAAACTTCAGCCACAAATAAACCATCGAAAGAACCACCAAAAACCCGCAGTAAATCTACTGCAGTCAAGCCACCAGTAGCCTCAACCAGCACCAACGCTGACCACAGTGATAATACTCGTCAGAACAATCAAGAACGACAAAAATTCGATGACTTGGAACCTCCGCCAATATTTATCACGAAAATAAGTGATTTTTATAACTTCGGAAAAGAAATATCTGATCTTATCGGGCAGCCAAATTTTAGATGTTACTCTCGAGTAAATGATATAAAAATAAACACCACCAATAAAGATTCATATAAAAACTCATAATTCACCTGACAAGCAAAAATTACGATTTCCACTGCTACCAACTGAAACAAGACAAATCATATAGGGTAGTTCTAAGAGGGCTTCACTCGACCACGCCTACGGCAGCAATCAAGAGAGATCTGGAAGAGATAGGCCATAACATCAGGAACATCTCGTCAGTGTTGCACCCAACTGAAAAATATCCTCTTCCTCTGTTTTTTGTCGAACTGGAACCAGCCAAAAATAATGTTGAAATATTTCAAGTCACTAGGCTTGTTTATTCAACTGTTAAATTCGAGGAGCCAAGGCACAAAAACACCATAGTACAGTGTACTAGGTGTCAAAACTTAGGTCACACGAAGACCTATTGCCACCACCAAGCCAGATGCGTCAAGTGTGCTTGTTATAGGAAGGCTGTGGTTTATCTTGGGAGGGGAGAGGCGCCTGACGTTGAGGCTGCTGCTGGTTCGTTGAGGTCGGGATTATGTTTTCCGGAGGTTGAACTCTGGTGATGTGCTGGTCTGTAATGGTTTTTGGTAATTCCGGAAATATAGTTGAGTTGTTGAATTCAGGTGGATGAGGAACATTATTCTCTAAGCTTTTCCCTTGCATTTTATGTGTTCTCTGTAGCTGGAAGTTTTTGTATACCAGGCAGCCTTTATAATTCGCCGGGTGGTCCCCACCACAAAGAGCACATTTTGCTGGCTCATTTCTGGACTTCTGACATACTTCTGTTAGATGTGAGCCAGCACACTTGACGCATCTGGCTTGGTGGTGGCAATAGGTCTTCGTGTGACCTAAGTTTTGACACCTAGTACACTGTACTATGGTGTTTTTGTGCCTTGGCTCCTCGAATTTAACAGTTGAATAAACAAGCCTAGTGACTTGAAATATTTCAACATTATTTTTGGCTGGTTCCAGTTCGACAAAAAACAGAGGAAGAGGATATTTTTCAGTTGGGTGCAACACTGACGAGATGTTCCTGATGTTATGGCCTATCTCTTCCAGATCTCTCTTGATTGCTGCCGTAGGCGTGGTCGAGTGAAGCCCTCTTAGAACTACCCTATATGATTTGTCTTGTTTCAGTTGGTAGCAGTGGAAATCGTAATTTTTGCTTGTCAGGTGATTTATGAGTTTTTATATGAATCTTTATTGGTGGTGTTTATTTTTATATCATTTACTCGAGAGTAACATCTAAAATTTGGCTGCCCGATAAGATCAGATATTTCTTTTCCGAAGTTATAAAAATCACTTATTTTCGTGATAAATATTGGCGGAGGTTCCAAGTCATCGAATTTTTGTCGTTCTTGATTGTTCTGACGAGTATTATCACTGTGGTCAGCGTTGGTGCTGGTTGAGGCTACTGGTGGCTTGACTGCAGTAGATTTACTGCGGGTTTTTGGTGGTTCTTTCGATGGTTTATTTGTGGCTGAAGTTTTTGAACTAGCCGCTTTGTTTTTTTTTTTGTTTGGCGAGTTACCCGCTGAGCCAGGGGCAGATTTTCTCTGACGTTTTTGTAAAGTTCTTCTTTTAAGATATTGTGAGTCGGTTTCACTAATTTCGGAACACAGAGCTTCTTCCTCCGACATTTCACTACCCGAGATGTCCACATTCATATTTAAATTATTCATTAATTAATGAAAAACAAATAAAATAAAATTTTTAAATTATTAATTATAAACTATTATTAATTTAATTGTATTAAATGAAATAAACATATTAACTAAACTAATGAAAATAAAAAATAAAAAAATAAAAACAAAAACAAGTAAAATAAAATAAAAAGTTCACGTTACTGAGTGTAGCCCGGAGAAGATAAGCAAGCACCAAGCCTTGACCTTGATCTTGCTTCTATTGAGTATTAGTCCTATCTATTACTGAAGGATTAAGGCCACGTTGCTGCCTTTAGCAGCTGGTCACTAATTTATTTTAGGTCTATTGTTTTTATTAGTCACTCACCTCACTAGTATTGAAAGTAAACTGTAGTTTAGTCTATTCACTTTGTTCTGGTAGAGTTTGACGAGATGAAATGAACGAAATTGCCTGAAAATAATGTCTCAAGTACAGAGCGATGTGAAAATGTAACTTCACTTGCGGCCATGACACTTGGTACTGGTAAATATTAAAATTATTCATGTCCACCATCGCCTTTATGTATTTTGCCATCCATTAACTGTATTACTTTCCTTATTTTTACATATTTCTTCATATGTAATATTAATAATCATTTTGAGAATCATTATGAGTAATAAATGATTCGGTAATAAAAATCAAATTACCGTATACCTCAATTTTTATTACTTGATTTTTTACTTACTGTATTGTTTAATATTATTTTTTTATTATTACTTTCCTTGTCACTTTGTTATTAATAATCTACATTGATCATCCTTGCTCTGTATATATATATCTCAGGTTCTCACCCCCCCCCATCTTTATTTTCCACCACTCAGATGTCTAGAGACTTATGTATTTTAATTTTAATATTTACCACTGTAATTTTAATTTTTATCTTCATTACCTTATTCTGTAATTTTTAATACCTTCTTTTTTATTACTTCGTATTACTAATTTTATTCTTTATTACTTTTTGTACTACTTTTCTGTCGCTTTGTTATTAATATTCTTGATGCTTATACATTTCAACTTTTATGTTTACCATAATTCAGTAATTTTTAATAATTTAGTAATTTTCATTTGTCTGTATTTTACATATTTAGCCCTGAAGAAGACCAGCAATGTGTGCCGATAGGTTCGCTCTTTAATAAACATACCATATTTAAGATAAATTTATTGATTTCCACTCGGACAGGTCAACTATTATCATTCAAGATATAATTTTTATACTTATAAAGTATGATGTTTTTTTTTAAATTTTGTTTGTATAATGAAGTTTATGCTTGCTTTCATTTCATATTATTTTGTTTCATCTGTATTTGATTTGTTAATAGTGTATACATGTGTTTGTGTGGGCCAAATGTTCGTTAATGTTTTCGGAAAATTAAGTAATCCGAACTAGATAGATTCGAAGAAAATGATTCGACTCAGTACAACATTTTTCCTTTTTTGTTAGTCAAATCTCAATAAAAGGCTAATATAACCTTCATAAAATATAAAGGAAAAGGATAAGGAACTTATGGCAGATTTTATTACAAAGATAAGTACATATTGACTAATTTAAATGTACCAGGTTATTGTTTTTTACTTATTTGTTGGAACGTAATGGTGGCGGACAACAACTTATGTGTAATAATGGCCGGTACAGATAAAATCGTGTCATGGAAATAACGTAACGTAACGTCACTAGACGGGCCTTAAACTACTCCTACCACCAGGCCGAACCGCGTTAACCAATAATTTAATATCCCTATTCCATTTTATTGGCTTATTTGTTCAGTATGTAGAACCATTCAGGTCAAATTCATTGGTCAAACAATCAGAGCAGTCTCTAGAATTTGTTTCCACAAGAGGTATAAGGCTGAGTGCTAAATTTATCTGCACACTGTTAAACTATCCATGGAAAAGGTTATTCTATATTCAGAAATTCAGAAATGACCAATGACCAAATTTTAATAAGCATGTTCTATCCAATACTTACGAATGATGTTGTTCTTGTTGATCGATCCTGGAAAACTGGATTGGGATGTATGTCAATGTCTCAATATTCAGTCAATAGCCTTCTTAATGAGGTAGAGAGGTTATCTAGATACCGTGGTGACTACATAAACCAGTGAGTGAGTAACTTACTTTTGATAGAAATATATACCAAGTTTGGCGATTATACAAAATATTTCTGTCCTTCAATTATTTTTCTTACCAGATAAGGCTAAGGGTATAAACATTTAGTTGGCTACTTTGTTAGTAGTCAGATCTGCAGTAAGTGGTAAAGTTATTTATTTTGTTTATAAAACCACTAATTACATGAGATAATTAATTTTCCTTTATTACATTTTTAGACCTTTTTTGGACCATCAATTCAGAGGCACTCCATGCGAGAACAATTTACTTCACTTGTAGGTGAACAATGACAAGTGTTACAATCCACTTTCCAACTCTCTCCAGGCGTACATGCTGCAAATTAAAATATAATTATATAATAAGATATGCAAGATCGTAAAAAATGTATGTAAAAAACAACTAAATTAAAATAACTATGGAAAAATTTCTATTTTATAACCACATTATTTCGTCTTTTTGGGCCAAATGGGGTTATTTGGGGTTATTTCCTAAAATACGAACTATACAAACATAATTACTCAAATACAGGTGAGTTTTTGATGAAGTTGACATTTGTAAACATTGATATTTGGGTTGATGAAATTGGCGCCTTCTACACCCGAAAGCAATACAACTTTTTATCGACTCAACTTTAATTTACTTCGCATGATTTTGTAAAATGTTTTCTGTATGTTTAAATACACAGGTAAGTGAATCGTCAGTAAATGTAACAATTTTATATAATGTCTTAATGATGTCAAACTAATTTGACAAGTCTCCATGCGAAAACTCCAGGATTTGACTCCAGGCTGTACTGACCGTTACTAAAGCAGAAACAGAGTAAAACCATGTAATCCTGGAATTTTGCTTCGGTTGTTCTATAGAGTTTCAGTTGGAAGAGGGATACAGACTGATGGTCCTTTTTTTTATTTATATGTTTAATAACGCAATAAGAGTCTTTAAGTACGCGGTACATAATTCTCCAATTATCAACTGCGCAATGGTGAAGCCAGATATTACTTATTACTGTAGAAACATGCGATGACAAACACACTAACAATGGCAAATTCGAATGTCCGATTCTGATAATAACATCCCGTCTCTGGGCCCAATCTCCAATAATTATTCTGACACTTTATCTAAGCCTGGACCGTGAAGGAGGGTCATTAGGCTTGCTGATCTTATTTTTACTTAACACATTGCCTAATGCTCCTATAACTTCAACATAATCTACAAATAGTAATCTTTTAAAATATTTAAAACCAAGTGCTTACGTTTTCCCGTAGTGGCAGCAGCAGCCCCTCCTGCAAAAAAGGAAATGAATAAATAATGAATTGGATCAAGTTAAAGATAATATGGAAATAAAGTAAAATAATCAGGTAAATCAAATGTTCATTAAAAAAAATCTCCTTGTGTTAAATTTATGGAATGAGGAAGATAATCGAATTAAAATGGTATGTTAGAACAAAAAAGAGTAATATAAAGCATCACAGAACTAATGATGGTTATTTGGATAGAAGAAAAAATCCCATGACAATGGAAAACCGCTCTAATACATCCCCTGCATAAAAAAGGATCAAAAACGGATACCAACAACTACAGAAGAATTTCCCTTCTATCTGTCAGTTATAAGATTTTCTCTAAAGCGATACTTAACAGGCTGAACCCACGAATAGATTCACAAATAAGAGAATATCAAGGAGGCTTCAGGAAAGATAGATCGAGTCAAGAGCAAATTCTGAGCCTAAAACTGTTAATAAATTACTACAAATCAAAAGCAAACACCTCTACACCTCTCTTGTTGACTTCTAAAAAGCATATGAGAGACACAATGCTGGAAGTTTTGGAGGAGTATGGTGTGGATGGGAAGACAAGAAGACTGATATAACTGACACTGACGGACACGGAATCAAGGATCAAGTTTCAGGTATCCATCAGTAAACCCTTCCAAATAAGAACAGGACTCAGGCAAGGGGATAGCCTCTCCTCGGTACTGTTTAACGTAGTCCTGGACAAAATCATGAAGGAAATGTGGAAGAGCTATGATGCTGGTGCAAGGATAGGGACTAAAAACAAGAACATCAAAGAAGTGAATTATTTGGAAACGGAGATTAGAATAAGAAGATTAAGGTTCCACTGACATATGGTGAGGAAGCACCCAAAGCGATTAAATAGAGAAATCTTCTATAAAATGAGAGAATACAAGAGTGCTGGGGGTTACATCAACCAGATGAAGGAAGAAATTTAAAAGATTGAAAATAACAGACCGAGACTAGGGATGGTTATGGGAATAGACTCAAAGAAATTAACGTCCTTGTAGAAAAGATATAGTCGAGAAAAGGAATAGCATGGACCGAGGAAACAAGGAAAGAACAATCGGAAAGATTATAATTTTTTTGGTCGCAATAAGTTGTCCAAACTGATTAATCCATAAATCTTAATGTTAAATTCATAAATAAATTTAATAATTGCTCTAAAAAATGTATACCAAATTTATTTTTTGTTAGAACCGTGGATGGACGAGTCAGTACCGTGTCATGGAAAATTTGAAATTTGATATTACTTTTTGTAGTGAAATCATCTAGGTATTTCATTTTATAATAATATAGAGTAATAATGTGGATTAAATATTATAAAAGGTGTTATTGAATTTTTAAAAAATTTAATTTTCAATCAAAATTAGGAGCTTAGACTTATCACCAATGCACCATGGTATGTCAATAACCAAACTTTGCTTACGGATACTTTTAAGAAATAAGATGATTCAAGGACATTTTTTCTATTCCAAGTTTTTGGCTTAATCATTTTTAAATTACCCTTTATTCTAATTTTAGTTAAAACTAAAAAACAAAAATTCTTAAGGGTTACTAAATTTATAATGATTTTAAGTAATTTTTAAGATTCCGAAAAATCGCCCATTAATCAGAAAAAATAAACTGATTTTCTTTAATCATGCAATTAAAATATTATCCAAAATTTTATATTTATGAATAAATGGAAAAGGTTACAAGATTAAAAATATTTTCCAAGGCCGAGGGTTCCTCCGTGAAACCCGTTGGGATAAGCCAGTGTAACATAAGCTGAATTTCGCAGAGGATAAAATGATTATTGCATACGATCATTTTTATCGCTATTTTATTTAAAGGAAACTAAATAAATAAGCGAAAATACAAGTCTAAGACTGTCGACTCTAGACTTTTGTCTACCTGAAAACTCCATCACAATGGCTTTAGTTTTAAGGAACGTAAATAAATCCAGAAAGTTAATGCAAATTGTATTTTCGTGTTATCAGGTATCAGATCATTAAGGTCTATCAGGCAGAACACATTAGTATAGTAAAAACGACTTACATTGGTTATATTACGTATACGTGTCAGAAAAAGTAGAAAGATAATGACAAGCATATATTTAAGTATGAAAAACTAATTTGTAATTTAATTAAAATTTATAACATTTTTTCTTACCGCTGATTAGGAAAATAATGCTGAAAAGCAGTGTAATAACGGCCAGGAACTTCATCTTTCCTTTACTGAAGGTAAATCAGCTGTCTCTTATATACACCCTAATGTTGACACTCGGTAAACATTCAAACATTTATTATTTCCTATCGTTTGATTTGCCTTGATATGAATTGTAAATGAGCTCAGGCTAGAGATGTTCCTGCGTTATATAGATAAATGCTCGTCTTTTAATATTTCCTAAACTCACTGTCAGCTGAATTTCGGTTCTTTAGAAATTTCAGGATCTGTTACCTCTACTGTACCAATATAGGTACTATTTTCATTTTAAATAATAATTATGAGGCATTCTTTCTCTTTCTGCTATCTACCTAGACTCAAAGAAACAGATTCGATTCTTTTTTTTTTCAATAGGATGATTCAAAATCGTTTTTAGGTCATGGTGTTTAAATAAATATCATTTGAATTTAATAGAATATTATTTCCTTACTGATTATATTAATTTAACATATAAGGGTTGATAAATTCTCACTCCTTAGAAATTCCTGATTTCAAAGGAAATATCTGTCTTTTTGCCCTCTACTAATAATCGGTCTAGCACTTTTTATTTTCATACATTCTTTCGTGTTACTAACTGTTGTCTGACCTAGGTTATATACAATAGTGTGTTTTTTTCATTGATCAAAAAATCTCTTTGGTTGGTTTATTTTTTGCACCTAGTATCATTTATTCTCATCCCACATCAGTGATGCATGCAGAGTGTATTATTGTGAGAGAATTCAGTGTTCTGGTTCAAACATGTATTGTTATTCTTTATACAATTATTACTAGGAAACAACAAAAATGGTTTTGTAAAAGGGTATGTTTTTTTAAGAACCACCCGGTTAAAAAAGGGGGTCGTAATTGAGTTTATCAAAATTCAAATTTTTTAAAAAATTTATCTAAAAAGCCGAAATGGAAAATCTAAGCTAGTGGTCGATTTATGACTGTAGGCATGGAAGAAGGAGATATCCAGAAAGCTATCATAATAGCCTACGCTTTAAGATCGCCGTTTCAAGCTGCTACAACATTTACCAGACAAACGCTCTAAGCTCTCAATTAATTACAAAAGACTCGTTTAGGAAATTATACATGACAATCATTAGACCCATCTGAACTTAGGGAATAGAGCTTTGGGGCTCCCCTGACCATTGAATCAACAATCATGGACAAAAAAAATAAACTTAATATACATTTGGCCAGAAGGCTTCATAATAATATGAATCATGAAGTAATAACTAGTGACAAAAATATAATAAAAATAAAAATAGAAATGAAATAACTAAACAGTACGACTTGACAGGATTTTAACTAATTGTCTAAAATAATTATATTAATACCAACATAATAATTATTAATAAAATAGTTATTGACAAAATTAGTAAATAAAATAAATGAATGGGGTGGCATGCAATAATATGTATACAAAGTCTATATTTTCTTTGGGAAAAATAAAATAAACAAGTAAGCAACGAAATCGATTATTCAATACTAATTTATTTAAGCAGATGATTGACCTGCTTAGAGAGCATCTTTTTGGGATATCAAGAGATGTTGGAAAAGGATTTAAATAAAGCCAGTGAAGCATCAAGGCGGATGAAAGGAGGGATTGAGTTCCACACGGTGGTGGAGCGGCTGAGGAAGGAACGCACGAATGCTTTGGTACGAGTGTAGAGATCGGAAAGGCGGGATCTTGTTTTGTGGTGCCGGAGAGAGGATTTGAATTGGAGGAGACTATAAATATATGAAGGGTGTTACGAGTTAATGGATTGGTATAGAAAAACACTAAGGAAATATTGTCTACGAATGGGAGGAAAGAGGCACTTTAACTCATCCTAGTGATGTGATACCCGGGGGATCGCCTCGGAGTACCAAGGACAAATCTTAAAGCGCTATTCATTTTTCTTTTTAAGCGGACCTACAGAATTTTCGAAAGGCCACCGTATACCACAATACAGTAGTTAAAGTGGAGGAAGATGAGGGATGATACGAGAAGCATCCGGGTTGATTGTTTAAGGAGATGCCGATATCGATGAAATAATTTCAGGGAACTAATTGATCGTCGGGATATTTGGGTGACATGGGATTTCCAGGAAAGGTTTTGGTCAATGGTAATGCTTAGGTTTTTAACGGAGGAGTTGAAACTAATAGGGTGGTCGTTTAGAACTAATGTTGGGAGGGTGGGGATAGTTGTAAGGAGGGAGTTGGAACCTAGAACAATGACCTAGGTTTTCATTGCGTTCAATTCCAGTTTGTTCAGCTTTGCCCAGGCACTGATCCTATCTAGGTCTTGCTGAATACTGGCGAACGCAAATGATAGCTCAGAAGGGGGAAAGGATAAATAGATTTGGAAGTCGTCAGCATATAGATGATAGGAACAGTGGTGAACAGATTTAGGAAGATCGTTGATGTAACAGTTGAAAAGGAGACGAGAGATGCTTGAGCCCTGTGCCACACCTGAGGATAGAGTGAGGAAAGAGGAAAGGAGTTGGCTGGGCATAGAAACCGCTTCGGACCAATCAGAGAGGAAGGATTGGAACCATAGAATATGGTTCCTGTTGGAAAAGGACAATGACTTTAGTTTGGAAAAAAGGATAGGATGGTCCAAGGAATCGAAACCTTTTGAAAAGTATAGTAGG
The DNA here is from genome assembly GCA_964056705.1 of Troilus luridus. Taxonomy (NCBI): domain Eukaryota; kingdom Metazoa; phylum Arthropoda; class Insecta; order Hemiptera; family Pentatomidae; genus Troilus; species Troilus luridus. The sequence continues at coordinate 82,876,309 of OZ057412.1, forward strand.
ATTAGCACGGTTAGTTGTTTGTTGTCCCTGGGTTTATGTATGTCAGTAGTGATTTTGGTAAGGGCAGATTAAGTGGAAAAACCAGGACTAAAGCCTGCTTGAAGCGGATCAAGGAGTTTGGACTGTTCGAAAAAAATTGATGTTTGAGACTGGACTATTCTTTCGAGAGGTTTGGAAAGGTTATAAAGTATGGAGATTTTCCAATAGCCTTTGGGAGATATTGGAGTAGAGGTTTTGTTTATAGGATGGACTAAGGCTTCTTTCCAAGAAGTCGGGAATACTGTGTTTTGTAGTGAAAAATTATACATGAAGAGTAGGACAGGTCGATGAGGCATAATTTAAGTAATTTGACGGGTATCTTGTCAAGGCCAGTAGAACTGGAGCGGGATTTCAGAACGGAGGAAATAATATCGGTAGATGAAATGTATTTGCTATTTTGTTTGCTAGCCAGCGAATCATAGGAAGGCAGAACACAGTTTTGTTGTATGGACACTGAACGAGACAAAGAAATTTATTCATAGACGTCTGTCAGACCGTATATAGACCATCTGCGTACAAATCGCGCAATTTGTCTGATGCTGTGTAGTAGGTCTTCTACTCTAATTTCTCTAATCTTTTTTATTCGGGGCTAAGTTCAAGCTACCGAGCGGGTCCGCGGGTGGTGGATAGCGGGACGGCATGCCAGCTCGGCAGGTCAGCTGTGAATATGTTGAATAAGCAGCCTCGAACCACGAACGGGACCGCTATTAGGGTGGAGAGAGTGGCTGGTGGCGCGGCCACTCCCACAAGTACAGCAGGAGTCCAATGACGACGCTGTGACGAGGCGAGTATGCACCGCCTCTAAATAAGTGCAGCCTCCCCTTCAGAGTGGGTGATGCCCGGGCAGTCAAGGATGGCAGCCGGTCTAAGGGAAGGGAACCCCGACAGAAAACCCCTGGTCCTCCAGGTTGGGGGTTTCTATCAGGCTAGCACCCTGTTAGTGAAAAAAAAATCAACCAGCTAAAACAAGTCAGAGAAAAGGAAAACCGGACGGAAATATTGGTAAACAGACTTGGAAACGGAAAGGACATTACAAATCGGAACCTGGAATGTTCAGAGTCTCACAAATAAAAAGGCAGAGTTGTTCGCGGAAATAGAGAAGTCAAAACTCGACACCGTCGTTTTGACAGAAACAAAGGTGAAAGGGAGAGGTCAAGAAAGGATTGGGGATTTAGTTCACATTTGGAATGGAGTGGATACGGGTGAGCGTGCTAGGGCTGGTGTCTCTACTGTGATCCGTTGGAAACACAGAAGATGCGTAACAATTTAGGAAATGATCTCGGAAAGGATGATAAGATTGGATGTAAAAATGTTTGGCTACAATGTTTCAATTCTGGGAGTCTACAGCCCAGATAACAATAAATTAGCCACCGAGAAGGACCGTTTCGAGGATGCTCTCAGAGGCAATCTGGAGAAGATCAGGCACAAAGACCAAGTGATTATTATTGGTGATATGAATGCCCGAGTTGGAAAAGAAGTAAAAGGAAATCCGGTAGTTGGTAAATGTGGGGAGGAGGATATAAATGATAATGGCCTCAGGCTGCATGATATCTGCGAGGAATTCGACCTTAAAATACAAAATACTTTCTTCCAACACAGAAAGAAGCATCAGTTCACATGGAGTAAATCGGGATTCAGACCTTCCATGTTGGATTACTGTATCACCAAGCAGCATAGCCTCCTACCAGTAGCCGATGTAAGAGTCATGCGCGGCATGGAATGTGGTAGTGACCACTTTTTGTTAAGAGCCAAATGCATAGCACTGTGGAAAAGAAAGGAGGTTGAAAAGAAAGCATCGAAGCAAGCCAAATCCACACACTTAGATGTACGTAAGTATAAGCTTCACCTGCTCAATGATGAAAGCATAAGCAATCTCTACAAACGCCGCCTGGAAGCCAAAATGAGCGATAATTTGGAGAGTAATGCTGTAGAACTGTATGAGCACATTAAGAAATGTATCCATGAAGCAGCTAGTGAAGCCTTAGGGGAGCCTTAGGGGAGATAGAAACTAACCCTCCTAAAGAATGGTGGAAAATGGAAATAGAAGAAATGGTAGGGAAAAAAACGAATCTTCAATAAATGGTTATGCAGCGGAAGCCAAGAAGATTGGAGAGAATACCGAAGCCTTAACACACAGGAGAAGCGCACTGTCGCAGAAAGCAAGAACCAAGCATGGGAAGCCTGTTGCAGGAGGATCGATAATACCCTGGGCTACAATAAGATACGCGAGTCATGGAGAGTACTGAAGGCGCTCAGGACACAAGGGAAGGAAAATGTGATTCCTCTGATAGGTGAGAAGACCTGGGTGGACCATTACGAGAAACTGCTCGCTGAAACAAGGCCAGAATAGGCCGGTTCATGTCCAACTGAGAATCATGGACAAGGAAACAATATTGTAAAAGAAGGTGAAGTTCTTGCTGCACTCAGAAATGCAAAATGTGGAAAAGCTGCATCACCTGGAGGTATTTCAGTAGAGCTGTTAAAGACAGGGGGACCTGGATTATTAAAGGCCCTTACCAAGCTTATAAATCTGATGCTACAAGGGCAAGAGTTGCAAAAGGAACTTAAGACAGGTTTTCTTACACCTATATATAAGAAAGGAGACAGAAATGTATGCCGAAATTGTAGAGGTATTTGTGTCCAGAGTTCGGTATCAAGAATAGTGGGCAGAATTCTGAAGCGAAAATTAGAAGAGGAGTTTGTCACCCCCGAGGAACAGTTTGGTTTCACTCCAGCCAGGTCCTAGGACAGCATATTTGTCCTAAGGCAGCTCATAGAAAAGCGAATGGAGAAAGTAAGAGCTGTACATATAGCTTTCATAGACCTAGAATAGGCTTATGACATTGTGCCAAGACATAAGATGTGGGAATCCCTTAAGAGTGCGGGCATTAGCGATGCCTTAATAAATGCCGTGAGATGTCTGTACAGGGAAGACGAGTACAGATTGAAGCTCGGCTCTCGCTTATCTGAGCCTTTTTCTGCCTCAAAGGGTCTTAAGCAGGGCTGCAGTATGTCCCCCAACCCTGTTTAAAATTTATGTACAACAGGCAGTGAAGGAGTGGAGCGCACGTTGGAGAGGAAAGGGCATAGACATAGACGGACATATACTTTTCTCTCTTTTCTTTGCCGATGACCAGGCAGTGGTCACCTATAACAGAGATGGTCTGGAAAAAGCGCTAATGGCCCTGGAAAAAGAATACAGCCTATGGGGTCTACGAATACATTTTGATAAGACCGAATACCTGGCAGTGAACTGCAGAGAAGCCACAGACCTTCATATTAGTTGGAAAATATGCAAGCGAGTGGACTCCTTCAAGTACTTAGGGTCAACAATAGATGGGAACGGCAAGTCGGAACCCGAAGTTAGGAGAAGAGTTGGCCTGGCAAGAAGGGTGACTAGTTTGTTCTTTGTTCTTTAGAACACAGTCATCTCAACGGACAACAAAAGGCGTATTTTCAGAAGTATTGTTGAGCCCTCCCTCAGCTACGCCTCACAGACCTGGACACTTAACCCGGGACTCTACTCCAGATTACATGCTGCAGAGATGGACTTTTGGAGGGGATGCCTGAGGATCACCCGCCTGGATAGAGTCAGAAATGAAGATATTAAAGACAGACTGGGCGTGACCGAAAGAGTTGAGGAACAGGCTGCGATGGTACGGACACTGCCAGCGGATGCCAGAACATAGGTGGCCCAAGAGACATTTGCTGTGGGAACAGCCAGGCGGACGAAGAATAGGAAGACCCCGAACCCGGTGGAAGGACTGCGTGGAGGAGGAGATGGCCGGTAGGGGACTTGAGGAGCATGGCTGGGGGGGAGGAGAGAAAAGTGGAGGGACGCCCTGACTCAACCAGGCAACCCATTGAGGGAAAAAACAGCAAAAGTAAAAAGTAAGTAATCTTTTTTAAATGGTCTGGTGCGAAAATGTTCTTCATCGTTAAAGAACTGTGTGACTTTTTTCTGGATGTTAAGAGGAGAATGTTTTAATTTACGTTCGTAAATATAATTATAAAATAATTTTTCATTAATATTTTAATTTTGATTCAACGACACTGGAAAAGATACAAACATATAAATTACATCAAATGTGAGGATGGACCTAAAATTCGTCATCAGCGTGGAAACCAGTCATTGTGGTGGAAAAATAATTGGCCGTGACAACGATGGCCATAAAATATTTTATAAATATTATATTATAATACAACAAGTAAATATAATGATTGGTACATATTAGCATGAAAGACAAGTAGTGAAACTACCCAGTGGCAGTACTCAAATAATAAATTCAACGTCACGAAGATCAAGAGGCCATCTTCACTTCAGGCGCCTCGGAGGATTATCAGGAATTGAAGAGGTTGCTAGGTTTGAATTCTCTCACTAGTAGGTTTGAGTGGAAATAAAGTTTGTCCTGAAGAGATTGACGGATTCGGACTAAATCAGTAACAAATGGGACATTCCGGGCAGTAAGGAGCATTGAGAATTTTACGAAGGGTTTTGGATTGTAAGGATTGAATACGAGAAGAATTCGATGGTTTAGGGGAGCGCCAAAGCTCTAATCCCTAAGCCCAGATGGGTCTTATGATTTTTTTTTTGATGAATGTAAAAAAAAAATATTGTATATAAACTCGGTAAGACAACAGTGAAAATTTATCAACCCTTATATGTTAAATTAATATAACCAGTGAGGAAATAAGATTCGATTAAATTCAAATGATATTTATTCTTACCTTTAAACACCATGAGCTAAAAACCATTTTGAATCATCCTATTGGGGAAAAAAAGGATCGAATCTGTTTCTTTGAGTCTAGGTAGATAACAGAAAGACAACAGAAACAGCAAGAATGCCTCATAATTATTATTTAAAATGAAAATAGTACCTATATTGGTACACTTGAGGTAACAGAACCTGAAATTTCTGAAAAGACGGACTGCTGTCAGAGCTGACAGAGAGTTTAGGAAATATTAAAAGACGAGCATTTATGTCTATAATGCAGGAACATCCAGTCTCTAGCCTGAGCTCATTTACAATTCATATCATGGCAATTAACGATAGGAAATAATTAATGTTTGAGGTGTAATAAATGTTTACCGAGTGTCATCATTACGGTGTATATAAGAGACAGCTGATTTACCTTCAGTAAAGGAAAGATGAAGTTCCTGGCCGTTATTACACTGCTTTTCAGCATTATTTTCCTAATCAGTGGTAAGCAAAAATGTTATAAATTTTAATTAAATTAGAAATTAGTATTTCAAACTTAAATATATGCTTGTATTATCTTTCTACTTTTTCTGACACGTAAACGTAATATAACCAATGTAAGTCGTTTTTACTATACTAATGTGTTCTGCCTGATAGACCTTAATGATCTGATACCTGATAACACGAAAATACAATTTGCATTAACTTTCTGGGTTTTTTTACGTGTCGTCTTATTCTGTTGATTGCTTGCTAAACTGCTCAAGAACGATAGTAAAGTTACAAGCACACCAAAAAGACGTTATATCATTTATCCATTACTGTTCCGTAAAACTAAAGCCATTGTGATGGAGTTTTCAGGTAGACAAAAGTCTAGAGTCGACAATCTTAGACTTGTATTTTCGCTTATTTATTTATTTTCCTTTTAATAAAATAGCAATAAAAATTATCGTATACAATAATCATTTTATCTGCGAAATTCAGCTTATGTTACACAGGCTTATCCCAACGGGTTTCACGGAGGAACCCTCGGCCTTGGAAAATATTTTTAATCTTGTAACCTTTTCCATTTATTCATAAATATAAAATTTTGGAAAATATTTTAATTGCATGATTAAAGAAAATCAGTTTATTTTCTCTGATTAATGGGCGATTTTTCGGAATCATAACTTAAGTATTTTTTTAGTAACCCTTAAGTATTTTTGTTATAACTAAAATTTGAATAAAGGCTATTTGAAAAATGATTAAGCCAAAAACTTTGAATAGAAAAAATATCTATTTTTTAAAAGTATCCGTAAGCAAAGTTTGGTTATTGACATGGTGCATTATTGATAAGTCTAAGCTCCAAATTTTGATTGAAAATTAATTTTTTTTTAAATTCTATAACACCTTTTATAATATTTAATCCATATTATTACTCTATATTATTATAAAAATGAAATACCGAGATGATTTCACTACAACTTCAAAATATCAAAAAGTATTATCAAATTTCAAATTTTCCATGGCACGGTACTCATTTCCTTTTTTGCAGGAGGGGCTGCTGCTGCCACTACGGGAAAACGTAAGCACTTGGTTTTGAATATTTTAAAAGATTACTGTTTGTAGATTATTTTGAAATTATATGAGTATTAGGCAATGTTTTCTATATGTTTAAGTACACAGGTAAGTGAAACGTCTGTAAATGTAACAATTTAATATAACGTCTTAATGATGTCAAACTAATTTGACTTCATTAAGACATTATACTTACATAATTATATTTTAATTTGCAGCATGTACGCCTGGAGAGAGTTGGAAAGTGGATTGTAACACTTGTCATTGTACACCTACAAGTGAAGTAACTTGTACTCGCATGGAGTGCCTCTGAATTGATGGTCCAAAAAAAGTCTAAAAATGTAATAAAGGAAAATTAATTATCTCATGTATTTAGTGGTTTTATAAACAAAATAAATAACTTTACCACTTACTGCAGATCTGACTACTAACAAAGTAGCCAACTAAATGTTTATACCCTTAGCCTTATCTGGTAAGAAAAATAATTGAAGGACAGAAATATTTTGTATAATCGCCAAACTTGGTATATATTTCTATCAAAAGTAAGTTACTCACTCACTGGTTTATGTAGTCACCACGGTATCTAGATAACCTCTCTTCCTCATTAAGAAGGCTATTGACCGAATATTGAGACATTGACATACATCCCAATCCAGTTTTCCAGGATCGATCAACAAGAACAATATCATTCGTAGGTATTGGATAGAACTTGCTTATTTAAATTTGGTCATTGGCATGAATACTGAATTTAGAACCATCTTTTCCATGGACAGTGTGCAAATAAATTTAGCACTCAGCCTTATACCTCTTGTCGAAACAAATTCTAGAGACTGCTCTCATTGTTTGACCAATGAATCTAGCTTCATTAGTGACCATATTAATAAAGCAGAGAAATTTTCGCGAAGACTACGTTGGGTATGTCATATATTAAGTTAACCGAAGCCAGAGATAGAAATAAAACTACTGACAAGGGACCTGAATGGTTCTACATACTGAACAAATAAGCCAATAAAATGGAATAGGGATATTAAATTATTGGTTAACGCGGTTCGGCCTGGTGGTAGGAGTAGTTTAAGACCCGTCCATTGACGTTACGTTAAGTTATTTCCATGACACGATTTTATCTGTACCGGCCATTATTACACATAAGTTGTTGTCCGCCACCATTACGTTCCAACAAATAAGTAAAAAACAATAACCTAGTGCATTTAAATTAGTCAATATGTACTTATCTTTGTAATAAAATCTGCCATAAGTTCCTTATCCTTTTCCTTTATATTTTATGAAGGTCATTAGCCTTTTTTAGAGATTTGACAAAAAAAAAAGAAGAAAAATGTTGTATCGAATCGAATCATTTTCTTCGAATCTATCTAGTTCGGATTACAAAGTTAAGTAATGTTTTCGGAAAGTTAACCGAAGACATTAACGAACATTTGGCACACACAAACACATGTATGCACTATTAAGAAATCAAATACAAATGAAACAAAAGAAAATGAAATGAAACCAAGCATAAACTTCATTATACAAACAAAATTTTAAAAAAAACATCATACTTTATAAGTATAAAAATTATATCTTGAATGATGATAGTTGACCTGTCCGAGTGGAAATCAATAAATTTATCTTAAATATGGGATTTTTATTAAAGAGCGAACCTATCGGCACACATTGCTGGTCTTCTTCAGGGCTAAATATGTAAAATACAGACAAATGAAAAATACTAAATTATTAAAAATTACTGAATTATGGTAAACATAAAAGTTGAAATGTATAAGCATCAAGAATATTTACAACAAAGCGACTGAAAAGTAGTACAAAAAGTAATAAAGAATAAAATAAGTAATACGAAGTAATAAAAAAGAAGGTATTAAAAATTACAGAATAAGGTAATAAAGATAAAAATTAAAATTACAGTGGTAAATATTAAAATTAAAATACATAAGTAACAAGGTATCTTGGAGTGGTGGAAAATAAAGATGGGGGGGGGAGAACCTGATATATATATACAGAGCAAGGATGATCAATGTAGAGTATTAATAACAAAGTTTCAAGGAAAGTAATAATAAAAAAATAATATTAAACAATACAGTAAGTAAAAAATCAAGTAATAAATATTGAAGTATACGGTAATAAAAATTAATATAAAGAAATATGTAAAAATAAGGAAAGTAGTACAGATAAATGGTTGGCAAAATACATAAAGGCGATGGCGGACATGAAGAATTTTAATATTTACCATTTCTAATAATATTTATGATACCATTCTAATAATATTTAACATTTCTCCCTATTTAAGAGAAAGTTATTGGCCTCCACCCGGACCATTTTTTTCCACATATTAAAATAATACTACCTCTTATATTGACACTAAAACAATATAATTCCTTGCATGAAAAGCATAGCAAAAAATATATCTGAAAAGATATTTACATGGTTAGCTATATATAATAAAATGTAGCGAAATCTTAGGTATGAGTGAGGTAATCCCAGGTTTTCCAGCTTTTCATCTGTTAGCTTCGCATTAGTGTTGTCATCTTAGTACTAACCTCTTCCAATAAATCCAGTTATTAATTAAAAATATTTGCTATTTTGTTTGCTAGCCAGCGAGTCTTAGGAAGCCAGAACACAGTTTTGTTGTATGGACACTGGACGAGACAAAGAAATGTTTTCATAGACGTCTGTCAGACCGTATATGAGACCATCTGCATACTAATCGCGCAACTCGTCTGATGGTGTGAACTTGGCTTTAAATTAATTTTAAGATACCATGTGCTATGTGGGTGATTCTTATTCTACGGGAAAGTTTCTCATGTCACTTTTGAAATTTTTCAATGTGGATTAAAAAAAATTCTACTTCTTTTATGGATCCACCCACAACAAATCTAGCATTATAACAGTTCACGACCATTGCTTGAAATTTATAAAATTCAATCTAAAATTTCATGGCCACGGCAATGATTTCATGGACCATATCAATGACGATTGGGGTTTAATTTTTAAAACTGCCTAAATTGCATCAAGTATTGTTTCATTATCATATATTTATTCATAGGATAAAACAAATACACGTTTTGAATAAAATATCATTTATAAAAAACAATCTAAAAAAGGCTTATTGATTCACAGTAATTTTTTAACAAACTTATAAATCTCAAATTATGTTAGTTCTTATCATCATTAAAATAATAATAAATAATTTTTTAATAATATCACTATACAATACCAAGACCTAAGTAATATCAGCTTTCCTCATTCCTCATTCAAGTCTGGAAAGCAACATAAATTCCTTAACAGTGATGTAGTATCCGTTTCTTTGACGATTCCTAAATAGTTCAATTAATAAAAAACTAATAGATTCATGTTTTCATTTTTAATTCACAAACAGATGTCCCCTTTTTTTAAATCAGCTCTAACTATATAAAAAGGTTTAAATCGGCAAAAACTAGCATAGCTTAGGTTTGTTTTAGTTGAAGGGAGACATTTTTTGTAAAGATTTTTCATTGTATCAGTTAAAGATCTTTTCTGATGTGCATTATTTTTTTTATAATATAATCTTTTTTACCTGGTCTGGTGCGGGAATGTTCGTAAATATAATTATATAATAATTTTTCGTCTTAAATTGCTTCTGTATATTTTGTAGGGGAATATTTCCCCTGCAGCCATCATAACTTTATATCGTTTTAGAAGGTCCCTTTTAATAGCTTTACTATAAATTTGTTTTTGAGATGAAGTTATTTTCTGAAGGTTATTTTTGATTTGACGGTTTAGGGCGAACGAAAAAAACGAGCTTCCTTTTTTAGTACCGATGTCTTTCATTAATTTTTTGACCTCTTTTTTTGGACTAGGAGTTTTGTTGTGTTTTTTTAATAAGCGATAATGTTTATGTCTATACCTATTCGCCGCGCGAATTGCAATTTTGGTTTTTAGCGTTGGTTGAGGCAATCTGGCGTACGCTTTGGCTCTGTCCCTTCTGACCCTACTTCTGCCATTTCTTTTAACTACTCCTAGAAAAGGAGGAGTTTGAGGGGGCGTTTCATTAATTTGGTGATCTAGGATTTTTTTTTCTCTGTATGTAATTTTTACTGTTTACCTTCCACTTCTTTCTTTTGCTTCTTTGTTCTCTTGCATTACATGACTCCTATCATTTTTATTGATTTTTTTTTCTTTACCTCTTTCGTACTATGTTTTCCTTTTAATTTTATCTTCTAATCTCATCTCCAAGTTGTCCCTTCTTTTTACTCTCCATTTCTTTTCCGATTCACGTTTTCTTCGGCGCCTCTCTTCATCAGACATTTTATGTGTTGGCATTTTCATTAAATGGCACTGGAAAAGATACAAACATATAAATTACATCAAATGTGGTGATAGACCTAAAATTCGTCATCAGCGTGGAAAGCAGTCATTGTCGTGGAAAAATAATTGGCCATGACAATGATAGCCATAAAATATTTTAGAATTATTTTATTATATAGATAAAAATATTTTATTTAATGAAAGTTATAACTGTATTAAAATAATACAACAAGTAAATATAATGATTGGTACATAATAGCATGAAAGACAAGTAGAGAAAATACCCAGCGACAGTACTCAAATAATAAATTCAACTTCACGAAAGTCACGAGGCCTTCATCACTTCAGGCGCCTCGGAGGATTATCAGGAATTGAAGAGGTTGCTAGGTTTGAATTCTCTCACTAGTGGGTTTTAGTGGAAATAAAGTTTGTCAAGAAGAGATTGATATCGGATTCCGGCTAAATCAGTAACAAATGGGACATTTCGGGCAGTAAGGAGCATTAAGAATTTTACGAAGGGTTTTGGATTGTAAGGATTGAATACGAGAAGAATTCGATGGTTTAGTGGAGCCCAAAAGCTCTATTCCGTAAGTCAAGATGGGTCTTATGATTTTTTTTTGATCAATGTAAAAAAAAAATATTGTATATAAACTCGATAAGACAACAGTTAGTAACACGAACGAATGTATGAAAATAGAAACTGCTAGACCGATTATTAGTAGAGGGCAAAAAGACAGATATTTCCTTTGATATCAGCAATTTCTAAGGAGTGAGAATTTATCAACCCTTATATGTTAAATTAATATAACCAGTGAGGAAATAAGATTCTATTGAATTCAAATGATATTTATCCTTACCTTTAAACACCATGAGCTAAAAACCATTTTGAATCATCCTATTGGGGAAAAAAAGGATCGAATCTGTTTCTTTGGGTCTAGGTAGATAACAGAAAGACAACAGAAACATCGAGAATGCCTCATAATTATTATTTAAAATGAAAATAGTACCTATATTGGTACACTTGAGGTAACAGAACCTGAAATTTCTGAAAAGACGGACTGCTGTCAGAGCTGACAGAGAGTTTAGGAAATATTAAAAGACGAGCATTTATGTCTATAACGCAGGAACATCCAGTCTCTAGCCTGAGCTCATTTACAATTCATATCATGGCAATTAACGATAGGAAATAATTAATGTTTGAGGTGTAATAAATGTTTACCGAGTGTCATCATTACGGTGTATATAAGAGACAGCTGATTTACCTTCAGTAAAGGAAAGATGAAGTTCCTGGCCGTTATTACACTGCTTTTCAGCATTATTTTCCTAATCAGTGGTAAGCAAAAATGTTATAAATTTTAATTAAATTAGAAATTAGTTTTTCATACTTAAATATATGCTTGTATTATCTTTCTACTTTTTCTGACACTTAAACGTAATATAACCAATGTAAGTCGTTTTTACTATACTAATGTGTTCTGCCTGATAGACCTTAATGATCTGATACCTGATAACACGAAAATACAATTTGCATTAACTTTCTGGGTTTTTTTACGTGTCGTCTTATTCTGTTGATTGCTTGCTAAACTGCTCAAGAACGATAGTAAAGTTACAAGCACACCAAAAAGACGTGATATCATTTATCCATTACTGTTCCGTAAAACTAAAGCCATTGTGATTGAGTTTTCAGGTAGACAAAAGTCTAGAGTCGACAGTCTTAGACTTGTATTTTCGCTTATTTATTTATTTTCCTTTTAATAAAATAGCAATAAAAATTATCGTATACAATAATCATTTTATCTGCGAAATTCAGCTTATGTTAAACTGGCTTATCCCAACGGGTTTCACGGAGGAACCCTCGGCCTTGGAAAATATTTTTAATCTTGTAACCTTTTCCATTTATTCATAAATATAAAATTTTGGAAAATATTTTAATTGCATGATTAAAGAAAATCAGTTTATTTTCTCTGATTAATGGGGGATTTTTCGGAATCTTAAAAATAACTTAAGTATTTTTTTAGTAACTCTTAAGTATTTTTGTTATAACTAAAATTTGAATAAAGGGTATTTGAAAAATGATTAAGCCAAAAACTTTGAATAGAAAAAATATCTATTTTTTAAAAGTATCCGTAAGCAAAGTTTGGTTATTGACATGGTGCATTATTGATAAGTCTAAGCTCCAAATTTTGATTGAAAATTAATTTTTTTTTTAATTCCATAACACCTTTTATAATATTTAATCCATATTATTACTCTATATTATTATAAAAATGAAATACCGAGATGATTTCACTACAACTTCAAAATATCAAAAAGTATTATCAAATTTCAAATTTTCCATGACACGGTACTCATTTCCTTTTTTGCAGGAGGGGCTGCTGCTGCCACTACGGGAAAACGTAAGCACTTGGTTTTGAATATTTTAAAAGATTACTGTTTGTAGATTATTTTGAAATTATATGAGTATTAGGCAATGTTTTCTATATGTTTAAGTACACAGGTAAGTGAAACGTCTGTAAATGTAACAATTTAATATAACGTCTTAATGATGTCAAACTAATTTGACTTCATTAAGACATTATACTTACATAATTATATTTTAATTTGCAGCATGTACGCCTGGAGAGAGTTGGAAAGTGGATTGTAACACTTGTCATTGTACACCTACAAGTGAAGTAACTTGTACTCGCATGGAGTGCCTCTGAATTGATGGTCCAAAAAAAGTCTAAAAATGTAATAAAGGAAAATTAATTATCTCATGTATTTAGTGGTTTTATAAACAAAATAAATAACTTTACCACTTACTGCAGATCTGACTACTAACAAAGTAGCCAACTAAATGTTTATACCCTTAGCCTTATCTGGTAAGAAAAATAATTGAAGGACAGAAATATTTTGTATAATCGCCAAACTTGGTATATATTTCTATCAAAAGTAAGTTACTCACTCACTGGTTTATGTAGTCACCACGGTATCTAGATAACCTCTCTTCCTCATTAAGAAGGCTATTGACCGAATATTGAGACATTGACATACATCCCAATCCAGTTTTCCAGGATCGATCAACAAGAACAATATCATTCGTAGGTATTGGATAGAACTTGCTTATTTAAATTTGGTCATTGGCATGAATACTGAATTTAGAACCATCTTTTCCATGGACAGTGTGCAAATAAATTTAGCACTCAGCCTTATACCTCTTGTCGAAACAAATTCTAGAGACTGCTCTCATTGTTTGACCAATGAATCTAGCTTCATTAGTGACCATATTAATAAAGCAGAGAAATTTTCGCGAAGACTACGTTGGGTATGTCATATATTAAGTTAACCGAAGCCAGAGATAGAAATAAAACTACTGACAAGGGACCTGAATGGTTCTACATACTGAACAAATAAGCCAATAAAATGGAATAGGGATATTAAATTATTGGTTAACGCGGTTCGGCCTGGTGGTAGGAGTAGTTTAAGACCCGTCCATTGACGTTACGTTAAGTTATTTCCATGACACGATTTTATCTGTACCGGCCATTATTACACATAAGTTGTTGTCCGCCACCATTACGTTCCAACAAATAAGTAAAAAACAATAACCTAGTGCATTTAAATTAGTCAATATGTACTTATCTTTGTAATAAAATCTGCCATAAGTTCCTTATCCTTTTCCTTTATATTTTATGAAGGTCATTAGCCTTTTTTAGAGATTTGACAAAAAAAAAAGAAGAAAAATGTTGTATCGAATCGAATCATTTTCTTCGAATCTATCTAGTTCGGATTACAAAGTTAAGTAATGTTTTCGGAAAGTTAACCGAAGACATTAACGAACATTTGGCACACACAAACACATGTATGCACTATTAAGAAATCAAATACAAATGAAACAAAAGAAAATGAAATGAAACCAAGCATAAACTTCATTATACAAACAAAATTTTAAAAAAAACATCATACTTTATAAGTATAAAAATTATATCTTGAATGATGATAGTTGACCTGTCCGAGTGGAAATCAATAAATTTATCTTAAATATGGGATTTTTATTAAAGAGCGAACCTATCGGCACACATTGCTGGTCTTCTTCAGGGCTAAATATGTAAAATACAGACAAATGAAAAATACTAAATTATTAAAAATTACTGAATTATGGTAAACATAAAAGTTGAAATGTATAAGCATCAAGAATATTTACAACAAAGCGACTGAAAAGTAGTACAAAAAGTAATAAAGAATAAAATAATTAATACGAAGTAATAAAAAAGAAGGTATTAAAAATTACAGAATAAGGTAATAAAGATAAAAATTAAAATTACAGTGGTAAATATTAAAATTAAAATACATAAGTAACAAGGTATCTTGGAGTGGTGGAAAATAAAGATGGGGGGGGGGAGAACCTGATATATATATACAGAGCAAGGATGATCAATGTAGAGTATTAATAACAAAGTTTCAAGGAAAGTAATAATAAAAAAATAATATTAAACAATACAGTAAGTAAAAAATCAAGTAATAAATATTGAAGTATACGGTAATAAAAATTAATATAAAGAAATATGTAAAAATAAGGAAAGTAGTACAGATAAATGGTTGGCAAAATACATAAAGGCGATGGCGGACATGAAGAATTTTAATATTTACCATTTCTAATAATATTTATGATACCATTCTAATAATATTTAACATTTCTCCCTATTTAAGAGAAAGTTATTGGCCTCCACCCGGACCATTTTTTTCCACATATTAAAATAATACTACCTCTTATATTGACACTAAAACAATATAATTCCTTGCATGAAAAGCATAGCAAAAAATATATCTGAAAAGATATTTACATGGTTAGCTATATATAATAAAATGTAGCGAAATCTTAGGTATGAGTGAGGTAATCCCAGGTTTTCCAGCTTTTCATCTGTTAGCTTCGCATTAGTGTTGTCATCTTAGTACTAACCTCTTCCAATAAATCCAGTTATTAATTAAAAATATTTGCTATTTTGTTTGCTAGCCAGCGAGTCTTAGGAAGCCAGAACACAGTTTTGTTGTATGGACACTGGACGAGACAAAGAAATGTTTTCATAGACGTCTGTCAGACCGTATATGAGACCATCTGCATACTAATCGCGCAACTCGTCTGATGGTGTGAACTTGGCTTTAAATTAATTTTAAGATACCATGTGCTATGTGGGTGATTCTTATTCTACGGGAAAGTTTCTCATGTCACTTTTGAAATTTTTCAATGTGGATTAAAAAAAATTCTACTTCTTTTATGGATCCACCCACAACAAATCTAGCATTATAACAGTTCACGACCATTGCTTGAAATTTATAAAATTCAATCTAAAATTTCATGGCCACGGCAATGATTTCATGGACCATATCAATGACGATTGGGGTTTAATTTTTAAAACTGCCTAAATTGCATCAAGTATTGTTTCATTATCATATATTTATTCATAGGATAAAACAAATACACGTTTTGAATAAAATATCATTTATAAAAAACAATCTAAAAAAGGCTTATTGATTCACAGTAATTTTTTAACAAACTTATAAATCTCAAATTATGTTAGTTCTTATCATCATTAAAATAATAATAAATAATTTTTTAATAATATCACTATACAATACCAAGACCTAAGTAATATCAGCTTTCCTCATTCCTCATTCAAGTCTGGAAAGCAACATAAATTCCTTAACAGTGATGTAGTATCCGTTTCTTTGACGATTCCTAAATAGTTCAATTAATAAAAAACTAATAGATTCATGTTTTCATTTTTAATTCACAAACAGATGTCCCCTTTTTTTAAATCAGCTCTAACTATATAAAAAGGTTTAAATCGGCAAAAACTAGCATAGCTTAGGTTTGTTTTAGTTGAAGGGAGACATTTTTTGTAAAGATTTTTCATTGTATCAGTTAAAGATCTTTTCTGATGTGCATTATTTTTTTTATAATATAATCTTTTTTACCTGGTCTGGTGCGGGAATGTTGTTCATCGTTAAAGAACTGTGTGACTTTTTTCTGGATGTTAAGAGTAGAATTTTTTAATTTACGTTCGTAAATATAATTATATAATAATTTTTCGTCTTAAATTGCTTCTGTATATTTTGTAGGGGAATATTTCCCCTGCAGCCATCATAACTTTATATCGTTTTAGAAGGTCCCTTTTAATAGCTTTACTATAAATTTGTTTTTGAGATGAAGTTATTTTCTGAAGGTTATTTTTGATTTGACGGTTTAGGGCGAACGAAAAAAACGAGCTTCCTTTTTTAGTACCGATGTCTTTCATTAATTTTTTGACCTCTTTTTTTGGACTAGGAGTTTTGTTGTGTTTTTTTAATAAGCGATAATGTTTATGTCTATACCTATTCGCCGCGCGAATTGCAATTTTGGTTTTTAGCGTTGGTTGAGGCAATCTGGCGTACGCTTTGGCTCTGTCCCTTCTGACCCTACTTCTGCCATTTCTTTTAACTACTCCTAGAAAAGGAGGAGTTTGAGGGGGCGTTTCATTAATTTGGTGATCTAGGATTTTTTTTTCTCTGTATGTAATTTTTACTGTTTACCTTCCACTTCTTTCTTTTGCTTCTTTGTTCTCTTGCATTACATGACTCCTATCATTTTTATTGATTTTTTTTTCTTTACCTCTTTCGTACTATGTTTTCCTTTTAATTTTATCTTCTAATCTCATCTCCAAGTTGTCCCTTCTTTTTACTCTCCATTTCTTTTCCGATTCACGTTTTCTTCGGCGCCTCTCTTCATCAGACATTTTATGTGTTGGCATTTTCATTAAATGGCACTGGAAAAGATACAAACATATAAATTACATCAAATGTGGTGATAGACCTAAAATTCGTCATCAGCGTGGAAAGCAGTCATTGTCGTGGAAAAATAATTGGCCATGACAATGATAGCCATAAAATATTTTAGAATTATTTTATTATATAGATAAAAATATTTTATTTAATGAAAGTTATAACTGTATTAAAATAATACAACAAGTAAATATAATGATTGGTACATAATAGCATGAAAGACAAGTAGAGAAAATACCCAGCGACAGTACTCAAATAATAAATTCAACTTCACGAAAGTCACGAGGCCTTCATCACTTCAGGCGCCTCGGAGGATTATCAGGAATTGAAGAGGTTGCTAGGTTTGAATTCTCTCACTAGTGGGTTTTAGTGGAAATAAAGTTTGTCAAGAAGAGATTGATATCGGATTCCGGCTAAATCAGTAACAAATGAGACATTTCGGGCAGTAAGGAGCATTAAGAATTTTACGAAGGGTTTTGGATTGTAAGGATTGAATACGAGAAGAATTCGATGGTTTAGTGGAGCCCAAAAGCTCTATTCCGTAAGTCAAGATGGGTCTTATGATTTTTTTTTGATCAATGTAAAAAAAAAATATTGTATATAAACTCGATAAGACAACAGTTAGTAACACGAACGAATGTATGAAAATAGAAACTGCTAGACCGATTATTAGTAGAGGGCAAAAAGACAGATATTTCCTTTGATATCAGCAATTTCTAAGGAGTGAGAATTTATCAACCCTTATATGTTAAATTAATATAACCAGTGAGGAAATAAGATTCTATTGAATTCAAATGATATTTATCCTTACCTTTAAACACCATGAGCTAAAAACCATTTTGAATCATCCTATTGGGGAAAAAAAGGATCGAATCTGTTTCTTTGAGTCTAGGTAGATAACAGAAAGACAACAGAAACAGCGAGAATGCCTCATAATTATTATTTAAAATGAAAATAGTACCTATATTGGTACACTTGAGGTAACAGAACCTGAAATTTCTGAAAAGACGGACTGCTGTCAGAGCTGACAGAGAGTTTAGGAAATATTAAAAGACGAGCATTTATGTCTATAACGCAGGAACATCCAGTCTCTAGCCTGAGCTCATTTACAATTCATATCATGGCAATTAACGATAGGAAATAATTAATGTTTGAGGTGTAATAAATGTTTACCGAGTGTCATCATTACGGTGTATATAAGAGACAGCTGATTTACCTTCAGTAAAGGAAAGATGAAGTTCCTGGCCGTTATTACACTGCTTTTCAGCATTATTTACCTAATCAGTGGTAAGCAAAAATGTTATAAATTTTAATTAAATTAGAAATTAGTTTTTCATACTTAAATATATGCTTGTATTATCTTTCTACTTTTTCTGACACTTACGTAATATAACCAATGTAAGTCGTTTTTACTATACTAATGTGTTCTGCCTGATAGACCTTAATGATCTGATACCTGATAACACGAAAATACAATTTGCATTAACTTTCTGGGTTTTTTTACGTGTCGTCTTATTCTGTTGATTGCTTGCTAAACTTCTCAAGAACGAGAGTAAAGTTACAAGCACACCAAAAAGACGTGATATCATTTATCCTTTACTGTTCCGTAAAACTAAAGCCATTGTGATTGAGTTTTCAGGTAGACAAAAGTCTAGAGTCGACAGTCTTAGACTTGTATTTTCGCTTATTTATTTATTTTCCTTTTAATAAAATAGCAATAAAAATTATCGTATACAATAATCATTTTATCTGCGAAATTCAGCTTATGTTACACTGGCTTATCCCAACGGGTTTCACGGAGGAACCCTCGGCCTTGGAAAATATTTTTAATCTTGTAACCTTTTCCATTTATTCATAAATATAAAATATTGGAACATATTTTAATTGCATGATTAAAGAAAATCAGTTTATTTTCTCTGATTAATGGGGGATTTTTCGGAATCTTAAAAATAACTTAAGTATTTTTTTAGTAACCCTTAAGTATTTTTGTTATAACTAAAATTTGAATAAAGGGTATTTGAAAAATGATTAAGCCAAAAACTTTGAATAGAAAAAATATCTATTTTTTAAAAGTATCCGTAAGCAAAGTTTGGTTATTGACATGGTGCATTATTGATAAGTCTAAGCTCCAAATTTTGATTGAAAATTAATTTTTTTTTAAATTCCATAACACCTTTTATAATATTTAATCCATATTATTACTCTATATTATTATAAAAATGAAATACCGAGATGATTTCACTACAACTTCAAAATATCAAAAAGTATTATCAAATTTCAAATTTTCCATGACACGGTACTCATTTCCTTTTTTGCAGGAGGGGCTGCTGCTGCCACTACGGGAAAACGTAAGCACTTGGTTTTGAATATTTTAAAAGATTACTGTTTGTAGATTATTTTGAAATTATATGAGTATTAGGCAATGTTTTCTATATGTTTAAGTACACAGGTAAGTGAAACGTCTGTAAATGTAACAATTTAATATAACGTCTTAATGATGTCAAACTAATTTGACTTCATTAAGACATTATACTTACATAATTATATTTTAATTTGCAGCATGTACGCCTGGAGAGAGTTGGAAAGTGGATTGTAACACTTGTCATTGTACACCTACAAGTGAAGTAACTTGTACTCGCATGGAGTGCCTCTGAATTGATGGTCCAAAAAAAGTCTAAAAATGTAATAAAGGAAAATTAATTATCTCATGTATTTAGTGGTTTTATAAACAAAATAAATAACTTTACCACTTACTGCAGATCTGATTACTAACAAAGTAGCCAACTAAATGTTTATACCCTTAGCCTTATCTGGTAAGAAAAATAATTGAAGGACAGAAATATTTTGTATAATCGCCAAACTTGGTATATATTTCTATCAAAAGTAAGTTACTCACTCACTGGTTTATGTAGTCACCACGGTATCTAGATAACCTCTCTTCCTCATTAAGAAGGCTATTGACCGAATATTGAGACATTGACATACATCCCAATCCAGTTTTCCAGGATCGATCAACAAGAACAATATCATTCGTAGGTATTGGATAGAACTTGCTTATTTAAATTTGGTCATTGGCATGAATACTGAATTTAGAACCATCTTTTCCATGGACAGTGTGCAAATAAATTTAGCACTCAGCCTTATACCTCTTGTCGAAACAAATTCTAGAGACTGCTCTCATTGTTTGACCAATGAATCTAGCTTCATTAGTGACCAAATTAATAAAGCAGAGAAATTTTCGCGAAGACTACGTTGGGTATGTCATATATTAAGTTAACCGAAGCCAGAGATAGAAATAAAACTACTGACAAGGGACCTGAATGGTTCTACATACTGAACAAATAAGCCAATAAAATGGAATAGGGATATTAAATTATTGGTTAACGCGGTTCGGCCTGGTGGTAGGAGTAGTTTAAGACCCGTCCATTGACGTTACGTTAAGTTATTTCCATGACACGATTTTATCTGTACCGGCCATTATTACACATAAGTTGTTGTCCGCCACCATTACGTTCCAACAAATAAGTAAAAAACAATAACCTAGTGCATTTAAATTAGTCAATATGTACTTATCTTTGTAATAAAATCTGCCATAAGTTCCTTATCCTTTTCCTTTATATTTTATGAAGGTCATTAGCCTTTTATTGAGATTTGACAAAAAAAAAAAGAAGAAAAATGTTGTATCGAATCGAATCATTTTCTTCGAATCTATCTAGTTCGGATTACAAAGTTAAGTAATGTTTTCGGAAAGTTAACCGAAGACATTAACGAACATTTGGCACACACAAACACATGTATGCACTATTAAGAAATCAAATACAAATGAAACAAAAGAAAATGAAATGAAACCAAGCATAAACTTCATTATACAAACAAAATTTTAAAAAAAACATCATACTTTATAAGTATAAAAATTATATCTTGAATGATGATAGTTGACCTGTCCGAGTGGAAATCAATAAATTTATCTTAAATATGGGATTTTTATTAAAGAGCGAACCTATCGGCACACATTGCTGGTCTTCTTCAGGGCTAAATATGTAAAATACAGACAAATGAAAAATACTAAATTATTAAAAATTACTGAATTATGGTAAACATAAAAGTTGAAATGTATAAGCATCAAGAATATTTACAACAAAGCGACTGAAAAGTAGTACAAAAAGTAATAAAGAATAAAATAAGTAATACGAAGTAATAAAAAAGAAGGTATTAAAAATTACAGAATAAGGTAATAAAGATAAAAATTAAAATTACAGTGGTAAATATTAAAATTAAAATACATAAGTAACAAGGTATCTTGGAGTGGTGGAAAATAAAGATGGGGGGGGGGGAGAACCTGATATATATATACAGAGCAAGGATGATCAATGTAGAGTATTAATAACAAAGTTTCAAGGAAAGTAATAATAAAAAAATAATATTAAACAATACAGTAAGTAAAAAATCAAGTAATAAATATTGAAGTATACGGTAATAAAAATTAATATAAAGAAATATGTAAAAATAAGGAAAGTAGTACAGATAAATGGTTGGCAAAATACATAAAGGCGATGGCGGACATGAAGAATTTTAATATTTACCATTTCTAATAATATTTATGATACCATTCTAATAATATTTAACATTTCTCCCTATTTAAGAGAAAGTTATTGGCCTCCACCCGGACCATTTTTTTCCACATATTAAAATAATACTACCTCTTATATTGACACTAAAACAATATAATTCCTTGCATGAAAAGCATAGCAAAAAATATATCTGAAAAGATATTTACATGGTTAGCTATATATAATAAAATGTAGCGAAATCTTAGGTATGAGTGAGGTAATCCCAGGTTTTCCAGCTTTTCATCTGTTAGCTTCGCATTAGTGTTGTCATCTTAGTACTAACCTCTTCCAATAAATCCAGTTATTAATTAAAAATATTTGCTATTTTGTTTGCTAGCCAGCGAGTCTTAGGAAGCCAGAACACAGTTTTGTTGTATGGACACTGGACGAGACAAATAAATGTTTTCATAGACGTCTGTCAGACCGTATATGAGACCATCTGCATACTAATCGCGCAACTCGTCTGATGGTGTGAACTTGGCTTTAAATTAATTTTAAGATACCATGTGCTATGTGGGTGATTCTTATTCTACGGGAAAGTTTCTCATGTCACTTTTGAAATTTTTCAATGTGGATTAAAAAAAATTCTACTTCTTTTATGGATCCACCCACAACAAATCTAGCATTATAACAGTTCACGACCATTGCTTGAAATTTATAAAATTCAATCTAAAATTTCATGGCCACGGCAATGATTTCATGGACCATATCAATGACGATTGGGGTTTAATTTTTAAAACTGCCTAAATTGCATCAAGTATTGTTTCATTATCATATATTTATTCATAGGATAAAACAAATACACGTTTTGAATAAAATATCATTTATAAAAAACAATCTAAAAAAGGCTTATTGATTCACAGTAATTTTTTAACAAACTTATAAATCTCAAATTATGTTAGTTCTTATCATCATTAAAATAATAATAAATAATTTTTTAATAATATCACTATACAATACCAAGACCTAAGTAATATCAGCTTTCCTCATTCCTCATTCAAGTCTGGAAAGCAACATAAATTCCTTAACAGTGATGTAGTATCCGTTTCTTTGACGATTCCTAAATAGTTCAATTAATAAAAAACTAATAGATTCATGTTTTCATTTTTAATTCACAAACAGATGTCCCCTTTTTTTAAATCAGCTCTAACTATATAAAAAGGTTTAAATCGGCAAAAACTAGCATAGCTTAGGTTTGTTTTAGTTGAAGGGAGACATTTTTTGTAAAGATTTTTCATTGTATCAGTTAAAGATCTTTTCTGATGTGCATTATTTTTTTTATAATATAATCTTTTTTACCTGGTCTGGTGCGGGAATGTTGTTCATCGTTAAAGAACTGTGTGACTTTTTTCTGGATGTTAAGAGTAGAATTTTTTAATTTACGTTCGTAAATATAATTATATAATAATTTTTCGTCTTAAATTGCTTCTGTATATTTTGTAGGGGAATATTTCCCCTGCAGCCATCATAACTTTATATCGTTTTAGAAGGTCCCTTTTAATAGCTTTACTATAAATTTGTTTTTGAGATGAAGTTATTTTCTGAAGGTTATTTTTGATTTGACGGTTTAGGGCGAACGAAAAAAACGAGCTTCCTTTTTTAGTACCGATGTCTTTCATTAATTTTTTGACCTCTTTTTTTGGACTAGGAGTTTTGTTGTGTTTTTTTAATAAGCGATAATGTTTATGTCTATACCTATTCGCCGCGCGAATTGCAATTTTGGTTTTTAGCGTTGGTTGAGGCAATCTGGCGTACGCTTTGGCTCTGTCCCTTCTGACCCTACTTCTGCCATTTCTTTTAACTACTCCTAGAAAAGGAGGAGTTTGAGGGGGCGTTTCATTAATTTGGTGATCTAGGATTTTTTTTTCTCTGTATGTAATTTTTACTGTTTACCTTCCACTTCTTTCTTTTGCTTCTTTGTTCTCTTGCATTACATGACTCCTATCATTTTTATTGATTTTTTTTTCTTTACCTCTTTCGTACTATGTTTTCCTTTTAATTTTATCTTCTAATCTCATCTCCAAGTTGTCCCTTCTTTTTACTCTCCATTTCTTTTCCGATTCACGTTTTCTTCGGCGCCTCTCTTCATCAGACATTTTATGTGTTGGCATTTTCATTAAATGGCACTGGAAAAGATACAAACATATAAATTACATCAAATGTGGTGATAGACCTAAAATTCGTCATCAGCGTGGAAAGCAGTCATTGTCGTGGAAAAATAATTGGCCATGACAATGATAGCCATAAAATATTTTAGAATTATTTTATTATATAGATAAAAATATTTTATTTAATGAAAGTTATAACTGTATTAAAATAATACAACAAGTAAATATAATGATTGGTACATAATAGCATGAAAGACAAGTAGAGAAAATACCCAGCGACAGTACTCAAATAATAAATTCAACTTCACGAAAGTCACGAGGCCTTCATCACTTCAGGCGCCTCGGAGGATTATCAGGAATTGAAGAGGTTGCTAGGTTTGAATTCTCTCACTAGTGGGTTTTAGTGGAAATAAAGTTTGTCAAGAAGAGATTGATATCGGATTCCGGCTAAATCAGTAACAAATGGGACATTTCGGGCAGTAAGGAGCATTAAGAATTTTACGAAGGGTTTTGGATTGTAAGGATTGAATACGAGAAGAATTCGATGGTTTAGTGGAGCCCAAAAGCTCTATTCCGTAAGTCAAGATGGGTCTTATGATTTTTTTTTGATCAATGTAAAAAAAAAATATTGTATATAAACTCGATAAGACAACAGTTAGTAACACGAACGAATGTATGAAAATAGAAACTGCTAGACCGATTATTAGTAGAGGGCAAAAAGACAGATATTTCCTTTGATATCAGCAATTTCTAAGGAGTGAGAATTTATCAACCCTTATATGTTAAATTAATATAACCAGTGAGGAAATAAGATTCTATTGAATTCAAATGATATTTATCCTTACCTTTAAACACCATGAGCTAAAAACCATTTTGAATCATCCTATTGGGGAAAAAAAGGATCGAATCTGTTTCTTTGAGTCTAGGTAGATAACAGAAAGACAACAGAAACAGCGAGAATGCCTCATAATTATTATTTAAAATGAAAATAGTACCTATATTGGTACACTTGAGGTAACAGAACCTGAAATTTCTGAAAAGACGGACTGCTGTCAGAGCTGACAGAGAGTTTAGGAAATATTAAAAGACGAGCATTTATGTCTATAACGCAGGAACATCCAGTCTCTAGCCTGAGCTCATTTACAATTCATATCATGGCAATTAACGATAGGAAATAATTAATGTTTGAGGTGTAATAAATGTTTACCGAGTGTCATCATTACGGTGTATATAAGAGACAGCTGATTTACCTTCAGTAAAGGAAAGATGAAGTTCCTGGCCGTTATTACACTGCTTTTCAGCATTATTTTCCTAATCAGTGGTAAGCAAAAATGTTATAAATTTTAATTAAATTAGAAATTAGTTTTTCATACTTAAATATATGCTTGTATTATCTTTCTACTTTTTCTGACACTTACGTAATATAACCAATGTAAGTCGTTTTTACTATACTAATGTGTTCTGCCTGATAGACCTTAATGATCTGATACCTGATAACACGAAAATACAATTTGCATTAACTTTCTGGGTTTTTTTACGTGTCGTCTTATTCTGTTGATTGCTTGCTAAACTTCTCAAGAACGATAGTAAAGTTACAAGCACACCAAAAAGACGTGATATCATTTATCCTTTACTGTTCCGTAAAACTAAAGCCATTGTGATTGAGTTTTCAGGTAGACAAAAGTCTAGAGTCGACAGTCTTAGACTTGTATTTTCGCTTATTTATTTATTTTCCTTTTAATAAAATAGCAATAAAAATTATCGTATACAATAATCATTTTATCTGCGAAATTCAGCTTATGTTACACTGGCTTATCCCAACGGGTTTCACGGAGGAACCCTCGGCCTTGGAAAATATTTTTAATCTTGTAACCTTTTCCATTTATTCATAAATATAAAATTTTGGAAAATATTTTAATTGCATGATTAAAGAAAATCAGTTTATTTTCTCTGATTAATGGGGGATTTTTCGGAATCTTAAAAATAACTTAAGTATTTTTTTAGTAACCCTTAAGTATTTTTGTTATAACTAAAATTTGAATAAAGGGTATTTGAAAAATGATTAAGCCAAAAACTTTGAATAGAAAAAATATCTATTTTTTAAAAGTATCCGTAAGCAAAGTTTGGTTATTGACATGGTGCATTATTGATAAGTCTAAGCTCCAAATTTTGATTGAAAATTAATTTTTTTTTAAATTCCATAACACCTTTTATAATATTTAATCCATATTATTACTCTATATTATTATAAAAATGAAATACCGAGATGATTTCACTACAACTTCAAAATATCAAAAAGTATTATCAAATTTCAAATTTTCCATGACACGGTACTCATTTCCTTTTTTGCAGGAGGGGCTGCTGCTGCCACTACGGGAAAACGTAAGCACTTGGTTTTGAATATTTTAAAAGATTACTGTTTGTAGATTATTTTGAAATTATATGAGTATTAGGCAATGTTTTCTATATGTTTAAGTACACAGGTAAGTGAAACGTCTGTAAATGTAACAATTTAATATAACGTCTTAATGATGTCAAACTAATTTGACTTCATTAAGACATTATACTTACATAATTATATTTTAATTTGCAGCATGTACGCCTGGAGAGAGTTGGAAAGTGGATTGTAACACTTGTCATTGTACACCTACAAGTGAAGTAACTTGTACTCGCATGGAGTGCCTCTGAATTGATGGTCCAAAAAAAGTCTAAAAATGTAATAAAGGAAAATTAATTATCTCATGTATTTAGTGGTTTTATAAACAAAATAAATAACTTTACCACTTACTGCAGATCTGACTACTAACAAAGTAGCCAACTAAATGTTTATACCCTTAGCCTTATCTGGTAAGAAAAATAATTGAAGGACAGAAATATTTTGTATAATCGCCAAACTTGGTATATATTTCTATCAAAAGTAAGTTACTCACTCACTGGTTTATGTAGTCACCACGGTATCTAGATAACCTCTCTTCCTCATTAAGAAGGCTATTGACCGAATATTGAGACATTGACATACATCCCAATCCAGTTTTCCAGGATCGATCAACAAGAACAATATCATTCGTAGGTATTGGATAGAACTTGCTTATTTAAATTTGGTCATTGGCATGAATACTGAATTTAGAACCATCTTTTCCATGGACAGTGTGCAAATAAATTTAGCACTCAGCCATATACCTCTTGTCGAAACAAATTCTAGAGACTGCTCTCATTGTTTGACCAATGAATCTAGCTTCATTAGTGACCATATTAATAAAGCAGAGAAATTTTCGCGAAGACTACGTTGGGTATGTCATATATTAAGTTAACCGAAGCCAGAGATAGAAATAAAACTACTGACAAGGGACCTGAATGGTTCTACATACTGAACAAATAAGCCAATAAAATGGAATAGGGATATTAAATTATTGGTTAACGCGGTTCGGCCTGGTGGTAGGAGTAGTTTAAGAACCGTCCATTGACGTTACGTTAAGTTATTTCCATGACACGATTTTATCTGTACCGGCCATTATTACACATAAGTTGTTGTCCGCCACCATTACGTTCCAACAAATAAGTAAAAAACAATAACCTAGTGCATTTAAATTAGTCAATATGTACTTATCTTTGTAATAAAATCTGCCATAAGTTCCTTATCCTTTTCCTTTATATTTTATGAAGGTCATTAGCCTTTTTTAGAGATTTGACAAAAAAAAAAGAAGAAAAATGTTGTATCGAATCGAATCATTTTCTTCGAATCTATCTAGTTCGGATTACAAAGTTAAGTAATGTTTTCGGAAAGTTAACCGAAGACATTAACGAACATTTGGCACACACAAACACATGTATGCACTATTAAGAAATCAAATACAAATGAAACAAAAGAAAATGAAATGAAACCAAGCATAAACTTCATTATACAAACAAAATTTTAAAAAAAACATCATACTTTATAAGTATAAAAATTATATCTTGAATGATGATAGTTGACCTGTCCGAGTGGAAATCAATAAATTTATCTTAAATATGGGATTTTTATTAAAGAGCGAACCTATCGGCACACATTGCTGGTCTTCTTCAGGGCTAAATATGTAAAATACAGACAAATGAAAAATACTAAATTATTAAAAATTACTGAATTATGGTAAACATAAAAGTTGAAATGTATAAGCATCAAGAATATTTACAACAAAGCGACTGAAAAGTAGTACAAAAAGTAATAAAGAATAAAATAAGTAATACGAAGTAATAAAAAAGAAGGTATTAAAAATTACAGAATAAGGTAATAAAGATAAAAATTAAAATTACAGTGGTAAATATTAAAATTAAAATACATAAGTAACAAGGTATCTTGGAGTGGTGGAAAATAAAGATGGGGGGGGGGAGAACCTGATATATATATACAGAGCAAGGATGATCAATGTAGAGTATTAATAACAAAGTTTCAAGGAAAGTAATAATAAAAAAATAATATTAAACAATACAGTAAGTAAAAAATCAAGTAATAAATATTGAAGTATACGGTAATAAAAATTAATATAAAGAAATATGTAAAAATAAGGAAAGTAGTACAGATAAATGGTTGGCAAAATACATAAAGGCGATGGCGGACATGAAGAATTTTAATATTTACCATTTCTAATAATATTTATGATACCATTCTAATAATATTTAACATTTCTCCCTATTTAAGAGAAAGTTATTGGCCTCCACCCGGACCATTTTTTTCCACATATTAAAATAATACTACCTCTTATATTGACACTAAAACAATATAATTCCTTGCATGAAAAGCATAGCAAAAAATATATCTGAAAAGATATTTACATGGTTAGCTATATATAATAAAATGTAGCGAAATCTTAGGTATGAGTGAGGTAATCCCAGGTTTTCCAGCTTTTCATCTGTTAGCTTCGCATTAGTGTTGTCATCTTAGTACTAACCTCTTCCAATAAATCCAGTTATTAATTAAAAATATTTGCTATTTTGTTTGCTAGCCAGCGAGTCTTAGGAAGCCAGAACACAGTTTTGTTGTATGGACACTGGACGAGACAAAGAAATGTTTTCATAGACGTCTGTCAGACCGTATATGAGACCATCTGCATACTAATCGCGCAACTCGTCTGATGGTGTGAACTTGGCTTTAAATTAATTTTAAGATACCATGTGCTATGTGGGTGATTCTTATTCTACGGGAAAGTTTCTCATGTCACTTTTGAAATTTTTCAATGTGGATTAAAAAAATTCTACTTCTTTTATGGATCCACCCACAACAAATCTAGCATTATAACAGTTCACGACCATTGCTTGAAATTTATAAAATTCAATCTAAAATTTCATGGCCACGGCAATGATTTCATGGACCATATCAATGACGATTGGGGTTTAATTTTTAAAACTGCCTAAATTGCATCAAGTATTGTTTCATTATCATATATTTATTCATAGGATAAAACAAATACACGTTTTGAATAAAATATCATTTATAAAAAACAATCTAAAAAAGGCTTATTGATTCACAGTAATTTTTTAACAAACTTATAAATCTCAAATTATGTTAGTTCTTATCATCATTAAAATAATAATAAATAATTTTTTAATAATATCACTATACAATACCAAGACCTAAGTAATATCAGCTTTCCTCATTCCTCATTCAAGTCTGGAAAGCAACATAAATTCCTTAACAGTGATGTAGTATCCGTTTCTTTGACGATTCCTAAATAGTTCAATTAATAAAAAACTAATAGATTCATGTTTTCATTTTTAATTCACAAACAGATGTCCCCTTTTTTTAAATCAGCTCTAACTATATAAAAAGGTTTAAATCGGCAAAAACTAGCATAGCTTAGGTTTGTTTTAGTTGAAGGGAGACATTTTTTGTAAAGATTTTTCATTGTATCAGTTAAAGATCTTTTCTGATGTGCATTATTTTTTTTATAATATAATCTTTTTTACCTGGTCTGGTGCGGGAATGTTCGTAAATATAATTATATAATAATTTTTCGTCTTAAATTGCTTCTGTATATTTTGTAGGGGAATATTTCCCCTGCAGCCATCATAACTTTATATCGTTTTAGAAGGTCCCTTTTAATAGCTTTACTATAAATTTGTTTTTGAGATGAAGTTATTTTCTGAAGGTTATTTTTGATTTGACGGTTTAGGGCGAACGAAAAAAACGAGCTTCCTTTTTTAGTACCGATGTCTTTCATTAATTTTTTGACCTCTTTTTTTGGACTAGGAGTTTTGTTGTGTTTTTTTAATAAGCGATAATGTTTATGTCTATACCTATTCGCCGCGCGAATTGCAATTTTGGTTTTTAGCGTTGGTTGAGGCAATCTGGCGTACGCTTTGGCTCTGTCCCTTCTGACCCTACTTCTGCCATTTCTTTTAACTACTCCTAGAAAAGGAGGAGTTTGAGGGGGCGTTTCATTAATTTGGTGATCTAGGATTTTTTTTTCTCTGTATGTAATTTTTACTGTTTACCTTCCACTTCTTTCTTTTGCTTCTTTGTTCTCTTGCATTACATGACTCCTATCATTTTTATTGATTTTTTTTTCTTTACCTCTTTCGTACTATGTTTTCCTTTTAATTTTATCTTCTAATCTCATCTCCAAGTTGTCCCTTCTTTTTACTCTCCATTTCTTTTCCGATTCACGTTTTCTTCGGCGCCTCTCTTCATCAGACATTTTATGTGTTGGCATTTTCATTAAATGGCACTGGAAAAGATACAAACATATAAATTACATCAAATGTGGTGATAGACCTAAAATTCGTCATCAGCGTGGAAAGCAGTCATTGTCGTGGAAAAATAATTGGCCATGACAATGATAGCCATAAAATATTTTAGAATTATTTTATTATATAGATAAAAATATTTTATTTAATGAAAGTTATAACTGTATTAAAATAATACAACAAGTAAATATAATGATTGGTACATAATAGCATGAAAGACAAGTAGAGAAAATACCCAGCGACAGTACTCAAATAATAAATTCAACTTCACGAAAGTCACGAGGCCTTCATCACTTCAGGCGCCTCGGAGGATTATCAGGAATTGAAGAGGTTGCTAGGTTTGAATTCTCTCACTAGTGGGTTTTAGTGGAAATAAAGTTTGTCAAGAAGAGATTGATATCGGATTCCGGCTAAATCAGTAACAAATGGGACATTTCGGGCAGTAAGGAGCATTAAGAATTTTACGAAGGGTTTTGGATTGTAAGGATTGAATACGAGAAGAATTCGATGGTTTAGTGGAGCCCAAAAGCTCTATTCCGTAAGTCAAGATGGGTCTTATGATTTTTTTTTGATCAATGTAAAAAAAAAATATTGTATATAAACTCGATAAGACAACAGTTAGTAACACGAACGAATGTATGAAAATAGAAACTGCTAGACCGATTATTAGTAGAGGGCAAAAAGACAGATATTTCCTTTGATATCAGCAATTTCTAAGGAGTGAGAATTTATCAACCCTTATATGTTAAATTAATATAACCAGTGAGGAAATAAGATTCTATTGAATTCAAATGATATTTATCCTTACCTTTAAACACCATGAGCTAAAAACCATTTTGAATCATCCTATTGGGGAAAAAAAGGATCGAATCTGTTTCTTTGAGTCTAGGTAGATAACAGAAAGACAACAGAAACAGCGAGAATGCCTCATAATTATTATTTAAAATGAAAATAGTACCTATATTGGTACACTTGAGGTAACAGAACCTGAAATTTCTGAAAAGACGGACTGCTGTCAGAGCTGACAGAGAGTTTAGGAAATATTAAAAGACGAGCATTTATGTCTATAACGCAGGAACATCCAGTCTCTAGCCTGAGCTCATTTACAATTCATATCATGGCAATTAACGATAGGAAATAATTAATGTTTGAGGTGTAATAAATGTTTACCGAGTGTCATCATTACGGTGTATATAAGAGACAGCTGATTTACCTTCAGTAAAGGAAAGATGAAGTTCCTGGCCGTTATTACACTGCTTTTCAGCATTATTTTCCTAATCAGTGGTAAGCAAAAATGTTATAAATTTTAATTAAATTAGAAATTAGTTTTTCATACTTAAATATATGCTTGTATTATCTTTCTACTTTTTCTGACACTTACGTAATATAACCAATGTAAGTCGTTTTTACTATACTAATGTGTTCTGCCTGATAGACCTTAATGATCTGATACCTGATAACACGAAAATACAATTTGCATTAACTTTCTGGGTTTTTTTACGTGTCGTCTTATTCTGTTGATTGCTTGCTAAACTGCTCAAGAACGATAGTAAAGTTACAAGCACACCAAAAAGACGTGATATCATTTATCCATTACTGTTCCGTAAAACTAAAGCCATTGTGATTGAGTTTTCAGGTAGACAAAAGTCTAGAGTCGACAGTCTTAGACTTGTATTTTCGCTTATTTATTTATTTTCCTTTTAATAAAATAGCAATAAAAATTATCGTATACAATAATCATTTTATTTGCGAAATTCAGCTTATGTTAAACTGGCTTATCCCAACGGGTTTCACGGAGGAACCCTCGGCCTTGGAAAATATTTTTAATCTTGTAACCTTTTCCATTTATTCATAAATATAAAATTTTGGAAAATATTTTAATTGCATGATTAAAGAAAATCAGTTTATTTTCTCTGATTAATGGGGGATTTTTCGGAATCTTAAAAATAACTTAAGTATTTTTTTAGTAACTCTTAAGTATTTTTGTTATAACTAAAATTTGAATAAAGGGTATTTGAAAAATGATTAAGCCAAAAACTTTGAATAGAAAAAATATCTATTTTTTAAAAGTATCCGTAAGCAAAGTTTGGTTATTGACATGGTGCATTATTGATAAGTCTAAGCTCCAAATTTTGATTGAAAATTAATTTTTTTTTAAATTCCATAACACCTTTTATAATATTTAATCCATATTATTACTCTATATTATTATAAAAATGAAATACCGAGATGATTTCACTACAACTTCAAAATATCAAAAAGTATTATCAAATTTCAAATTTTCCATGACACGGTACTCATTTCCTTTTTTGCAGGAGGGGCTGCTGCTGCCACTACGGGAAAACGTAAGCACTTGGTTTTGAATATTTTAAAAGATTACTGTTTGTAGATTATTTTGAAATTATATGAGTATTAGGCAATGTTTTCTATATGTTTAAGTACACAGGTAAGTGAAACGTCTGTAAATGTAACAATTTAATATAACGTCTTAATGATGTCAAACTAATTTGACTTCATTAAGACATTATACTTACATAATTATATTTTAATTTGCAGCATGTACGCCTGGAGAGAGTTGGAAAGTGGATTGTAACACTTGTCATTGTACACCTACAAGTGAAGTAACTTGTACTCGCATGGAGTGCCTCTGAATTGATGGTCCAAAAAAAGTCTAAAAATGTAATAAAGGAAAATTAATTATCTCATGTATTTAGTGGTTTTATAAACAAAATAAATAACTTTACCACTTACTGCAGATCTGACTACTAACAAAGTAGCCAACTAAATGTTTATACCCTTAGCCTTATCTGGTAAGAAAAATAATTGAAGGACAGAAATATTTTGTATAATCGCCAAACTTGGTATATATTTCTATCAAAAGTAAGTTACTCACTCACTGGTTTATGTAGTCACCACGGTATCTAGATAACCTCTCTTCCTCATTAAGAAGGCTATTGACCGAATATTGAGACATTGACATACATCCCAATCCAGTTTTCCAGGATCGATCAACAAGAACAATATCATTCGTAGGTATTGGATAGAACTTGCTTATTTAAATTTGGTCATTGGCATGAATGCTGAATTTAGAACCATCTTTTCCATGGACAGTGTGCAAATAAATTTAGCACTCAGCCTTATACCTCTTGTCGAAACAAATTCTAGAGACTGCTCTCATTGTTTGACCAATGAATCTAGCTTCATTAGTGACCATATTAAGAAAGCAGAGAAATTTTCGCGAAGACTACGTTGGGTATGTCATATATTAAGTTAACCGAAGCCAGAGATAGAAATAAAACTACTGACAAGGGACCTGAATGGTTCTACATACTGAACAAATAAGCCAATAAAATGGAATAGGGATATTAAATTATTGGTTAACGCGGTTCGGCCTGGTGGTAGGAGTAGTTTAAGACCCGTCCATTGACGTTACGTTAAGTTATTTCCATGACACGATTTTATCTGTACCGGCCATTATTACACATAAGTTGTTGTCCGCCACCATTACGTTCCAACAAATAAGTAAAAAACAATAACCTAGTGCATTTAAATTAGTCAATATGTACTTATCTTTGTAATAAAATCTGCCATAAGTTCCTTATCCTTTTCCTTTATATTTTATGAAGGTCATTAGCCTTTTTTAGAGATTTGACAAAAAAAAAAGAAGAAAAATGTTGTATCGAATCGAATCATTTTCTTCGAATCTATCTAGTTCGGATTACAAAGTTAAGTAATGTTTTCGGAAAGTTAACCGAAGACATTAACGAACATTTGGCACACACAAACACATGTATGCACTATTAAGAAATCAAATACAAATGAAACAAAAGAAAATGAAATGAAACCAAGCATAAACTTCATTATACAAACAAAATTTTAAAAAAAACATCATACTTTATAAGTATAAAAATTATATCTTGAATGATGATAGTTGACCTGTCCGAGTGGAAATCAATAAATTTATCTTAAATATGGGATTTTTATTAAAGAGCGAACCTATCGGCACACATTGCTGGTCTTCTTCAGGGCTAAATATGTAAAATACAGACAAATGAAAAATACTAAATTATTAAAAATTACTGAATTATGGTAAACATAAAAGTTGAAATGTATAAGCATCAAGAATATTTACAACAAAGCGACTGAAAAGTAGTACAAAAAGTAATAAAGAATAAAATAAGTAATACGAAGTAATAAAAAAGAAGGTATTAAAAATTACAGAATAAGGTAATAAAGATAAAAATTAAAATTACAGTGGTAAATATTAAAATTAAAATACATAAGTAACAAGGTATCTTGGAGTGGTGGAAAATAAAGATGGGGGGGGGGGAGAACCTGATATATATATACAGAGCAAGGATGATCAATGTAGAGTATTAATAACAAAGTTTCAAGGAAAGTAATAATAAAAAAATAATATTAAACAATACAGTAAGTAAAAAATCAAGTAATAAATATTGAAGTATACGGTAATAAAAATTAATATAAAGAAATATGTAAAAATAAGGAAAGTAGTACAGATAAATGGTTGGCAAAATACATAAAGGCGATGGCGGACATGAAGAATTTTAATATTTACCATTTCTAATAATATTTATGATACCATTCTAATAATATTTAACATTTCTCCCTATTTAAGAGAAAGTTATTGGCCTCCACCCGGACCATTTTTTTCCACATATTAAAATAATACTACCTCTTATATTGACACTAAAACAATATAATTCCTTGCATGAAAAGCATAGCAAAAAATATATCTGAAAAGATATTTACATGGTTAGCTATATATAATAAAATGTAGCGAAATCTTAGGTATGAGTGAGGTAATCCCAGGTTTTCCAGCTTTTCATCTGTTAGCTTCGCATTAGTGTTGTCATCTTAGTACTAACCTCTTCCAATAAATCCAGTTATTAATTAAAAATATTTGCTATTTTGTTTGCTAGCCAGCGAGTCTTAGGAAGCCAGAACACAGTTTTGTTGTATGGACACTGGACGAGACAAAGAAATGTTTTCATAGACGTCTGTCAGACCGTATATGAGACCATCTGCATACTAATCGCGCAACTCGTCTGATGGTGTGAACTTGGCTTTAAATTAATTTTAAGATACCATGTGCTATGTGGGTGATTCTTATTCTACGGGAAAGTTTCTCATGTCACTTTTGAAATTTTTCAATGTGGATTAAAAAAAATTCTACTTCTTTTATGGATCCACCCACAACAAATCTAGCATTATAACAGTTCACGACCATTGCTTGAAATTTATAAAATTCAATCTAAAATTTCATGGCCACGGCAATGATTTCATGGACCATATCAATGACGATTGGGGTTTAATTTTTAAAACTGCCTAAATTGCATCAAGTATTGTTTCATTATCATATATTTATTCATAGGATAAAACAAATACACGTTTTGAATAAAATATCATTTATAAAAAACAATCTAAAAAAGGCTTATTGATTCACAGTAATTTTTTAACAAACTTATAAATCTCAAATTATGTTAGTTCTTATCATCATTAAAATAATAATAAATAATTTTTTAATAATATCACTATACAATACCAAGACCTAAGTAATATCAGCTTTCCTCATTCCTCATTCAAGTCTGGAAAGCAACATAAATTCCTTAACAGTGATGTAGTATCCGTTTCTTTGACGATTCCTAAATAGTTCAATTAATAAAAAACTAATAGATTCATGTTTTCATTTTTAATTCACAAACAGATGTCCCCTTTTTTTAAATCAGCTCTAACTATATAAAAAGGTTTAAATCGGCAAAAACTAGCATAGCTTAGGTTTGTTTTAGTTGAAGGGAGACATTTTTTGTAAAGATTTTTCATTGTATCAGTTAAAGATCTTTTCTGATGTGCATTATTTTTTTTATAATATAATCTTTTTTACCTGGTCTGGTGCGGGAATGTTGTTCATCGTTAAAGAACTGTGTGACTTTTTTCTGGATGTTAAGAGTAGAATTTTTTAATTTACGTTCGTAAATATAATTATATAATAATTTTTCGTCTTAAATTGCTTCTGTATATTTTGTAGGGGAATATTTCCCCTGCAGCCATCATAACTTTATATCGTTTTAGAAGGTCCCTTTTAATAGCTTTACTATAAATTTGTTTTTGAGATGAAGTTATTTTCTGAAGGTTATTTTTGATTTGACGGTTTAGGGCGAACGAAAAAAACGAGCTTCCTTTTTTAGTACCGATGTCTTTCATTAATTTTTTGACCTCTTTTTTTGGACTAGGAGTTTTGTTGTGTTTTTTTAATAAGCGATAATGTTTATGTCTATACCTATTCGCCGCGCGAATTGCAATTTTGGTTTTTAGCGTTGGTTGAGGCAATCTGGCGTACGCTTTGGCTCTGTCCCTTCTGACCCTACTTCTGCCATTTCTTTTAACTACTCCTAGAAAAGGAGGAGTTTGAGGGGGCGTTTCATTAATTTGGTGATCTAGGATTTTTTTTTCTCTGTATGTAATTTTTACTGTTTACCTTCCACTTCTTTCTTTTGCTTCTTTGTTCTCTTGCATTACATGACTCCTATCATTTTTATTGATTTTTTTTTCTTTACCTCTTTCGTACTATGTTTTCCTTTTAATTTTATCTTCTAATCTCATCTCCAAGTTGTCCCTTCTTTTTACTCTCCATTTCTTTTCCGATTCACGTTTTCTTCGGCGCCTCTCTTCATCAGACATTTTATGTGTTGGCATTTTCATTAAATGGCACTGGAAAAGATACAAACATATAAATTACATCAAATGTGGTGATAGACCTAAAATTCGTCATCAGCGTGGAAAGCAGTCATTGTCGTGGAAAAATAATTGGCCATGACAATGATAGCCATAAAATATTTTAGAATTATTTTATTATATAGATAAAAATATTTTATTTAATGAAAGTTATAACTGTATTAAAATAATACAACAAGTAAATATAATGATTGGTACATAATAGCATGAAAGACAAGTAGAGAAAATACCCAGCGACAGTACTCAAATAATAAATTCAACTTCACGAAAGTCACGAGGCCTTCATCACTTCAGGCGCCTCGGAGGATTATCAGGAATTGAAGAGGTTGCTAGGTTTGAATTCTCTCACTAGTGGGTTTTAGTGGAAATAAAGTTTGTCAAGAAGAGATTGATATCGGATTCCGGCTAAATCAGTAACAAATGGGACATTTCGGGCAGTAAGGAGCATTAAGAATTTTACGAAGGGTTTTGGATTGTAAGGATTGAATACGAGAAGAATTCGATGGTTTAGTGGAGCCCAAAAGCTCTATTCCGTAAGTCAAGATGGGTCTTATGATTTTTTTTTGATCAATGTAAAAAAAAAATATTGTATATAAACTCGATAAGACAACAGTTAGTAACACGAACGAATGTATGAAAATAGAAACTGCTAGACCGATTATTAGTAGAGGGCAAAAAGACAGATATTTCCTTTGATATCAGCAATTTCTAAGGAGTGAGAATTTATCAACCCTTATATGTTAAATTAATATAACCAGTGAGGAAATAAGATTCTATTGAATTCAAATGATATTTATCCTTACCTTTAAACACCATGAGCTAAAAACCATTTTGAATCATCCTATTGGGGAAAAAAAGGATCGAATCTGTTTCTTTGAGTCTAGGTAGATAACAGAAAGACAACAGAAACAGCGAGAATGCCTCATAATTATTATTTAAAATGAA
This sequence comes from Troilus luridus, assembly GCA_964056705.1. Taxonomy (NCBI): domain Eukaryota; kingdom Metazoa; phylum Arthropoda; class Insecta; order Hemiptera; family Pentatomidae; genus Troilus; species Troilus luridus. The sequence goes on from OZ057412.1 coordinate 82,914,835, forward strand.
AATAGTACCTATATTGGTACACTTGAGGTAACAGAACCTGAAATTTCTGAAAAGACGGACTGCTGTCAGAGCTGACAGAGAGTTTAGGAAATATTAAAAGACGAGCATTTATGTCTATAACGCAGGAACATCCAGTCTCTAGCCTGAGCTCATTTACAATTCATATCATGGCAATTAACGATAGGAAATAATTAATGTTTGAGGTGTAATAAATGTTTACCGAGTGTCATCATTACGGTGTATATAAGAGACAGCTGATTTACCTTCAGTAAAGGAAAGATGAAGTTCCTGGCCGTTATTACACTGCTTTTCAGCATTATTTTCCTAATCAGTGGTAAGCAAAAATGTTATAAATTTTAATTAAATTAGAAATTAGTTTTTCATACTTAAATATATGCTTGTATTATCTTTCTACTTTTTCTGACACTTACGTAATATAACCAATGTAAGTCGTTTTTACTATACTAATGTGTTCTGCCTGATAGACCTTAATGATCTGATACCTGATAACACGAAAATACAATTTGCATTAACTTTCTGGGTTTTTTTACGTGTCGTCTTATTCTGTTGATTGCTTGCTAAACTGCTCAAGAACGATAGTAAAGTTACAAGCACACCAAAAAGACGTGATATCATTTATCCATTACTGTTCCGTAAAACTAAAGCCATTGTGATTGAGTTTTCAGGTAGACAAAAGTCTAGAGTCGACAGTCTTAGACTTGTATTTTCGCTTATTTATTTATTTTCCTTTTAATAAAATAGCAATAAAAATTATCGTATACAATAATCATTTTATTTGCGAAATTCAGCTTATGTTAAACTGGCTTATCCCAACGGGTTTCACGGAGGAACCCTCGGCCTTGGAAAATATTTTTAATCTTGTAACCTTTTCCATTTATTCATAAATATAAAATTTTGGAAAATATTTTAATTGCATGATTAAAGAAAATCAGTTTATTTTCTCTGATTAATGGGGGATTTTTCGGAATCTTAAAAATAACTTAAGTATTTTTTTAGTAACTCTTAAGTATTTTTGTTATAACTAAAATTTGAATAAAGGGTATTTGAAAAATGATTAAGCCAAAAACTTTGAATAGAAAAAATATCTATTTTTTAAAAGTATCCGTAAGCAAAGTTTGGTTATTGACATGGTGCATTATTGATAAGTCTAAGCTCCAAATTTTGATTGAAAATTAATTTTTTTTTAAATTCCATAACACCTTTTATAATATTTAATCCATATTATTACTCTATATTATTATAAAAATGAAATACCGAGATGATTTCACTACAACTTCAAAATATCAAAAAGTATTATCAAATTTCAAATTTTCCATGACACGGTACTCATTTCCTTTTTTGCAGGAGGGGCTGCTGCTGCCACTACGGGAAAACGTAAGCACTTGGTTTTGAATATTTTAAAAGATTACTGTTTGTAGATTATTTTGAAATTATATGAGTATTAGGCAATGTTTTCTATATGTTTAAGTACACAGGTAAGTGAAACGTCTGTAAATGTAACAATTTAATATAACGTCTTAATGATGTCAAACTAATTTGACTTCATTAAGACATTATACTTACATAATTATATTTTAATTTGCAGCATGTACGCCTGGAGAGAGTTGGAAAGTGGATTGTAACACTTGTCATTGTACACCTACAAGTGAAGTAACTTGTACTCGCATGGAGTGCCTCTGAATTGATGGTCCAAAAAAAGTCTAAAAATGTAATAAAGGAAAATTAATTATCTCATGTATTTAGTGATTTTATAAACAAAATAAATAACTTTACCACTTACTGCAGATCTGATTACTAACAAAGTAGCCAACTAAATGTTTATACCCTTAGCCTTATCTGGTAAGAAAAATAATTGAAGGACAGAAATATTTTGTATAATCGCCAAACTTGGTATATATTTCTATCAAAAGTAAGTTACTCACTCACTGGTTTATGTAGTCACCACGGTATCTAGATAACCTCTCTTCCTCATTAAGAAGGCTATTGACCGAATATTGAGACATTGACATACATCCCAATCCAGTTTTCCAGGATCGATCAACAAGAACAATATCATTCGTAGGTATTGGATAGAACTTGCTTATTTAAATTTGGTCATTGGCATGAATACTGAATTTAGAACCATCTTTTCCATGGACAGTGTGCAAATAAATTTAGCACTCAGCCTTATACCTCTTGTCGAAACAAATTCTAGAGACTGCTCTCATTGTTTGACCAATGAATCTAGCTTCATTAGTGACCAAATTAATAAAGCAGAGAAATTTTCGCGAAGACTACGTTGGGTATGTCATATATTAAGTTAACCGAAGCCAGAGATAGAAATAAAACTACTGACAAGGGACCTGAATGGTTCTACATACTGAACAAATAAGCCAATAAAATGGAATAGGGATATTAAATTATTGGTTAACGCGGTTCGGCCTGGTGGTAGGAGTAGTTTAAGAACCGTCCATTGACGTTACGTTAAGTTATTTCCATGACACGATTTTATCTGTACCGGCCATTATTACACATAAGTTGTTGTCCGCCACCATTACGTTCCAACAAATAAGTAAAAAACAATAACCTAGTGCATTTAAATTAGTCAATATGTACTTATCTTTGTAATAAAATCTGCCATAAGTTCCTTATCCTTTTCCTTTATATTTTATGAAGGTTATTAGCCTTTTATTGAGATTTGACAAAAAAAAAAAAGAAGAAAAATGTTGTATCGAATCGAATCATTTTCTTCGAATCTATCTAGTTCGGATTACAAAGTTAAGTAATGTTTTCGGAAAGTTAACCGAAGACATTAACGAACATTTGGCACACACAAACACATGTATGCACTATTAAGAAATCAAATACAAATGAAACAAAAGAAAATGAAATGAAACCAAGCATAAACTTCATTATACAAACAAAATTTAAAAAAAAACATCATACTTTATAAGTATAAAAATTATATCTTGAATGATGATAGTTGACCTGTCCGAGTGGAAATCAATAAATTTATCTTAAATATGGGATTTTTATTAAAGAGCGAACCTATCGGCACACATTGCTGGTCTTCTTCAGGGCTAAATATGTAAAATACAGACAAATGAAAAATACTAAATTATTAAAAATTACTGAATTATGGTAAACATAAAAGTTGAAATGTATAAGCATCAAGAATATTTACAACAAAGCGACTGAAAAGTAGTACAAAAAGTAATAAAGAATAAAATAAGTAATACGAAGTAATAAAAAAGAAGGTATTAAAAATTACAGAATAAGGTAATAAAGATAAAAATTAAAATTACAGTGGTAAATATTAAAATTAAAATACATAAGTAACAAGGTATCTTGGAGTGGTGGAAAATAAAGATGGGGGGGGGGGAGAACCTGATATATATATACAGAGCAAGGATGATCAATGTAGAGTATTAATAACAAAGTTTCAAGGAAAGTAATAATAAAAAAATAATATTAAACAATACAGTAAGTAAAAAATCAAGTAATAAATATTGAAGTATACGGTAATAAAAATTAATATAAAGAAATATGTAAAAATAAGGAAAGTAGTACAGATAAATGGTTGGCAAAATACATAAAGGCGATGGCGGACATGAAGAATTTTAATATTTACCATTTCTAATAATATTTATGATACCATTCTAATAATATTTAACATTTCTCCCTATTTAAGAGAAAGTTATTGGCCTCCACCCGGACCATTTTTTTCCACATATTAAAATAATACTACCTCTTATATTGACACTAAAACAATATAATTCCTTGCATGAAAAGCATAGCAAAAAATATATCTGAAAAGATATTTACATGGTTAGCTATATATAATAAAATGTAGCGAAATCTTAGGTATGAGTGAGGTAATCCCAGCTTTTCATCTGTTAGCTTCGCATTAGTGTTGTCATCTTAGTACTAACCTCTTCCAATAAATCCAGTTATTAATTAAAAATATTTGCTATTTTGTTTGCTAGCCAGCGAGTCTTAGGAAGCCAGAACACAGTTTTGTTGTATGGACACTGGACGAGACAAAGAAATGTTTTCATAGACGTCTGTCAGACCGTATATGAGACCATCTGCATACTAATCGCGCAACTCGTCTGATGGTGTGAACTTGGCTTTAAATTAATTTTAAGATACCATGTGCTATGTGGGTGATTCTTATTCTACGGGAAAGTTTCTCATGTCACTTTTGAAATTTTTCAATGTGGATTAAAAAAAATTCTACTTCTTTTATGGATCCACCCACAACAAATCTAGCATTATAACAGTTCACGACCATTGCTTGAAATTTATAAAATTCAATCTAAAATTTCATGGCCACGGCAATGATTTCATGGACCATATCAATGACGATTGGGGTTTAATTTTTAAAACTGCCTAAATTGCATCAAGTATTGTTTCATTATCATATATTTATTCATAGGATAAAACAAATACACGTTTTGAATAAAATATCATTTATAAAAAACAATCTAAAAAAGGCTTATTGATTCACAGTAATTTTTTAACAAACTTATAAATCTCAAATTATGTTAGTTCTTATCATCATTAAAATAATAATAAATAATTTTTTAATAATATCACTATACAATACCAAGACCTAAGTAATATCAGCTTTCCTCATTCCTCATTCAAGTCTGGAAAGCAACATAAATTCCTTAACAGTGATGTAGTATCCGTTTCTTTGACGATTCCTAAATAGTTCAATTAATAAAAAACTAATAGATTCATGTTTTCATTTTTAATTCACAAACAGATGTCCCCTTTTTTTAAATCAGCTCTAACTATATAAAAAGGTTTAAATCGGCAAAAACTAGCATAGCTTAGGTTTGTTTTAGTTGAAGGGAGACATTTTTTGTAAAGATTTTTCATTGTATCAGTTAAAGATCTTTTCTGATGTGCATTATTTTTTTTATAATATAATCTTTTTTACCTGGTCTGGTGCGGGAATGTTGTTCATCGTTAAAGAACTGTGTGACTTTTTTCTGGATGTTAAGAGTAGAATTTTTTAATTTACGTTCGTAAATATAATTATATAATAATTTTTCGTCTTAAATTGCTTCTGTATATTTTGTAGGGGAATATTTCCCCTGCAGCCATCATAACTTTATATCGTTTTAGAAGGTCCCTTTTAATAGCTTTACTATAAATTTGTTTTTGAGATGAAGTTATTTTCTGAAGGTTATTTTTGATTTGACGGTTTAGGGCGAACGAAAAAAACGAGCTTCCTTTTTTAGTACCGATGTCTTTCATTAATTTTTTGACCTCTTTTTTTGGACTAGGAGTTTTGTTGTGTTTTTTTAATAAGCGATAATGTTTATGTCTATACCTATTCGCCGCGCGAATTGCAATTTTGGTTTTTAGCGTTGGTTGAGGCAATCTGGCGTACGCTTTGGCTCTGTCCCTTCTGACCCTACTTCTGCCATTTCTTTTAACTACTCCTAGAAAAGGAGGAGTTTGAGGGGGCGTTTCATTAATTTGGTGATCTAGGATTTTTTTTTCTCTGTATGTAATTTTTACTGTTTACCTTCCACTTCTTTCTTTTGCTTCTTTGTTCTCTTGCATTACATGACTCCTATCATTTTTATTGATTTTTTTTCTTTACCTCTTTCGTACTATGTTTTCCTTTTAATTTTATCTTCTAATCTCATCTCCAAGTTGTCCCTTCTTTTTACTCTCCATTTCTTTTCCGATTCACGTTTTCTTCGGCGCCTCTCTTCATCAGACATTTTATGTGTTGGCATTTTCATTAAATGGCACTGGAAAAGATACAAACATATAAATTACATCAAATGTGGTGATAGACCTAAAATTCGTCATCAGCGTGGAAAGCAGTCATTGTCGTGGAAAAATAATTGGCCATGACAATGATAGCCATAAAATATTTTAGAATTATTTTATTATATAGATAAAAATATTTTATTTAATGAAAGTTATAACTGTATTAAAATAATACAACAAGTAAATATAATGATTGGTACATAATAGCATGAAAGACAAGTAGAGAAAATACCCAGCGACAGTACTCAAATAATAAATTCAACTTCACGAAAGTCACGAGGCCTTCATCACTTCAGGCGCCTCGGAGGATTATCAGGAATTGAAGAGGTTGCTAGGTTTGAATTCTCTCACTAGTGGGTTTTAGTGGAAATAAAGTTTGTCAAGAAGAGATTGATATCGGATTCCGGCTAAATCAGTAACAAATGGGACATTTCGGGCAGTAAGGAGCATTAAGAATTTTACGAAGGGTTTTGGATTGTAAGGATTGAATACGAGAAGAATTCGATGGTTTAGTGGAGCCCAAAAGCTCTATTCCGTAAGTCAAGATGGGTCTTATGATTTTTTTTTGATCAATGTAAAAAAAAAATATTGTATATAAACTCGATAAGACAACAGTTAGTAACACGAACGAATGTATGAAAATAGAAACTGCTAGACCGATTATTAGTAGAGGGCAAAAAGACAGATATTTCCTTTGATATCAGCAATTTCTAAGGAGTGAGAATTTATCAACCCTTATATGTTAAATTAATATAACCAGTGAGGAAATAAGATTCTATTGAATTCAAATGATATTTATCCTTACCTTTAAACACCATGAGCTAAAAACCATTTTGAATCATCCTATTGGGGAAAAAAAGGATCGAATCTGTTTCTTTGAGTCTAGGTAGATAACAGAAAGACAACAGAAACAGCGAGAATGCCTCATAATTATTATTTAAAATGAAAATAGTACCTATATTGGTACACTTGAGGTAACAGAACCTGAAATTTCTGAAAAGACGGACTGCTGTCAGAGCTGACAGAGAGTTTAGGAAATATTAAAAGACGAGCATTTATGTCTATAACGCAGGAACATCCAGTCTCTAGCCTGAGCTCATTTACAATTCATATCATGGCAATTAACGATAGGAAATAATTAATGTTTGAGGTGTAATAAATGTTTACCGAGTGTCATCATTACGGTGTATATAAGAGACAGCTGATTTACCTTCAGTAAAGGAAAGATGAAGTTCCTGGCCGTTATTACACTGCTTTTCAGCATTATTTTCCTAATCAGTGGTAAGCAAAAATGTTATAAATTTTAATTAAATTAGAAATTAGTTTTTCATACTTAAATATATGCTTGTATTATCTTTCTACTTTTTCTGACACTTACGTAATATAACCAATGTAAGTCGTTTTTACTATACTAATGTGTTCTGCCTGATAGACCTTAATGATCTGATACCTGATAACACGAAAATACAATTTGCATTAACTTTCTGGGTTTTTTTACGTGTCGTCTTATTCTGTTGATTGCTTGCTAAACTTCTCAAGAACGATAGTAAAGTTACAAGCACACCAAAAAGACGTGATATCATTTATCCTTTACTGTTCCGTAAAACTAAAGCCATTGTGATTGAGTTTTCAGGTAGACAAAAGTCTAGAGTCGACAGTCTTAGACTTGTATTTTCGCTTATTTATTTATTTTCCTTTTAATAAAATAGCAATAAAAATTATCGTATACAATAATCATTTTATCTGCGAAATTCAGCTTATGTTACACTGGCTTATCCCAACGGGTTTCACGGAGGAACCCTCGGCCTTGGAAAATATTTTTAATCTTGTAACCTTTTCCATTTATTCATAAATATAAAATTTTGGAAAATATTTTAATTGCATGATTAAAGAAAATCAGTTTATTTTCTCTGATTAATGGGGGATTTTTCGGAATCTTAAAAATAACTTAAGTATTTTTTTAGTAACTCTTAAGTATTTTTGTTATAACTAAAATTTGAATAAAGGGTATTTGAAAAATGATTAAGCCAAAAACTTTGAATAGAAAAAATATCTATTTTTTAAAAGTATCCGTAAGCAAAGTTTGGTTATTGACATGGTGCATTATTGATAAGTCTAAGCTCCAAATTTTGATTGAAAATTAATTTTTTTTTAAATTCCATAACACCTTTTATAATATTTAATCCATATTATTACTCTATATTATTATAAAAATGAAATACCGAGATGATTTCACTACAACTTCAAAATATCAAAAAGTATTATCAAATTTCAAATTTTCCATGACACGGTACTCATTTCCTTTTTTGCAGGAGGGGCTGCTGCTGCCACTACGGGAAAACGTAAGCACTTGGTTTTGAATATTTTAAAAGATTACTGTTTGTAGATTATTTTGAAATTATATGAGTATTAGGCAATGTTTTCTATATGTTTAAGTACACAGGTAAGTGAAACGTCTGTAAATGTAACAATTTAATATAACGTCTTAATGATGTCAAACTAATTTGACTTCATTAAGACATTATACTTACATAATTATATTTTAATTTGCAGCATGTACGCCTGGAGAGAGTTGGAAAGTGGATTGTAACACTTGTCATTGTACACCTACAAGTGAAGTAACTTGTACTCGCATGGAGTGCCTCTGAATTGATGGTCCAAAAAAAGTCTAAAAATGTAATAAAGGAAAATTAATTATCTCATGTATTTAGTGATTTTATAAACAAAATAAATAACTTTACCACTTACTGCAGATCTGATTACTAACAAAGTAGCCAACTAAATGTTTATACCCTTAGCCTTATCTGGTAAGAAAAATAATTGAAGGACAGAAATATTTTGTATAATCGCCAAACTTGGTATATATTTCTATCAAAAGTAAGTTACTCACTCACTGGTTTATGTAGTCACCACGGTATCTAGATAACCTCTCTTCCTCATTAAGAAGGCTATTGACCGAATATTGAGACATTGACATACATCCCAATCCAGTTTTCCAGGATCGATCAACAAGAACAATATCATTCGTAGGTATTGGATAGAACTTGCTTATTTAAATTTGGTCATTGGCATGAATACTGAATTTAGAACCATCTTTTCCATGGACAGTGTGCAAATAAATTTAGCACTCAGCCTTATACCTCTTGTCGAAACAAATTCTAGAGACTGCTCTCATTGTTTGACCAATGAATCTAGCTTCATTAGTGACCAAATTAATAAAGCAGAGAAATTTTCGCGAAGACTACGTTGGGTATGTCATATATTAAGTTAACCGAAGCCAGAGATAGAAATAAAACTACTGACAAGGGACCTGAATGGTTCTACATACTGAACAAATAAGCCAATAAAATGGAATAGGGATATTAAATTATTGGTTAACGCGGTTCGGCCTGGTGGTAGGAGTAGTTTAAGAACCGTCCATTGACGTTACGTTAAGTTATTTCCATGACACGATTTTATCTGTACCGGCCATTATTACACATAAGTTGTTGTCCGCCACCATTACGTTCCAACAAATAAGTAAAAAACAATAACCTAGTGCATTTAAATTAGTCAATATGTACTTATCTTTGTAATAAAATCTGCCATAAGTTCCTTATCCTTTTCCTTTATATTTTATGAAGGTTATTAGCCTTTTATTGAGATTTGACAAAAAAAAAAAAGAAGAAAAATGTTGTATCGAATCGAATCATTTTCTTCGAATCTATCTAGTTCGGATTACAAAGTTAAGTAATGTTTTCGGAAAGTTAACCGAAGACATTAACGAACATTTGGCACACACAAACACATGTATGCACTATTAAGAAATCAAATACAAATGAAACAAAAGAAAATGAAATGAAACCAAGCATAAACTTCATTATACAAACAAAATTTAAAAAAAAACATCATACTTTATAAGTATAAAAATTATATCTTGAATGATGATAGTTGACCTGTCCGAGTGGAAATCAATAAATTTATCTTAAATATGGGATTTTTATTAAAGAGCGAACCTATCGGCACACATTGCTGGTCTTCTTCAGGGCTAAATATGTAAAATACAGACAAATGAAAAATACTAAATTATTAAAAATTACTGAATTATGGTAAACATAAAAGTTGAAATGTATAAGCATCAAGAATATTTACAACAAAGCGACTGAAAAGTAGTACAAAAAGTAATAAAGAATAAAATAAGTAATACGAAGTAATAAAAAAGAAGGTATTAAAAATTACAGAATAAGGTAATAAAGATAAAAATTAAAATTACAGTGGTAAATATTAAAATTAAAATACATAAGTAACAAGGTATCTTGGAGTGGTGGAAAATAAAGATGGGGGGGGGGAGAACCTGATATATATATACAGAGCAAGGATGATCAATGTAGAGTATTAATAACAAAGTTTCAAGGAAAGTAATAATAAAAAAATAATATTAAACAATACAGTAAGTAAAAAATCAAGTAATAAATATTGAAGTATACGGTAATAAAAATTAATATAAAGAAATATGTAAAAATAAGGAAAGTAGTACAGATAAATGGTTGGCAAAATACATAAAGGCGATGGCGGACATGAAGAATTTTAATATTTACCATTTCTAATAATATTTATGATACCATTCTAATAATATTTAACATTTCTCCCTATTTAAGAGAAAGTTATTGGCCTCCACCCGGACCATTTTTTTCCACATATTAAAATAATACTACCTCTTATATTGACACTAAAACAATATAATTCCTTGCATGAAAAGCATAGCAAAAAATATATCTGAAAAGATATTTACATGGTTAGCTATATATAATAAAATGTAGCGAAATCTTAGGTATGAGTGAGGTAATCCCAGGTTTTCCAGCTTTTCATCTGTTAGCTTCGCATTAGTGTTGTCATCTTAGTACTAACCTCTTCCAATAAATCCAGTTATTAATTAAAAATATTTGCTATTTTGTTTGCTAGCCAGCGAGTCTTAGGAAGCCAGAACACAGTTTTGTTGTATGGACACTGGACGAGACAAAGAAATGTTTTCATAGACGTCTGTCAGACCGTATATGAGACCATCTGCATACTAATCGCGCAACTCGTCTGATGGTGTGAACTTGGCTTTAAATTAATTTTAAGATACCATGTGCTATGTGGGTGATTCTTATTCTACGGGAAAGTTTCTCATGTCACTTTTGAAATTTTTCAATGTGGATTAAAAAAAATTCTACTTCTTTTATGGATCCACCCACAACAAATCTAGCATTATAACAGTTCACGACCATTGCTTGAAATTTATAAAATTCAATCTAAAATTTCATGGCCACGGCAATGATTTCATGGACCATATCAATGACGATTGGGGTTTAATTTTTAAAACTGCCTAAATTGCATCAAGTATTGTTTCATTATCATATATTTATTCATAGGATAAAACAAATACACGTTTTGAATAAAATATCATTTATAAAAAACAATCTAAAAAAGGCTTATTGATTCACAGTAATTTTTTAACAAACTTATAAATCTCAAATTATGTTAGTTCTTATCATCATTAAAATAATAATAAATAATTTTTTAATAATATCACTATACAATACCAAGACCTAAGTAATATCAGCTTTCCTCATTCCTCATTCAAGTCTGGAAAGCAACATAAATTCCTTAACAGTGATGTAGTATCCGTTTCTTTGACGATTCCTAAATAGTTCAATTAATAAAAAACTAATAGATTCATGTTTTCATTTTTAATTCACAAACAGATGTCCCCTTTTTTTAAATCAGCTCTAACTATATAAAAAGGTTTAAATCGGCAAAAACTAGCATAGCTTAGGTTTGTTTTAGTTGAAGGGAGACATTTTTTGTAAAGATTTTTCATTGTATCAGTTAAAGATCTTTTCTGATGTGCATTATTTTTTTTATAATATAATCTTTTTTACCTGGTCTGGTGCGGGAATGTTGTTCATCGTTAAAGAACTGTGTGACTTTTTTCTGGATGTTAAGAGTAGAATTTTTTAATTTACGTTCGTAAATATAATTATATAATAATTTTTCGTCTTAAATTGCTTCTGTATATTTTGTAGGGGAATATTTCCCCTGCAGCCATCATAACTTTATATCGTTTTAGAAGGTCCCTTTTAATAGCTTTACTATAAATTTGTTTTTGAGATGAAGTTATTTTCTGAAGGTTATTTTTGATTTGACGGTTTAGGGCGAACGAAAAAAACGAGCTTCCTTTTTTAGTACCGATGTCTTTCATTAATTTTTTGACCTCTTTTTTTGGACTAGGAGTTTTGTTGTGTTTTTTTAATAAGCGATAATGTTTATGTCTATACCTATTCGCCGCGCGAATTGCAATTTTGGTTTTTAGCGTTGGTTGAGGCAATCTGGCGTACGCTTTGGCTCTGTCCCTTCTGACCCTACTTCTGCCATTTCTTTTAACTACTCCTAGAAAAGGAGGAGTTTGAGGGGGCGTTTCATTAATTTGGTGATCTAGGATTTTTTTTTCTCTGTATGTAATTTTTACTGTTTACCTTCCACTTCTTTCTTTTGCTTCTTTGTTCTCTTGCATTACATGACTCCTATCATTTTTATTGATTTTTTTTCTTTACCTCTTTCGTACTATGTTTTCCTTTTAATTTTATCTTCTAATCTCATCTCCAAGTTGTCCCTTCTTTTTACTCTCCATTTCTTTTCCGATTCACGTTTTCTTCGGCGCCTCTCTTCATCAGACATTTTATGTGTTGGCATTTTCATTAAATGGCACTGGAAAAGATACAAACATATAAATTACATCAAATGTGGTGATAGACCTAAAATTCGTCATCAGCGTGGAAAGCAGTCATTGTCGTGGAAAAATAATTGGCCATGACAATGATAGCCATAAAATATTTTAGAATTATTTTATTATATAGATAAAAATATTTTATTTAATGAAAGTTATAACTGTATTAAAATAATACAACAAGTAAATATAATGATTGGTACATAATAGCATGAAAGACAAGTAGAGAAAATACCCAGCGACAGTACTCAAATAATAAATTCAACTTCACGAAAGTCACGAGGCCTTCATCACTTCAGGCGCCTCGGAGGATTATCAGGAATTGAAGAGGTTGCTAGGTTTGAATTCTCTCACTAGTGGGTTTTAGTGGAAATAAAGTTTGTCAAGAAGAGATTGATATCGGATTCCGGCTAAATCAGTAACAAATGGGACATTTCGGGCAGTAAGGAGCATTAAGAATTTTACGAAGGGTTTTGGATTGTAAGGATTGAATACGAGAAGAATTCGATGGTTTAGTGGAGCCCAAAAGCTCTATTCCGTAAGTCAAGATGGGTCTTATGATTTTTTTTTGATCAATGTAAAAAAAAAATATTGTATATAAACTCGATAAGACAACAGTTAGTAACACGAACGAATGTATGAAAATAGAAACTGCTAGACCGATTATTAGTAGAGGGCAAAAAGACAGATATTTCCTTTGATATCAGCAATTTCTAAGGAGTGAGAATTTATCAACCCTTATATGTTAAATTAATATAACCAGTGAGGAAATAAGATTCTATTGAATTCAAATGATATTTATCCTTACCTTTAAACACCATGAGCTAAAAACCATTTTGAATCATCCTATTGGGGAAAAAAAGGATCGAATCTGTTTCTTTGAGTCTAGGTAGATAACAGAAAGACAACAGAAACAGCGAGAATGCCTCATAATTATTATTTAAAATGAAAATAGTACCTATATTGGTACACTTGAGGTAACAGAACCTGAAATTTCTGAAAAGACGGACTGCTGTCAGAGCTGACAGAGAGTTTAGGAAATATTAAAAGACGAGCATTTATGTCTATAACGCAGGAACATCCAGTCTCTAGCCTGAGCTCATTTACAATTCATATCATGGCAATTAACGATAGGAAATAATTAATGTTTGAGGTGTAATAAATGTTTACCGAGTGTCATCATTACGGTGTATATAAGAGACAGCTGATTTACCTTCAGTAAAGGAAAGATGAAGTTCCTGGCCGTTATTACACTGCTTTTCAGCATTATTTTCCTAATCAGTGGTAAGCAAAAATGTTATAAATTTTAATTAAATTAGAAATTAGTTTTTCATACTTAAATATATGCTTGTATTATCTTTCTACTTTTTCTGACACTTACGTAATATAACCAATGTAAGTCGTTTTTACTATACTAATGTGTTCTGCCTGATAGACCTTAATGATCTGATACCTGATAACACGAAAATACAATTTGCATTAACTTTCTGGGTTTTTTTACGTGTCGTCTTATTCTGTTGATTGCTTGCTAAACTTCTCAAGAACGATAGTAAAGTTACAAGCACACCAAAAAGACGTGATATCATTTATCCTTTACTGTTCCGTAAAACTAAAGCCATTGTGATTGAGTTTTCAGGTAGACAAAAGTCTAGAGTCGACAGTCTTAGACTTGTATTTTCGCTTATTTATTTATTTTCCTTTTAATAAAATAGCAATAAAAATTATCGTATACAATAATCATTTTATCTGCGAAATTCAGCTTATGTTACACTGGCTTATCCCAACGGGTTTCACGGAGGAACCCTCGGCCTTGGAAAATATTTTTAATCTTGTAACCTTTTCCATTTATTCATAAATATAAAATTTTGGAAAATATTTTAATTGCATGATTAAAGAAAATCAGTTTATTTTCTCTGATTAATGGGGGATTTTTCGGAATCTTAAAAATAACTTAAGTATTTTTTTTAGTAACCCTTAAGTATTTTTGTTATAACTAAAATTTGAATAAAGGGTATTTGAAAAATGATTAAGCCAAAAACTTTGAATAGAAAAAATATCTATTTTTTAAAAGTATCCGTAAGCAAAGTTTGGTTATTGACATGGTGCATTATTGATAAGTCTAAGCTCCAAATTTTGATTGAAAATTAATTTTTTTTTAAATTCCATAACACCTTTTATAATATTTAATCCATATTATTACTCTATATTATTATAAAAATGAAATACCGAGATGATTTCACTACAACTTCAAAATATCAAAAAGTATTATCAAATTTCAAATTTTCCATGACACGGTACTCATTTCCTTTTTTGCAGGAGGGGCTGCTGCTGCCACTACGGGAAAACGTAAGCACTTGGTTTTGAATATTTTAAAAGATTACTGTTTGTAGATTATTTTGAAATTATATGAGTATTAGGCAATGTTTTCTATATGTTTAAGTACACAGGTAAGTGAAACGTCTGTAAATGTAACAATTTAATATAACGTCTTAATGATGTCAAACTAATTTGACTTCATTAAGACATTATACTTACATAATTATATTTTAATTTGCAGCATGTACGCCTGGAGAGAGTTGGAAAGTGGATTGTAACACTTGTCATTGTACACCTACAAGTGAAGTAACTTGTACTCGCATGGAGTGCCTCTGAATTGATGGTCCAAAAAAAGTCTAAAAATGTAATAAAGGAAAATTAATTATCTCATGTATTTAGTGGTTTTATAAACAAAATAAATAACTTTACCACTTACTGCAGATCTGATTACTAACAAAGTAGCCAACTAAATGTTTATACCCTTAGCCTTATCTGGTAAGAAAAATAATTGAAGGACAGAAATATTTTGTATAATCGCCAAACTTGGTATATATTTCTATCAAAAGTAAGTTACTCACTCACTGGTTTATGTAGTCACCACGGTATCTAGATAACCTCTCTTCCTCATTAAGAAGGCTATTGACCGAATATTGAGACATTGACATACATCCCAATCCAGTTTTCCAGGATCGATCAACAAGAACAATATCATTCGTAGGTATTGGATAGAACTTGCTTATTTAAATTTGGTCATTGGCATGAATACTGAATTTAGAACCATCTTTTCCATGGACAGTGTGCAAATAAATTTAGCACTCAGCCTTATACCTCTTGTCGAAACAAATTCTAGAGACTGCTCTCATTGTTTGACCAATGAATCTAGCTTCATTAGTGACCAAATTAATAAAGCAGAGAAATTTTCGCGAAGACTACGTTGGGTATGTCATATATTAAGTTAACCGAAGCCAGAGATAGAAATAAAACTACTGACAAGGGACCTGAATGGTTCTACATACTGAACAAATAAGCCAATAAAATGGAATAGGGATATTAAATTATTGGTTAACGCGGTTCGGCCTGGTGGTAGGAGTAGTTTAAGAACCGTCCATTGACGTTACGTTAAGTTATTTCCATGACACGATTTTATCTGTACCGGCCATTATTACACATAAGTTGTTGTCCGCCACCATTACGTTCCAACAAATAAGTAAAAAACAATAACCTAGTGCATTTAAATTAGTCAATATGTACTTATCTTTGTAATAAAATCTGCCATAAGTTCCTTATCCTTTTCCTTTATATTTTATGAAGGTTATTAGCCTTTTATTGAGATTTGACAAAAAAAAAAAAGAAGAAAAATGTTGTATCGAATCGAATCATTTTCTTCGAATCTATCTAGTTCGGATTACAAAGTTAAGTAATGTTTTCGGAAAGTTAACCGAAGACATTAACGAACATTTGGCACACACAAACACATGTATGCACTATTAAGAAATCAAATACAAATGAAACAAAAGAAAATGAAATGAAACCAAGCATAAACTTCATTATACAAACAAAATTTTAAAAAAAACATCATACTTTATAAGTATAAAAATTATATCTTGAATGATGATAGTTGACCTGTCCGAGTGGAAATCAATAAATTTATCTTAAATATGGGATTTTTATTAAAGAGCGAACCTATCGGCACACATTGCTGGTCTTCTTCAGGGCTAAATATGTAAAATACAGACAAATGAAAAATACTAAATTATTAAAAATTACTGAATTATGGTAAACATAAAAGTTGAAATGTATAAGCATCAAGAATATTTACAACAAAGCGACTGAAAAGTAGTACAAAAAGTAATAAAGAATAAAATAAGTAATACGAAGTAATAAAAAAGAAGGTATTAAAAATTACAGAATAAGGTAATAAAGATAAAAATTAAAATTACAGTGGTAAATATTAAAATTAAAATACATAAGTAACAAGGTATCTTGGAGTGGTGGAAAATAAAGATGGGGGGGGGGGAGAACCTGATATATATATACAGAGCAAGGATGATCAATGTAGAGTATTAATAACAAAGTTTCAAGGAAAGTAATAATAAAAAAATAATATTAAACAATACAGTAAGTAAAAAATCAAGTAATAAATATTGAAGTATACGGTAATAAAAATTAATATAAAGAAATATGTAAAAATAAGGAAAGTAGTACAGATAAATGGTTGGCAAAATACATAAAGGCGATGGCGGACATGAAGAATTTTAATATTTACCATTTCTAATAATATTTATGATACCATTCTAATAATATTTAACATTTCTCCCTATTTAAGAGAAAGTTATTGGCCTCCACCCGGACCATTTTTTTCCACATATTAAAATAATACTACCTCTTATATTGACACTAAAACAATATAATTCCTTGCATGAAAAGCATAGCAAAAAATATATCTGAAAAGATATTTACATGGTTAGCTATATATAATAAAATGTAGCGAAATCTTAGGTATGAGTGAGGTAATCCCAGGTTTTCCAGCTTTTCATCTGTTAGCTTCGCATTAGTGTTGTCATCTTAGTACTAACCTCTTCCAATAAATCCAGTTATTAATTAAAAATATTTGCTATTTTGTTTGCTAGCCAGCGAGTCTTAGGAAGCCAGAACACAGTTTTGTTGTATGGACACTGGACGAGACAAAGAAATGTTTTCATAGACGTCTGTCAGACCGTATATGAGACCATCTGCATACTAATCGCGCAACTCGTCTGATGGTGTGAACTTGGCTTTAAATTAATTTTAAGATACCATGTGCTATGTGGGTGATTCTTATTCTACGGGAAAGTTTCTCATGTCACTTTTGAAATTTTTCAATGTGGATTAAAAAAAATTCTACTTCTTTTATGGATCCACCCACAACAAATCTAGCATTATAACAGTTCACGACCATTGCTTGAAATTTATAAAATTCAATCTAAAATTTCATGGCCACGGCAATGATTTCATGGACCATATCAATGACGATTGGGGTTTAATTTTTAAAACTGCCTAAATTGCATCAAGTATTGTTTCATTATCATATATTTATTCATAGGATAAAACAAATACACGTTTTGAATAAAATATCATTTATAAAAAACAATCTAAAAAAGGCTTATTGATTCACAGTAATTTTTTAACAAACTTATAAATCTCAAATTATGTTAGTTCTTATCATCATTAAAATAATAATAAATAATTTTTTAATAATATCACTATACAATACCAAGACCTAAGTAATATCAGCTTTCCTCATTCCTCATTCAAGTCTGGAAAGCAACATAAATTCCTTAACAGTGATGTAGTATCCGTTTCTTTGACGATTCCTAAATAGTTCAATTAATAAAAAACTAATAGATTCATGTTTTCATTTTTAATTCACAAACAGATGTCCCCTTTTTTTAAATCAGCTCTAACTATATAAAAAGGTTTAAATCGGCAAAAACTAGCATAGCTTAGGTTTGTTTTAGTTGAAGGGAGACATTTTTTGTAAAGATTTTTCATTGTATCAGTTAAAGATCTTTTCTGATGTGCATTATTTTTTTTATAATATAATCTTTTTTACCTGGTCTGGTGCGGGAATGTTGTTCATCGTTAAAGAACTGTGTGACTTTTTTCTGGATGTTAAGAGTAGAATTTTTTAATTTACGTTCGTAAATATAATTATATAATAATTTTTCGTCTTAAATTGCTTCTGTATATTTTGTAGGGGAATATTTCCCCTGCAGCCATCATAACTTTATATCGTTTTAGAAGGTCCCTTTTAATAGCTTTACTATAAATTTGTTTTTGAGATGAAGTTATTTTCTGAAGGTTATTTTTGATTTGACGGTTTAGGGCGAACGAAAAAAACGAGCTTCCTTTTTTAGTACCGATGTCTTTCATTAATTTTTTGACCTCTTTTTTTGGACTAGGAGTTTTGTTGTGTTTTTTTAATAAGCGATAATGTTTATGTCTATACCTATTCGCCGCGCGAATTGCAATTTTGGTTTTTAGCGTTGGTTGAGGCAATCTGGCGTACGCTTTGGCTCTGTCCCTTCTGACCCTACTTCTGCCATTTCTTTTAACTACTCCTAGAAAAGGAGGAGTTTGAGGGGGCGTTTCATTAATTTGGTGATCTAGGATTTTTTTTTCTCTGTATGTAATTTTTACTGTTTACCTTCCACTTCTTTCTTTTGCTTCTTTGTTCTCTTGCATTACATGACTCCTATCATTTTTATTGATTTTTTTTCTTTACCTCTTTCGTACTATGTTTTCCTTTTAATTTTATCTTCTAATCTCATCTCCAAGTTGTCCCTTCTTTTTACTCTCCATTTCTTTTCCGATTCACGTTTTCTTCGGCGCCTCTCTTCATCAGACATTTTATGTGTTGGCATTTTCATTAAATGGCACTGGAAAAGATACAAACATATAAATTACATCAAATGTGGTGATAGACCTAAAATTCGTCATCAGCGTGGAAAGCAGTCATTGTCGTGGAAAAATAATTGGCCATGACAATGATAGCCATAAAATATTTTAGAATTATTTTATTATATAGATAAAAATATTTTATTTAATGAAAGTTATAACTGTATTAAAATAATACAACAAGTAAATATAATGATTGGTACATAATAGCATGAAAGACAAGTAGAGAAAATACCCAGCGACAGTACTCAAATAATAAATTCAACTTCACGAAAGTCACGAGGCCTTCATCACTTCAGGCGCCTCGGAGGATTATCAGGAATTGAAGAGGTTGCTAGGTTTGAATTCTCTCACTAGTGGGTTTTAGTGGAAATAAAGTTTGTCAAGAAGAGATTGATATCGGATTCCGGCTAAATCAGTAACAAATGGGACATTTCGGGCAGTAAGGAGCATTAAGAATTTTACGAAGGGTTTTGGATTGTAAGGATTGAATACGAGAAGAATTCGATGGTTTAGTGGAGCCCAAAAGCTCTATTCCGTAAGTCAAGATGGGTCTTATGATTTTTTTTTGATCAATGTAAAAAAAAAATATTGTATATAAACTCGATAAGACAACAGTTAGTAACACGAACGAATGTATGAAAATAGAAACTGCTAGACCGATTATTAGTAGAGGGCAAAAAGACAGATATTTCCTTTGATATCAGCAATTTCTAAGGAGTGAGAATTTATCAACCCTTATATGTTAAATTAATATAACCAGTGAGGAAATAAGATTCTATTGAATTCAAATGATATTTATCCTTACCTTTAAACACCATGAGCTAAAAACCATTTTGAATCATCCTATTGGGGAAAAAAAGGATCGAATCTGTTTCTTTGAGTCTAGGTAGATAACAGAAAGACAACAGAAACAGCGAGAATGCCTCATAATTATTATTTAAAATGAAAATAGTACCTATATTGGTACACTTGAGGTAACAGAACCTGAAATTTCTGAAAAGACGGACTGCTGTCAGAGCTGACAGAGAGTTTAGGAAATATTAAAAGACGAGCATTTATGTCTATAACGCAGGAACATCCAGTCTCTAGCCTGAGCTCATTTACAATTCATATCATGGCAATTAACGATAGGAAATAATTAATGTTTGAGGTGTAATAAATGTTTACCGAGTGTCATCATTACGGTGTATATAAGAGACAGCTGATTTACCTTCAGTAAAGGAAAGATGAAGTTCCTGGCCGTTATTACACTGCTTTTCAGCATTATTTTCCTAATCAGTGGTAAGCAAAAATGTTATAAATTTTAATTAAATTAGAAATTAGTTTTTCATACTTAAATATATGCTTGTATTATCTTTCTACTTTTTCTGACACTTACGTAATATAACCAATGTAAGTCGTTTTTACTATACTAATGTGTTCTGCCTGATAGACCTTAATGATCTGATACCTGATAACACGAAAATACAATTTGCATTAACTTTCTGGGTTTTTTTACGTGTCGTCTTATTCTGTTGATTGCTTGCTAAACTTCTCAAGAACGATAGTAAAGTTACAAGCACACCAAAAAGACGTGATATCATTTATCCTTTACTGTTCCGTAAAACTAAAGCCATTGTGATTGAGTTTTCAGGTAGACAAAAGTCTAGAGTCGACAGTCTTAGACTTGTATTTTCGCTTATTTATTTATTTTCCTTTTAATAAAATAGCAATAAAAA
The DNA here is from genome assembly GCA_964056705.1 of Troilus luridus. Taxonomy (NCBI): domain Eukaryota; kingdom Metazoa; phylum Arthropoda; class Insecta; order Hemiptera; family Pentatomidae; genus Troilus; species Troilus luridus. The sequence goes on from OZ057412.1 coordinate 82,935,853, forward strand.
TTATCGTATACAATAATCATTTTATCTGCGAAATTCAGCTTATGTTACACTGGCTTATCCCAACGGGTTTCACGGAGGAACCCTCGGCCTTGGAAAATATTTTTAATCTTGTAACCTTTTCCATTTATTCATAAATATAAAATTTTGGAAAATATTTTAATTGCATGATTAAAGAAAATCAGTTTATTTTCTCTGATTAATGGGGGATTTTTCGGAATCTTAAAAATAACTTAAGTATTTTTTTTAGTAACCCTTAAGTATTTTTGTTATAACTAAAATTTGAATAAAGGGTATTTGAAAAATGATTAAGCCAAAAACTTTGAATAGAAAAAATATCTATTTTTTAAAAGTATCCGTAAGCAAAGTTTGGTTATTGACATGGTGCATTATTGATAAGTCTAAGCTCCAAATTTTGATTGAAAATTAATTTTTTTTTAAATTCCATAACACCTTTTATAATATTTAATCCATATTATTACTCTATATTATTATAAAAATGAAATACCGAGATGATTTCACTACAACTTCAAAATATCAAAAAGTATTATCAAATTTCAAATTTTCCATGACACGGTACTCATTTCCTTTTTTGCAGGAGGGGCTGCTGCTGCCACTACGGGAAAACGTAAGCACTTGGTTTTGAATATTTTAAAAGATTACTGTTTGTAGATTATTTTGAAATTATATGAGTATTAGGCAATGTTTTCTATATGTTTAAGTACACAGGTAAGTGAAACGTCTGTAAATGTAACAATTTAATATAACGTCTTAATGATGTCAAACTAATTTGACTTCATTAAGACATTATACTTACATAATTATATTTTAATTTGCAGCATGTACGCCTGGAGAGAGTTGGAAAGTGGATTGTAACACTTGTCATTGTACACCTACAAGTGAAGTAACTTGTACTCGCATGGAGTGCCTCTGAATTGATGGTCCAAAAAAAGTCTAAAAATGTAATAAAGGAAAATTAATTATCTCATGTATTTAGTGGTTTTATAAACAAAATAAATAACTTTACCACTTACTGCAGATCTGATTACTAACAAAGTAGCCAACTAAATGTTTATACCCTTAGCCTTATCTGGTAAGAAAAATAATTGAAGGACAGAAATATTTTGTATAATCGCCAAACTTGGTATATATTTCTATCAAAAGTAAGTTACTCACTCACTGGTTTATGTAGTCACCACGGTATCTAGATAACCTCTCTTCCTCATTAAGAAGGCTATTGACCGAATATTGAGACATTGACATACATCCCAATCCAGTTTTCCAGGATCGATCAACAAGAACAATATCATTCGTAGGTATTGGATAGAACTTGCTTATTTAAATTTGGTCATTGGCATGAATACTGAATTTAGAACCATCTTTTCCATGGACAGTGTGCAAATAAATTTAGCACTCAGCCTTATACCTCTTGTCGAAACAAATTCTAGAGACTGCTCTCATTGTTTGACCAATGAATCTAGCTTCATTAGTGACCAAATTAATAAAGCAGAGAAATTTTCGCGAAGACTACGTTGGGTATGTCATATATTAAGTTAACCGAAGCCAGAGATAGAAATAAAACTACTGACAAGGGACCTGAATGGTTCTACATACTGAACAAATAAGCCAATAAAATGGAATAGGGATATTAAATTATTGGTTAACGCGGTTCGGCCTGGTGGTAGGAGTAGTTTAAGAACCGTCCATTGACGTTACGTTAAGTTATTTCCATGACACGATTTTATCTGTACCGGCCATTATTACACATAAGTTGTTGTCCGCCACCATTACGTTCCAACAAATAAGTAAAAAACAATAACCTAGTGCATTTAAATTAGTCAATATGTACTTATCTTTGTAATAAAATCTGCCATAAGTTCCTTATCCTTTTCCTTTATATTTTATGAAGGTTATTAGCCTTTTATTGAGATTTGACAAAAAAAAAAAAGAAGAAAAATGTTGTATCGAATCGAATCATTTTCTTCGAATCTATCTAGTTCGGATTACAAAGTTAAGTAATGTTTTCGGAAAGTTAACCGAAGACATTAACGAACATTTGGCACACACAAACACATGTATGCACTATTAAGAAATCAAATACAAATGAAACAAAAGAAAATGAAATGAAACCAAGCATAAACTTCATTATACAAACAAAATTTTAAAAAAAACATCATACTTTATAAGTATAAAAATTATATCTTGAATGATGATAGTTGACCTGTCCGAGTGGAAATCAATAAATTTATCTTAAATATGGGATTTTTATTAAAGAGCGAACCTATCGGCACACATTGCTGGTCTTCTTCAGGGCTAAATATGTAAAATACAGACAAATGAAAAATACTAAATTATTAAAAATTACTGAATTATGGTAAACATAAAAGTTGAAATGTATAAGCATCAAGAATATTTACAACAAAGCGACTGAAAAGTAGTACAAAAAGTAATAAAGAATAAAATAAGTAATACGAAGTAATAAAAAAGAAGGTATTAAAAATTACAGAATAAGGTAATAAAGATAAAAATTAAAATTACAGTGGTAAATATTAAAATTAAAATACATAAGTAACAAGGTATCTTGGAGTGGTGGAAAATAAAGATGGGGGGGGGGAGAACCTGATATATATATACAGAGCAAGGATGATCAATGTAGAGTATTAATAACAAAGTTTCAAGGAAAGTAATAATAAAAAAATAATATTAAACAATACAGTAAGTAAAAAATCAAGTAATAAATATTGAAGTATACGGTAATAAAAATTAATATAAAGAAATATGTAAAAATAAGGAAAGTAGTACAGATAAATGGTTGGCAAAATACATAAAGGCGATGGCGGACATGAAGAATTTTAATATTTACCATTTCTAATAATATTTATGATACCATTCTAATAATATTTAACATTTCTCCCTATTTAAGAGAAAGTTATTGGCCTCCACCCGGACCATTTTTTTCCACATATTAAAATAATACTACCTCTTATATTGACACTAAAACAATATAATTCCTTGCATGAAAAGCATAGCAAAAAATATATCTGAAAAGATATTTACATGGTTAGCTATATATAATAAAATGTAGCGAAATCTTAGGTATGAGTGAGGTAATCCCAGGTTTTCCAGCTTTTCATCTGTTAGCTTCGCATTAGTGTTGTCATCTTAGTACTAACCTCTTCCAATAAATCCAGTTATTAATTAAAAATATTTGCTATTTTGTTTGCTAGCCAGCGAGTCTTAGGAAGCCAGAACACAGTTTTGTTGTATGGACACTGGACGAGACAAAGAAATGTTTTCATAGACGTCTGTCAGACCGTATATGAGACCATCTGCATACTAATCGCGCAACTCGTCTGATGGTGTGAACTTGGCTTTAAATTAATTTTAAGATACCATGTGCTATGTGGGTGATTCTTATTCTACGGGAAAGTTTCTCATGTCACTTTTGAAATTTTTCAATGTGGATTAAAAAAAATTCTACTTCTTTTATGGATCCACCCACAACAAATCTAGCATTATAACAGTTCACGACCATTGCTTGAAATTTATAAAATTCAATCTAAAATTTCATGGCCACGGCAATGATTTCATGGACCATATCAATGACGATTGGGGTTTAATTTTTAAAACTGCCTAAATTGCATCAAGTATTGTTTCATTATCATATATTTATTCATAGGATAAAACAAATACACGTTTTGAATAAAATATCATTTATAAAAAACAATCTAAAAAAGGCTTATTGATTCACAGTAATTTTTTAACAAACTTATAAATCTCAAATTATGTTAGTTCTTATCATCATTAAAATAATAATAAATAATTTTTTAATAATATCACTATACAATACCAAGACCTAAGTAATATCAGCTTTCCTCATTCCTCATTCAAGTCTGGAAAGCAACATAAATTCCTTAACAGTGATGTAGTATCCGTTTCTTTGACGATTCCTAAATAGTTCAATTAATAAAAAACTAATAGATTCATGTTTTCATTTTTAATTCACAAACAGATGTCCCCTTTTTTTAAATCAGCTCTAACTATATAAAAAGGTTTAAATCGGCAAAAACTAGCATAGCTTAGGTTTGTTTTAGTTGAAGGGAGACATTTTTTGTAAAGATTTTTCATTGTATCAGTTAAAGATCTTTTCTGATGTGCATTATTTTTTTTATAATATAATCTTTTTTACCTGGTCTGGTGCGGGAATGTTGTTCATCGTTAAAGAACTGTGTGACTTTTTTCTGGATGTTAAGAGTAGAATTTTTTAATTTACGTTCGTAAATATAATTATATAATAATTTTTCGTCTTAAATTGCTTCTGTATATTTTGTAGGGGAATATTTCCCCTGCAGCCATCATAACTTTATATCGTTTTAGAAGGTCCCTTTTAATAGCTTTACTATAAATTTGTTTTTGAGATGAAGTTATTTTCTGAAGGTTATTTTTGATTTGACGGTTTAGGGCGAACGAAAAAAACGAGCTTCCTTTTTTAGTACCGATGTCTTTCATTAATTTTTTGACCTCTTTTTTTGGACTAGGAGTTTTGTTGTGTTTTTTTAATAAGCGATAATGTTTATGTCTATACCTATTCGCCGCGCGAATTGCAATTTTGGTTTTTAGCGTTGGTTGAGGCAATCTGGCGTACGCTTTGGCTCTGTCCCTTCTGACCCTACTTCTGCCATTTCTTTTAACTACTCCTAGAAAAGGAGGAGTTTGAGGGGGCGTTTCATTAATTTGGTGATCTAGGATTTTTTTTTCTCTGTATGTAATTTTTACTGTTTACCTTCCACTTCTTTCTTTTGCTTCTTTGTTCTCTTGCATTACATGACTCCTATCATTTTTATTGATTTTTTTTTCTTTACCTCTTTCGTACTATGTTTTCCTTTTAATTTTATCTTCTAATCTCATCTCCAAGTTGTCCCTTCTTTTTACTCTCCATTTCTTTTCCGATTCACGTTTTCTTCGGCGCCTCTCTTCATCAGACATTTTATGTGTTGGCATTTTCATTAAATGGCACTGGAAAAGATACAAACATATAAATTACATCAAATGTGGTGATAGACCTAAAATTCGTCATCAGCGTGGAAAGCAGTCATTGTCGTGGAAAAATAATTGGCCATGACAATGATAGCCATAAAATATTTTAGAATTATTTTATTATATAGATAAAAATATTTTATTTAATGAAAGTTATAACTGTATTAAAATAATACAACAAGTAAATATAATGATTGGTACATAATAGCATGAAAGACAAGTAGAGAAAATACCCAGCGACAGTACTCAAATAATAAATTCAACTTCACGAAAGTCACGAGGCCTTCATCACTTCAGGCGCCTCGGAGGATTATCAGGAATTGAAGAGGTTGCTAGGTTTGAATTCTCTCACTAGTGGGTTTTAGTGGAAATAAAGTTTGTCAAGAAGAGATTGATATCGGATTCCGGCTAAATCAGTAACAAATGGGACATTTCGGGCAGTAAGGAGCATTAAGAATTTTACGAAGGGTTTTGGATTGTAAGGATTGAATACGAGAAGAATTCGATGGTTTAGTGGAGCCCAAAAGCTCTATTCCGTAAGTCAAGATGGGTCTTATGATTTTTTTTTGATCAATGTAAAAAAAAAATATTGTATATAAACTCGATAAGACAACAGTTAGTAACACGAACGAATGTATGAAAATAGAAACTGCTAGACCGATTATTAGTAGAGGGCAAAAAGACAGATATTTCCTTTGATATCAGCAATTTCTAAGGAGTGAGAATTTATCAACCCTTATATGTTAAATTAATATAACCAGTGAGGAAATAAGATTCTATTGAATTCAAATGATATTTATCCTTACCTTTAAACACCATGAGCTAAAAACCATTTTGAATCATCCTATTGGGGAAAAAAAGGATCGAATCTGTTTCTTTGAGTCTAGGTAGATAACAGAAAGACAACAGAAACAGCGAGAATGCCTCATAATTATTATTTAAAATGAAAATAGTACCTATATTGGTACACTTGAGGTAACAGAACCTGAAATTTCTGAAAAGACGGACTGCTGTCAGAGCTGACAGAGAGTTTAGGAAATATTAAAAGACGAGCATTTATGTCTATAACGCAGGAACATCCAGTCTCTAGCCTGAGCTCATTTACAATTCATATCATGGCAATTAACGATAGGAAATAATTAATGTTTGAGGTGTAATAAATGTTTACCGAGTGTCATCATTACGGTGTATATAAGAGACAGCTGATTTACCTTCAGTAAAGGAAAGATGAAGTTCCTGGCCGTTATTACACTGCTTTTCAGCATTATTTTCCTAATCAGTGGTAAGCAAAAATGTTATAAATTTTAATTAAATTAGAAATTAGTTTTTCATACTTAAATATATGCTTGTAATATCTTTCTACTTTTTCTGACACGTAAACGTAATATAACCAATGTAAGTCGTTTTTACTATACTAATGTGTTCTGCCTGATAGACCTTAATGATCTGATACCTGATAACACGAAAATACAATTTGCATTAACTTTCTGGGTTTTTTTACGTGTCGTCTTATTCTGTTGATTGCTTGCTAAACTTCTCAAGAACGATAGTAAAGTTACAAGCACACCAAAAAGACGTGATATCATTTATCCATTACTGTTCCGTAAAACTAAAGCCATTGTGATGGAGTTTTCAGGTAGACAAAAGTCTAGAGTCGACAGTCTTAGACTTGTATTTTCGCTTATTTATTTATTTTCCTTTTAATAAAATAGCAATAAAAATTATCGTATACAATAATCATTTTATCTGCGAAATTCAGCTTATGTTACACAGGCTTATCCCAACGGGTTTCACGGAGGAACCCTCGGCCTTGGAAAATATTTTTAATCTTGTAACCTTTTCCATTTATTCATAAATATAAAATTTTGGAAAATATTTTAATTGCATGATTAAAGAAAATCAGTTTATTTTCTCTGATTAATGGGGGATTTTTCGGAATCTTAAAAATAACTTAAGTATTTTTTTAGTAACCCTTAAGTATTTTTGTTATAACTAAAATTTGAATAAAGGGTATTTGAAAAATGATTAAGCCAAAAACTTTGAATAGAAAAAATATCTATTTTTTAAAAGTATCCGTAAGCAAAGTTTGGTTATTGACATGGTGCATTATTGATAAGTCTAAGCTCCAAATTTTGATTGAAAATTAATTTTTTTTAAAATTCCATAACACCTTTTATAATATTTAATCCATATTATTACTCTATATTATTATAAAAATGAAATACCGAGATGATTTCACTACAACTTCAAAATATCAAAAAGTATTATCAAATTTCAAATTTTCCATGACACGGTACTCATTTCCTTTTTTGCAGGAGGGGCTGCTGCTGCCACTACGGGAAAACGTAAGCACTTGGTTTTGAATATTTTAAAAGATTACTGTTTGTAGATTATTTTGAAATTATATGAGTATTAGGCAATGTTTTCTATATGTTTAAGTACACAGGTAAGTGAAACGTCTGTAAATGTAACAATTTAATATAACGTCTTAATGATGTCAAACTAATTTGACTTCATTAAGACATTATACTTACATAATTATATTTTAATTTGCAGCATGTACGCCTGGAGAGAGTTGGAAAGTGGATTGTAACACTTGTCATTGTACACCTACAAGTGAAGTAACTTGTACTCGCATGGAGTGCCTCTGAATTGATGGTCCAAAAAAAGTCTAAAAATGTAATAAAGGAAAATTAATTATCTCATGTATTTAGTGGTTTTATAAACAAAATAAATAACTTTACCACTTACTGCAGATCTGATTACTAACAAAGTAGCCAACTAAATGTTTATACCCTTAGCCTTATCTGGTAAGAAAAATAATTGAAGGACAGAAATATTTTGTATAATCGCCAAACTTGGTATATATTTCTATCAAAAGTAAGTTACTCACTCACTGGTTTATGTAGTCACCACGGTATCTAGATAACCTCTCTTCCTCATTAAGAAGGCTATTGACCGAATATTGAGACATTGACATACATCCCAATCCAGTTTTCCAGGATCGATCAACAAGAACAATATCATTCGTAGGTATTGGATAGAACTTGCTTATTTAAATTTGGTCATTGGCATGAATACTGAATTTAGAACCATCTTTTCCATGGACAGTGTGCAAATAAATTTAGCACTCAGCCTTATACCTCTTGTCGAAACAAATTCTAGAGACTGCTCTCATTGTTTGACCAATGAATCTAGCTTCATTAGTGACCAAATTAATAAAGCAGAGAAATTTTCGCGAAGACTACGTTGGGTATGTCATATATTAAGTTAACCGAAGCCAGAGATAGAAATAAAACTACTGACAAGGGACCTGAATGGTTCTACATACTGAACAAATAAGCCAATAAAATGGAATAGGGATATTAAATTATTGGTTAACGCGGTTCGGCCTGGTGGTAGGAGTAGTTTAAGAACCGTCCATTGACGTTACGTTAAGTTATTTCCATGACACGATTTTATCTGTACCGGCCATTATTACACATAAGTTGTTGTCCGCCACCATTACGTTCCAACAAATAAGTAAAAAACAATAACCTAGTGCATTTAAATTAGTCAATATGTACTTATCTTTGTAATAAAATCTGCCATAAGTTCCTTATCCTTTTCCTTTATATTTTATGAAGGTTATTAGCCTTTTATTGAGATTTGACAAAAAAAAAAAAGAAGAAAAATGTTGTATCGAATCGAATCATTTTCTTCGAATCTATCTAGTTCGGATTACAAAGTTAAGTAATGTTTTCGGAAAGTTAACCGAAGACATTAACGAACATTTGGCACACACAAACACATGTATGCACTATTAAGAAATCAAATACAAATGAAACAAAAGAAAATGAAATGAAACCAAGCATAAACTTCATTATACAAACAAAATTTTAAAAAAAACATCATACTTTATAAGTATAAAAATTATATCTTGAATGATGATAGTTGACCTGTCCGAGTGGAAATCAATAAATTTATCTTAAATATGGGATTTTTATTAAAGAGCGAACCTATCGGCACACATTGCTGGTCTTCTTCAGGGCTAAATATGTAAAATACAGACAAATGAAAAATACTAAATTATTAAAAATTACTGAATTATGGTAAACATAAAAGTTGAAATGTATAAGCATCAAGAATATTTACAACAAAGCGACTGAAAAGTAGTACAAAAAGTAATAAAGAATAAAATAAGTAATACGAAGTAATAAAAAAGAAGGTATTAAAAATTACAGAATAAGGTAATAAAGATAAAAATTAAAATTACAGTGGTAAATATTAAAATTAAAATACATAAGTAACAAGGTATCTTGGAGTGGTGGAAAATAAAGATGGGGGGGGGGGAGAACCTGATATATATATACAGAGCAAGGATGATCAATGTAGAGTATTAATAACAAAGTTTCAAGGAAAGTAATAATAAAAAAATAATATTAAACAATACAGTAAGTAAAAAATCAAGTAATAAATATTGAAGTATACGGTAATAAAAATTAATATAAAGAAATATGTAAAAATAAGGAAAGTAGTACAGATAAATGGTTGGCAAAATACATAAAGGCGATGGCGGACATGAAGAATTTTAATATTTACCATTTCTAATAATATTTATGATACCATTCTAATAATATTTAACATTTCTCCCTATTTAAGAGAAAGTTATTGGCCTCCACCCGGACCATTTTTTTCCACATATTAAAATAATACTACCTCTTATATTGACACTAAAACAATATAATTCCTTGCATGAAAAGCATAGCAAAAAATATATCTGAAAAGATATTTACATGGTTAGCTATATATAATAAAATGTAGCGAAATCTTAGGTATGAGTGAGGTAATCCCAGGTTTTCCAGCTTTTCATCTGTTAGCTTCGCATTAGTGTTGTCATCTTAGTACTAACCTCTTCCAATAAATCCAGTTATTAATTAAAAATATTTGCTATTTTGTTTGCTAGCCAGCGAGTCTTAGGAAGCCAGAACACAGTTTTGTTGTATGGACACTGGACGAGACAAAGAAATGTTTTCATAGACGTCTGTCAGACCGTATATGAGACCATCTGCATACTAATCGCGCAACTCGTCTGATGGTGTGAACTTGGCTTTAAATTAATTTTAAGATACCATGTGCTATGTGGGTGATTCTTATTCTACGGGAAAGTTTCTCATGTCACTTTTGAAATTTTTCAATGTGGATTAAAAAAAATTCTACTTCTTTTATGGATCCACCCACAACAAATCTAGCATTATAACAGTTCACGACCATTGCTTGAAATTTATAAAATTCAATCTAAAATTTCATGGCCACGGCAATGATTTCATGGACCATATCAATGACGATTGGGGTTTAATTTTTAAAACTGCCTAAATTGCATCAAGTATTGTTTCATTATCATATATTTATTCATAGGATAAAACAAATACACGTTTTGAATAAAATATCATTTATAAAAAACAATCTAAAAAAGGCTTATTGATTCACAGTAATTTTTTAACAAACTTATAAATCTCAAATTATGTTAGTTCTTATCATCATTAAAATAATAATAAATAATTTTTTAATAATATCACTATACAATACCAAGACCTAAGTAATATCAGCTTTCCTCATTCCTCATTCAAGTCTGGAAAGCAACATAAATTCCTTAACAGTGATGTAGTATCCGTTTCTTTGACGATTCCTAAATAGTTCAATTAATAAAAAACTAATAGATTCATGTTTTCATTTTTAATTCACAAACAGATGTCCCCTTTTTTTAAATCAGCTCTAACTATATAAAAAGGTTTAAATCGGCAAAAACTAGCATAGCTTAGGTTTGTTTTAGTTGAAGGGAGACATTTTTTGTAAAGATTTTTCATTGTATCAGTTAAAGATCTTTTCTGATGTGCATTATTTTTTTTATAATATAATCTTTTTTACCTGGTCTGGTGCGGGAATGTTGTTCATCGTTAAAGAACTGTGTGACTTTTTTCTGGATGTTAAGAGTAGAATTTTTTAATTTACGTTCGTAAATATAATTATATAATAATTTTTCGTCTTAAATTGCTTCTGTATATTTTGTAGGGGAATATTTCCCCTGCAGCCATCATAACTTTATATCGTTTTAGAAGGTCCCTTTTAATAGCTTTACTATAAATTTGTTTTTGAGATGAAGTTATTTTCTGAAGGTTATTTTTGATTTGACGGTTTAGGGCGAACGAAAAAAACGAGCTTCCTTTTTTAGTACCGATGTCTTTCATTAATTTTTTGACCTCTTTTTTTGGACTAGGAGTTTTGTTGTGTTTTTTTAATAAGCGATAATGTTTATGTCTATACCTATTCGCCGCGCGAATTGCAATTTTGGTTTTTAGCGTTGGTTGAGGCAATCTGGCGTACGCTTTGGCTCTGTCCCTTCTGACCCTACTTCTGCCATTTCTTTTAACTACTCCCAGAAAAGGAGGAGTTTGAGGGGGCGTTTCATTAATTTGGTGATCTAGGATTTTTTTTTCTCTGTATGTAATTTTTACTGTTTACCTTCCACTTCTTTCTTTTGCTTCTTTGTTCTCTTGCATTACATGACTCCTATCATTTTTATTGATTTTTTTTTCTTTACCTCTTTCGTACTATGTTTTCCTTTTAATTTTATCTTCTAATCTCATCTCCAAGTTGTCCCTTCTTTTTACTCTCCATTTCTTTTCCGATTCACGTTTTCTTCGGCGCCTCTCTTCATCAGACATTTTATGTGTTGGCATTTTCATTAAATGGCACTGGAAAAGATACAAACATATAAATTACATCAAATGTGGTGATAGACCTAAAATTCGTCATCAGCGTGGAAAGCAGTCATTGTCGTGGAAAAATAATTGGCCATGACAATGATAGCCATAAAATATTTTAGAATTATTTTATTATATAGATAAAAATATTTTATTTAATGAAAGTTATAACTGTATTAAAATAATACAACAAGTAAATATAATGATTGGTACATAATAGCATGAAAGACAAGTAGAGAAAATACCCAGCGACAGTACTCAAATAATAAATTCAACTTCACGAAAGTCACGAGGCCTTCATCACTTCAGGCGCCTCGGAGGATTATCAGGAATTGAAGAGGTTGCTAGGTTTGAATTCTCTCACTAGTGGGTTTTAGTGGAAATAAAGTTTGTCAAGAAGAGATTGATATCGGATTCCGGCTAAATCAGTAACAAATGGGACATTTCGGGCAGTAAGGAGCATTAAGAATTTTACGAAGGGTTTTGGATTGTAAGGATTGAATACGAGAAGAATTCGATGGTTTAGTGGAGCCCAAAAGCTCTATTCCGTAAGTCAAGATGGGTCTTATGATTTTTTTTTGATCAATGTAAAAAAAAAATATTGTATATAAACTCGATAAGACAACAGTTAGTAACACGAACGAATGTATGAAAATAGAAACTGCTAGACCGATTATTAGTAGAGGGCAAAAAGACAGATATTTCCTTTGATATCAGCAATTTCTAAGGAGTGAGAATTTATCAACCCTTATATGTTAAATTAATATAACCAGTGAGGAAATAAGATTCTATTGAATTCAAATGATATTTATCCTTACCTTTAAACACCATGAGCTAAAAACCATTTTGAATCATCCTATTGGGGAAAAAAAGGATCGAATCTGTTTCTTTGAGTCTAGGTAGATAACAGAAAGACAACAGAAACAGCGAGAATGCCTCATAATTATTATTTAAAATGAAAATAGTACCTATATTGGTACACTTGAGGTAACAGAACCTGAAATTTCTGAAAAGACGGACTGCTGTCAGAGCTGACAGAGAGTTTAGGAAATATTAAAAGACGAGCATTTATGTCTATAACGCAGGAACATCCAGTCTCTAGCCTGAGCTCATTTACAATTCATATCATGGCAATTAACGATAGGAAATAATTAATGTTTGAGGTGTAATAAATGTTTACCGAGTGTCATCATTACGGTGTATATAAGAGACAGCTGATTTACCTTCAGTAAAGGAAAGATGAAGTTCCTGGCCGTTATTACACTGCTTTTCAGCATTATTTTCCTAATCAGTGGTAAGCAAAAATGTTATAAATTTTAATTAAATTAGAAATTAGTTTTTCATACTTAAATATATGCTTGTAATATCTTTCTACTTTTTCTGACACGTAAACGTAATATAACCAATGTAAGTCGTTTTTACTATACTAATGTGTTCTGCCTGATAGACCTTAATGATCTGATACCTGATAACACGAAAATACAATTTGCATTAACTTTCTGGGTTTTTTTACGTGTCGTCTTATTCTGTTGATTGCTTGCTAAACTTCTCAAGAACGATAGTAAAGTTACAAGCACACCAAAAAGACGTGATATCATTTATCCATTACTGTTCCGTAAAACTAAAGCCATTGTGATGGAGTTTTCAGGTAGACAAAAGTCTAGAGTCGACAGTCTTAGACTTGTATTTTCGCTTATTTATTTATTTTCCTTTTAATAAAATAGCAATAAAAATTATCGTATACAATAATCATTTTATCTGCGAAATTCAGCTTATGTTACACAGGCTTATCCCAACGGGTTTCACGGAGGAACCCTCGGCCTTGGAAAATATTTTTAATCTTGTAACCTTTTCCATTTATTCATAAATATAAAATTTTGGAAAATATTTTAATTGCATGATTAAAGAAAATCAGTTTATTTTCTCTGATTAATGGGGGATTTTTCGGAATCTTAAAAATAACTTAAGTATTTTTTTAGTAACCCTTAAGTATTTTTGTTATAACTAAAATTTGAATAAAGGGTATTTGAAAAATGATTAAGCCAAAAACTTTGAATAGAAAAAATATCTATTTTTTAAAAGTATCCGTAAGCAAAGTTTGGTTATTGACATGGTGCATTATTGATAAGTCTAAGCTCCAAATTTTGATTGAAAATTAATTTTTTTTAAAATTCCATAACACCTTTTATAATATTTAATCCATATTATTACTCTATATTATTATAAAAATGAAATACCGAGATGATTTCACTACAACTTCAAAATATCAAAAAGTATTATCAAATTTCAAATTTTCCATGACACGGTACTCATTTCCTTTTTTGCAGGAGGGGCTGCTGCTGCCACTACGGGAAAACGTAAGCACTTGGTTTTGAATATTTTAAAAGATTACTGTTTGTAGATTATTTTGAAATTATATGAGTATTAGGCAATGTTTTCTATATGTTTAAGTACACAGGTAAGTGAAACGTCTGTAAATGTAACAATTTAATATAACGTCTTAATGATGTCAAACTAATTTGACTTCATTAAGACATTATACTTACATAATTATATTTTAATTTGCAGCATGTACGCCTGGAGAGAGTTGGAAAGTGGATTGTAACACTTGTCATTGTACACCTACAAGTGAAGTAACTTGTACTCGCATGGAGTGCCTCTGAATTGATGGTCCAAAAAAAGTCTAAAAATGTAATAAAGGAAAATTAATTATCTCATGTATTTAGTGGTTTTATAAACAAAATAAATAACTTTACCACTTACTGCAGATCTGACTACTAACAAAGTAGCCAACTAAATGTTTATACCCTTAGCCTTATCTGGTAAGAAAAATAATTGAAGGTCAGAAATATTTTGTATAATCGCCAAACTTGGTATATATTTCTATCAAAAGTAAGTTACTCACTCCCTGGTTTATGTACTCACCACGGTATCTAGATAACCTCTCTACCTCATTAAGAAGGCTATTGACCGAATATTGAGACATTGACACACATCCCAATCCTGTTTTCCAGGAACTCGTAGGATCTATCCTAGGAAAATAAAGATGGGGGGGGGAGAGAACCTGAGATATATATATATATACAGACCTAGGATGATCAATGTAGAGTATTAATAACAAAGTGACAAGGAAAGTAATAATTAAAAAAATAATAGTAAACAATACAGTAAGTAAAAAATCAAGTAATAAAAATTGAGGTATGCGGTAATTTGATTTTTATTACCGAATCATTTATTACTCATAATGATTCTCAAAATGATTATTAATATTACATATGAAGAAATATGTAAAAATAAGGAAAGTAATACAGATAAATGGATGGCAAAATACATAAAGGCGATGGTGGACATGAACAATTTTAATATTTACCATTTCTAATAATATTTATGATACCATTCTAATAATATTTAACATTTCTCCCTATTTAAGAGATTGATACCCATTGATTTTTTAATCCTATCAGAGGAAATCCAGGTAACAGAGAGGAGGAAAGAGAAAGAACAAGAGGATGTTGGTGATGATGTGATGACGAGTATGATGTTGATTATTTGCTGTGAATATATGATTTTACAGATGGAAGTTTTATGTCGTTGCGTATATTGTGATTCGAAATAAACCAAGGAGCATTTACATATTTCACCACCAGCCATCCTATACAAAATTTAATTCATTTTGAACTTTAGGTTTGAAAGTTTGGCATTTGAAGGTTTTAGTTTGAAGTCCCGATTGAGTTGTACAAGGAAATCGTCTGTTGTTCATATCAGGTATTTATATTTATAATAGCGGCTTCGTACAGGTAGTAGAGCATATTATGCCTACATGTTGTGTCTGTCGTAGGATTGCATCAATGTGATGTGTCGATTATGAGGATTAGATTTAAATGTAACGTAATGTCTACACTACATGAAGTATTTTAATTTATTTTATTATGTAAATATTATAAAAATAAAATATTTCTTTTCATACGAATTTATTTTCAAGCCCCTTATCTTTTCTATAACTCCTAAGATACTCATTTAAATTATGTGGTATAAAATATTCTTAAGGTATAATATTATACCATAATATTATAATGGTATAATGCACATGAAATGCTTAAGTTAAGTAAAGTACATAAGTTGATAAGGATTAATACTCTAAATAGTTTTCCAAACACCGCATTGTACGTTTTTGATTTTTTAGAAGATAAAAGAGGTATAGTAATCTTAAAAGATAGATTATGATATCGCGAATTTTTTGTAGTTCTATATTCCACCAGGAGTTTTTACATCTCAAAGGAACTAGGCAGCTCCTTCGATAACAGTTCCCAGGCGGCTTGACCTTTTCCAACACTTAGAACAATTATCGTTATATTACTTCCTCATGAATTACTCTATCGATTGGTGAAAACCGAATGAAAATCCGTGCAGTAGTTTTTTAGTTTATGAACAAATACGGAAAAGGAGGAAAACATGTAAAGAAAAAAAATACAAGGAAAAATACATAACTCGAAGTTATATTTATTTTTTTAAGGTAAGAAACCGCCAAAAAGCCCAACTCTCACATCCATGAGATGTGGTGAAACCATGATTAATATAACCAAAACCAATAACATTGGTATAACTCTTCACATTCAAAAATATCTCTAGACTGCGTTCATGTTAGAAACGTAATACTTCATCGAAGTTACAAGGATTTTGGTATAAAAAATTGTAGTTTTTGTTTGTACTTAGGTTTAAATGGTCTTCTCGGTTAAGCTAAGCCTTGGTATTATCAATATTCAGAAAATAATAGGAAAAAATGCCAAAGACAGAACTGAAGACAATAGAGCTAAAATAGAAACGCAAAATGGATAGAAAAGGAGTTAAACTAAATGTTGAAGGCGCAAAAAAGTTGTTGTTGTTTGGAGCGGTCATTCCAGTCAGATGTGTATCCTTTCTTTTCAGTGATCTATTCCTTTTTCCCAATTGTTTTTCCTTGTGAGATCAATAAAACACCCCATTAAAAAAAAACAAAGGTGAGGTATGGGGTATTTACAAGACCTCCCGGTAGTTTTCATCACTCAGGGAAGTTACGATGGGCCGGCATTTTCTAGAACTGTTCTTATTGCGATAAATGTAATCTCTTATTGTTGTTCGCTATAACGAATGCTTCCGTCCTCCGCTCCAGACTTTCAACTTCTACGCCCGGCAATCTTTCAACTGTCCGTTTTATCTTTTCCATAACCAAGTCCTTTTGGAGTTTATATGAACCAAATAAACTTGTTTAATACATTAAATGCGTTTTTTATTAAATACAACAACAGTCCTTTCTGACACTCGTAATTTTTTTTTTCTGTGTTTACAATTTCCTTTCTTTTAGTTATATAACACTGAAAATTCTTTTTTAACAGACCAGTGTTAACAATTAGTAATCAATGGGTAATATGCATATCTTACTATAACAGGATTGCATGACAGTAAGTAATCAGCAATTACTTTACATATGTTTTCAAACCTCAATTGTGTTTAAAATCTTAAGATTCTAATAACCTAATTCTTAAAATCCAATAACGAAAACATTTACTGTTGTTTTCTAGTTATGATTCTATAATACACAATAAGTAATCCTGAAATCTCTCAAAGTAATGAAAGAGGATGCAAGTAAAACAGGATTCATGGGCAGCTTGGGTGATGATGCACGCTGGAAGCCTCACACATCAGTGATTAGAAGAAATGAAACTAGGTGCATGAAAACTAACCAAACAACAGGATTAAAAGTTGTTGAACAATGTAAAAAAACCTTATCAATGATAACCACCGTAAGACAACAATTAGTCACACAAAAAGAATGCATGAAAATAGAAAGTGCTAGGCCAATTACTAGTAGAGGGCAGGGAGAAAAACATTTCTATGGCATTAGACATTTTCAAGGAGTACTTCATTCAAAAATAAAGGATCTTTCTTTAGAAATAGAAAAAGTGCACAGGAGCTGTAATGATTCTCAGCTAGACTTCATTTACTCATTAACTTATGAATCCAAAGCTAAAGAATTAGCATCAGAAATAACAAACAGACAGGAATATTTATCCGACTTAAATATGGCTTTCAATTTTGCAAATAGAGATGGGGATATTGAAGAACTTTACGAGGAGGTCCGACGATTAGAAGACTTAAACATTTCTGAGAGACAAAGAGTTGAAGAAATTTTTTACGAAAGGAAGCTGAAAGAAGATTTTGTTAATCAAAAATACAATAATGAACACGTTTCAAAAAATATAAATTTACCACATTCGGAAGAATCAGATGATAAAGGACTATATATTTGTTTCAATAATAGACTATTTCTAAGTTCAAAGGCAATCGGATTTTGGAATAAACAAATTGAGGAATATAAAAAACTTAAAAATATACTTACTCAAAAGCTTAAAACAAAAGTACCTTTTGTAGATGAAATAATTTCACTAGAAACAAAATTGTTAAACCTGAAAGGTAAGTGGAATGTTTTGAATGAAAGTACTACTTCAAGACTTAATAAGGAGCGGGAAATAACTCTAGAGACTGTTAAGCAAGATAGTTCTAAAATAATGGAAATGGAATGTTCTCTAAAAAGCTTGACTAAACAAATAAATAATTTACAAGAAATTCTTGATCATTTAAAATCATCAGTAAATGAAATACCCCAGACAAAAGAACCAATTGATATTTATTTAACTAACTTTGACAATCAGAAAGATAATCAAATTGAAAATCAAAATTTATTGAAATCAAAGATAAATCATTATCTATCAGAATTAGTCATTAAATTGTCATCAGTGCCCACTGTAGATGATTTGAATTTACATGAAAATAAAGTAGATGAAACAGAAATTTATGATTCAAGAAATTTTCAAGAGGAACACCGTAAAGCGTTTGATTCTTTGAAAAAATGGGGTTTGATGGAAACTCAACAAAGCAAGAGTTGTAAATACATAAAGGAAAAATGCATCAAATTAAATTATGATTTAGAAAAATATAAATCAGAAATAAAAATTAATGAGTTCAAAACTCATGAAGAAAAATTAGAAAACCAAATAATGCAATTGAAAGAAAATCTAGCAACTCATACTAACAAACTAGAGATGGCTGAAGCACGATTAGGAAAATTAGAGCAGGAAATTTCAGAAAATGAAAAGCATAAAGAATTACTTGCTTTGGAAAAAATATATAATTGTCTAGAAGAAGATATAATATTAATGAATCAAATTATAAATGAAATGAAAATCACAACTACTCACTTATCAGAAATTAGAGCTAAAACTCTAAACTTATTGGGTTCGATAAATTCTGGGCTTATAAATCATTATGAATCAGAAGAAAGATTTTCAAACCATTAATCTTCTGTACAAACAGTAATGTTTGTCAAAAATTATTTCTATTTTATCAATACACAAATAGCGTAACAATAAATCGTTTAAGTACAATGGCTCTCTTATGATTTGTATAAGAGACCAGGGTCAAACCAAATCATCAGAAGCAAAAAATGTATTATTATTTGGTAATGAAGTAATAGAGGTAATGAAATGAAGTAATAGTAATGATTTGGTAATGAAGTAATAGAGGTAAAATATTAAATAAACTTAGCAGTTATAATCTTTTTATTAACTTAGCTTATTAATCAACATGTGAAAAAAAAGCTACTTTCATTTTTCCCTTGCAAGGTTGTAACAATTATCTATAACTTTTGTGTGCACATTAAGGGGTTTCCTTGGCACTTTATAAATAAATATGACTTAATTTTGGCATAATTTATACATTATTAAAGTAGTATGTTGGAAAATTAATTTGGTAAGACTAGTTTTGGAAAGAAATCAATCAACATATTTGAAGTGTTATATATTTTAATAACTTAGCATAGGCTCCAGGGCCTCAGGATCTGTTAATGAGTCAGTCAAATTTTACAGGACAAGAGTATTACATTTTTGAAACACTTTTAATAAGAAAATGTTTAAAATACAGCATATTATTCCAATAATTTTCAGGTATAGAATATTTCCCGTTGCAGCTATGTATTCCTTGGAAGAAGGTACTATCTTTGTGCACCCCTTAATTTATTAAGATTTTTAGCTTATTTACGCTTGTATATTCTATAAAGATATGTCAAATACACTCCAAAAACAACACCAGCAAATTTCACTCACATAAGTTACTACTGAATTACGGAATTGGAATTAATTGATGAATAATGTGATGCCATTTGGAAATCTTTCAATTAGACATTTCAATTTTTTTTTCTCACTGTGCAACATAAGTCAGGACTACCTGACAGGGCTCCCTACTCTACACTGATTACACGCTTGATTCAGATGTATATAAACACCCACACATACTAAGCAATCTGTATGTGTGTGTGTGTGTGTTTATATAAATACATATATATATTGGGTATATATTGGGGTGGAGGACTGAAAAAATTCTCTTAAATAAAAAGAACTATTTATTTTAAAGCCAACGTTTTGACATCGGAGGTCTCCAACAGTACAGTCTATTTTCAACACTTGGCATAGTAGATTTCTAATCTGGGTGGTGATTGGATCAAGGGCCTTCTTTATATCCTGGAGAGATAAGACCTATTCTTCAGGGTCTGCCTGCTTTCAGTAAGCATCATGATGTAGGGATTTCCAAAATTGAAAGGAGGGAGTGTGGCTGATAAGTAACACAAAATAAATAAATATAGCAAAAACAATTATAGGGAGATTCTCAGATATCCTCGCTTTTCATGAAAAATCAATTCTAATTTGAGAATAAAAATAATTATAATGAAATGCTTACCAAACCCGAAGACTCCTTGCTGATAGCACCAGTCACTGTTTATAAACTTTGGTCCATGTTTTATTGGTCCAAAAAAATATATATTAAAAAACAAATAATTAAATTAAAACTATATCAAATAATGAATTAAAACTATATAAAATAAAGAAAAACTCTACGAAGATCTTTAAAGAGAATTAGACGATGCCAAAGGAGAACCAATTGTTATGGGAGATCTGAATGGCAGAGTTGGAAAGGACCAGCCTCAGTGGCAAGATATATTGGGCAAATATGGAGAAGAGACGATGAACAATAATGGAGAGAGAATCTTGAACATGTGTGCTGCCAATGGGTTATTTATCACTCTCCACCGCCAAGATGTGTCCTGTGTCCACATTCTTTTCTCTTAAGGCTTTGGAGACATCTCCTTTCTGTATTTTGTCGAATGCTTTTATTTGATCTACGAAGCAAACCGACAGTTCTTTTCCTTTCTCCAAGACCTTTTCTTGGATGTGTCTGATGGGGAAAATGAGATCCTGAGTGCTTCTATTAGCACGGAATCCGTACTGTTCCTCCTCCAGCTTATTTTCAACCATTCTTCTGATTCTCATTTCAAGGATCTTGGAGTAAATTTTGCACGGTACACTTAAAAAGGAAATGCCTCGATGATTACCACAGTCCCTGTTATCTCCCTTTTTAAAGATTGGAACTATGACTGCTATCTCCCATTCTTTGGGAACCTTCTTCTGTTTCCATACCTTGTTAAATAGGAGTTGCATAACTTGTTGTCCTTCATGACCTATGTATTTCAACATCTCAGGAGATATTTCATCTATTCTGGCTGATTTTCCCAGTTTCACATCGGTCAGAGCATTCTCCGATTCCTCCTCGTCCATGTAGTCGTCCTCATCCCACACCTCTACCACCATCTCCCTGCCAGATTCACATTCGAGGCTTCCTTCTTCCAACAATTCTCCGAAATATTCTCGCCATCTTTCCAAAATTTCATCATTCTTTCGTAGAATATTTCCTTCTTTGTCTTTTATGTGTTTTAGCAATGGAGCTCTTTCTTTCCTTAGTCCTTAAATGGCCTTATAAAACATTTTCTGGTTTTCCTTATAATCAGTCTCCATCTTTTGGCCAAAATCTTCCCAAGCTTTCTTTTTAGCATTCGAAACCATTTGTTATACCTCGACTTGTTTCTTTTTGTATTGCTCATAGTTTTCAAGAAATCTTCTCCACAACTTCTTCTTTTCTTGAATAGCCCACTTGATTTCTGCAGTCCACCAGGCAGTCCTTTTTTTACCAGATACTGTTTTGCTTTTTCCACAAACTAAGGCAGCAGCTTCCAACAGCATTTTCTTAAAATATTTCCAGTTGGTTTCAATATAATCGCTTTCCCATATGTAATCCCTATGTAATCCTGTCTCTTGCCCTTCGTTCTACCGCTTCCTGGAAATAAGTGAGAATAAGAAATAAGAAATAAGAAATAATAAATAATATGGAAATAAGAAATAATATTTCTTTTATTTGTGCTTATTAATTCTTCTCTCCATATTTTGTCCAATTTCAACAGATAGTGGTTGCTTCCTATTTCGAAGCCTCATTTTACTCTTATATCTAGGACATCTTTTAGGCTTTCTTTTTTGACCAGAATATAATCGATGATGGATTTTTCATTTTTACTAGGCTCTTCCCTAGTATATTTGTGTGCCTCCTTGTGGGGAAATTTTGAATTAGTGATAAATAACCCATTGGCAGCACACATGTTCAAGATTCTCTCTCCATTATTGTTCGTCGTCTCTTCTCCATATTTGCCCAATATATCTTGCCACTGAGGCCGGTCCTTTCCAACTCTGCCATTCAGATTTCCCATAATAATTGGTTCTCCTTTGGCATCGTCTAATTCTCTTTAAAGATCTTCGTAGAGTTTTTTCTTCTAAATAAAAGAGGATATATTCCTGCTTCAGAATATTATTTTTGCCAAAAAATGTATTCTTCAGACTGCAGGGGTTACATTGTAATTGAATCAACCTGAAGACAATTGAAGGCCATTTGGGAAAAACAAGGTAAATAGATGTTTTCCCTAAAATCAGCCCTTACTGATAGATTAAAAAAAAATCCAGTTTTATATTCAGTCTTAGTATGAATTAATATACTAATATAAATGATGGTCATGAAATGAGATGGCAATTCCAAAGAAAAAGGCTTAAGTCTCTAAAACAACATAAATTGAAATACCTTGCAATATTGCGCTAATTCAGGAACCATCAGGACAGAAAGATAATAATAAATCAAAAAAATTATAACTAATGCGTAGTCCACCCAATTAATATTGGTGCTCATTTTCGTAAAAAAAAATATCAGCGATGAAACTCACCTTTGGTTAAATGGATATGTTCTTAAACTGAGTTGTCACATTTGGAATGAAGACAATCCTTTTTGCCGAGAAAGTTACTGTTTGGTGCACTTGGTCCAAAGAATCATTTCATGAACGAATTATTTCATATAATAGTCATGTTGATTGGCATCTAAGAAATTGCGATCTAACGCTATTAAGTTATTTTTTTTTTGGAAATATAATAATATCCCCGATAAACCATTGACAATTTTGGAAAACAGCATTCGGAACCACGGCGGCTACAGGGCCGAAAATATATTCAAACATAAATGGCATAAAATTGTCTTCCTATAACTCTATAAAACAATTAAAGCAAATCCCAACACAATCAATCACACCATCTCACCATCATTAAGGCCCAAATGGAGAAACCGGTAGGTATTTTCGTTCCCTGTTGTTTTAGAGACGTTTTACACCTCAAACAAGCATTTATAATTTTTTTTTTAAATGTACCTCTAGAACCATACAAAAAATACAACCTCTAAGTATGGGGTTCATTATGTGGTGGAGACTGTACGGTTTCTCGGACAACGTTTGTGGGAAGGGAGGTGATTTGCCCAAGATCACGCTCAACCACCAGATTTTTCCTCCTATTTTGGGTACCCACTTTATAGAGACCCCGGCTGCTAACAGATTAAATAAAACCAAGCAGCAGCCGGATTTGAACTGAGGACATACGGAACGGCAACTCAGCGCTCTACCACTGAGCCACTCTGCTCTTATATTATATTCTCTATTCCTATTATTATTTCATACATTAAATAAATAAAAATACATGAAATAATATAAGTATGAACAACACATGGCACACACCTCACAAATGACTTTTAATCAAACTTAACTACATTTACTACATTCTAATATATATATCATATTTTTTATAGGATGGCAGGTGATAAGCTGAGAAATAAAAATGTTATTCATCAGTTACTTTGCACCATCCCACACGCGTTGATTCAGTGGTTTTGGCTCTTGATATGTTTTTCTGTAGCAAGCAGATTGAAATAACTTAAGATTATGCATGAAATATTGTTTTAACTGAAGAAGGGAGAATACTAAAAAAGAAAGGGGTTCAGCCATCTTCAAAATCAAATAACATTTTTAAATTTTTTTATTACAAGGTTCAGAACCAGGAACGAATATTGTCCTTCGTTAATGAGTAGAAACAAAGAGTGGGCAGCTACCGCAGAAGAGGATCCCTCATTTCTTACTTTTGTAGATAGTGACAGTATTTTTTTTTAATTCTCTGTATAATGTTAAAATAACATTTTCATTATCTTTGAAGCTAATCAAGTTGTCGTTTGCATGGTGATTCGCTGTTATGTGCGTCTTTTTTACTCCCAGCCTTAAAAATTTCAGAAAAAATTTTAAGGATAAAGGCCACATCAGATATTTGTCACATTCGTTAACTTTTTCGTCTCGTTAGTTACTTTTCATGAAATTTGTTTGTTTTGAATAGTGTGATATTCTTGGTAACGAATAACGTGACTCGAATCTTTCTCTTGCTTTCTAACATTTTAATTCATCTGTTAATGTCTTTAGTCATCTCTCTGTTGTTTCCTGGGGTCACAAGTGTTTAGTTAAGATACCTATTGTTCACTCTTTTGAGAATACACTTGCAGAGAAAATAAAGGGAAACCCCAAGGCTGGTATTGCGGGCAAATATGCTCAACTGCTTTAAAAACAGGAAGGGAATGTATCAGCAAAAAGGAAAAAAAGAGTGCAATGAACCGATTTTTTCTTCAGTTAAAAAAAGAGTTAAACCAAAACAACTCACGACTGATGCCAAAATCCTCTGCCTTAAATATATCACAAATAAAACCATTTCAAGTATTTAGTACAACTTATACTTAAGCATAACTGGGTGTTTTGAAATTAGAAAATGACTTTTTTTTTTTTTAATGACCGTTAGTGTATAGATACGATATTGAAGATTTATTTAAGGATCCCTTCAGAGTAAAATGAATTGAACGAAATAAGTTTCGATGAATTGTCCGTAACTCATTCTTCTTGGATCTCTCATTTTCATTTTCATTCTTGGATCTCGGTTATGTACCGGTACTTGAGTACATATTATGTACATGAATATCTGAAATTGTAGGAAGGAAGGAATACATTTTACAATTGGAATGTAAAATATTTTTTACATCAAATACAAGTTGATATTTGTTAACATTATAGCCATACTTACCCTCTACAGTGATCGATCATACATGGCTATGAAGCAGGTATTAGCCATAGAAAATAGATATTTTCAGCATTGCAGCAATAAATTACTAAGCCATTTCTTGCATAGGGCAAACTTACACAAATAATGCTAATCAAAATCTGATTTATTTTGCAAAGCAAAATGGAGTGCCAGAATTTGTATATATACAAACGGACATTCGCTAGGACTTGTAATTGTAATTGGATCAGACCCACATTGCCGTTAATGAAGAGTAAAGAATAGGGAGTAAATGAAAACCCCTTAAAGTTTACATTCTTATTTTTTCTTGTAATCTACCATCTGTTCTATTCATGCAGATAGTTTTCCCTCACAATTTTCTGCCATATTATAGACTTAAAAACTTTCCACTACAGAAGCCCCACCGGAAGTCCTAGCTATTGCCTTATAAAATCGATTTAATGGCACTATCTCGCAAGTTATTATTAAGCATTGTTGCATTGTTCTAGGTGTCCCTCATTAGTGACGGTCTCTCCAATTTCTGCTGCGGGGTTTGAGATGATTCCTCCAGGTTGGGTATGTGTACCTCAGAATGCTTAGGCCGACTCCCTTGTAGATAGTTCTAGTAGCCAGGTTAAACCTCCCCTCCCCATAATCTTGCCAGATCATTGAGGGAACAGGTCACTTTATCTCGAAAATGTCTAAAGTGTCAAACTTCCTGAATTTCATTCCCCTTCTCTTCACCTAGAATTATGTTTAACAGATAAACTTAGGGTTAGTGTAAGGCCATTTATAAATAGTACTTGTCGCAATCTACATTCCTTGATAAGCCATTCTCCAGTACTAGTCTTCCATTGTTTGATTATTGATTAGCTTGATTAAATATTAATTAATAGCTTGCACTGATTTATATATAATGACCTTAATTCTTTACTAAGAAGGATAATTGAATCTTGTGAAACAATATGTTAACTTTTACATTTAACGAATAAAGTAGTTTAAACAAATAAAATAAGTTTTATTTATCTTCTATGCCTAAATAATGCTTAACAATGAAAATCTTTAGGTGTGAATATCTCCTAAACAAAGTATTTGCGGACACACCTCTATAGGAAATTTTTTTCTTGTTTTGAGGTCCTTAGTTCAAATTTTATGTTTGGTTACTAACCCTTAAACACCCTGTAAGTATGTATATTTGCCGAGGCCCGTTATCGGCTGATCTTCACTCGGGCTTCATCGGCCAAACAAAGGGAGCGTACACTACTATAACCACCATCATCCGATGACGCCCGTTCACGGCCGATCAACCGATGAGTCCGAACTTGTTGGGATTTATCGCCAGTCTGCCAGCGTCTACAGCGGAAATTAAGTGTATTTATAGTTTAATTTCATAATTCTGTCGTGTTTGTGTGTTGTTATCTACCTAAACGACTATGGTTAATGAAAAAATAATTAGTTGTGTTTGTAATAGACCAACCCTGAGGGATAAACATTCAAAAAATTACAGTAATCGTGATGTTGCAAAACGGTTATGGGCTGAAGTTGCATCGGAGATGGATATAGCGGTTGCAGATATTTAAAAAATGGAGCAACTTAAGGGACCAATTTCATAAAGAATATTTTTACGAATTTTCTAATAGATACAGTTCTTCGAATTCCTCTATTTTAAAAACGCGTCTTCACTTAAGCCGCACAATCAACTACAGAAGACCGGCAACGTCCAATGTCGGCAACAGTGTGAGCACACGCACGTCCGAATAATTCTGTCCGCCATCGGCCGACAAAATCGATTTTGTCGCACGCTAACGGTTACAAAAATTCATGTTTTCTTTCTTTCTTTTTTTGTCGAATGATTAAAAGCGTCGACCTTAACTATTTTTTTTTAAATCCAACGTATAGTACAAAAATAGCTTCTAAGCGGACTCTTCCAGATGCATCATGATTCCGCCGATGCATAAGAAAAAAAACGTTTAGTCCCACCGCGTCTTCTCTTTTATTGTCCTAGTTAGAGGACATATGGACTAAAGCAAAGAAATGAAATTTTGAGGTTCCAAACAATAAAACATCCATTAATACTTAAAGTATTATGTTATTTGTTATATTAATTGTAACATTTTTACAAAAACATATCAAGATTCCATGAACTCTGAGATTAAGAAGGGACCTATAAATTAATTTTGATAGCAGAGCAGACAATGGGTCTGTTTCGGCAAACGCATCCAGATTACTTATTTGAAATAACTCCATATGTTTGAGAAATTTAACATGTAACCAAATTATAAATCATTATTAGCATATGCTTTCATTCGTGTTCTACAATAAATTATAATGAACATTTGTCAATTAAGTGAACAAGAATAAGGATTGAAGAAGAGTCCTTCAAGTTCTTACAGAGTAAGAGGATTATACTTACCACCAAATACCACCAAAACTAGGGAGTGTTTCCAATATTCTGTCCCATGTAGAACAGCTGAAATGCTGACTTCTTGCATTAAAGCTGCAATACGACCAGGGACAACAATGTATTCTGATTGCTGAAAGGCCTATAAGGGAATATAGCCAATTGAAGGCATGAGGTATAAACATTAGGTTGTCAACCATTCAACATCGTTGACCTAAACAAAGGTACTCATACCCAGAGGGTGGAATTACTTAGGGCTTCAGTTAAACGTAGAAACAAAAAAGAATGTGGAACGAGCAGAAATATGTTGGATTCATATTTATGCGAATTCATATGGACGAGAAAGAATGTTTGTTTACTAAGATTTTAGAAAGCAATGCGGATTTTTATCCACAAATTTAATTGCAATTGTTTTGTATTGAGATTTTTTATAAATATACACACGTTTTGTTATGAGTATTTTATTTAATAGCATAAATAACAGATATCTAAAAAATAATCTGCATGCTTTTTCCGAAACAGACCCCAGACCAGGAAAAGTGTATTTGCAAGTGTATTTGTGCATTTGGAGAAACACAAAGAAAAGTTGAGTCCAGCAGCAGCCACCCAATCAATATTCATATCATGACTGTCACCTAGTAAGAATAATTAACGCTAGAAGTATTGTATTTCATGTTTACCTAATGTCAACGCAAGGCTATGTATATAAGACAGATACTCTGCATTATCAGTTGACCGAGCAACGATGAAGGTACTGTTTGCTATTGCATTGCTTATCAGCATTGTTTCTCTAATTAGTGGTAAGTTATTTTATTAAACAGTAATCAAATTATAGGCACATATCCTGTTTCATTTTGTTGTAATCCTATGTAATATAGAATTAAATATTTCCTTTTCTGTTTTCTTCGTATGGAACATTAAGTTCCGTGCATTCAGTCGGTTTATTAATTATTAATCTTTTCTTGATATCTATTCGAAGTAGTGCATGATTGAGTACAAATATTTAATTAATATATTTTAACTACTAATTTTTCATCCACAGAATTTATTGGCATCGATACTTTTGGTTATATAGGAATTAGCAATAATATTAATTAAAATGACAGGTCAAACTATATATATATATATATATATATATATATATACACATATACATATATACATATATATATATTTTGGTATAATCACTAATTATATATCTGAACAAAGCTCTATTATTCGTGTATATTTTCACTTTCACCACGATTTATAGTATTCAAGATGAAACTGACCGACTTCAATCCATTATAACTGATCTTTATATATATCGCAAAATAGGAAAGGTTTCAAAATATCCGTTAACATAAATAAAAGTAATTGCATCTAATAAAAATATAAACAAAACGACATATCATCTTTATTTTTTTACAAATGATGTTTTTACCATTAGTTAAAGTGAATTCCCATATAAAATATATTTTTAGAAAACTCGTTGAATCTAATAAAGGTTCTTAATATACTAAATATAGTGGCTAGCGGAAAGCCCCATACAAATATTATAAAACGTATGAGCTATACCACAGTTGTGTACTCCTCCACCTCACACACTAAAATTATAAAAACTGTTGCTTTTTAAGTCCATCGACAGATTGTGGCTGGAGAATAGTCACTAGCTTGTAGTTTCAACTACTTTCAACCACAACTTTCGATGTTTAAATAATTCACAATTTTTTCTGAATCAGAATATTCCAGGATATATTTCTTAGATACATTATTCTACTACCATCATTCCAAGAAAACATTTCTAAAATATTTCATATAAAACTCACTGACTTCAACTTCATAGTTCCATCATTGTGTATTTGTTCAAAGTTAGAAGGCTTGGCACAATCAAAGTTAAAACCGCACATCACCAAAAAATTCATGTTTGTGGTATTTAGATATTATGGCTCTAAGGTATAACCGCTGAGAAATGAGAGATATTTGCTAGCCTAGAAGATATTTTATATCTTATAACTTCATAAGCGAATTAACTGCGTTCTTGAATCTATACATATTATAAAATAAAGTCCTCCGCCGCATCTGTCTGTCTGTTCGGCTGTCTGAAAAACTACTGCACGGATTTTTATACGGTTTTCACAATAGATAGAGTGATTCATGAGGAAGGCTTAGGTATTTAATTTGTCAAGGTTTTGTGTAAATTGGTTGGAACAGAACGATAATTGTTGGAAGTGCTGGAAAAAGTAAAGCTGCCTGTGCGCTTTCATCGAAGATGCTGGCCTAGTCCCCTTGAGATATGGGAGATGTACAAAACGATACATGTTGGAATATTCCTCGTTTATAGATCTACAAAAAAGTCCGCGATAGGATATATCTGTCACTTAAGGATAGCTCCTAATGTGCGAAAATTCCTCGCAGAATACTTCTGTTATTACTTTAATTTGATTATGGTAATATCCTACATGGTATTATTAAAACTACTTTAAACTTATGTTAAGCATGAAACTATTATAACAAGTGTAATTGTATCGGGTACAATAATTAACTAAATATTGGCTTCTGGGTTGAGTTCAAATAATCATTTTATTTCTCACAGATTCACAAACTACAACTTCAGTAATCAACAACTTACACTGTTCTACCTTTCTAGACTGTTATCCCCTCTCAATACTACCAACATAACATTGCTAAGTTTACCTCCACATTACTCCTCTTCCAGTGACTAAGTCACGATACAATATATTATATACAAATATTAGTATGTAGAATACAAAAATTAGTATGTGGAATAAAATAATAAGTAAACAAGGGAACAAAATATATACATTTCAAAATAAGGAAACAGAGAAACATTATTTCGGAACAATTTGAGCTTTTATCACTAATTGATTTAACATTTTAACACTTATCAATCTTAACACATTTTACATTAAAGTAAAAACTATTATACTTGATTACTTTTCCATTTAAGTAACTTGGACACATCACATTTTACATAATTGATTTGAACACTTATTCACATTTCACTGCAAGGAGGTACCGTGGTGGAAAACGTACGGTACGGCCTCTTCGTGTGGTTTTATTGTGTGCTCCTGAAGATTGTGGTGCAGCAGGTTGTTGAGGTTTTGGCTCATGCTGATTGATTGAGGTTTTACTAGGTTGTGGTAGAAGAATGTCATCTTCAGAAAGTAAATAGGCTGGTTTCAGTCTATCAATGGAGATGCTGACTATTCCACTCTTAATCAGGACTTGAAAATATTTTTCATAGCGTTTCTTTACTAGGAAGGGGCCCTCATAAGGTGGTTCTAATCCCTTTTTTACACGATCTACTCGCACAAAGACATGAGTGCACTCTGAAGATCTGGGTGTACATAGATAGATGAATTAGCTTTATGATGAGCACTAGTAGGTTTCAAAAGGTCCATTTGTCGAATTAGGTCCGACGTAAATGCTTCCGGAGATGCACAACTTGACTGAGCCTGAAAAAATTCACCAGGAAGTCTCACTGTTTTTCCATATACCATTTGACTGATGGTAACTGGGTATCTGGTCGCAAAGCACTCCTTAGTCCAAGGAGGATTGTAGGCAGAGCTGTTGTCCATTTGACGTTATTATGTGCACGGATGGCTGCTTTCATAGTTCTGTGAAAACGTTCCACTTTACCATTCGCCTGAGGGTGGTAAGCCGTTGTATGCTGCAGGCGAACTCCGAACATCCTAGCTAAGCCAGAAAATAAAGATGATGTGAATTGTGAACCGCGATCAGTGATAATCTGCACAGGAGTTCCAAATCGAGTAATCCAGTGCATATACAGCATTCTTGCAATAGTTTCGGTCGTAATGTCATGACAAGGGATAGCTTCCATCCAGTTTGTGAAACGATCAATGATTGTAAGACAATAGGAGTTACCTTCTGATGGCGGAAGTGGCCCCACAATGTCGATGTGAATCGTGTGAAATCTTTCATCTGGCTCGTTGAAGTGTTGAATCGTTGATTTTGTATGTCGGTGGACTTTACTTTTCTGGCAGTTAAGATATGCCTGTGTCCATTTTCTTACATCGTCACGAATTTTAGGCCAAATGAATCTTGAGGTGATCAACTTTACTGTAGCTTTAACACCTGGATGGGCTAAATTGTGGATAGAAATAAATACTGATTTCCGAAACGATTTTGGAATGAATGGTCGAACATTTGTGGTGGAGACATCACACCACAAAATTTTTCCTGATGGTAATGGATATGTTTTAAATGCGAGGTTGTTCTGAGAATTTTGGCTTATCAGTTGCTTCAATTCCAAATCGTTAACCTGAGCTTCTGAAATTAAATCATAATCCAAATTAGATTGATTAACTTCTTCGATACGTGATAAGGTATCTGCAACGACATTGTCTTTTCCTTTTACATGTAACACAGTTGTAGAAAATTGAGATATGAATTGTAGTTGTCGCTGTTGTCTAGGAGATGCTTTTTCATTTTTCTGCTTGAAGGCGTAGATTAAAGGTTTGTGGTCAGTGGTAATAGTGAAATCGCGTCCTTCCAGTAGGTATTTAAACTGTTTGATACAGAGGTAAATTCCCAACAATTCACGGTCATATGTGCTATATGCTTTCTGTGGATCGCTCAATTTTTTTGAGTAAAACGCGATAGGACACCAAACACTATTTTGATATTGCTGTAGGACACCTCCGATTGCTACTTCTGAGGCATCAGTTGTCAAGTTCAAAGGCAGATCTGGATTAGGGTATGCAAGTAAAGTTGCATTAGCAAGGTCCGCTTTGCACTTATTGAACATTTGCTTAGCTTGTTCGGTCCATTCAACTGGAGTGTGATCTTTTTTTTTGGCACCTTTCAAATAATCATGTAGTACAGCTTGTGTTTCTGCAGCGTTTTTTAGGTATCGTCTATAAAAATTGACTAAGCCCAAAAATGTTCTCAGTTCATGTACTGTTTTCGGAAGTGGATATTCCTGAATCACTTTGACTTTGTCCGGTAACGGCTTAGATCCTTCCGGTGAAATATGATAACCCAAAAAATCTAATTGTTCAACTCCCAATAATGACTTTGAAAGGTTGATTCTGAGGCCATGGTTATCAAGTCGCTCAAAAACTTGTTCTAAATGATTTATGCGCTCTGACAAGGAGTTTGGTGCTATCAATATATCGTCTAAATAAGGGAAAACAAAATCCAAACCCGAAAAAACCTGATTGATAAACCGCTGAAATGTTGAAGGTGCATTCTTTAAACCAAAACTCATTACATTGAATTCATAAAGACCAAATGGGGTGATTATTGCTGTTTTTGGCTTATCCTGTTCTGCAATTGGAATCTGAAAATAGGCTTTGAATAGGTCAAGTTTAGAGAATATCTTCTTACCATTGAGAATATGATGAAAGTCTTCGAGTCTAGGAATTGGGTACCTGTCCGGAACTGTAAGGTCGTTCAAGCGCCTATAATCTCCGCAAGGTCTAGTTGATCCATCTTTTTTACTAACCATATGCAGCGGACTAGCCCAAGGGGACTTTGAAGGTCGAACAATGTTATTAATGAGCATAAATTTAAATTCCTCTTTAGCCAAGTTGAGTTTTACAGGATCCAGTCTTCGTGGTCTACAAAATACTGGTCCACCATTTGTTTCAATGACGTGTTCGACGTTATGTTTAATGTTGGAAGGTAAATTTGGTACAGTTAAATTAGGATACTTGGCAAGAAGGTCTTGGAAACTTAAGCTCTTGTTCAATGTGCTGATAAGGTCTTCTGTAGTAATGGATTCGACTTTGCCACAAACGGTCAGCTTTGTCGTACCATCAATTAAACGTTTTTGTTTCATATCTATTAGAATATTAAATTCCTTTAAAAAATCAGCACCTAGAATTCCTTGTTTTACCTTAGCAATTATAAATGGCCATTGGAACTGTCTGCGTAGCCCCAAATCAATATTTAATATTTTGCTTCCATACGTTAAAATCTCGGTGTTATTGGCGGCATAAAGTTTATACTCTTGACTTGATTTTGAATATTTCGTTGGGGGTAATAATGATACATCTGCCCCACTGTCAACTAAAAATCGCAATCCGGTTTTTCGGTCTGAAACAAATAAACGGTATGTGCGAGATTGCTCAGCAACTGAAGCTGCCGTTAATCCAGTTGCTGTTTGGGGTTTTCCGTCCAAGAGCAAGGTTGACGGCATTTCCCTGGCTTACAATTAACACCGAATCGAAAATGGTAATAACAATATTTATCTTTAGGATCGAATCGTTTACGGCTGTGGGATCGTCCTCGACCCGAACGATGTTGGCTGTTTCCGCTTTGAGTCCTTCCTCTGAACTGTAAGGCTTCAATTTGTTTTTCCAAATTTGATATTTTCGTAGATAAATCCGGTTGGTGCTCAAGATGGGAAGGATTTGGTGTCGTGACTGCGTAAACTTGTGATGAGTAGTTCATTTTCGTTATTTTGTCGGCCATGACAGCTAAATTATCCAAGGCTTCATTACTAATTATCAAAATATTGCCACATGGTTGTCATCGTCACTCATAACTAATTCACGCCGGTCACTTCACTAACGTTCGCGAATCACGTACGGGGTCACCAATTGTAATTGTATCGGGTACAATAATTAACTAAATATTGGCTTCTGGGTTGAGTTCAAATAATCATTTTATTTCTCACAGATTCACAAACTACAACTTCAGTAATCAACAACTTACACTGTTCTACCTTTCTAGACTGTTATCCCCTCTCAATACTACCAACATAACATTGCTAAGTTTACCTCCACACAAGTGGATTATCTTTCAAGAAAATTAAAAGCATGAAAAAAGTAAAAATTGGTTAAAATTATTTTTTGCACTCTATATTAATACGGCCTGGGTTGGCGACATCTTTGATATATATACATATGTAATATATATATTACATCTCACTTAAGTATAGAATAACTTGACCCAATTAATTAATTTTTTCTTTAATTTTCTTTTGCAGGAGAAAAAGCTGTATGGAGCAAACGTAAGCATTAATATTTCATTTTTGTTTTATTTATTCTCTTCATAAACATTTAATTTTCTGTTAATAATGTTCTGATCCCAGGCATCTCTTTTGTATGATCCATTTCTAAGAAATCATGAATAGTCTACAATACGTTTCCTTCATTACGTTTATTTAAGACAAGTTCAGAAATATAACAAACCTTTTAAGGGCCATTCCCTCTAAATAGCATATTTATCTCCAGGCATTTAATCGTACTGAAACCATGATATAAGGAGACTAAAGTCATCAAATCGCACCCGGGGGAGGGGGGGTTTGCGAATATGTCAGACTTATTTGAGTCAATTATAAATTACTTACGCGAGAATTTTACCTCATGTGTACACTAAGCATGCGTTTTTTCATTAAATTACAAAAATTTAAGTGATATATAAATCGAATTTTTTTAATTGTGCTAGACACATTTTAAAAAAATAAAAGATTGTACCATTATAAGCCATGAAGAGGGTCCATATAAGCATTGGGTTTAGTCCATCTTAGAAACGGTTGTGAGGAGATGATTTGGCCGAGTTTCCCCAGTTTTATACCCTAATAAAAATAAATAAAGAGCGTGTACCTCTACAACCCAGGAGGGATCTTGCGGTAGAGACTGTTCTGTTTCCTTGACAACAGCCGTGCTGGAAACTGATTTGTCCTAGATCACGCTGAAACCCCTATTTTGAGTACCCACTTTACAGAGGTAGGGTGAGGCCCAGGAGGGTCCTAGATCCCATTGGATCCACCTCCGGATTAAATAAAAGTCTGCCAGGATTTGAACCCAGGACCTTCGGTACTGCAACTCACCGCTCTACCACTCACCCACTTCGCTCCCTTCCCCACCCTCCTCCCAATCAAGGTTACCCACTTTATAATGGCTGAGTGAGCCCTGTAATATTCCAAAGAATCCAACCACAGATGTTAACAGGATAAATAATTTACCAGACACAGTCGATAACCCATCCACCTCCGTACTGGTCTACTCATCTTAACAACAATTAGGTAAAATATTAGAACAGAAAGATGATTGAGCTCTGCGTATGCTTTCTATCCCAATCCCTGTAGATAATTTAAAATAACATAATGTAAATCGCCTGGTATCATTTCTGTAATAATTTACTAAAGGAATTGTGTATCTTTAATAGCATGTAAGCCAGGAGACAGTTGGAAAGACAAATGCCGTACCTGCTTGTGTGATGCAGACGGCAAGGCAACTTGTTCAAGACAACTGTGCCAAGGCGAAGGCATAAGGATAGTACTGCCACCAGTAAAAGAAAAGCGACAGGCTCCTGGTGAGTTCGTCTGGAATAGAAATCTTATTGAATTTTAGTATTTAGTAGTATTATATGTTATAAAATTGTTAGTTTAAGCCGTGTAGTGTTTGTAATGGAAGAGTGGAATGGATACAACGATAAAATAATTATTGAAAATAGGAATAAGGAATTGAATTACCCAAATTATCGAAATTGGCGATTGATAATATGAAAAGGAACCTAACATATCTAGGGCAATTTTAAAGATCCTAATTAACAAACAAATTAGTCTCAGTTGGACAAACAAATTTTTTTTATTAAAAAAAAATACTAGAAAATTAGTCATAATTTTTATGTATTTCATGATATTAGAAAGCATTGTATTCACTGGTTGGATTCAAATTTATTGATGAATGAATGAATTGGTTTAACCAGGTTTATTGTTAAGCTTCAGCACAAAGTTCTTTCTTTAACTTTGCAATATCCGTAGTATATATATTTCCTTTTTCTCTTCGCTTATACTACAGAGAATCGTCGTCAGGAAATAGGATTATAGCAACTATATATGGCGTTTAATCATTTTGCAATTAATATATTCGATAATATTACACCCTGTAATATTTTTTCTTTTAATTATGCATTCTGGTTTAACATCAGTAATACGCGTAGTACGGTCTGAGAAACCCAGCCTTAGAGAAAACTTATCCCAAACCCAAAGCTAATTTGAAGGTCAAAGAACCTAATAAGATAATATTAACCCTATGACCATCTTATTAACTATCTTCGACCCAATGAGTAGATATTTTATTTTTAAGCAAGCTGATTGTTACTGGAGAACCTACTACTCCTCGGGTTGTAATTAGAGTTGTTTATGTATCAATCCGTAATTGTGGTATTGTATCAATCCGGCACTTAGTGCGCTGAAAGCGGTAAGAATTAGGTCATAATGTTCTTTAAGATACAAGTATAAAATATTTTATCTTGGATTCGATGCTCGCGAACTACCCTAAAGTGTTAGGCAGGTTCGGTCCGAGTCTAGTATTGCTGAAACGGATAACTCAGCCCTCCTATATAACATAAGCAAGTGAGTAAATGTATTGTTAGAAAAGATTTAAGTTTTGTTCGAGTGTGCAAGATATCCAAATACTTCCCCACGCTGTATCATGCTTAGATGATATGATGAATGATAAGAGTCCTTACATAGATAAAGTTGCTTCCATATTTATTTATTTTGTAAATTATTATTCAAATTAAAATTATAAATGCTTGTTTCACTTAAGCACCACAATGCGTACCTGGAACTCACTGGAAGGAAGAATGCAATGGCTGTACTTGTACACCTGATGGATTTAAAAGTTGTACCCGCATGGAGTGCTACAGTGGAACTTCATAATGTGGCTGGAAAACTCAACTTTAATTACTTGTCTCATGTATTAAATCGTTATATTATTGAACAAAAAACTTATCAGCTACTACTAATCTGTTATTTCCTATTAAAATATTAGTGCTAATCATTTTCTTTTTATATTAGTTAGTAATTTTTTTTTAATTATTTCTTAAAAAACATTTGTATGCATGATTCTAATAAAAAATAGTTATTGCAATGTATTCCATATTAATATTTACATTAATCACAATTCTTGGTATAGTTATTATAAAACATTAAAGCAAATTATATTTTTCTATTTCATCTAATTAAAAATTAGGAAATATTTGAATGACATGTGTGATGTAATATTTAAATAAGAAATATAACCTCAAAATATTCATACTATTATAATTCTTGTATTTAAACCTTGTCACTAGTTTTAGTCAATGATTATTCTGTGTGTCATTGGATTTATCTCCGACCAACGTGTTTCCTCAGATATTGGATCGACGCCCCTACCTAATAGAATCTCATTTACCAACAATAATATTACAAAATGAGATACCTGTAAAGAACAAACTTTTATTTGAAACATCATAGTTTTCATAATTATTCTAATACCATCAATCAGCTTCTAGTCGTAATTTGATAGTGTGCAAATACTTCCTCTGGGTAGCCCCTTTAAGGGTCGTCAACGTAAATAGTTTCCTGGCAGCAGGAGGTTGAGATGTATTCTTCTTGCACCACCTCAAGTCCCACAATCCTCTACGATCTGGTTACTCGAAGCAGGGCCATCGGTAAGAGGTTGCATTGCAATGACGCCATAAGATTCACATAACCACTCCTTTATAAGTAGCCATTGTCGCTGGGTACCTTAGCCCAGGTACTAAAAGCGCCACAAAAACGGCTGAGTCCATTAGAACTATGGTCACCCTGGTTCTCAAATAATTAAATATTTTAAAACCCCGTTATTTCCTATTTAATGTATAACTCTATAGTAACTCTGTTAACTGCACTACGTTCTAATATATCATTTATTTTTCTGACCCTGTTTTCAGTGTAAGGAATATTTGAGTTGTTTTCATTTCTGGCCTATATTTTCTTTTCTCAATTTTATTAAAATTGTGTGGGGCACATCTTTTAGCTTAAATTCTAATTTTTAACATCCCATGGCTAATTATAATCTATTTTTTTTGGAAATTAAATTTATTTCTCAACTGCTTATTGCCATCTGACTGGAGATGGTCCTGGCGCTACAATGCGCATGAATTTCTAGGGGGATCCTGCATAGTTTCCTAGAATCCTTGGAGTAAATAAATAAGTATTATTCAGATAATCCAGGTCATCAATGTGATTTTTTCTGGCTCATCCCACTCACTGTTAACTAGTTTCTCTTTTAGGGTTACTGGATAGCAATCTCCTCTTCGAGATCTGAAACCCTTATTAATCAACTCTAACTCTTTACACTTTAGAGTGTGTTGATGAAATACAACGATAACCGCGTCAATGCCACATTACCTCATCTGACAGGCTGCACGATTCGCTACACAAGCTTCTGTGCAAACATGATAACAAGCCACATTGTGGTGCC
Source organism: Troilus luridus (assembly GCA_964056705.1). NCBI lineage: Eukaryota > Metazoa > Arthropoda > Insecta > Hemiptera > Pentatomidae > Troilus > Troilus luridus. The sequence continues at coordinate 82,974,557 of OZ057412.1, forward strand.
AACCTACATTAAGGTGGAGGAAAGATATCTTATCGTAGTAGTATTTTATTCGCTACTACTTGGGACCATTTAATTACATGGGACATTACCGACTTGGAAGGGCTGAATAGAGACTAAGAAACATTCTGAATTCGTTACCGTTAGAAAATAAATAAGAAACCCCAATGATCCATAGAGAAAGGAGAGAGGGTTGAGAAAACAGCAAGTTCATATAATCAGCACTGCAAATCAGGTTACACATTGTCAAGAAATACCCGTTTATTCAACAAATTAAAATTCAATACTAATTCTAAACTTCATAAAGTAAACACTGTCGTCTTTAGAACTCCTGTAATGTTTGTTATCAAATAAAATTTATTTTTGACTAAGAAACATTTTTCTCTTTTTATTGAATAAGAAATAATGTCAAAATGGTGTAAACATTTTTAGTAATAAGCGAAAGGTTGCTAAAAATGGGTTCCATACTGTCGGAGAATATATGTTTAACTTATATCTCATTCCTCATAAGACCAATCCGATCGGTGTTGTAATAGTGAAATGTGGACAAGATTCTAGTAAAATATACCAAATTTCAACCACTTACCACAAAGCCCTAATTTAAGGCGAGGTTCAAACATCATAAACGTTGCCTTGAAAAGTAGCCAAATTTGACTTAACCACTTATTCACTGGGTCGACAAGCATATATAGATGGTTCGAGAATCAACGAATCGGTTAGTGCGATTTTTTTTCTCAAGTACAAATATTGCGCCCAATATAAATTACCTTCTAACCAATAAAACTACCATCGCATACTATGCCATCTTAGAAGCATTTCAGCACCAATTTACATTTCCTCCGAAGAATGGTATAACTAAGGTTTTTTTACTCCTTTGTTAGGGCCCCTAAAGATAGCAGATATTGCAACCTTTCCCTTTAACTCCAACTCTGGAAGTCTTCCACCTGACTCGATTGATTTTCATTGCAGACATTTAACGGCTTGGTCATGAGGAGGCCTAGACGAGTCAACGTGTTGTTGTGCCGAACCAATAATAATAACAGCTTGGCCATACGTCTAAATTGTATTTGAATTAAATGAAAAAGAAACGTAAAATGTATTACCGAATGCCTTCTTTTTTTTAAAAACTCATTTATTGATAATGTCATTAGTGAAAAAAATCAATCTAATATCTTTTATAATAATTAGAGAAAAACAAATCCTGAAACAGATTTTTAAAAAAAAGTTGATAAAATCACTTTTCCCACTAAGAGATCCTATGAAATTATTTCCCACAGTTGGTAACACTGACTAATATCTAATTTATCTTAATAAAATCGTTATCTAATCCTATTGTTAAAATCCGATTATTATTATTAGTGTGAAAATATTATTTTTAGCACATTGAACTGTTATAAGTATCTTAAAGTTTTGAAGGTTGCAATTTTGTAAGCCTCACTTGACTGATAAAAATAATACTCAGGCATTTAAAAAATATATATATAAATATATTTGTTTAGAATTTGAACATTACTTTACTGTTATTGTTTTATAAAATAAAAGACAATAATCTAATCTAATTGATTAAATCAGCCAAATCCTCAGTATCTAAAAATAATATCTGTTGGTAAAATTTGCAATGGGAACAACAAAAAGTGACAAACACAACTCAGTTGAAGTAAGTTCAGGTGACATCAGGATAAAAGATTTGCTTGAAAGGAGGTGCGATGAGATAAACATTAATAAAATTACAGAAGTCATGGGGGAAAGGTATTTTTGCCATAAATGGAGTAAAACCTTTTTCAATTAATATAAACCAGTTATCCTTTTTTGATATATTTTTTTTTTTTTAGCCAGATTATTTCAAACATACACAATATAATTTTTAATATAGTTAAATCTATCTCAGAAGATATGGTGCCATCCATAGTCATTAGGAATCAACGATCTTGGAATAACTGCAGTATTAATAATAACAGGTGACATTTAAATGATAACTTATTGTAAGAGCAAATAATAAAAGAGTTATTGTATGTAATTTTTTTTCATGATCGATTGTTCTTTTTTATTCAGATTAGAGCTTAAAAATGTTGACGAAGCTTTATATTTGGAAGTGAAATATGATCACAAGCTTTCTAAGGAATTTACCCACATCATTTACCTGCTGGGTAGAATGTATAAACTGCTTATGACCAAGTCCATCTGTACCAAAAGGTATTCCATTCAATAATTGAAGCTATAATTCAATATTTTTAGTTATAATTTCATGGTATTGTTATCATTACAAATTTATTTTCATTTACTTTGTATGCTCTAAAAGATGAGCATTATATGCTACTAAATTTGTGCAACGTTTTACCTATTAAATTTGAGTAATTACTAGGTCATTGCCTCTAATAAATAATAATGAATGCTCATGTTTTATTCTAACTTACTCAAAATTATTGTTAAATGGTTATTATAACTTGAATTGCACTATTATTTTTGTCATAATAGCAATGAAACTATTAACAGGACTAGGGAAATAGTGGAATTGTATAACAAAATAATGAGAAATGAATGTCAAACTAATAGGCAACATGATGAATAGTATTGAGAGACACTGGTTGCATTACTTTTAAAATACTTTAATTGAGAACTTAAGTCTTTTTGAATTCCTGAGAAGATATTAACCGCTTTGTAGGTTTGTATTGAATATTAGTAAACAAATTACCACAAAAAGTAGAACGACTATTGAACGAACATTGTAAAAATGTCTGAATACATCATAATAATCTCAAAACTCATTAATTAATAAAGAATTAACTACTACATCCACTATTCCAATAGATTAGGGATCATAAATTCAATAGTTATGCAGTAATAAACCAAAAATCTTCAGCTGATTTTTTCATCACATGTTGTATACAGACTCTATTTGAGAACTCTAAACTATGAAAGGAAGAAATGTAAAATTAAAATCATTATTTAACATGTAGAAAAGCATTAAAGAAGAGCATTGTATTGATTTAGTTGATTCTAAATCAATACAACTATTGAAAGGAGGAGGTTTTTTAGTGATTAATTATAATTCATTGATTATAACTTTAAATAGGTATTTCTTCTAACCATTATTTTTTAAAACACATTTTTACTTCATAATAAGTAAAAATTTGTTTCCATTTTAAAACATTATAGCAACACATTAACCAACATTTCTTCAGGGAATTATATTATGAAAACACCAGTCTCTTTGACGACCAATCTCAGCTGGATGCAGTAGCTGATAAGGTTTGCTGCCTCCTCGGTGTGGCCAGATGGGACCTAGGTTTGTCTGCCACGTCCAAGGGCCTTGTGGCAGGTCATTTATTTATTACTTCTCCTTCAGGTGACATCATTGACTGCTCCTATTCAGATGGTTTGTTTTTGAGACTAATTCATACAAAAGTTGTGTAAAATCTCATCAAATTCAAATTTTATTTTTATTCTATAGGGGTTTCTGTTCCCCAGTTCATATCATCCGGGATTCATTTACAATCTGATGCAAGATTTGTGATAGTCGTTGAAAAAGATTCGGCTTTTCAAAAACTACTTGAAGAAGGTTTTTTAAACCGTCATGGACCATGCATAATGGTGACTGTAAGTATTCTTTAATTTTAGGGGGTTAATTTAAAGCTGTCCATCTTCAGAAATTTTAAAGAAAAAATAGTTATATGTAACTGAAAAATAATTATTTGATAATGTGTTGGCAGTAATTGAATTAATCTGATTCTCAGTAAAATGTATAATGTCCCTTTCTTTAGCATTGAAAAAATATGAAAAATATAAATTAACTCGTTGAATACCATGAAGAGATAATGATGATTTAGAACTTAAATAACATCATCATAATCTAACCAAATTAACAGGTCATGGATTGAAGGATAATATTGTTTTTAATATATTCATCACGTATTTTTTCTGATTTCGACCATGTTTTAAAATTCTTTGCCTGCGTTTCCCAGGCCATACTGCAAGTTTCCTCAGGACTTAATCTAAGACAGATTAAAAATATTAGCCATGGAAATGTAAGAGAATTAGTTTTTATCAGAATTGTATAATTTTAGATTTATTTTTATCATTGTTTGACCATGTCATACATTTTTTAAAAGTCGACATGCCAATTAAAAGATTATTAAATTAAAAGTAACTTTAATATTTAGGGAAAGGGATACCCAGATTTATGCACAAGACTGCTAGTAAAATATATTTGGGAGCAATTAAAACTACCAATCTATGCTCTTGTGGATGCTGATGTTTATGGCATTGAAATCATGTGTGTTTACAGGTTTGGTTCACTGGTGAGTTTTAAAGATTATACTTATTATTTAGCAATACAAATGTAGAATAAATTAATTAATAAATAATATATTGAGATAATAGTTAAAAGATAAATAACAAAAAGAAATTAGAAATCAGGGAAAGGTTTGAAAGCCATTCGACACACTGTGTATATATATATGTCAAATATTTTTTTATATCAGATATAAAATATAATTAATATTCAAAGTATAGACTTCTCTATATTCTTAACACCCTTCATATATCTACAGTCTCTTCCAATTCAAATCCTCAGTCCAGCACCATGAAACAAGATCTCGCCTTTCCGATCTCTATACTTGTTCCACAGAACCATAACATTCGAGTGTTCCTTTCTTGGCCTCTCCACCGCAGTGTGGGACTCAATCCCTCCTATGATTCGGCATGCTCCTTCACTAACCTTATTTAATCCTTGCTTTTCCCACATCTCCTGACTTCCTAAAAAGAGGCTCTCTAAGCAGGTTAATCTTTTGGTAAAATGAATCAGGACTGAATTGTTTATTTTCTTGTTTAGTTGTTTTTTTGTTTTTTTTGCAAAGAAGATATACATTATGGAAAGAGATTGTTGGATGATAGCCCATGCATTTAACAGTTGTTATTAATTTATTTATTCTCTTAAATTGGCTAATATCTTATAATGATTCGTTGTTTTTATTTAATTTTTTTCATTTTGATTTTTTACTTTTTTTGGCACTTTATAAAAACCTTATGATTTGTATTATGTAGCCTTCTGGCCGGATACAGATTATGTTTCATTTTTTGTTCATGTTTGTTATCCTTAAGGAACTTAGTCCCAAAATAAAATTACTTTTCTATTCTATAATCCACTGTTATACAACGTCCATCTGCTAGTCAATTGCTCGATCCTGCTGATACCATTCCTTTAGATGGCTGTCAATGAACTCTTGAACCTTAGTTTCAACTTCCACAAAATTTTCAGTTTATCCCTTGAAGAAAATGGGCCATGGATTGAAACAAGTAGTAATCCAACGGTGCGAGGTCTGGACTATATGGTGGATCAGGCAGGAGTTCAATATCATGAAGTTCTTTAAACTTTTCTTTGGTTCGACAGGAAGTGTGAGGATGAGCATTAAATTGTTGGAATCAAACTCTTTTTCGGTAGATCAAAGCAAGACAACTTTGCATACAATCTTTCCAGTTGTTTGCAGTAAAATTCAGAATTCATAGAGCATCCATCAGGAACAAATTCGTAAAGAATAACACCTTCAAAATTCCCAAAATGCAAAGCATGAATTTTTTTCAAAAAAGCCTGGGATGAAAAAAGGATCGCAACAGACTGGGAAAATAACATCATAATCCCCATCCACAAGAAAGGATGCCAGGATGAATGTACTAAATACCGACCAGTATGCCTATCACCAGTAGTCTACAAATTATATACTTCAATCCTGGAAGGTTGGCTTAGACCACTAGTGGAACGCCAAATTGGAGAAGAACAAGGGGGATTCAGACCAGGACGACAAACATAGGATCATATCTTCTCACTAAGAAATATCTTCCGGAAATCCTGGGACCATGACAAGAATATGTATATTGCATTCCTGGATCTTAAATCGGCTTTCGACTCAGTCCCAAGAGATATGGGCTGCCCTGAGAAACAAGAACACACCAAGAAATTTGGTGGAGGCTATAAAATCCACTTATCATGAGCCTAAAAGAATCATTAGGCTCAATGGATTGGAGTCGGGCCATTTTGGTATAGCAAGAGGGGTCAAGCAAGGAGACAGCCTGAGCCCTTTGTTGTTCCTCCTATTCATGGATGAGGTAGCATCCATCTGTAGGAGAAGAATTGAGGGAACATTTCTGGGGCGAAGAAGTCTTTATCCGGTTGTGGTCCAGTTTCTTCTCTATGCGGACGATGTAGTACTGATTGCTGACTCAGTCGGAAAGCTGCAACAAGCGGTGAAGGAATGACTTATCTCGGCACAGTAATAGACAGGACTGGGAAGCTGGGCGCGGAAATATCCAACAGGATTAACAAGGCAAACAAAGTCTACTACCAGATTTGTAATACTGTTGTAGGAAAGCGGGAGGTAGGAAGGAACGTCAAACTCCACATCTTCAAGTCAGTGTACCTGCCGATACTGCTGTATGGAGCTGAAAGGTGGGTTATGACAGAGAGACAGGAAAGCAGAGTTACCGCGTCGGAAATGAGGTACTTGCGAAGAGTGGCGGGAAAGACGAAAAGAGACTGTGTTCACAACGAGAGGATTCGTCAGGAACTAAAAGAGCTTCTGGAAATCCGACAACTGAAATGGTTCGGCCACGTGGTCAGGATGAATGATCACCGAGACCCTCTCAAGACGATGGACTACATGCAGGATGGAAAAAGACCTCGAGGACGCACAAGGATGTCTTATCTCGAGTACATCGAACGCCTCAGCAGAAAAAGAGGAAAAGATCTCCGACAGGCCAGAAACCTAGCAATAGACCTGGATAGATTCGGCTCCTGGCTGGACGCTCCTCTACGCTGAAAGGAACTATAGGGGGAAGGGAAAGAAGAAGAAGAATATTTTCAAATTACTCCATTGCAGCTACCGGAAAAGCAGTTTGACGGCGATCTAGCCATTGCTCACGGATATTCGGATTTTTCTATTAAACCCACTTTTCATCATAGGTGACAATCTTCTGGTAAAATCTCATATCAGAAGCGTTTTTCAATATATTTTCACAAATTTCTAACCTCTTAGCTGATTGCTAAGGAGTAAGTTTGTGAGGGGCCTATCTACAGCACCTTTTCACCTTCCCAATGGAGCGTAGTTAGCGACTAACAGTATCTTTTGACATACTACACTCCCTGGCATGTTTGCTAGTACCTGTAAATGGATTTGACTTTATATATTAATGGTCGTCCGGAGACCTTCATCCTTTCTATGTCGTATCTCGACTACTAAATTTTTCAAACCTACGCTGTGCAGTGCGCTGGTCAAGGACACCTTCTCCTATATATTTAATAATTTCACGGGTTGCTTCAGCGGCTGTGAAATTTTTTTTCTTGTAATGTCTTAAAATTACGTCACTGTCACTTTGGACACTGTCACTTTCTTCTTTGAAAGAAATAACTGAATAGAGGCTTTTTTTGAAGAAGTGAATGGTATAATTCAAGCTTAGAGAATGCTCTAAATGGATTATTAAGTATTGAATAGGATTAAAATATTTACAGTTCTTTGAAATCTTGAATTTGAAAAACTAGTAATTTTTTTTTATTCACCCTATTATATATATATATATATATATTATATATATATATATATAATAATACAATATCAAACAGATAAAGGCCTTACACATTATACCTAATTGAATTGCTTGTTCACAAGTTAAATTTTATCTTTCTTTTTTTTTAATGTTAGAAATTAAATTATTAAAATGATAAAAAAAAAAGTTAAAATAAAATTTCTAGTGGTATTAGCACTACTCAAATATGTCAAGTTTAAGAAAACGATTATCAATTTCACATTTACTGATAAGAATCTATATTTTACCAGAAACAGTCGCATATAGGAGATAGATTAGCCGTGCCTGCTTTGAAATGGCTTGGTGTTCATCCATCAGACATTATGGAGCTAAACATTAATAGCAGTCCATTATCTGATTCAGACAAGAGAAGGAGTGACCATGTGATATCCAGGCCTTATCTCTATGAGGAAAACGAAATTAGGAAGGAGGTAAATAATGTTAGCATTACTTGATCTGTAAAGGCTTCTAATAATTTTACATAAATAAGTAAAATTTTAAAATATCAATATCCAATCACTACTTGTTATGGAAGTTGTTAAGAAATAAATAACAAATGTTTATGCATAGAAAGGTTTTTATTAACAGAAATACAGTACACTCTTTGCATGTTTACAGCTAAATATTTTAATAAACATACCATTGATAGTGACCAATGTGAGGAAGATTTCCCACAAAGCAAGGAAATTCATCATCATCGATCCATTTAAAAGTCGTGCAAACTAATGTACAAATGATGTCTAATTCATAAACCAGAGGAAAATATAAGCTTGAAAAAAATTATTTTGGAATATAGTCATAAAAGCTAGGGATGATCTAGCCCTGAGATCTGACTACAGGAGCTTCCACAGCCAGATTAATGGTTTTCAACTATATTCAGTTGAGAAACTCAACCTTTCCATTTCCGTGCATTATTGTTCTGCTTCTAGCAATACAAATGGATAGAAGAAAAAAAATTAATTCACCATTTTTCTCATAATTAACACCGAGTACATAACCAATATTGTTGTGTGAGGATTTTAAATATTCAAAAAAACAATTATTGCTGCTAGACACAAACCCTTCACACAAGGAATAATTTATAATAAATTATTATTTCTGTTGGCTTCCACTCTATGTGGAACTATTAGATAATTCTCAAGAAAACAGTTTCTTCACCGAAAATAATTAAAACATCTAAATGAAAATATTAGAAAAAGCACTTTAATTATGATGGAGTGTATTATAATTTATTTGAACTTCTAATGAAACCTTAGTTTTATCACCTTCCTAGAACATGAAATTATTTGTGACAACCAAAAAACAAAGATCTTATGTAAAAGATATCTACATGATCATTTTCTTATACTTTTTTTTCTATATTAATATAATATTAACATATCCTTAATATTGCTACATATTAATTAAGATATTTTTTATTTTTTTAAATATGTGTTGCAGCTAAATATACTTCTGGAGATTAATAAGAAGAGTGAAATAGAAGATGTTGCGAAAATTTCTAATGGCTATCTCACTGATGTTTATATACCAATGAAAATATCTTCTCAACAATTAATATGATAATTATTTATTATATTTGATACCTGTTTCGGTTTTTGTTATTTCATGTTTTTTATATGTTTCAAAATTAGTATTAATGTCACAGAAGCTGTTACAAATATAACATTTGTCATATCACTATCCCATAGATTGTCATAGAATCTCATAACTACATTTTTTGAAGTTTTTTCTAATTTATATAAGTGATGGCGCTCATAAGCATCCCTATATAAAATAATATAATATATGCATAAGCATATAAAATAAATCACCTCACTGCACAACCATTGGATTTGAAATAGTAGTCCTCAACAAATATTGGACTCAAAATCCTCTATGGATAGTAATAGTACAGGGTTTTTTTATAAGATAAATATAGGCCTGGTAATGGGCGAAGATCAGAAACATTGGAATGATGTATAAATAAGTTTTTAATACAATTTAATTAGAAAGAATTCTCTTTTTCTCATATAAATCAGTATTTTTTCTGTAAATCATCAAAATTTTTAAACCAAGATGAAAAAAAAAATTAATGTTCGTCTACTCTCTTTCCATAGCAAATTTTAGTAGAAAGGTTGACTTTGATTAAATGATTTTTTCTACTCTAGCGACAAGTAATTTGGCATTGGGACAGGAATGTATAGACACTAAAGTCGTTGGCTGCGTAATTGTGCTAACTGGTGTTTTGTCTGCATCATGTGATTGAATGTGGATTTGTATGAATAGGTAAAGTATCACATTTCACCTCATTGGCTCAATTGAAGGGAGTGACTGATTCAGCTTAATAATTCTTTTTGTTGAAAATATACATATCAATCTACACCTAATTTGTGCAGATCATAGAGACAAAGTAAACATACAACCTTACTTTATCGCTATTTATTTATCTTGTAAGGACGCTTGAAGAGAGGAGTCAAAACTTCATAGTCGTTATACTCCTTTCTTATAAAGTGGGAAAAAATAGCACTTCTACTCCAGTTTTTAGGATACTTCTTCTTCCTACCCTGTAAGAATGAGGTTATGAAGCTCTTTTATGAGAGAGAACTTGAAGAGCCATCCTTTAAAAGGCAACTAACTTAAGTGAGAGGATATAAGTGTTAATTTAATACAAGCTCATACCACAAGTCATGCAATAAAAGAATGAATTTTCTTTAATTTTAAAATTACAAAATCAGAATCAAGTAATATACTAATGCAGTAGTGTTAGTAGGCATCCGTTTGGAGGAGGACAGAGCCCTCCATAGCAGGCCAGGGACCACTTCGGTCTGTAGCGCCAAGAGAAGAAGATGTTAGTAGGAATGATATCACTGATGTAATGTATGACTTTACAGACGAGAGGATTTAAAAGTCCAAGAAATAGGAACTTTCCATTAATCATGTCTCTGAAGCGTTTTTTAAAGAATTCACCTTAACCAAGAAATGTTCTATATTTATAAACTAAACACTCATGTTATAATTTACTTTGTAAATTATCTACTTAATAAAAAATTAATTAACTCGATAGAAAATGAAATAGAATTGTTTGTGCTGATTATATGTAGTGAAATAACTAAGAAACTTACACAGTACTTTTAGCTAGTTTCAAATCCGATAGAGTTCATAGTGTCAATCGGATTGGACAAACTGTATAATGTATTAAATTACTATTAATCTGAAGAGTAGTAGAAGACGGTGAAAATCTATATAAATCTTTGTAGTAACATGTAAAATTTATATAATCCGATTTTGTGATTGAATATATAATATATAATCCAATGCCTCATATGTTTCTGTTAGTTTTGTTTAAATCCAATAGATTTTGTAGTATGCAAATAATTTTTATAACAGTAGCTTGATAGAGATTAGATTTATGCTGCCTGTAACTTGAAATTGTTTTATTTAATTATTTTTAGTTTGTCATTTTTTTATTTTATTTTTTTATTTATTAGTAGAATTTATTAGATAATCAGTAATTTTTGTTTCGTACTGACAAGTTTTGATTAAAAATGGCAGATTTTTTCATCTTGTGAACATGAAAATTGTAAGTACAATTATACTTAGTTAAATAATTAATTTCTAGTAATTACATTTAATTAATTAATTAATATCTTATTCATTTAATTTTATATTGTAAGTAGTAATGAAACATATAAGATATAAGAATATCTATCATCATATTATTAGATTATAAGGCTGTATTTTATGAAATTTAAGGCTACCAACTCAGAACTTTAATTTTGAAGTCATTACTTTCCAATATATGGCTGTCACTCCCGTTTGACAGCATTATCAAGCCAATAGTTCCCATACAACCAATCTATATTGTCATATCATGAGTCAATAACAAATCTTTGTATCTTTATGAACGTATTCTTAACTATTACTAAGCTTGTTAAACTACTTGGAGGAATTATTATTGTCTATAATCAATTTTGAATGCTTACTTATGGCACTGCAGATACATGTTTCATTTTAATGTTCTATTTATAATATTTCCTCTAAACACTTTTATAAGGTATTCTATGGTCTCTCTTTTAGCTATGCCTTTTTAATTTCAAAAACTTATCATGATAAAATTACATTAACTAAATACTTCAAATTGTCTATTGTTTAGTGTTATTATACATGGCCTATTTATAGAGATACTCCATAAATTGTTTAATGATCTACTTATGATCAGCCAGTTTGTTTTACTGATAATCATCCCTGGTCCAGTCAGACATTCCTGAAAGACATCTTATATTTATTTGGAAAAAGATGGATGACGTGATCTTGTGCTAAGAAGTAAAAAATAGGTTAGAAGAAAAATAATTAAAATTTAGAAAGTACATGGGTACTGTTATAAACTACATGGTTATACCTTTTTTCCCCATTTTAAAACCAATATGTGATCTTCATACTTCCAGAAGAATCCAGAGGAGTTTCTAGAATGGATGCCTGACGCACGAGACGGGGTTTAGCATTTAGAGTTGGAAGTTCAGGGACAGTATCCATTTCTACGTTGTCCAAATCTTCATATGAACTGGCACTGCTGACTCTGCAATAATTTTAGGAGATATAAAAAAGAATTATTTTTCCATATTAAAGGTAAGTAATGAGCTAAATGTCATTATTAACAGTTCTGATACTGACAAGTATGAGTATAGAAAAAGAACTAATTAAAAATAAAAAGATAATTAAATCTGTTATAAAAATTTTACTTTGGTATGTTTCACGTTATATTTCAGTATCTTTAGAGTCTTATAAAATTCTTATAATTAGAAATACAAATAGTTTATGCCTGTAGTTTCTTATTTATTACCTTGGCTGTGGACTGCACTGAAGACAGTCATTTATATTCCAGTCTTTACCGAATTCTTCTCCTTCTTCGACTGTTTGAGGGAGGCTGGAGTTGAGTGTCTCAGGTAACCTGAGGCTGCTTAGCCCACCAACGATAGATATGACGCCAAGAATCGCCAAGGGTAAAGCCAATAGCTCACGTCCCTATGTTAATATTTAATCTTACCAATAATACAATTTTAATATTCATTAGTGGTTAATCGTAAGTTTAAACCTTTATAGTTTACTTTGTTGTCATTTGAACTAGAAAATTCAATTCAACAATAAAAACAAAGTATAATTTTCATTTTCTTGAATTTCTACTTTGTAAAACAGTTATACATTTATTTGTAACATAAATTGCATGTATTTATAGATATAAATATAGACCTACAATACTGAAGCATTTTAATATCAAATTATCATTATTGATTAAAAGAAGAAAGTAGGAAGCAATTTGGATCAGAAACCAAATTACTTTAGGGTTTTTAGGAAATTGAGAAGGAATTCCTCCTTCATTGACGGCGCCACCCACCAACCTACTCCAATACATATTTCTATCATTAACTATAATCTTATCATTACGAATACCTTAATCCTAGGCACGGATTTGAACATTCATTTCAACTATGCTGAAACAAAGTAAGGCATCATTTCTTAGTACTTTTTGAAGGTCTAGGCCAGGGGTACCAACCTAAAGCAGAAGTGGCAAAGTGTGTTTATGATTCATATTAATAATTATTATGAAGGTGAGGTGAGTCACAATATTGGAACTGTTGGTTGCTACGGGACTTTCATAAAAAGCTTCTAGGCCACTCCTGGTCAAGAGAGTGACTTGATTTGATAAGATCTTAAGCAGGGGTCAGAAACCTTTTTTTTAGCCGAAGGTAACGATAGACAGGTCCCAAGACGACCATTTGGAAAAAGGGTAGTGTGTCCTCCCCAGCGGTATGATCCTAGCGATTATGATTGAAAAGTATATTAAATTAAAATTGTCGTCATTAAATCTTGGGTATTTTAATAAGTTTTTTTTTTATATGACTAAGTCATGTTATAAAAGTGTTTTTAAAAAAATATAAGGGTGAAGGAGTATTGTAAATTGAAAATGATCTAAAAGGCATTGGCATAGGGGAGAGGGACTGATGCATTGTGGGAAGTCAGTCTCGTTACGGTTGTAACCAAGTCTATTTTTGTGTATTTCAAATTGATATAGTCTAAAAACCGAAAAGTCCTTATTGATTTCGTACTCTGGCGGATCCAGGAGATTTTTTAGGAGGGGCCATGGGTCAATGTGAATTTGTTATCAATGTATACGATCCATATAAGAATGAAGATACCTAAAACATCAATTTTTAATTCAAGACAACTAAGGCCAGAAAACAATAACATGAACAATAAACTCTGAAAAATCGAACATATAGCTATCTAGAGGTGAATGAAAAACAGAAAAGGGTACGGAATCGCCGATTTCGATCCATTGAGAAAACATTCGATACAATGAATAATTTTGCTGTGTAAAACGTGTTTTTTTTTCTTGTTGAAAACCAACAAAAATTCAGGTCAATATCAACTAATGAGAACTCTAGGAGGGGGGCCTCTCAAATCCACCAATGATTTCGTATCCACAACAACGTATTCTGGATTTTTCTTTTTCTACCAAGAAGACATTGTTGAAAAAATAAAGGAAAAATGAGTTCTAAGAAGAATCAAAGATGAGGTTATTAGTTGTAAATTGATATAGAAGAGTAAGGTTAGATTGAAATATGTGCTACCAAAAGTCACTTTTACCATTTTTTCCAACTTCATTCATAGAAAAAAAACTATAATTTATTATTGATGCCTATGAATTAATAATTGAATCTTTGCTTTGAACTGTACATGATGAAATTGAATAATCATTGCAGTAATGAAGTATAAATTTTGTTTAGATTAAATGAGGAGCGGAGTGGCTCAGTGGTAGAGTGCTGAGTTGCCATGCCTGTGGTCCTGCTGGCAGATTTTTATTTAATCTGAAAATAGCCAGGGGTGGATCCTTTGGGATCTGGAGCCAATTCAGCCCCTATGAAGTGGGCACCCGAAATAAGAGGGAAAATCTGGCGGTTGAGCTTGGTCTAGGATAAATCATTTCCCTTCACAACCATTGTCCAAAAAACAGTACTTTCTCTACCATGTACTGCACCCCTGACCCTTTACGGGTTGTAGTGGTAGAGGATATAATTTAGATTAAATAAAACAGAAAAAAATATGTTATAACTCACCAGATAGTTCACAAATGGTATAATGATGAGACCTAATCCAGCAATATAAGCTGATAAGCCAATGCCTAGTCCTCGAACTTCTGTAGGATATAACTCACCAGCGAATGGGTAAATTATGAGGAATGATGCAGAAATACTCGCCTTTGAAACTAGGTACAATATGAGTGTAAGTGTCACTGCATCTGTAACAGTTCCACCAGTAGCAATAAAATAAAGGACACAATCCAGGAATAATTGAACAATTTAGCTATGAATTATTGTACTTTATATTATAGTATAACAGGGATACATCCAATTGGTGTCTCTAGAATATTCTCAAACCCACCTCTGAAAGAATGTTAAGATTTTGTACAAAAAATAAAGTCCAATATCTCTGGAAGATTGCTCATTTTTTTTTTATACATTGTATTAAAGATAATACTCCATTAACTGCAGAATGAAATAGATGCATAGTGTTTTAGTTATAGGTCATAAAATGTTACAGGTAAATTAAGCTATGCTTATTACAATTGATGCTGTCAGTCTGAATCCATCATATGCTGCTATGCCATATACATGTCATATAAGTTTTTTAGTTTTGATTCATAATAATGAAAGTATAGTTGACCGTTAAAATATTTCTTTGATCAAATATACTTTCACCATTATTTAGGTTTCAGTTACAAGTGAGTTTTTGTCAGATGTTTCATAGTAGGCATACCTACCTGATGGCAATAGAACGGTGATAAGTGATGTCACTCCAGATACGCACATACTGATAGAAAGTGGCCATCTTCTTCCACAGCGATCCATAAGTAACCAACACAGAAGGTAAGATGGAACCTCGACCAAGCAAGACAGTAGAAAGCTGAGGTACTGATCATCACCAAGTGCAGGGCCGTAATAGCTTAATCCTACATATACCATCTCATTGGCAAACCTAAAAATTAATTCTATTACAACAATCAAATCGCCAAAATTCAAAGGTGTTACTACAATTAGAGCTTGGCTAAGCCCTACAGGCTCTTGTGTCCTATAAGGCTACAGGTCTTTGGTCCTACAGCTATTTTTCGTATCTTCATGGGTAATAAATTCAAGGAGGGTAAGTGTTTTGGACGTCCGTCACATATTTCATGAATCTTAAACAGTTGAATGTTTTTAACTCGAGCTTATCTCAACAGTGGTCTTTTTTGGAACGCTCTCATCGTTCAACCTAGCGACATGTCCAGCCCATCTAAGTAAGCTCCCTATATGCATGATAGATTCGGCGAAGAGTTTTCCTCTCAAACAAAAGGAGCCTTTGAGATTTATAATTTTGATATCCTTTATTTGTGTTATTCATGGCCCTTGAGCACTGCTATAAAATAGGTCCATTTCAGAAGTGACAATAGTATTATTAATTCGGCGCAACAACACGTATACGAGCCC
The DNA here is from genome assembly GCA_964056705.1 of Troilus luridus. Classification (NCBI taxonomy): domain Eukaryota; kingdom Metazoa; phylum Arthropoda; class Insecta; order Hemiptera; family Pentatomidae; genus Troilus; species Troilus luridus. The sequence continues at coordinate 82,990,630 of OZ057412.1, forward strand.
AGGCCTCCTAAATCAGTATCCGCCAGTAGTCCCTGTTGAGTTCTGCTGCCATCCAGTTCCGGACTCCCAAGTTCCTTGCGTCTTCAACGACACAGTCATTCTACCGCAGTCGCGGACGGCCGCTTCTTCTTCGTCCATGGATGACCTCCGTCAGTAAACGGTTCCTCCTCACTCATCCTGGCCACATGACCAGCCCATCTTAGTTGGGATCGTTTGATAACAGTAATACATTAGGCTTACCAAAGATATCATATAATTCTTCATTTTTTCTTTCCTTCCATCAACAGAGACCAGCCCTAATATTTTTCGAAAGATCCTGCGTTCGTATACAAGCAAATTTCGGTATGCATCCTTAGTCATTGTCCATGTATCCGCTCCGTGTGTAAGCACTGGGTGAATCGGGGATTTATATAGAATGATTTTTGTTTTTCTTGCTACAACCCTACTTGCTAGATGTTGTCTCAGCCCGAAATAGCAGCGGTTGGCGGACAATATTCTTCTCCTGGTTTCTACTCCGATGGCATTGGTGCATGATACTTGGGATCCAAGATAAGTGACATTGGTTTATAAAACATCGGTAATCCGTGGCTGTGCAATGTGACTAATAGACATGGCAAGTAAAAAAGATTTTCTTTTCTCTCGTAGCATCATTTATTTTAATTTTACGTTTAACGTCCGTACCAGCCCCAATTAAGGCTGAAATAGCCGATTATTCTACAAGTTATCTACCTGTTAGAGCTAGGTTACAATTAATTTATTGAGTCCATCATAAAATTAATTTCTACCTATTCTATATATTTGATCCGACAACTCTTCAGAATAGAGATTATTAAAATGCCTGTCAGAATTTACAGAATACAAAAATGTTTACCAATTGAGTGTTATGAGAGTTGTCTTGAGCCTCATGTTCGGAGTACGGCATAGAGAGCTCACCCCGGGCCCTTTCCTCAGCTTCCTTTCCTCACTCAATGTCCTCTGGAGCATCATTCGGCGCTAAAATAAGTTTATTGAATAAATATTAATGACCTTATTATGGAGGATATTGTCTGGCTGAGTGTAGAAATGTATATCTCAATTAGTATAAACTTGCAGATAGGACTAAGGATTTCTTATCAAAAGACCAAAATTATAACAAATGTTAAAATAATGATTTTTTTTTAAGTTGGGGCACAAAAAATAGAAGTAATTGTCAATTAATTATCTTGAAGAGACCTGCAAGGATTGGAGCTGCAATGCCCTCGAGAAAAAAAAAACTTGGAGGTCAGAAAATATAAGATCGAAGTAGCCAAAAACATCTATAATATGAAGTCCCTTTCTTGGAATTCAAAAATAAGGTGTTATGAAACGGTGAAACGCTATCCATCACCAATTAGTGCCTAATTGAAAGGTTTGAAATTAAAGAACGTAAGATATTAAGGAAAGGTTTTAGGCTCAAAATTCACAAACGATAGATTAGTCTAAACGCGAAAGGAGACCCTTTACAAAATAATAAAAAGAATCTCCGACAAAATGAGGAAAAGAAGGTTTAATTTCTATGGACATATCCTGCGAATGAATGCAAGTAGGCTATTTAAAAGAATATTTGATGTCCTTAGAAATAAAAAAAATAAACCGAATTGGTTTGAGGAAAATAGTGACATGAGAGAACTCGGGGTTACGGAGGATGTGCTCAGGGGTGGAACTGCTAAGAGCATAACCCAGACAAGAGGATGATGTTTGAGGCGAGAACGAAGCGAGCTATCAAAATCTCTGATGAAGAAAGAAATAGAAGATCACAGAGGATGAAGGAATACTGGGCGGAGAGAAAGTCGCGGGACGTACATAATTGACTGATCCAGAGTACTCCAAAGGTGAAACTAAAAAAAAAGAAAGCTAGCATTTTAAGTCATCATAAGGCCCAGATGAGCAAAATTAATTTTAAAATAGAGAAATGTGGTATAAATATTTAAAAATTAAATATAATACTAGAGTCTTTATAGTGAAAAAAATAAATGAAACGATAATTTTCATTTTGTGTGAGTGTACTCTTGTTTCATAATGTAGATTAGCCAATATTTTCTTCAAAATGTCACCACTTTCTCTGACACAGTACATTTTAGCTTACCTTTCACTTTTCACTTTTACCTTCGCAATCTATATCATAAATATTCAAGATTTGGAGCCTTCCAATTTCTTATGCTTCTGACCACTTCTATTTCATCATTTTAACGATTTATTCCATATCAATGGCAAGAAATTTACAAGCAAGTACGCTTAGAACTTCATATATATTTCAATGTAGCTTACCTTTTTGGAGGAACAAATTTAGTTGAAGACCTCCTGGAAAAAATACTCAAAACGGGTTTGCCGCACACAGCAAATTCCCCGTATGTTCCATTCCCAACAATATAGGGCCCTACTCCTAACTCACTAATCCCTAAACAATGTCACAAAATTCACTTTTTTATATTTATACTAGCTGACCCGGCCACGCTTTGCTGTGGCTGTTATCATAGTTTTAACAAATATTTCGTTAAATTTTGAATTGTAAAGAAACAATAAATTAATGGAAAAAAATGAATTAAATAGATTTTTGATTTTACATTTTATTCATCTTATATCTAATTATAGTTTATATAAATAAGTAATATATAAAATCTTTAAGTGATAAAATATAAACATTAGTTTAATGAATGAGGTAACGTATATCATGGTTGATTTTTAATTATGGCTAATAATATTATTTTAAATTATAACTATTTATTTCAATTTAATTGAGCGCTAATCGATTGCACAATATTTTTTGTTTATCTGTCCTTTGCTAATACAAATAGATTAAATAGTTTACTAACACGTGCGCATGCAACATACAATTGTCCATGAGAGAAACATGGATGTTCTAGGTCCAAACCGCGAATGGACATGGTCATAGCAAAAACCAAGCGTATAGCAAATTGAAGTCTTTTTAACGGTATTATGGGTTCTGATGGTATCATTGGAATACGTGGCAACAGGACAATTTCTCCTTTAAAGATTCTCCTCAAAATGGCTCCATCACTAACATTCCTGGTGACATTTTTGATGACCAAACGTGTACCATTCCATAATTTTGGTCGATTCAAATTACGCAGAAAAATGATAGGTGAACCGATCATCAACCATAGATTGTGTGGTTGACAAAATTCAGTTGGATAATTTACGGTTTGGCTTTCATCAACAATAGTATCGATTGATTTAAAGGACATTGGATCACCTGGTAACAACTGTTATATTTAATGTTAGTTTCGTCATCAGCATTTTTCGCTACAAAGTAGCACGATTACGGAGCCAATTATGGTCAATGTAATTATTTAGTACATCCGGGAAGACACTCCTAATTAATTCATTTTTTGTCTGAACAACAGTGCTGAAATTTTCTGGCAACTTATGGATTGTGTATTTGGATGCAGTTCTATTTCAGCGACTCCAATATCCAGCAGTAGTTTTGAAAATATTTGTGCTGATGGATCATTTTGTAATTGTACTCGCATGTTTATAGTGCTATATCTAGGAATGACTGGCTATGTCTGTCGGAAATCAGATAGTCATAGAACAGCACCACCGAATAGCTTGTCGTTGTTCAAATTTTTCATAGGTCTATTTTAATAAATTAATTATTAATTATTATTTACACAGCACCATGACAATAAATTAATTAATATTAAATTTAAAAAATGTAAATAAACACTTCTATAACGAATATACGTATAACATGTGTGAATAAACGTAAATAAATAAACACGTGTAAAATTTATTGTAGCATCATGGTTATGGAAAAATATAATTTTGTAATAAAAATATCGCGGTCATTAATCGAAATGAAATATATATAATATAATAGAAAATGGCTATTGTTGGCGGAAGCTCGTGACACGTGTTGAAAACTATTGATTTATATGAGATCACTTAATTAACTGAACGTGAGAACTATCTTGAGCAAAATCGGAATAAATAATTATAACACTGCATATTGATGATCCATTTACTATGAGAATATACTTATCATGAGAGTTGCACTGAGAAAATTAAATAAGTATAAGTGTCACTGCTTCGTTCGACGCACAATAAATAATATGGGCCACACATACCACTTAGACGTATGAAAAATAGTTTACGGCCTATTCTCAGACCGACTGAATATACACACAAAATTTCATAAGAATCGGTCTAGTCCTTTCGGAGGACTTTTCTTACAAACACTGTGAAACGACAATTTTATATATTAGATATAAATATTCTCAAAACATACTTTAAGTTTATGTTTAAATGTTTCTGGCAGCGATTTGCCATTAACTCTCGCAAGAGTTTCTAAAATCGTCAACGCCTCAGCCAACCTTCCCTTCGCCAGCAGCCATCTAGGAGACTCGGGTAGGAACCTACAACAATGAGAAAGTTATTGCTAGTTAAATAGTATGGAATATGTAGCAGATTAAACTTTTTAACGAATGATACCATACCACCAGTACAAGTAATAGATAAGAAACGGAAGAGAAGTGATGTAAGCTAGCAGCCGCCAATCACGCACTAGGTAGGCTATTGGTGCAAGGAAAACCAAGCCCAAAGTATAAGATAGGCAAGTGAGGACAGTGACGAAGGAACGGTAGTTTGGACCCACTAGTTCTAAGGCTGAAAATTGTTATAATTTATTTTTAAAATCCTCAATATGTTTTCGTAGTCAATATCATCACTATCATAAAAGAAAATATCAATCACTAAATAGATACAACCATATTTTATACATAAATACATATACATATTATTTAATAATGTTTTATCGTCGACTTTAAGTAATTACACTATAGATTTAATAATTAAATCGGGTAATTGGTCACATAAATTTTGTGCAATTAAATTATATTTTCTACTATTTTGGAGGAAAATTCTTCTAAAACGTTAAAAAATCCAATGCTTTTCCGAATATATCTTTTTTACCAATTTCAAATAATTCTTCGCTTCAACATTCAACTGTTTAAAGCTATGTAACTTTCCTAAGAGTTTTATCACACTTAAATAATAAGGGAAAACGGGAACTAAAGGACCGGGATCTAAAAGCAGCCAGTCCATTTTTTAAATATAAGGAAAAATAATTATATAAATTCCTATCATTAGGAAACCTGGTTTGTTTTCAGAGCGCCCAACAAATATTGTATTGGTAAAGGTGTATGGGGAGTATGGGTAGGATTTGTCTCCGGTTTTATGGGGAAGTGTCCTTATAAATCGTATCCTTGATAAGAAGGAAGCGAGAATGCATTCCTGACTGCTTGCTGAATCACGGTAGTGTAGGCAGTTACACTCAACAGCTTTATCTAGGAAGGAATTAAAGAATACACTGAGATCTATTGAATCTGTTACATTGTGGAGGAATATAGGTTCAATTTACTAGACCTATGATGAATGAAGGTGGATTATAAAACTGAATATCCGCATTATGGAAAAGTTTTGAATTAGCCTGCTGCGGTGTGAAAGAAGGTTGTCGAGCCGGGAAACGGAATAATTTAGTGGCCCTTGACTTAAGAAACCTAGGAGGTCGAGATTGCGGTGGAAAACAGACTCTTTAAATCCCAGCATAAATAGTCTTGAGCTTATGATTCTGGATGATTTCCTTTATGGCTCTTGTCTAGGACCTATCTGCACCCTTGATTTTAAAGTTTCATAAGTCTGACATTCCTTATAATTAGCCGTGTGCCCCTGAAGGCATAGAGCACATAGCTCGGGTGATAGCCTAGCTAGTCCTCTGGAGCGGTTGAGGGGAGTATGCTTTCGTTGTTCACTTTGTACGAGTACTCTCTCTCTCTCTCTCTCTCTCTCTCTCTCTCTCTCTCTCTCTCTCTCTCTCTCTCTCTCTCACTCACTCACTCACTCACTCACTCTCTCACTCTCTCTCTCTCTCTCTTGGTGCAGTTTAGTACCAGGCTTTGAATGTGGGGAAGCGTCTATTAATTTAATGCGATTAATACAACTTTTGACGAATATATTTTTTCACGCCCGTTACTTTATTTAATTGTTGACACTAAAGTTTATTTTTTTAATGAACATCGATAGAGGCTTGACCACTTTAAGGACGGGTTTTTTGTCGGAAAGTGTTTTCGATAAAACTGAGTGTGGATTAGGAGTGAAAAAAGGCGATTCATGAGGAATAATTTGCTTTAATACTTTGAATTGTATGTTTCTTTTAGAGCGCCTAGGTTTATGTTTGGTTGATGAATTTCGAAAGGTGTCCACTTCTAAGTCACTAGTTAGCCGTGTGTATGCTCGGCATTCCTTTATTTATCCAGCAGGATAAATAATGATGTATATATTATATTATGCAGTGATGTATACGTGTGTACTTAGTTCCTATAAAATTGGTAATTAGGGAATATAAAATGTGTATGAGGAGGATTATAATTGCGCGGTCTTACGGAAAACAAGTTGGTGTATTGTAGATCTGCACCGAGTAGATATTAGGAGCCGACTGAACTTATTAATCAAGATAGAAATAGTTCATTCCATAGAAAATAAGATAATTCGCACTATTTATTTTCTGCTTCAAGCAGAAGCGTTGGTAGCACAAGTTCCATTGTTGTTCACGTGAAACTACAAGATCATGGCTCATGACAGCTGTATGAAGAAACAGAGTCCCATTGAAGACACTCCTAGCGTGGTTCATCTCTTGGTAGTAGATCCCAGCTCCAGAGCCGTTTCAGCCTCTTTGTCGGATTCTGTGGTAATGTGTCTGTCGGTAATGATTGTACCAGTAAGTTTGGATATCCAGCAAGTGATTCATGAAATTGTTTGTAGTTTTCTTAATTGTGCCAGTCACGAGTGGTATGTTGAGATCTTTGTGTAATGATTTGTTAGTAATGTAAAAGGGACAATGTGTAATATAACGAAGGAATTTTGATTGAAAAATTTGAATGGTCTGTATGTGCGATTTTTTTCACGAGCCCCAGATTTGCGAGGTATAGGTCCATATTGGTTTAAGTAGCATGTTGTATATTATAATTTTTTTGATAGTGATAGTTTATTTTTGTGGTGAAGTAGTCGTCTCAGGAAGGAGAGTCGGTGATTCAAATTTTTCTTCAAATTAGTTACTTGTGATTTCCAAGTCAGTCTTCTGTCCATTGTCAGGCCCAAGTATTTTGTTTGTGTTTGTCTGGGCAATGGTGTATTGTAAAGTGTTAGAGTGGGGCAGTCTGAATGTCTAAGTGTAAATGTTACTTGGTTTGATTTGATTTTTATACACCACTTATCAAGCAAATTTTCTAATGAATTCAAGTAGGTTCTGAGAAGCTATGTCTGGGTTTGCACTGGTCGAAAGTGTGACAGAATGTAGCATATGTAGCAAGTAGTGTTTGTGGGATGTCATGGGTGTATGTAGAGTACAGAACTGGACCTAGAATACAGCCCTGCGGTACTCCTGCATTAATTCGGCAATAGTCGGAATGTTTACCATCCTGATTAACAATAAAGAACCTGTCCTCTAGATAGGATTTTTATGATTTGATAATATGCCTGTGGTAGAACTAATTTCAGTATGCACAGGAGACCATCAATGTGCCAAACTTTATCGAATGCTTGTGAAACGTCCAAGAACACTGTGTGCAATATTCTTTCTTTTCTAGAGCAACGACAATGCTATCAACCACTCTATGACATTGTTGTGTTGTAGAATGACATGCCTAAGCCAGAATTGGTGGTTAGGAATTAAATAATTTATTTCTAAAAATGTATATAGCCGCTTTAACAATAATGTTTCAAATATTTTGGAAAATAGTGGTTAAAGACTAATAGGTCTGTAGGAAGTAACTAGTTCTAATGATTTGTTTGGCTTTGGGATCATTTTTACAACGGAAAACTTCCATACTAAAGGAAAATAAGTAGGTCGAAGAATAGAATTGTAGATAGCTGTCAGAAAAATTAAGCCTTTTCTAGGAAGAAGTCGTACAATTTTCGGTGTAATAAGATGATAATCAGGTGATTTTCTGCGCGGTAATGTTTTTATACAAAATTCAACATCTGAAGGATTGATTGGTGGGTGTGGTAAAGACATAGGAAGTGGCAAAGTCAGAATTTATTGGACGTCAAAGCAGTGCTGTAGGTCAAGTAGGTCATCGTGTGGTTGAAATACGTCTGTAAGATGAAAGACAAATAGGTCTGCTTTTTCTTTATCTCTTCTGGCCCATGAGTTGCCAGATTTACGGAGAAGCGTCTTTGTATTATGGTAATGCAGAATCTTTCTTGTTTGTTGCCATACAGTATTATTACTTGTCTGTAAGTTAGTCAGATGTGTGTTGTAGATGTCGGTTTTTGTATTGCTGTACTCGTTTTCTTAATATATTAGTCAGTTGGTTTAGTATTTATTTGTCACTTGGATAGTGAAATCTTTTCCATTGCTTCAGTGCACATCGCTTTTTAATGATAAAGGACCTTATGTCGGGTGTTAAATATTGTTTATGTCTGAATGTCTCTTGCCTGCGAGAGGATCGCCAAGCGGCAGTTTGTACAGTCTTTGTAAGCGTCTTAACAGCGTTGACAATGTCATCTGCAGTCTTCAAGCTTGTATTAAGTAATTTTGTCATTTATTATACAATGAAATTCACAAGTCATTATGGGTCCAGGAGTTAGCGTCGGTATATGATTTGAAGTGAGTAATTGTCTTGAGAGTGATAAAACAATTCGGGAATGGTCAGATGAAAGATCGTTATGAACAGAAATGTGGTGATGTAGAGTGCTTAGATTAGAAGTGATAAAGAAGTCAAGTAGTTCTAGTTGTCGGTTTGTGTCGGTTGGCCAGTGTGTCGGCTCAGATGGTAGAAAGCAGTCATAATGAAGGTCTAAACACGCATTAAAAAGAGCATTTCCACTAAAATGTTGCGCCCTGTTGCCAAATCGGGGATGTTTGGCGTTGAAATCCCCCGCATAAAAATGTGGGTCCTATAGTAGAGAATATGTCAGTAAATATCTCCTGGGAAACTCGTTGTCTAAGGGGACAATATGTGTTAGCTATAGAAATACTGCAGTGATTAATTTAAACTATGATCGCTGTTAATTGAATTTCGGGTAAGGCCGTCATTTGTAAAGGATATTGATATAATGTACGTTTCACAATTACTGCAGACACACCACGGGCAGCAGCGATTGGATGGTCAGTACTGTATACGACATATCCCTGTAAGTAAAATTTTATTTTTTGGTTAAAATTGTTTTGGTTAGTAGTGCTATGTCTATGTCACGTTCATGTAAGTATATGTCAAGTTCGTTTCTTCGATGTAGGGCTCCATTTGAATTCCAAAGAAGGAGTTTTAGAGATTGGTTTGAAGTGGAATTACGGACTTGCATTAGAAATGAATTTAGTTACAAGCGTGGTAAGTAATGTTATGGGGGGGGGGGGGGTTATCATCGATTTAAAACCATTTATGAATGAATTGAGATATAATGAGATGTCTGGAGTACTAGATTGTGGATGAGGCATTTGGTATGTAGGGACTGCGTTTGAATGTGGAGTGTAATGGTATTATGGGTAATGTGGTATTGAAGGATGAGGTGTTATACTCATAACTCATATCTAGGCCCCGGATTTATATGCAATAAAGATCCTTAAATATGTACATATAATATGCATTTATTTTTGGGAAATATGCAGGCAAAAAAAATGTATTACGTACTTTTTAATTTCTAATATTACATCTTTATTATATGAAAAAATAGTTACAAAACGCTCATTCCCCTTTCAAACATAGTGTTACGGTCAGAGCGGGGACGAGAACCGGCTGAGAAGATTAGGCAAACAATGGGATTAAGCGGAAGGGATTATAGAATGGCGTAGAAGCTTCTGGATCGGGCTCGATGGGACTAGGTGGTCCTTCCGAGTAATGCCCCACCACGACCTACTTTGCCTATATAAAAAGGACAGCGTTTTCGGCCGCGGCAGTAGTAATAAGACGAGTCTGTAATAAGCCAGTGAGTAGCAGTCGTTAACTAGTGGCAGTGTGTGTGAGTTAGTTAGTATTAGTATCAGTCTGTAATAAGTGCTTAGTGAGCAACAGTGACAATTAGTGACCGTGTAATAAGTGTAATAAACTGTGTGGCAGTTTGTCATATTTGAAGAGTCTTACGGTCGGTGGACTTTAGTTAGCGAACTGTAAGTGTTAATTTGTAATTGTAAACTATAGTGTAATATTATTGTATTTGTACAAATTTATATAAATAGTTTAGTTACTTAGTATAAACAATATCTTATATTATTTGTATATTAGAAATTAGATAACATTTAGTAGAATATTATTATTGTATATTGATATTAGTTTAATAATTTAACTGTTTTAAATAATCTCATTGTATTCTTGTTAATTTGTTAATAAATATTAGATTCTTGAATTAAGTAATAGTTTAGTCCATTTTACACCCAGTAGCCCGTAACAAATTGGTGTCAGAAGTGGGATATTTTGTGTAATTGTTATTATTTTGTAATTATTGGGCTACTGTATGAAAAATGGCTTCTCCAAGTCTTAAATTAATGGATTTAAAAGTTGCAGATTTAAAACGAGAATTAGAAGAACGTGGTCTGGATTCTTCCGGAAATAAAAGTGTACTGCAACATCGCTTACGTCAATTTTTTGTAGAGTTAGGGGAAAATCCAGATGACGTTCTGTTTGAAACTGATTTAAGCAAGTTGTCTGCAACTTTTAAAAATGAATTAGGTGCTGTTAAAAATGAGCTAGGTAATGAGTTAAGCAATGTAGAAAATAAGCTAGGTAATGAGTTAAGCACTGTTAAAAATGAGCTAGGTAATGAGTTAAGCAATGTAGAAAATAAGCTAGGTAAGGAATTAGGTTCTGTTAAAAATGAGTTAAGCAATGTAGAAAATAAACTAGAGTCTAAATTAGGCACATTAGAGACTAAGTTAATGGAAAGTGTTGAGAATAAGTTAGCCGATGTAGATAATAAAGTAGCTGATGTAGAATCTCGGTTAGGAGAAAAATTGAATTCAATTGAAAGCAAACTTAGGCAAAGAGTAGAGGCTCTAGAGGGACGTATGAGCAACCCACCGACGAACGACACCGACCGTTCCCCCGAGGTCAGTCTTCATAAAACCATTCTGCCCGCCAATAATGGGACGCCACCAGCCCACAACACCATTCCAGTATTCGACGGAAAGACGCCGTGGGAGGACTACATGACTCTCTTCGAGACAGCGGCTTCGATCCACGGGTGGTCACAGGAGACCCAAGCTTCAGCGTTGTGCCTGGCCTTGCGTGGAGACGCCTTGGGAGTTCTGCAGGGGATACCCATGTCGGAGCGGTCCAACTACGGGGAGCTGATCAGAAGACTGGAGATGCGTTTCGGCCACCGCCACATGGACCAGCTGTATCGCTCACAGCTGAGAAGCAGGGTCCAGAAGACCAACGAGACTTTGCAGGAATTTGAAGCGGATATTGCCCGGCTGGTAAGGAACGCCTACCCATCGGTCACCGACGATGTCTACGAAAGCTTGGCTGTCGACAAATTCCTGGATGGACTTCGGGACCCAGAGACACAGCAAGCAGTGAAGCTCGCCAGGCCGAAAACTTTGGGAGACGCATTATCCCAGGCCATGGAGTTCGAGGCTGTTAGGCAGTCTGTACGGGGCCATGCGCGAGTACGAGCAGCAGAAGCGGAGCCAAATGCGGTCCCCAGCGTCGAGGAAATTGTGACGAAAGTTTTGGAGGCTCTCAAGACCCGTAAGAAGGAGATACGCTGTTGGAGCTGCAGCCAACTTGGACACCCTAGAAGCAAGTGTCCATCGAAAAAGCAGGAAAAGCCACAGGAAAACTAAATAGGGTTGATGGGAAGGGGCAACTGTCAACCCGTAACGTCAAAGGCCCCAGGAAGACCACCAGGGTTGCGTCAATAGGAAGCAGAACGAACATTTTCTACGTTGATGGGATGGTGAACGGACAGCTGCGGAGTCTGCTAATAGATACCGGCGCAACCATGACAATCTTGAACTCGAAGACACTTCCAGCTGAGAAGATCTTACCAACAACTTGGGCATTACGCACTGCCACGGGACAGCCAGCCAAGGTCTACGGGGAGACAGTTGCCACCTTCATCATCGGGGGTCAACATCTGAAGCACCGCGCTCTCGTAGCGGAGATCGATGAAGATGTCATATTGGGCATGGACTTCATGATAGCATACGGGATCAAGCTGGACATGTCGAGAGGTGTGCTGACGATGGGAGACGAGGAAGTCATCCTTCGGCAGGGAAAGGATCTCTACGCACGAGTGCTCTTACTAGAAGACACCACTTTACCTGCACAGAGCCAAATCGTGACGCATGGGACGGTCGAAGGACATCTACCAGAGGGTCAATGTGTACTACTGGAACCCGGAACGCACGAAGAACAGGAGATCGGACGCGGCGTACTGGTTGCTAGGTCTCTCATCAAGGTTGGACGTACCACTCCAATTAGGCTAATGAATCTGAACAGCTTCCCGGTAACGCTGATGAAAGGAACACAAGTCGGGGAGTGTACAACCGCTACCTCAGTGGTTCGTCAGCTGCAACGTCGTCCCACCGAGCTCCGAGGACTGCCAGAGGAACTAAAAGGATTTTTGGACGAATCATGTCGCGACCTTTCGCCCGAACAGAGCGAGGAAGTGAAGAATATGATTATCCGATGGCATGACGTCTTCGAGATCGGACCAGGACCACGGGGCAGAACGGATATCGTCCAGCACAAGATTGACACTGGGGATGCGAAGCCCATCCGACAGGTTCCGCGGAGGCTGCCGTTAGCCAAACGGGAGGACGCCGAGGAGATTATAAAGGAGATGGCGGCTGACAGTGTCATTGAGCCTTCGAGTAGCCCCTGGATGTCTCCTGTTGTACTGGTGAAGAAGAAAGACGGCACAACGAGGTTCTGCGTAGACTACCGTCTTCTGAACAATGTCACCAAGAAGGACAGCTATCCGCTTCCCAGGATTGACGATACGCTGGACACCCTGGCGGGGTGTAAACTCTTCTCTACTTTGGATCTCCGCAGTGGATATTGGCAGGTTGGATTGGCACCTGAGGATAAAGAGAAGACGGCGTTTTCAATTGGCACTGGGCTCTGGCAGTTTACAGTAATGCCGTTCGGGCTTTGCAACGCTCCTGCCACATTCGAGAGGCTGATGGAAAATGTATTAAGAGGTCTCTCTTGGGAGGTATGCCTGGTGTACCTAGATGACATCATTGTACTGGGAAAGTCCTTCGCTCACCATCTGAAGAATCTGGAGAAGGTCTTCGAAAGACTGCGTGCAGCGAACCTAAAGTTGAACCCGAAGAAGTGTAATCTCTTCCGAAGGCAAGTCAACTACCTGGGGCATATTGTGTCAGACAACGGAGTTGCTGTCGACCCAGAGAAGGTAGCAGCGATCACCGACTGGCCGGTACCTCGAGATAAGCACCAGGTGAGGAGTTTCCTCGGGCTCTGCACCTATTACCGGAGGTACGTGAAAGGATTCGCTAACATCGCAAAACCTCTTACCAGGCTAACCGAGGAGAAAAGGTCTTTCCATTGGGATCACGAGTGCCAGGCATCCTTCGAGGAGCTGAAGAGCAAATTGAGTAGTGCTCCTATTCTGAGCTATCCACGTCCCGAGGGCAAGTTCATACTTGACACAGATGCCAGCAACATCGCCATTGGAAGTGTCCTCTCTCAGCTCCAAGACGGAGAAGAAAGGGTGATTGGATATTTCAGCAAAGCACTCTCAGCTCCGGAACGAAACTACTGTGTCACAAGGAAAGAGCTTCTGGCAGTAGTAAAGTCCATAGAGCATTTTCATAAATACCTATACGGAAGACGGTTCCTGCTGAGAACGGACCACGCGGCTCTAATGTGGCTGCTGCGATTCAAGTCACCTGAGGGGCAAGTGGCGAGGTGGATTGAGCGCCTTCAAGAGTATGACTTTGAATCTGCTCATCGTTCTGGAACGAGCCACAGGAATGCGGATGCACTGTCAAGAAGACCTTGTGAAGAAGGCTGCAAGCATTGTTCTTGACAAGAGGAGAAGCAGGCAGCGGTATTGAGGACTACAGTTGTCATCGACAGTTGGCAAGATGCAGAGGTGTCAAAGGAACAGGATGAGGACCCGGACTTAAAACAAATAAAGGAATGGAAAATATCGGGGCGAGGAAGACCGGCCTGGCAGGATGTTGCTCCAATGTCGAAGAATGTAAAAACGTACTGGGCCCAATGGAACTCCATTTTAGTGGACAACGGGCTGCTGAAACGGGCATTGGAGAACGCGGAAGGAGATCAGCGCAGGCTACAGCTCATCGTTCCAAGGAATAAAGTGCCCGAAGTGCTTAGGGAACTACATGACGGTGTAACTGGCGGCCATCTTGGAGTTCACCGTACATTGGAAAAAGTTCGTGAACGCTTTTACTGGGCAAACCTTAAGGACGATGTGTTGGACTGGTGCAGGCGTTGTGCGACTTGTGCGGCTTCTAACGGACCAACCAGAAGAAAGAAGGCCCCTATGAAGAAGTACAACGTGGGAGCACCGTTCGAGAGGATAGCGATCGACATCGCTGGCCCTTTCCCTGTGACGGACGAAGGTAACCGATATATTCTAAGTGGGTGGAAGCGTATGCCCTTCCGAATCAAGAGGCAGTCACGGTTGCAGACGTACTTGTGAAGCAGCTCGTCAGCCGGTTTGGAGTACCCATGGAACTTCACGCTGACCAGGGAAGAAACTTTGAGTCTGCAGTCTTCTCCGGGATGTGCGAAGCACTGGGAATACGGAAAACCAGGACGACACCTCTTCACCCTCAATCGGATGGCATGGTGGAGCGCATGAACAGGACAATGGGTCGATATTTGTCTAAAGTGGTCTCCGACCATCAGCGGGACTGGGACCAGTATCTTCACTTGTTCTTGTTAGCCTACCGGAGTTCAGTCCATGAAGCAACGGGGCGGACCCCCGCCAATGTGGTGTTCGGCCGAGAACTTCGTCTGCCTTGTGATCTGAAATTCGGGTTCAAGCCTAATGAAGAAGTTGCCGGAGAGGAGTACGTCACGAATCTACGGAAGCGGATGGATAACATCCACGAGAAGGTTCGTGCAAACATCCAGGGAGCCAGTGACAGAATGAAGGAGCGTTACGACATCAGGGCAGAGAAAGGTGGATTCCAACCTGGAGATTTGGTCTGGCTACATGATCCTCGAAGAAGGCGAGGCTACTCACCTAAACTTCAGAACTCCTGGGATGGCCCGTTTGAGATCATCAATAGGATAAACGACGTCATCTATAGGATCAGAAAGCAGCCAAAAGGAAAACCCAGGGTAGTCCATTTTAATAGACTGGCCCCATACAAAGGAGACCATGGTCCGACCAAAGACCAGCAAGTCAGGTACCTCAACAACGTGGAGACCAGTAAGGTATCAGTTGCACAACCTAAGGTACTAGGTTCCCGTAGAGTAACTCAGATAGTATACAGAGATATCTTCTCGTTACCCGCGGACTATTCTCTGGCCCATTGTGTCGCCGAAGATCTGAGGACTTCCCGAGGGATTGCAACGGTCTTCAGGAAGAAGTTTGCTGGAACTGAGGAACTGGAACGCCAAGGACCAAGCGTCGGGAAAACACTCCACCATACGCACGAAGGACGACACCTGTTCTACTTAGTTACCAAGTGTGCTACTGATCAGAAGCCCACATATGACGCACTGCGGCGAAGCCTCGACGACTTGCGGAGTAAGCTTCTGAGACTGCGTGTCACCAAGCTCGCGATCCCTAAGTTGGGCTGTGGATATGACGGCCTGGAGTGGAAGGTTGTTAGGAACATGCTTGAACAGACATTCGCCAACTCTGGAGTCGCCATATTGGTGTGCACGTTCAACCCCTGGAAAGGAAATACGTCTCCATCGAGGGAAGCTCATAACCGCCCGATTTCTCCGGACTATGCTCTGGGGCAGAGCACTTTTAAGGAGGGTGCAGTGTTACGGTCAGAGCGGGGACGAGAACCGGCTGAGAAGATTAGGCAAACAATGGGATTAGGCGGAAGGGATTATAGAATGGCGTAGAAGCTTCTGGATCGGGCTCGATGGGACTAGGTGGTCCTTCCGAGTAATGCCCCACCACGACCTACTTTGCCTATATAAAAAGGACAGCGTTTTCGGCCGCGGCAGTAGTAATAAGACGAGTCTGTAATAAGCCAGTGAGTAGCAGTCGTTAACTAGTGGCAGTGTGTGTGAGTTAGTTAGTATTAGTATCAGTCTGTAATAAGTGCTTAGTGAGCAACAGTGACAATTAGTGACCGTGTAATAAGTGTAATAAACTGTGTGGCAGTTTGTCATATTTGAAGAGTCTTACGGTCGGTGGACTTTAGTTAGCGAACTGTAAGTGTTAATTTGTAATTGTAAACTATAGTGTAATATTATTGTATTTGTACAAATTTATATAAATAGTTTAGTTACTTAGTATAAACAATATCTTATATTATTTGTATATTAGAAATTAGATAACATTTAGTAGAATATTATTATTGTATATTGATATTAGTTTAATAATTTAACTGTTTTAAATAATCTCATTGTATTCTTGTTAATTTGTTAATAAATATTAGATTCTTGAATTAAGTAATAGTTTAGTCCATTTTACACCCAGTAGCCCGTAACAATATCTTTTTCTCCGAAGTTTCCTTCTAGAATGTCGCAAGTGGATCGTAACTGTTTTAGTCTAGGGTTGTTTTCAAAAACGTGTTGAACGCTGTATCATCTAATTTGGAAAGAAGGTCTTCGATCTAATTGGCGCTTTCAGAAAAAAAATTTTACATTCGAAATCACCAAGTCTACATCTTCAAATTCATTTCTGACAGTTTCCGCGATCCTATGAAATGCATTGGCAAGGCAAGTCACGTGAAACATTTTAGGGTAGAATAGTTTTAATGACTTTGCAGGCTTAACCATGTACGGAGCAGCGTCAGTTGTGAATAAAAAAACTTTTTCGTGTAGAGTTCCATTTGGCCAGAGATAAGTCATGGAATCATAAGAAAATCTAGCTATGGTTTCGTGGTTACATTTGTCCAACAACTGCATGTTTAGAAGAAAGGGTTTTCCGACAAGTCTTCTGACAGCTTTCCGACAATAATATTGGCCACGTACCTTCCCAGAGAATCAGTCGTCTCATCTATGGACACCCAAATCGGTACGTCTTTTATGTGGTTGCATATTGTATTTATGGTCTACTGGTAAATATCAGTGAGATAATTTTTTCGAATAGTGCTTTCGTCTGGCATTTTGAGTCCGGTATACTTTTCAAAAAACTCTTTTAATTCAGAATTATTGATCTTATAAATTGGAATATCTGAGCTTATAAAAGCACGAGTCAAATCAGTGAAAAATTGTGACTTACTGGAAGTCGAAGTTGATGTAAATGATGTAGAAATAAATTTCTGGATGAATTGTTTTTTCTTTGTAGGTTTTCTTTATGTTTCGTTGTTTCAATAAGCTGCGTTCCTAACGATCTTCGGGGTGTCGATACCACTCTATCACAACTGTTACAAAATAAAACGCTCGAATCACTGGGAAAAGGTTCGTCAGGGAATTCGCGTAAATATTTGGTTACAAGTTCACTAGCTTTAGCCTTAACTTTCGGCATGTTAACGGTGCAATATTTCGAAAATTACTAAAACAATTTTTAGTTATAGAGGAGCAGCGGACCCAGGAGTGGAAATGGACTCTAAGAATTTTAACATAGGAAGGGGAAGGGTCAATCTTCCTAGAAAAATAAATCTTATACATGGAGGTTTTGAATTATTAATTGTTTCCTGTTATTGAATTGAATGTTTATATTGATTCATTGTTTTTTAAAATTACCTAAACACTTCTGACAACTCATAAAACCTAAAATAGAACTGCATTAAAAATATGGAAAACGATTATACATGCAAAAATATGCATTTTCCTGCAAAATAAAAGTGACCCTAATCGAATACTTTTGGCCCAAAAAACTTTTTTTTAACTTCAAACGTGATGTACAAAGGATAGAAACAAAAATGCAAATGGATAAAAATCCGGGCTTTACTCATAACATATAGGGTCGTTGTGTACTGAGGTTTTATGTATTGGAGCGTTGTGTGTTTAAGTGTTGTGTATTGAGGATGTTATGTGTTGTGGGGTTGTGTATTAAGATGTTGTGTGTTGTGGTGTTTTTTACTCAAATATTGTGTTAGTAAATGTAGCCTGTGGGTGTAGCGGTATAGTAGTTGGGTTAGTAAGTCGGTAACGGTCTGTCTCTAGTGCCAGGGGATCTGTTGAATCTCGACGTGGAGTTACCTGTCTTCGGACCTGCACTCTTCTTCTTTGAAGTTCGAGATAAACTGCGCTTAAGCTGGCAAGTTCTCCAACAATCGCTCCAGAGCTTCTGGAAGAGGTGGAGTCATGATCGGTCGACATAAATGGACCCGAAATTCCCCGAATCCTGCCATAGGCGATGTGGTTATGATTGTTGGTCAGAACACCAAGCCTTTGCAATGGCCTCTGGGAAGGGCTGAAAAACTTCTACCTAGTCGTGATGGAGTAGTACGGGTGGTGCAATTAAGAACCACCTCCGGTTCTATTACACGGCCTACCAATAAATTAGTTCCCCTTCCAATAAACTAAACTTTACTTTACTTTTCGTATATTTATACATATTTTTTTTGGTAAATATTTTACATTGCAAGTTTGCTTTTTCTGTTCTAAAGTTTATTGATACCTTATTACAAAATTGATAGCAATTACAAAATTGCTATCAATTTTGGGTGGGCGGTATGTTTAGTTCAATATTGGTTTTTTTATGATTTCTAATTTCTTTTTGTATATAACTCCGGGTATTTTGTACACGGCCTCCTAAATTAGACGTTTTGTTAACCGCTTACAAAAAAATGCAGTCAGATGTGTATGATTCTATGATTCTATATGTGAACGTTGTTTGAGTTACATTTAGTCAGTTATCCCGCATGTTATAAGCCTCTTCTCAGGATAATCTCTTTTCCGAATTGAGAGGACCGGCATTTTTTGACGTACGCAACGATGGCTCGCCTATGAAGAGAGGAAGGTCTGAAGTTTTCGGTAAGCCAATTTTATTTCATTTAGTTCCTTTCTTTATTGTCAAATTGTCCGATGACGACTTACCGAGTAGTACCTTATTACAGTTACGTAATTTTAGTCATTTCTCGCGTTTCATACAATCACAATATAATTTACATATATATATAACAATATATATAGGTAAGTAATTAGATTACATCATCTTATGCATTTTAGATAGAGTGAGGATGTGAATACTTACATATAATGAATGGTATTTGGTAAACTGCAGGAATCGTTAAACCAGTAATAAAGCGAGCTATAGACCAGCTCCAGAAGTCGGGTGCCAGAGCAGTCAGCACATTCCCTCCGATTAAAACAAACAAACACATGAAGAAGGACAGCCTCCTACCCATCCTATAATATGAATAAGATGTAGTCAATTCCATTTTTTTTAATTAGTTAAATAAAACATAAATAATGAAATGTCGCGTGTTAATAATATGAGTTCAACCATTGAATATTTCATATTTGAATTATAAAAATAAATTGCTTTATATTTTCAAGGGAATAATAATGCGTATCATAATAATAATTAAAACAAAATATTTTTACATAAATATTAAATATTAAAAGATAAAAGTTTTCCAATTTACGTGATATAAAAAACGAGTAAGCCTTGTGCTAATGAAAGCATCATTGCGGATAATATATCATAAAACATAAAATGATAATTAAAAATCTTAAAAAATGTTGCATGATTCATGATTTAAATAGAACACTTTTGTATTATTCCTTATCATAATGGTTAAAAACATTTTTGAAAGACGTTAAATCTTTTAAATCTTAAATTTTTGAATCCTGAAACTAACCTTGTTATATCGTACTGTCATAACACGGTGACGATCCCGGTCTACATAAATGACTCCTTACTACATCATGGAATGAGCTTATACAAAATAGGGACAAAAGTAAACTTGTACAACAAACCGTAAATCCATACAACTGATAAGAATCCTGAAAAGGAAAATACCAAAAAAGAAACAGCCAGTACTGAGTTTATAGTTATTAAGGTGCAAAGAAATCGGCTATTAACTAGAACAATAAACCATTATCCTCTACTAATTGATGAGATCAAGGTGAATACCACTGTTAGGATTATTCAAAGGGATTAAAAAATCCTTGGTTATGCCGTCCTTCGGAAGGAACGTAAACGGGGATCCGGACCCTGTGCCAGGACCTCGTTAAAGACCGCTGGCCAATTTATGGCTGATTATGTCAGGGATAATAGACATATATATAAATAGTGAGTTGGTATGACTCCTTGTTACCTTCCTATTCTTGTTTTATTTGTTCTATGAAAGTGTAACATGTGAGTTCTGAGTTGTACCTTTTATGTGTTAATTAATAAATTGGAAGTGAAACGAATATGTGTTTTATTTTTGTGTACTCACAAAAATCATCTTAAATGTGTAGATATTAAACAGGTTATGGACCCAGAACTCAAAGGTACGTGAAAATCGATCAAAAAAGGTCCTAGGGTCTCGTGATTAAAAATGTCGGTGTTTACTGTCCCTTTACTTTCGTCGAATAATTTCTCAAATTGGAAGTTTAGAATCAAAGCAATCTTTGAAAAGGAACAATTAGCTGAGGTAATCGAAAAAGACCTACCAACGGATTCGACAGAAAAGAAAACTTTTCTTGTTAATGATGCAAAAGGAAAAGCCATTATTATTCAAGGACTGTCCGATAAACATCTTGATATTATTCAAGAGTGTCAAACATCAAAACAAATGCTTCAAGCTTTAAAGGACGTATTTGCCAGATCTAGTTCTTTTTCTAAATTAAAGTTGTGGAGAAAACTTGTAAATTTAAAAAGTGAACGATATGAAAATTTGGAAGATTATTTCCTTAACTTTGATAAAATTATCAGAGAATTGAATGATTTAGGTTCTACATTGGACGAAAGTGACAAAATATGTCATTTGCTTCTTTCACTTCCTGAAGATTACAATACAGTGGTAACTGCTTTAGAAACAGTTGAAAACATTAAAATGGACTTTGTAAAAGCACGTCTTTTGGACCATGAATTGAAAATCAAGTGTCAAGATAATTCTGAGACAGGTCTTAAAGCCCACAATAATGGTTGCTTTCGATGTGGGGATAATTCACACTTCCAAGCAAACTGTCCCAAAAATTTTATGGGGCGCGGCCAAACCAGAGTACGTGGACCAAGCAGATTCAATTCTCACAATGGAACCAGGAAGAACTCAGGAGGCAATTTCCTTTCAAAACAGAATCGTGAAAAAAATTCAACAGATAAGAATAGTCATGCAAATCATGCACAAAGTGAGGGTGAAATTACTCTATTGACAACTGAAACTTGTAGTTCAAGCATGATCCTCGAAGAAAAATCTTTTATCTATGACAGCGGTGCTTCAAATCATTTTGTCACAGGAGAATTAAAACGTTTCATGAAGAACATCACAAAATTAGAAACCAGATGGCCGGCTGTTGACTACAAATGAAAAGGGTGAGTTAAATCTTTATGTCAAAGGACAAAAATTCATAATTGAGGCATTGATTGTACCAGGAATGAAACATAATTTACTTTCATCTTCAAAAATCGCTAGCCGCGGGGCAAAAATACTTACAGATAAATCAGGTACCACAGTTTACATTAAGAATAATCCTGTTTTGTTTTTCAAACCCCATAATGGTCTCTATTATACTGTTTTCTATCATCGACAAATGAAGAGCCAAAGACATTCGAGCAGGCTATAGAATCAGAAGAATGGAAAAGTGCAATAAATTCGGAATTGGAGTCGCACGAGAAACTCAAAACATGGACACCTGCAAAATTACCTGAAGGAACGAAAGCTGTAGAAACACGCTGGGTGTTTAAAATCAAAGAAGATGGCACGAAGAAGGCTAGGCTTGTGGCTCGTGGTTTTCAAGTTCCTCAAGAAGAATAGGAGTTTTTCTATGCACCTGTATGTAGGATCCCTACTGTTCGACTTTTGTTGTCAGTAGCAGTCCAGTGAAACTGGATTTTAACTCAAATTGATGTTCCCACCGCCTTTTTGAATGGAGATTTGGACTCGGAGGTCTATATTAAAACACCTAAAGGAGTAGAATGCCAAGAAAGTACTCTTATTCTTAATAGATCACTTTATGGCCTCCCCTCCGCTCCAAAATGTTGGAACAATAAATTTTCCAATGTGATGAAAAATCTAGGATTTAATCGATCAGATTATGATTATTGTCTCTACTACAAAGATAATATTTACATGGTTCTATTCGTAGACAATGCAATACTGGCCGGGACAGAAGAATATGTGAATTCATTATTAATGGACCTGCAGAAGAATTTTAACATCAAAAATTTGGGTTGTCCCAAATCGTTTTTAGGAATGGAAATTAAACATATAAGAAATGGATTACATTTATCTCAGACTAAAATGATTGAACGTTTGTTGAAAGAGTTTGGAATGGAGGTGTGTAGAACGATATCAACACCAATGGAAGTTAATTTCAAAGTAGATGAAAGTCAGGATATTATAAAGGATGTGCCATATAGGAGACTGATCTGTAGTTTAATGTACCTGTCTATAACAACAAGACCAGACATTGCATTCTCTGTGTCATATTCAAGTAGATATTTGGACAAACCAACAAGTCAGACATGGAAAGCTGGATCTAAATTCTTCAAAAGATCTAGGACTTCCTATTATTAAAGGCAAAGGAGGCTTGGAAGGTATGAGTGCTGCAGACTGGGGAGCTGATCAAAATGACTCAAGAAGAAGTGTCAGCGGATTTATATGTTTTCACGCTGGAAATCCTATCGCATGGTATTCGAAGAAGCAGAGATGTGATGCCCAATCCACAATGGAAGCTGAATACATTGCTGCTGGATTTGCTGCTCAAGAATTAGTGAATCTTCGTGGCGTGTTAGGTGATCTGAGCCTAGTGAATAGGCCGAGCAGTGAGGTGATAAGTGAAAGTGTATTAAATTCAGTTAAAAATGTGCTAAATGAGAAAACGCAAGAGCGTGATGAAATGAAAGTAATTCTTAAAATAGATAATGCTAGTGCAATATCTTTAGCAAATACCTTTTCAAATACAAACGAGGAAAACATATAGAAATTAAATTTCATTTCATCAAACATCTGTGCCTAAATAATGTCATAAAAATTGAATATGTTGGTTCTAAGAATAATATTGCTGATCTTTTTACCAAAGCTTTAGGAGCTGAAAAATTTCAATTATTTAGAAGCTATTTGCTTATTAACTGATTATTATATTTGTTATTCCTTTTAATTAGTTGGTTCAGTCGTTAGCTGTGTTCAACGAATCTGATCGAAATGTTCGCGACACACCACGCCTCTGAGTGTTTGTTTCTAACTCCTTGGTCCATGTTAAGTGAATAAACAATAATATTAGACCAGGCTCATTAATATAACATCATGTTAATCCTGGGAGATTTCTATCCTATCATTGACAACCACAATTTAGCGCCATGATTGGTGGTCTCCACGAAACAAGCAATGGCAATGGAAGTGGCATTGTGCTATTAAGATAGCAGCCAAGGACCTAGGAGCTAGACTGATTAAAGTTTTACTTTTCATATTTAGGAAAGCTACCTGGGACTATTCCGAACTAACTTGATTATTTTGATCCAGCATATTAATCATCGTCATCAACGAAGTTGGCATTAATATTAAAAAATACCTTTATCATTGTATACGTTATAAAACGAAAATATAAATATATGTTTAAGTAGAGTGATTTTAGGCTGTCACTAATATTTTATTTAAAATAAAAAAATTGTGTATTTAAATTAAGAAAAAAAAACACTATCTAACGTTCCCGTGTTGTCCTATCTTTTTCATACTTGGCATGAAATCGAATTTGAATTCAATGGTCGTAACAGTCCAAAACTACAATTCACTATGCAATTAGTTGCAATAAGTGTTCCCTGAGATTCGTTTTAAATTTTCCTCTGTATGATTTCATAATTTGTCTTTTTATTATGAATTAAAATCTACAATGCATGCTTACCTGTCGTTAATTGTACCAAAGATGTAAACACCGATTGGTCCACCAAGATTCAAACCAGCTAGTCCAATTGTTGGGTAAATATCCTTTCCACATACTAGTTCAAACTGCAATAGTAGTGATATTTATAGTTCTTATAATAAAAAAAAATACATATGAACATTAAGATAGGAAAAATCTAGAGCGAACACCAAGCTTTTTAGAAGGACTATTAACGTGAAAATACGACTGGTTTTAAAAGAATAAGGAGGGAAAACAATATGTATTTAGTTTCACAAGTTCGGGTTAGCAGTCTGTTGCAAAAGAAAAACTGGGTAATGGCTTATTTTCAAGCCTTTATTCATATAGCCACAGCGTGACTTTTTTTAGATGCAAGGAACTTCTTGGAGCAATGGTCGAGGAGTAGCAAGTCACAAATAGCATTCCCCATTTCCTTGTAAGTAGTTTTATAAGTTATCTTGTAACCACGATCAGCACAAATAAATATAATGTTATTCAATAATTATTATTATTTAATAAACAACTTCTGGTCAGGCAAGCACGTTAACCTTTGGAGAAGAGAGGGATATGTCTCTTATTTATTAATGATATAGAATTGCTATGTAATAAAAATAATGATCTCAAGGTGGCATCCCATTTTATTACTTAAATATATTCAAATCAAAGGATCTGACTTATCCTTGAGATCATAGCTTGGCCAGTGAAGCCAATATAGCGATTGCACTCATGCTTACTAAAATAGTAGTCATTAATCAATAAGTACGGTATTCTAATATATCCTCGAAGGTACTTAAGTTGTCTCCCCGACTCCCCAGTGTGACTTAGTCTTGTGTTTTTTTAATTTGTATCGTATCGTTTTACATTTCTTCGTTTTATTTTTTTTATACGAACATAATTGAACTGTTCTATTTGTCATTACAAAAAATGGATAAATAAAATAATAATAATTCCTGTACTTCACTTCCCCCCGTATACTGTTCAGAGAAATTATCATTATAAAACCACACGTTGCAACGAAGAAAATAACAATCTAAAAAAAATCAATATATGTTGTTATCGCCCACCCTCTAGCGAAAACAGCCATGAAGATGCTAGATTTTTTGATCAAGTATCGTCTACAACTGTTCCGATTTAGCCCAATATGAAAGCTTTTACTGCTTCTGTCTTTTCTCGATTTCATAAATACCATCTGTAATCTTTTAACTTGCAGCTTGCGGGATCTCTTACCAGTGCTAATCTTCATAATTCCCTGCTGAATTCTTCATCCCATTCAGTCTTTTGGATGGAGTCTTCAACGAAAACAATGTCATCCGCGGTACAGAAGATGCTGGATCACAAAAGGCAGGGGGTTTCTTCGCTGTTAAAACGTCCTTTCAGGCCCCTGTTGCTCGTCTTATTACATCTATGTATTATATAAACTGCAACAGCCTTAAACTGGCACCTTTTTTGATCCCTCTTGATAAATTAAAGTGTCCAGACTCCGGCCAATGCAGTTTATGATTTCATTTGGGGCTTGATACATAGAATGTATAACATCTCTCCGGAGTTTTTTGGAATATTAACTCTGAGTGTTTCCCATATTTTGTTTTATAGTCAACTGGGGGTAAGCCGAAGAAGGCAAAGAGCCCATGTGTACTCCTATCTCGATCTATGGCTTTGTATGTGAGATTTCTTAGAAATGATGCATGACCCTTTAATTTTACATCCTGGCCTGAAACCTTTCCAATAAACTCATCATTTAATTTGCTTTTCAGATTGCAGATAACTGGTGAGGGGGATATTGGTCTAAATTTGGAACACTAAGTCTGTTCTTTTTGTGTATAGGAATCACACCAGTGTACTCCCATTCTTTTGCTATTCTCTTATCCATCCAGTTTTTTTTTAAGAGATGTTTCCAAATTTTACAAACTCCTCATCTATTCCTTTCTGTTTTCATTCTTATAATGACGACAATGAGACCTCCTCTATTTCCCTACCTGACTATTCCTTCCTCCGCCACGACCGAGTTGACCGGACTGGTGGAGGTGTAGGTCTTTATGTCCACAACTCCCTAAAATCACGCATCCTGGATTCTTCACCAGCGTCCAATTTCCCTCACATAGAATTCCTTTTTGTCGAAATTTCATGCAACTCAAATCCTCTCCTATACGTCGTAGTGTATCACCTTTGGTCCCTTTTGATCCTATCTTTGAGTCGGTCCTCTACAACCATGTTCCTCTCTAGAACCACATCATAATCTCCGACGACTTTAATACCAATCTCCTGGTCCAATCCAATGATCATCAATGACTCATCGCAGAGACTCGTTTCTTCCTCATAATTACCTGCCCATTCTTGTCCTCTCATGATTTAATCCAAATTTCATACAATATCCAAACTCCAGAAATCCTATCGAAAACATTAACGTTCCGCAACCTAGATGGACTCACCACTGAATATATATCTCCTTTCCTCGAAATCCTGAATTGGGACCAAATTTACTCCTGTACCACCGATTCAATGGTCGACATACTCACTACCAATCTCAAAAGCATCCTGGAGACCCATGCCCCACTCAAAACTTTAACCTTCCGTCACCATCCTGCTCCTTGGATGTGTCAAAAAATTTAAGACCTGCAAAGGAAACGTGATGCTGCCGTAGACGCTACGTAGGCTTACTGATGACTACCAAGCGTTCAGGGCTCTTCGCAATTTGGCACAGTCTACAATCAGACAAGCAAAATCCAAATATTTCCACGAAGCCCTTTCCTCTGCTCCCGATCCTAAATCTAAATGGCAACTCCTCCGAAAACTCTCCCTCTGCAATTCAACATAATCCAGAGCCTTTCCTGCTTCTCAAATGAACTCGTATTTTTTGTCTACCTCAATTAACACATCAAAATCACCCCCCCCCCTCCGTCTTTTCACTGATCAACGATCTTTTCCAACAGCTCTATACTATGGTTCCAGTCCTTCCTCTCTGGCAGGTCCCAAGCGGTTTCTATGCCCAACCAACCCCTTTCCCCTTTCTTTGCCCTATCCCCAGGCGTGGCACAGGGCTCAAGCATCTCTCCTCTCCGCTTTAACTGTTACATCAACGATCTTCTTAAATCTGTTCACCACTGTTCCTACCATCTATATGCTGACGACTTCCAAATCTATTTATCCTTTCCTCCTTCTGAGCTATCAGTTGCGTTCGCTAGTATTCAGATAGACCTAGATAGGATCAGTGCCTGGGCAAAGCTGAACAAATTGGAATTGAACGCAATGAAAACCCAGGCCATTGTTCTAGGTTCCAACTCCCTCCTTACAACTATCCCCACCCTCCCAACATTAATCCTAAACGACCACCTTATCAGTTTCAACTCCTCCGTTAAAAACCTAGGGATTACCATGGACAAAAACCTCTCCTGGAAACCACATGTCGCCCAAATATCCCGACGATCAATTAGTTCTCTGAAATTATTCCTTCGATCCCGGCATCTCCTTACAGAATCTACCCGGAAGCTTCTGGTATCATCCCTTATCTTCCCCCACTTTGACTACTGTTGTGTGGTATACGGGGGCATCTCGAAAATGCTGGAGGGTCGCTTAAAAAGAATAATGAACTGCACTTTAAGATTTGTCCTAGGTACTCCGAGGCGTTCCCGGTTGTCACATCATTATGATGAGTTAAAGTGGCTCTTCCCACCCATTCGTAGACATTATTTCCTTAGTGTTTTTCTACACCAATCCATTAACTCGCAACACCCTTCATATATCTATAGGCTCCTTCAATTCAAATCCTCTGTCCAACGCCATAAAACAATATCCCGCCTTTCCGATCTCTACATTCCTTCCCACAGAACTAAAGCATTCGAAAGTTCCTTCCTCGCCCGCACCAATACTGTGTGGAACTCAATCCCTCCTTTCATCCGCCATTCTTCTTCCATGGCCTCATTAAAATCCCTGCTTTTCCATCATCTCTTAGCATCCCAAAAAGATGCTCTCCAGGCAGGCCAATCTTCCGCTTGAATTAATTTGTATCGAATACTCGATCTCGTTACCTACGTGTTTTGTTTATTTTTCCAACAACAAAGAAGATACAGACTTTGTAAATACTTGATCGCATGCTATGCCATTCATTTGCTTAATTTAGCAATTCCGTTATTAACTATTATCATCATCATCATCATTACATGGCGCTATGGTCCATGAAGGACCTTGGCCTCCTCAACAATTTTCCTCCACCTTGACCGATCTCTCGCTGCTCTTCTCCATTAACTATTATATTAATGATATTTATTATTATTTTGTTAATATCTAACCTTTATATTATTTTCGACAATTAGTTAAAATCCTGTAAAGTCTCGTACTTTTTAATCATTTATTTTTTTATTTTTTTCCTAGACTTGGTCCCAGAATAAAGTTTGCTTTCTATTCTATTATATTCTATAATAGCTAGTTCGAAATCCTCCTCATCCATCACATTCCTTTCATGGATCGAGAAGGTATCTTATGAACAAACTTGTGCGGAAAAATTACTCATGAGTAACTTATAATTTAAATCCAAGTATAATTCAATTATCCGCTACCCGTGTATATCTATGTATATCTTCGCGTATGTCTGAATGTAATGTTATGTCCCAATACTTATTAAGTGTATTGTTATGTGGTGGGTGGTTAGGGTACATATTCTTTATGAAATGTTTACTGATTAGTTAACTTTCCAAAAAGTAAAAATGGTACCCAAACGAAATATTTTTTTTGGTTGGTCATATATTACCAAGGAGAAAATAACTTTCGAAAAGTAAATTGATTATGTTCAAGCAGAGATTTCTGTATAATTTTAATGATTATGACAAAAATTAATTATTAATATTACTTTTCCAAGTTCATTACTTCACTTCGAGCTTTATTGAATAAATTAATTAATTATAAACGGTGAAGCACTATACATCGATATTGAAATAGTAGTACTAACATCTACAACAATGGAAGATCCATTCTCAAACTCCCAGCCATCTCTGCAGGGTTCTATCGACCAAGAAGTGTCTGGATCATCCCCAACAGTCACTTCACTCCAGTTGGCACTGTATCTACTGCACTCCTCCCAACTGTTGTTAAGGCCAGGCTGGAAATCAGGAAGTGGAAGTTTTGTATTTTGATCATTCGAAACAATTTGATGTTGGAAGCATTCAAGGTATTAATGCTTAGTAAACTACTTACTAAAATAGTTGTCATTAATCAATAAGTACAGTATTCTGAAATACTATTACTTAAGTAGTCTTATCGACAATCGTTAAAAATTAAATTCGACTTAGCTTATCCAGCGCTTAATATCCGTATTCTAATCTCTCATGAAACAGTAGAAAGTGATGAAGAAATCTTTCAGCCGTCATGTGAAAGGGCTCCAATAATTCCAAAATACTATGTCACTGAGTAATAATTTATTGGCTCACATAGTAAAGTTAAGACGAATTTTGCACCTTATAGTTTTAAATTTGTTTACAATTACATTATAAAAGGTAAATGAATTTTAAAAATACCTTTAAAGGGATAGCAAGGTGACGCCTGTCCTGAACACTGAGATTGCTTAGCCCAGGGACCCAGCACCAATGGGCGACAGGGTCAGCCATAAACAGCTGATTGAAAGCCGAGAAGCCGCATGGAATGCAAGCAGGAAGGCACACCAACCAGATCAGTAGCTTTTGATATTTTCCAAACTCTCCAATCTCTGGTAGAAGATCGTCCAAATCTACATTTTCCTATATGGAACAAGAAGATTTATTCAGATGAAGATATTGTCATTATATTATATTGAGATTTGAATTCAGATACATCGCCGTGTAATATCTACAAAATGTTAAAGGAATATCATATAATCAGATTCAGTGTCATAAGTCTTTATGGCTCCAATGATATAAAGTCATTTCTTCTGTCTTAAAAAATAATCCAAGATCGTATGATAAACAAAAATTAATATTCACTAAGTTTGAATACGGTTTACAACTATAACTTATTACTGTAAGTGATCATTAAAGTAAGAAGTTGGTCAAAGTGAACGTTTCGGCCGAGAATCCTCCTGGCGTGAATTTGACAGTGGAAAAGCTGCATTAACTGGTTAGTGGGTTGCCAGATGTCCGGTTATTTTTATGTTTGTCCGGTCAAGTAAATGTGGGTAAACCGGACAAAAGAATGTTTTTTTAAAGAAACTTTGCGAAATATCTGACGGATCTTTAGCGTCATGGAAAAAGCATGGACTGACGAAAGAAATCGTGATGCTGTAAATACTGTAAAAAGTGAATTGTGAGTTTTTTTCAATATAAGCGCTAGTTACACTGATTTCAAAGATGTTCATTTCAAGCAATAAACCTTTGTTAAAAGCAGTGTCATCGGATGCTAAATATATCCAAAAGTAGATTGTAAGCTTTTTCGTCATTTTCTGTAATATTTGTGAGCTAATAAAAAAGAATTAAAAAGTTGTCCGGTTTTTTGGAGTTTACTCCTCAAGAAACGATTTTCATATTTAGCCCGCGGTACGAAAATTGTATGAGTAGTAAAATCAAATTTAGCTAAAAGTGGCGAGTAACGTTGCTTTCTCGATAATATTGTATTATTTGTTTTACATAATAGATAGAAATTAAAAATTAAATTCCCTGAATAATCGGGAAGAGATACGTGTGGTATATATAGTAACAGTATTCTATTGCTTTTTATCGAAGTGTTGAAATGTGATAATTTTTTGTATAGGAGCCTTTTTAAAGACACCTATCCAAACAAACACTATTACTACTCCTATTTAGATTCCGCCTTAAGCTGACGGGGTGCATTCATATCATTAAAGAAACAGGAAAGATTATAAAAAAGTTAAAAACAAAGAAAGCCTCAGGAGACGATGGCATCCCTGTACAGGTTATAAAAAACCTAAGCAGGAAAACCATCCACCACATAACGAAAATATTTAATACAATATTAAGGCTTAATTACTTTCCCTCCGCTTGGAAAACTTCCGAAACAATCGCCATCCCAAAACCTAATAAAAACCCAAATAATTTTACAAGTTACAGACCAATTAGCCTGCTAAACATTTTATCCAAAATCCTGGAACGCTTGCTTTTAAAACGAATTCTTAGGCATGTAAATCAGAACAAACTTATCAAAGATGAACAGTTCGGTTTTAGAGAACACCACTCTACTGTCGACCAACCAGCACGTCTTACCGACTTCATAACACAAGGACTATAAAAAACATACAGGCATGCTCATGTTAGATCTCGAAAAAGCTTTCGATACAGTTTGGCGTTACGGTCTTATTTACAAATTAATGTTGCACAAATTTCCTCCATACCTAATACATATCATATATTCCTTCCTTTCTAATAGACAATTCTATGTTCAAATAAACACTTCTAACTCCAAATCACTTCCCCTACCCGCTGGACTTCCTCAAGGCTCCTGCCTATCCCCAATCCTATTCAACCTGTTCATATCCGATCTCCCAAAACATACTAAAGTAACCACATCGCTTTACGCAGACGACACCGCTTTGTACACAGCATCATACCGAATCGATACAATAGTAAACCGATTACAACAATCTTTCAAAAAAATCCAGAAATTCTGTCAAAAGTGGAAACTAAAAATCAATCCAATAAAATCGGCCGCCATAATCTTCACAAAGCGCAGACCTAATATAGACCAGCACATCATCTTAAATTCCGAACACATCCCCTGGTCTAAATCCGTAACATACCTCGGTTTAATTCAAGATAAGTCCTTAACATTCACAGAGCACATCAACAGGAAAACCGAAAAAGCGAAAAAATCCATCTACAAAATGTTTCTCTATTTTAATAAAAAATCCAAGCTAAGCCCTAAAAACAAACTAATCTTTTACAAAACAGTAATTCGCTCATAGATAACCTATGCCTCACCTGTCTGGAGTTCAACCTGCGCCACAAATTATAGAAAGTTTGAAAGGGTACAAAACCTATGCATGAGGATTATCAATCATTATCCCCGCTACATGAAAATATCGACTATGCTTAGAGATCTTGAACTTCCCACTATTAAACAATATGTTTCAGCCCAAACAAAAACATACTTCGAAAAAACTCTAGCTTCCGAAAACCCATTAATCCGAGAAATCGATGACTATGATAAACATTCGCTACGACGCTACACGCACAAAAGAACAAAGCATATACTTCTTACTTAACGAATCACTATTTGCAGCTATTGTAATCTAGTTACCTGTATTTATTTTATAGTTATTTTTAATTGTTTATTTACTTTCTATTTAATTATTATTATAATATTTATTTACTTTATTATTATCATTTTTATTTATTTATTATATTATTATTTATTTTTTTATATATATTTTTTTTAAGCGGGTTTTTTCTACATTTTTCCTGCTATTGTAAAACTTATTAATAAAAGGTAACTGTAATTAATTAAAATCACTGTTCTTTAAACATGTAAAGGTAGTCCGGAACATGTATTCACACTGATGCTGCTTGTATATGTAAAATTGCAAATAAAGTTGGGTTTGTTTTTTTTGTTTTTTTTTGGGTTTTTTTTTAAATTCAAATCACCCGGCTACAACCTCAACGGGTGATATGAATTTAAAAAAATAATTGGACGCTGTCAAAAGGGCAGCGTTGCTCTTGTAGGAGTAGGAAATTAACTGAGGCGTTGCAGTGACTATTTAATTGTGTAGTATGTAGTGCTACTAGGACAGGAGATTAGTGTATTAGGAAGTGGACAGGCAGTGAACATGCTGGGCTTAAATACACCTCTCCCAGACTCTGAAGATGAGGCCCCCTTCAAAAAAGTAAAGACAGGGAAGCAATCGGCCAAGAGGAAGACAAGGAAACCAGAAGAAGCGCCACCGGTAGTGTCATCGAACACCTTACCACTCTAGCTAATTTCCCACTAGCTGTGGAACCTACGGCGCCCCCACCGAAGAAGGTTCTTCCAGTTATAATGGAACGAGAAAACTTCTCTTTAAATGAGGTGAGTGATTTCATAAAAAAAATTAATATTAATCAATATTTTATCAAACAGACCAGGACTGAGATAGATATTTACCTCCGATTAGAGACCGATTGGCCCACATTAGAAAAACATCTAAAAACTCGCGGAATCGGGTACCACAGTTTTGCACCCAAAAACACGACAAAACTCCCAAACAAATTTGTGATAAAAAATCTTGATCTTTCTATTCCCATATCTGATGACAGGAAGGTATTTGAACCTATTAAGGCTTCGGACAGAAGACGTATGCAAAAGACTGCACCGGAAGGAAAGAAGGTGGAATTATCACCTTTAGTGATAACTGTTCCACAAGGTATCACTATAAAAGAAATACAAGCCAAAATCCGCGACTAGGTGAACCAAAATGCTCGAATTACGAGGGAGCGCACGGCATAGAAAACGCCGCCATAGGAAAAAAATTTAAGAAATAGTGACTAAAAGGATGGAAGAAAAGAGATCTAAGCAGGTCAGTACTAACCAAAACATACCCAAACTAACGCCTAACAGCATGACAGTTCGCCAAGGTGTAGAATACACATCTTTTCTACAAGGTACCAAAATGACAACCGAACCACAACCATCAACCAGTCAAACCATGATCCATCAGCATCAGAGCCTCCACAAACTTTCGCCTATATACCTCAGCCACCGCAGACGGACCAATCGAATCTCATCATAGCTCTTGTCAATCAGATGGCTCAGCTCATGGCACAATTTACTTTCATGATGTAAGAACTTACAACCACAATTCAAGAATTAACAGGACAAAATTTAACCAAATAAATAAATTCTTTTTTTTTTTAATTTATTTTTGATATTTACAACTGTATAATAAAAAAAATACATCCAGTAAATAGGCTATGTGATACAAAATGACATGAGTAATGGCAAGTTGAGAAACTACCCACTGGTAGTACTCAAATCACTAGTTCAACTAAGAAGGTCACGTGGCCATCTTCTTTTCAGACGCCTCGGGGGATTATCGGGAATCGAAGAGGAAGCTAGGTTTGAAACTAGAGGGTTTGAGTGGGAATGAAGTTTGTTATCAAAGGAAAGATACCGGGTTTGGGCCAAATCAGCAACAAATGGGACATTAAGGTCGTTATGGATGACGGTATTTTTAACAAAATAAGGAGCGTTGAGGATTTTACGAAGGATTTTGGACTGTAGGGATTGGATACGACAGGAATTCGATGGCTTAGTGGAGCCCCAAAGCTCTACTCCGTATGTCTAAATAGGTCTTATGAGTGTCATGTAGATGAGTCTTTTGTAGTTAATCGGGAGGTTAGAGCGTTTGTCTAGTAAGTGTTGAAGTAGCCTGAAACGTCGAGCAGTTTCTTGTCTTTTCAGTCTAGTATGAGGATTCCAGGTTAATCGTTTGTCGAGGTGCAACCCTAAGTATCGGATCTGTTCTACCTGCACCAGTGGGGTATTATTAAAGGATACTGGAGGGCAGGAAGTCATTGGTTTACGACGTAAGGTAAAAGTGATTTGATGCGATTTTTGAGAATTTATTTTAATTCTCCAGTTTTGACACCATTCTTCAAGATCAGTGATATGGGATTGGAGCCTTTGGGATGCAATAACTGGATTGGCGTTGACTGATAATACACATGTATCATCAGCATACGTGGTAAGGATAGTATTAGGATGAGTTGGGATGTCAGCTGTATAAACTGTATAAAAGATTGGGCCAAGGATACTACCTTGAGGAACACCAGCAGATTGGGAGAAGAGGGATGAAAGGACATTACTATGGTTTACCTGGAAAGTTCTATTTGTGAGATAGGATTGAAGGATGAGAAAGTAGGTATGAGGTAGGAATTTACGGAGTTTGTAGAGCAAGCCCGGATGCCAGACTCGGTCGAAAGCCTGTTCCACGTCAAGAAAGACCCCCGAGCAATATGATCCACGTTCTAATGCAGAGGAGACCACATCCACCACACGATGACATTGCTGAATAGTGGAGTGGGATGCTCGGAATCCAAACTGGTGATCTGGTATTACATGATTTGCATCAAGGATGGGGTACAATCGTTTGAGGATGAGTTTTTCTAGGATTTTACCCAAGCACGGTAGAAGAGAGATAGGACGGTATGAGGAAGGGTATTCTGTTTTTTTTTTAGGTTTGGGTATCATTTTTACAATGGATAATTTCCAGGGGTCAGGAAAATATGTGGAGCGGAGTACAGCATTATATATATAGGTAAGGAATAGAATGGCTTTTCTAGGAAGGTGTTTTAAGATATGAATTGTGATGAGGTCATACCCAGGAGCTTTGCGGGAAGGTAGTCTGTGAATAATGTTGGATATTTCTGTAGGATGGAATGCTTTGGGTGGAAGGGACATTTGGAGGGGAGCATCTAACGCTTCTTTTATACATTCAATGTGATTTGGGTTAATTATTTCAGGATGTGGATGAAAAATTTTGGAAAGGTATTGACCAAATAACTGTGATTTTTCTCCGTCAGATCTTGTCCAGTTATTTGATCCAGTGAGGAGTGGATGATTAAATTCCTTGAACTTTAGGAGTTTTTTGGTGGTCATCCATAATGATTTGTCGGTGGTTGTAAGATTTTCAGTCCAGGTAATTAAATTTTGAATTTTGAACTTATTGATTTCTGCTTTTAGTTTGTTAGTTAATTTTGTATAGATAGTTTTATCTGCTGGATATCGAGTTCTATGCCACTTCGATCTTGCTCTGCGTTTTTCTCTTAATAAGATTCGAATATGCTGTGGCAAATCAGTCTGTTGATAGTTATTAATTGTATGATTTGTGATGTTATCATGTAAACTGCTTCTGATTGAAGTTGTAAGTTTTTCTATGGCTGTATCAATGTCTTGTTTTGTCTTAAGTGAAATTTTTAAGTCCAGTTTGTCCTCCAAGTCGTAACAAAAATCGTCCCAGTTGACACGTCCTGTAATCAATGAGGGAGGGGAAGGCTTGGGAGCAAAACTTGAGTGCAAGAAAAGGAGGACTGGACTATGATCTGATGAAAGGTCGTCCAAGGATTCAATATTGAAATAAATTCATAATATTAAATTACAGGTAATGATATAACAAATTTTGATTATTTACGTATTGGAAAGTTATATAAATATAAATTTATATTAATACTAATTGTGATTTTAATATACTCGTGTATATATATATATATATATATATGAGTACAGTTGACAGTTTTAGGGCCGAAACGTTGGCACGATTAATAAAAAATAAGTTTTGCTTATTTTTTGTGTTATCATTGAATGCACCCCCTGACCAATCCAATCCATTATTATATTAGCCAGTCAACTATTTTCCACTCAAACGTCTATTTTTTTATACAAATCTATATTTGTTATTTTAATTTAAATAGTTTATATTAATTTTAAAAAAAAAATTTTATATTTTACAAATTAAAAAAAATAGAATACGCGATGATAAGTATCAGTAGAGCGCGATTAATTGGCAAGAGCACATTTAAAATCCATTAGAAACGGAAAGGGGTAAACTCCAGTCGCGTGTCGGAGCTGACACACACTTTTTTTTCTTAAAGACATCTGGCAACCCTACTGGTGAGTCGTGTAAGGATACAACTAAACCTGCTCCTTCGTGTGCAGGAATGGTTTGGAAAACAGTGATCTAATCTGCTTTGATGACTGGATACTGATAGACATCAAGAAATAAAAGGGTTCTCAACTGTGTAGCTACTGCTCGGTTGATCTTGTGATGTTGATTCTAAAAAAGAAACGACGCTTCTGAAAAGCGCAATAGATGAAGTTGAGGCTTAAAGATACAATTATCATTTAGTATCACCTTCTGTGGTACTAATCCTGCATACTTATTTGTGATGAAACTCGGCTCAAAACTCTATGAAAATCTGAAATTGAAAGCCTAAGTGAACGAAAAGTCCTTTGTCATAATGACCATAAGCTTCAGAATGATATCGATAGTGTCGAGATAGGGTTGGGTTAGTCACCACTTGTTGAGCTTTGACACTCGATGTAACAGATTACCTCTAACAATGCGTATTAATCATATATCCCATAACAAAGCATGATGGATGTTGTATCTTTATCTAGTTTTCCTATTAGTTGTATCTTTTATCTAGTGTTGTGTACTAATGCTAATTGAAATTAAATATGTTTCTTGTTTCGCCAAAACGCGTGTGTTATTTACGATTCCAAATATAATAATTGGCGACGAGGATTAAAACATCGTTTAGTTGTCAGTGACTGCAATCAAACTGAATATCAATATTCACAATCGTTTCCAATATCCGTCTACGACATGTCGCTACGTTTTTCATTGTACTCCAGGTATCTTAGTTTTCGTTATACATACACTTTACAATGGATGAGAATCAATTCAAAATTTTTTTAGAAACTTTCTCTCATACAATTGCGTCGAATCAAAAAGCTCTTATTGAACAGTTGATATCGGCCGGAGGCATTACTAGTACTGAAAATGTCGCACCGTTTGAATGATCTGAGTCAACAGTGGAGAAATCCTCTTCAAACCTCGAACGTTTCGAATACTACGCCGCTATGAAAAACGTTACCAGTGATACGAAGGAATCCCAGTTACTTTTGAGTTCGATAGACCCTATTGACTCGCTTGAAAAATCAGGCATTATTACACCAATGGCTACGAGTGACTGGGGATCTCCCCTTGTCGTAATTCCAAAACCAGATGGAGGAGTCCGACATTGTGTCGAATATGAATGTGGTGTAAATGAGCGTCTGTTTTCTGAAAATTTTCCTATTCAACGAGTGGAGGATGTTTTAAGCAGCCTTCTTAATTCCAATCACTTCTGTAAACTCGATTTGTTCAAGTCATACCTGCACCTCGCAGTAGATGAACAAAGCAGTATGATATAAACCATTTCCACCCATAGAGGGACATATAAGATGATTCGACTAAGTTTTGGGATTAAGACTGCTCCGTCAGAGTTTAATAGAACTATTTCCCAAATCCTGGCGGGTCTGCCCAAATGTGCTGCTTACTACGATGACATCCTAGTTCACGGATTTTCCTTGGAGGAATGTCAACAAAACCTTCGGCTATGCCTCAGAAGACTGTCGAGTGTGACTTGCGCCTTAACAAACACACGTGTTCGTTTATCACGACTGAGACTGACTACCTTGGACATGTCGTTTCGAGGAATGCTATCAGAAAAAATCCTCAAAAGATCCAATCTGTCTCCGCACTACCACGTCCACAGAATGTCGATGAAGTTCGGAGAATTCTAGATATCCCTAAGATTAATCCCTGATTATTCAACAACTTCATTTCCCTTACGAAATTTGCAAACTAAACGGCACCGTTTCAAGTGGAACAAGCAATGCGAAAATGCCTTCCTTAAACTCAAAGCGGAAATGTGCAGTGACAGAATTTGAGTTCCTTTCGATACATCATTGCCTGTTATTTTAACCATAGATGCACATCCTCAAACACAGGGGTGCCCAACTTGGGTTCGTGAAAACAAGTCAGGAAAATAATAAAAATTCTCGCTTATAAGTTATTTTTCTATTACCAGTACTTATAAATCCTAAATTGAAACTTATTATGATGTATCTTATCTTGTAACAGTAAAAATAAATGCTTTGTTTTCAATGTAGTACTTGTTTTTATTCCCATACCCATACACTTTATTGTGTAGGGGAGGGAATGGGAGGTTTTCATTTCAACAGAAGGGCGTGTTACAAAAAACTTTGGGAACCCCTGCTCTAAAAGAAGATATTTGCTTCTATGCTTAGCGCTATTCAACCTGATAGGTAGTCGCAATAAGAACTGTTATAGAATATCTCGATCTCGGTGGTTTTCGCAGCAGAGTTGAGGTTTAAGGTTCAATATTAGGTACACTTGCCCTGAAGCGGAAATGTAAAATGCATACATTATCAGGAAGGCAGATATATGAAAATAATATATATATATATATATATATATATATATATATATATATATATATATATATATATATATATATATATCCTTGAATCGCAGAAGTAGTGAATTGATCTACTCGTATGCTCCGGCTTTAAAGATCCTGAGGTATAACATAATATCAGAAAACTAACGGGAAATTTAGTTTACTTGCTTATCACTCATTCTTGTCAAATGTGGATGCTGGTGGTTTTCCGGCTTTAGAGAATTTATCTTAATTCAGAATATCACTTTTATAACCAGAAAATACAATTATATGCATATACACACATAAACTGCCTAACCATAGATTCCTTAACAGTTAATAATCTTTTTCTTTATCTTTATAAATGGCGAAGGAAAAAATTATATTTTTTATATTCGGTATTTGTATTTTAGTTATCTAGAAACGTTAAACCTCAATTAGATGCAGGGATTATAACTTTTCCTTGGTCAATTACAAAGGTTTACTATTGGAATAATAAGCCATTAAAAAAAAGCGTTGAAACCTACTACATGTTAGAAGGTGAGAAAAAATTGTAAGCAAGCAATGTTATGACTTAGTAGATTTCAAGGTTCTACCTGTAAGAAATACATTGGGCTATGTCTCGGTTATATTCACAAATTCTATATTAAACTTTTTTTTATTTGATTTTTAATACTAGAAACAAAAACTTATATAAACTTTCAATTGTGTTCTTTTTTTCAAGCTGCAACAATAGCTCTTACTTATGACTTTTTAATTTCGTATTGAACACTTAAGATCACGCACAAGTTTATTTCCCTCATTTCCTCTTCTGGAGTTTTGTATGCTTCCAATATTCCTTTATACATATACTGCCATTTTCCTTTGATCTTCTGTTCAACCTTCTCTGGTCTTTCTTCATCCTTAAACCCTTCCAAAATTTTCATTTTGCTCTATAATCACTTCTTTCTAACGTGTGAGATTCTTTGATGTTCTACTTTTTTAACTTATATAATACATGTTATAGTAGTCTTTTTATAACAGAAATAGTTAAATATATGTCAGGTCAATCTATTCCTGATCATTCTATTGCCTCTCCTCCCCCATAGTATCCCGGTTTATTTCTAACTTTCAGAGAAGATTTATCTCTTACATTGCAGTTTCCAATTGTCTTCCGTTTGAACTGTAGCCATTAATTTTCTTAAAATTTGTTTTAACAGATTTCATTTTTGAGACTATAGTTCATCTAGAGGCGTTCCGTTTTTAGGACAGTGTTATATTTTTGGGGGTTATGATAAATTATTAAAACAAAAATAATAAATAGTTGGGAACAAAGATTCATAGTAGGGTTAGGGGAAAATTATTTTTTAATATTCTTTATGAGGGCATAGATTGACTTGAAGGAAAAAACTCCTAGACAT
The DNA here is from genome assembly GCA_964056705.1 of Troilus luridus. Lineage (NCBI taxonomy): Eukaryota > Metazoa > Arthropoda > Insecta > Hemiptera > Pentatomidae > Troilus > Troilus luridus. Next base: position 83,031,025 of record OZ057412.1, read on the forward strand.
ATTCAGTAAAAAACAAAACAAGTTATTACAAATGTGAAAACAAAATTGAACTAATTAATTATGTAACCTCAGTAAATAAATTGTTTAATTAATCTAAGAACTAGGGTAAAATGTAATATAAAGAAATGTATTTTTAAGAGAATTCTGAGCCATGAAAATAAAGATTCATTTTTGTCTAGCATTTAGCTCAAAAATGTATCCACTATTTCACTTTTGATAATAAATGGTAAAAATACATCAACTTTGAAGAATCTATTTACCTATTGCAATCCTTTTCAATAAATCCAATAACATTACTTACTAATCCTTTATTGACAGGAACAACAGTAAACTTCTGTCCGCCCCGTTTGTTAATCAGTGTCAATGTATGTTTCACGGCTGTGCTGAAATTTGATATGGATAATATACAAAACTGTAACCTGATTGACTAACACACACACAGCAGAAACCACTGAACTTAGCATCTTGAAATTCGCAGATAGGTTCTTTGTATAGCTAAAATGAGAACTAAGAAAGGAATTTAGACAATTCCACTCCCAAAGATTTTCCCCTTAATATCAAAGATTGTATGGAATCCGCCAGTTTTGAAGTTAGACATCTGAAATTTCGGATTTACAAGTAACTTATAGCTTAAAAAAATTAAATTATTTATTTAAAATGATCACAAGAAACTCTATGTGGCAGACCAAATTCCAAGCGAGCGAAAGCTAGCTACATATAATGATGATACTTTCATGGAAATATATTTGTAACTATAAGATCATCCAATTATTACAATAAGTGTGAAAAGTTGCTAAAAACCAAGGAAAAACTTAATTTGTTAATAGATATCACATAAAAGCAATCAGTTTCAAGAAACAAATGTGACTAACACCAACTTATTCAATTTTTAATGTATCCAATTTATTTAATAGAAGAAAAAAACTGTTTCAGTTATATTCTTTTAATACCTGTTTGTTTGTTTTTTCCTGTTGGTGAATTCTTTCCTCGCTAGCCATTGTAGTAGAACTGCCAAGCTAGCAAGTAGTTGGTGAAGACTTTGAAAAGTCTTGATCCAGTTAAGGTTGATCCATAATAATAACAACAGTATTTTTCACAATTTACTTTTATTTTCAGTTAGGTTTGAATACAATATGCTTATGAAAACCCCAAAAGAAAAAAATAAATCATAATTGAATTCAATATTATTAGAATATAGACAAAAATATATATAAGTCATTTCTACATAGAACAGGTTCTAATACTTAAAAATGAGGCAATAATTTTGATTATTACCATTAAAATTAATTGAACTAAAATTGAACATTGCTATGGAAAATAAAACAAAACAAAATTAATGCTAACATACAAAAACTTTAAAGAGAGGAATGAATCTGTTAATATATGCCTAATAAATTCAATTTATGAATTTAAGTAATTTAGACAATAACCGATACACGATTTCAATCCAACTTTCTATAGGAGGCCATGTAAAGTTTAATCTGGAGGATACTAATGAGGGAGAAAGCAAAATGGCACGATAACCCAACATTCACACGCTCATACACACCGGAAACATTCATACAACACACAACAACAATCTTCAGTCAACAACAAATAACCATAACAGTCGAGACAAAATACATTTGTACATAATCAGTTTGACAGCAAACATACTTCAGACTCTCTCATTGATACAATGCAATATTTAATATACATATATAGTACTTCCATACCGTAGGAAGTGTAAAATTTATTATATATTTATAGTAAATTAAAGTCTATAAAATCTGAATAACACTTCGGCAGGTATGATAGAGATTCTCACACGCTGAGACACAACACACACTTAGGGGCGCTAAATATCACACAATCCGGAATTAAAGCGCGTACACACTAGGAAACACTTTTGTGCACACACTTCTTCAATCACAGTTAAATGAGTTTCTTAAACGTATTTTTTAATATTAATTATATAAAAACAAAAACCGACAGTCATTGCCCAGATTCGGTGTGCCTTTATTTAAATTTTAACCCTAAACTAGTTTGTTAATTTTTATTCCCAAAAATATACATATATTGACAGGTTTATCTTAAAAGGAACAACATTCATAATGAAACCTGTAGATCGTTCCTTTTTATCACTTAATTTAAATGTTAATTTGTGACAAGTAGATATTAACAATAATTTCTGATTGTCATGACCTAATAATGGTTGAGATAGAAACTGATGTTTCTCTTCAGTTTCCACTCTTAATAATTAAAAGTAGAATAGAGAAATGAAAATTTATAAGAGAAATAAAAACAGTTCTGAACTTATTTTACTACCTCTTAGAAAAATGCATATTATATCAATGAATGGATGACAAATAATTTTTTTAATGCTGTGATAAGGCCATGGCAAACAACTAATGGTATATATACAAGCTCTCACTTATAAAAAAGTGAGGAAAAGAAACCTACCTAAGAAACAAGTTTGGTATTGTCACAGGCCACAGAGAGAACCTAGCAATGTGCTTACAAAAAAAAAAAAAACCTAAGTACAAATATGAAATAGAAATAGCTGTACAGATATATTACTATAGATATTACATACACATAACACGGTTATGAAAATAGAAACTTAATTAAAATTAGGCTCAAAAGACATTAAAATGAGTCCAACTATCACAGGCTTATTAATATTCCCAAAGTGGATTTTTAATGAGGTAATAAAAAGAATAAATAAATAAAAATAATGAGCAATCCTCTTTCATGACTGATACCTTTAACACATAAATTAAAAAAATAATAAACAGTATCTAAAAAGGTTCTGTATACATATTTTTATTTCTTGAGTTGAAATTGGTATGTTGGAAACAGCAATTTTTTTTCAATTACTTGTTACATAAACTGCTGTTAGCCATTGCTAGTATGTTCTCTGTTACAATAAGACATTAAACTTATAAATTACAATAGGATAAAATAATTTTGTAGGCAGAGGATGGGCAATCCCCTCAGCTCATTCCAATTGTAGTAGATCACTTAAAGGCACTTCATTCTTCTAATACTCTTCTTTCCCAGAATGGGAAATACAAAAAACCGTATGTCTATACAAAATTTTCTTTGGATATGTTCTTCAGTTTTCAATCGCTTGTGAATTTCATAAGATTTTCTACATAACTTGAACTAAATAATATTTTAATAGGATAAAACTAACTGAAAAAAACTCTTTAAGTGGAGTCGACACATTTGTACAATTCGCCCCTCACATATTTTCCATAATTATCGTTCATTCACTTCACTCACGTCATTTTTTCGTTGATCTCCAAAGAAAAAATATACATATACATATACATATATATATATATATATATATATATATATATATATATATATATATATATATATATATACATACATATATTTATATATACACATATACATGATAACGATGATTCGCAGATATCTGTATTTAAAAGTATTAATAACAGTTTACCACTGACACACACCTCATATTTATTCTCTCTTGATACTCACCATTTGTTCTCCATAATAACTACATAATATATAATTTATGATGACAATGAATATGACAAAATTAAGGTTAAAACACTGAGAGAAAGGACAGGCAGGCAGACAGACAGAAATCTTGGAAGTGCCCAGGGTGGCTGCAGTAAAGGATCTGCTGGCCGCTACGTAGTCTCTCCTCTGTTCTTATTAACAGTCCTAATGAAGTCTGTAAGTCAGTGTCACGTATGTTAATTAGTTTACAAATCAGTTTCACGTTTGTTGGATGATCTGAAATGAAAAAAAAGGTGGATTAGTCCATTTAAGTAATAAAAAAAACCCAACAAAAATAAACTTTCAACAAGACTATTAACAAATATACATGTTTGTATATATTTTCAGGGAAAGAGAATGTGAGCAAAGACACTTATGCATTTTGAAGCTTTCTCTTTAATTTTTTATTATTTATAGTTATTGCTTTGTTCCTATAACTGAGGCTATAAAACAGGAGTGACTGACCCAAATCATCTTGCGGGCCAATCTGGAAAATCATCATAATTCTGTGAGCTGATTATAAAATTATATGTTCCCATATTAAATCGAGACATTTTTTTTTTTTTTTTAAATCGAAACATAATAAGTTATTATTATTCTTACATGTAAACATAGTAAATACAATAATAACGACACTGATCAGAGATTTTAATCATTATTATAAGATTTACCTCACACTGCGTGAGCGGTAGAGAGGATGGACTATGATGATTATAAAATTTTACATAAAAATTGAACAGTCAATTTTTTTTAATTTACGGATGCAGAAATAATTTTTTTTAAATACTTCTTAGGCCATTACATAATTAAGTAAATATATATTGTAAAATTTTGATGAATCTTGCAGTCCGGAAAAAATGTTATAAAGATAATAATGTGGTATTTGCGTCTTATTATTATATGTGCATAAAAATTGGATAAATAAACGAGAAAATATAATAACAATTTTGAAAAATAATAAAGAATAAACCTAAGTTCTAAATGAAAGATTCCCAATCAATTGAAATAGTAATATCCTAAATCATATGCTCGTAACCTTATAAAAATAAAAGGTTTTTTTCCAAAAGCTATTATTTTGCCCTATTTAGGCAAACTTAAGAAAATTGAGAATACACCAAAGACAGATTATTAAGAACATATTTAGTTAATATAGTATGTGGGAAATGGAAAAATTTGAAGAAAAAAATTAATAATTACAACAAACCCTTGAGGGGGGTTGGCCTTGCTTGATTTTAATACTTCAGGAAATAATATTTCTTGATTAGAAGTTCCAATAATGAACAAGTAGATCAAACATTCTTTGAATTAACATTCTTTTCTTAATAGCTATGGACTAAGAGTAGCAAACCCAGATGGGTCTATGGTTGTTCTACTGCCCCATACTTGGTTTACGTCTATTTGTAATAAGTTTATGAATCTGAAGAAGCATAAATTAATTCACATTTTTAATCTAACTGAAGCGTAAATTAATTCACATTTTTAATCAAACTCTTCATAACTATATTATAGCCAAATTAAAACCCATAATGATTCAGATATTTACTTAATAGTAAAACTTTGTATGCTAAATGAAAAAACATGAACCATTTCATTAAATAAATTTAATAAGAAATATATATGCAAGGACAGAAGGCAACCGTTTAGAAAGGTTATAGTGCTTGATGGAGAGACTAGTGGTGCAATAACGGTTGGATAGGATGTACATAAAAGTTTGATCACTAGGAGGTAGTTACTTCCTCTAAGTGAAGTGAGGACCAAGTCGGTACTGGATAGAGAGCCCCTTCCCTAAATTGACAGTTTAAATTAGTATCCAGAATATTACTTATTTCTTAAGTTATTAAGTTAATATAAAACAAAATCCATAGAGATTCTTAATTTCTATAACAATTATCTAATAATTGTTTTATTCCATAACAAAACGAAAATCACTAGGGGAGAATAAACATTAGGCAGATTCTTAATTTCTAAATTTAATTTAAACACCATCTGATAATTTCTTGATTCCACAATAAAACAAATTTCACAAGGGAAAAACACTGCAAGCTTGTATATTTTCTTACTAATTTTTTTTTTTAAATCAACAACCTATAAGATGGTTTAAGTAGCTCACACAGATTCACAATAATTGAATTGAGAACAGAACCTTTTTGAAAATTGCAAAAATAAACTGACCCTCAAAAAGTACACAAAAACAAGTTTAAGGTGATTTTGATTGAAATTAGTGTTTATTATATATTTAAAACTTAGTTCAAGCATCTACAATAAAAAATTGGCATTAAAAAAATGTAATAAGTAACATTTCTATTTCACGGAAGTCATAATAACTTATTATTTTTTTTTGGAACAAATTATAGCGCTTTCATATTATTATTATTTGTATTGGATTGTCAGACATGAAATGACCGTTTTTAGAACCAGGAATAAAAATTAAAATTTGAGATCAAATCTAACATATTTTTTATTCAAAGTATTTACCATCATTTTCGATACACTTCTGCCAACGGCTTACCAACTTTTCAATCCCAGATTTGAAAAACGTTGAGCCACGTGATGAAAGGAATTCAGAAAATGCATTTTTAATGTCTAAATCATTGTTAAACAATTTTCTTCACAAAAAAAATGTCTAAACTCAGAAAAAAGTGGTAGTCTGTAGGGGTAAATCAGGGTAATATAGGGGGGGGGGGTGGTAAGACTTCATAGCCCAACTCCTTTAATTTATTCACTGTCTGTATTGAAACATGAGGTCGGGCGTTATCATGAAGGAGAATAGGTCCTGGTCCTTTCTTGTTTACCAGTACCGGCTGTTGCTTGATCAAATTTTGATGCAGTTGGTCAATTAAGGAGAATGACATATATTCATTATATTTCTTTTGACATTAATTGCTAAGTTAAAATTTGTCTACTTGAAATTGAACAATCATTAAAAAAAATTCAAAGCAAAAAGAATTACTTTATTTATTAGTAATGTACTATACAAATAGTATAATATATGGATTTAAAGTATAAACAATGTTTGACAAAATAAAATTTTGATAGAATTAAAAAAAAACTTTAACCACGACTGGAGCAATTTTTTTTAATTTACTAATTTACAATAAATGGGGAAATGGCTATGAATAAATAAATGAAATTTTGCAGAATGGACCAACCCTAATTTCCAAAATATTGAATAAACTCAATTCAAAGTTAAATGACCATCATAATTTACTAATTTGCTTTAAACAAGTCTGAACCAATCACAATAATAAAGAAGTAAAAATTCTTTAATCACAAAACAGTTAGCACAAACTAATTCCATTCCTAATCCCTTAAATCCATTTTGGTGAGTTGGTCCTTGTCTGCTAAATGCTATCTGAATAATAAATTTAAAGTAATATTAGCCATGAAGAAATACTATTTTTTAGATTAATACTTAAAAAATGTAAGGATTTTTCATTTACGGCATCTTAACTATTATAAAGGAATAGACATACTGAACAGTAATGGGTCTAGAGGCACTGTATGCAGCAGAATGTTTGATCTTAAACAAGGAAATATTCCTGTGGTGTTCTAGAAATCACAGGGAGAAAATGTTGAGAATAATTTATGGAGGCCATTATAGACGAAGCCACAATGAAGAACTTGGCCCACACATAGAAAAGATTACAGATGCAATGACAAAAGGCAGAATTCTGTTTTATGGGCGCCTAACAAAGAATGAACCCGAGCAGAATGACAAAAAAGAGTCTTCGTGTATCTCAAAAAGCTGAAAATGTCCAACACGTGGATTAAGGAACCAAAAAAGGACAACAAAGAGGTCAAGGTCTCTTTGGATAATATTGAAGGACATACTTCACTTAGGCTGGAACTTCAGAATGATCCGGGTTTTCAAGAAAGACCGAAGATTAAAATGGGAGCAATTCAGATGCAGAAGAGAAAGCAATAACACGGGGAGAGGAAGCGATCTAGGTAATGAGGGAAAATAGATAGGGGCATGGGGGCACCGAAATCGTCAGACTATAGAGAATACCTATACCTATTTCACTTATACCATGATGCTAATAAATCAGCCAGCTTGACTAGTATTTGTAATTAGTTAAAAGTTATAAAGTCATATGAATACGTCTTTGATCAATTATGTTTTATGTTATCCTTCTGTTTCCAATATAAATAATGTTATCTTACACAACTTAATGGACCAAAACAAAATAAAAATATGGTTTAGTGTCTGAATAATCATTTAATAATGCAGGAAATTTACAGGAATATCAACTTCAAAATGTATATGTATGTATACACACAATCAATAAGAAAGCTAGGGAATAAGAATTTCTTTTAATTCATATCTAAATGAGATGTTGCACACGGGTATTATATTATGTGATACTAATAAGACAGATAATGCTTTGAAATAGTTGATAAAAAGTGATTGATGTATGATTGAAGAAAATGTATAAAAGTTTGGAATTTATCATTAATGTGAGAAAAGTGTAAAATAATGCTCCAGCCATGGAAAAGTAAGGCTAAGGAAGAATAGAGAACATACCAGAGAATGTGGGGAGAAAGAGAGATAGCGCTGCGGTCAGCTTCTTTGGTATCTCGGTGCATTACATGGCACCTGGTGGTGACATCATCGTCTGAGCACCATTAGTCACCACTTCACTCCCGCTGCATAGTCCACACACACACACAATATTAACAATGCCATTCACCGAAAACAGTAGATAGATAAATTTCCACAAAAACAAGAGTATCAAAACAGGAATAATTGTTCTTTTAAGTAATTTAAACAGAAAGAGGAAATAATTAAAAAACAGGGCCGCCTCTTTTAAATGTTTACACATTAATTGCAAAATCATAAAAATAAAAAATAAGGTGAAATTTATTTTCAGTAAGAAGTATTCGTTATGAGAACAACATAATATTAAATATCACAAAAAATAACTTCCCTCTCCTACAATAGTTTAAAAAAGCTGTTGCATTATCTAACATTTTTATCCTATTTTTATAAAACAAAAAAGAAAAAATGATTTAGTTACTTAAGAAGAATAATTGAGCGAACTAAAGAATAGCTTTAACGATAAAGTAACAGGAATGCACAGTGAAATTATAATTTAACCACCTAATTGCACCAGACAAAATAAGACCAGAATCAGAAGCATGTTAGATTACGTAAGAGGATAATTATTTTAAAAACCTATAAAAGAATATTATTGGAAAATAACATTTTTTGAACATGAATTAATGAAACCATGAGAAGGAAATAACATCATAAAAGACCAAATATAAAAACAAAATAATATAATATAATAAATTAATTCTTCAATATATAATATTTTAAGAATAAAGCAAACTTTGCATACCGAATTACAGCTTCTGAACAGAAATAACATGCAATATATTAACTGAATAAATATGACATAATTAATTAGCAAACATCACAGCACATAATGCACAAAAGCACAGACTCAATGAAATTAACATGATCAAATGATAACATTGTTTCAAATGATCAATCTGAACATTAAAATATATTGAAATCTAAACCATCAGTTTGAACAAAGTGTGAAACCGAATAGAATGTGGTGCCTTAAGATGGAAAATAAGTCTCTATCACATTTTTATTTCATTAACTATTAGTAAGATCAATCGAATGAATGGGGGGGAGGTCAAATGAAACATGAAGCCTAAAGAACATGTCCAGGTACAATTAATTTTGATAATTTTCAATATATTAAGTGCTTTTCACATTGCATAATGTGCCAATTAATAGATAAGCGCTAGAAAACATGAATTCTGTTGCATCAAACTTGTTTGTAATAATTACTAATGGATTTACAGGCTTCATTCTGTTTTAAATACAAAAAAAAAGAAATGGGACCTAACAGATAGTACTACCGTTTTTACATGATATGAAAACAGCTTCAATATAAACAAAACTATAATTTTCTTACATTTTCAGAATGAAGCCATTGAAAAGAAAAAAGTTTTAAAACTAATGAATAATTATAAATGATTGAGTGGAAACAGTTGCACTCTTTTAATATCAAAGAATATTATACAATGCTTGAGTCTTAACTTTGGTAGGCAATTTTTTTTTTCTCTATATATTTTCATCCACACCTGTCAAATACAAATAATTGCCAATCAGCAGATGACAAATATTTAAATTACAATTAATTTCAAAGGTAATTTAAAAAGAGTAATGTTTGCTTTAATTATGTTTACAGGAAACTGTACTGAACTAATCTTGATTGAACCTACATTTGTTAAATAATCAAACCTGTTGCATTTGCTGGTTTTTTAAATTATTTGTTAAGAAGTATAAATTTTTTTGATAATGACTGAATTACCTTTTTAAAACAGCAGTCTTTTTTGAGATTATTTACTTTCTAAATCTTCTGGAAATACAGAATTTTTCCATCAACAAAAGCTTAAGAGATTAGACAATTTTTCATGGCTTATATTTGAAAAGAAATTTTGACTGAATCTTTTTGTGGTATTTTGGCGGTTTGTATACCTCTTGAAAGAGTAAAAATCGAAAACGGCAGCAATAATATGATCAAAGCAGTAGTAATTTTAATAATCCCAATACATACCAATTTTTAAAGCAACCAAATGAACTCTTAAGCTAAAGATTATTACATTTTTTTTCTCAATCAATTTTTTATTGGTTCGCTGTCAATTCTAGGAGAAAATAGATTAAACAGAAAACAGAATCAAGATATAGAGGGATAATAGAAAAAATGAAGTCAAACTTCTAAATAAGTATGGCACCCTTAACAAACCTCCCAAACAAATATACATACAAATTTCAATCACATCAATATTTTCTATTCCTAATTTAAATAAATAGCGTTTCTGGATTTTATAATAAACGGAAGAGATTTCGAGTTCATGACCTCTATTCTATTGATTGAAAAGTAAATCTAAAACAACAATTACGCCACAAATTATTTTAACGATCTAAAGAAAATTATAGTGAAAACAGAGTGGAATGGCATAAGACCAGAGGTAAGAGGATCTCTTAGAGATTTGTTACTTAACCCTCGAGTAGTCGCGTATTGTCATCCACACCTTTTTGATCTGCTCCTGTGTATATGTTTCAGAAGTGACCAGGGTGGGGCGCCAGGAGTCTTCGCGGGAGGAGTTGGGGGAAGCCTACACCAAACAGATACTAGGTGTTTACCTTCGGAGAAGAGAGGTGCTGTTTATTTTTTTCTGGATGACAGTTGTCCTCCACGCGACTATTCATGTAAGTGTTTTTCTTTTTTCCTAACTATATTATAATTTACACATTTTATTTCTAATTTTAATATTCTGTATGTAATGTATTATTTTTTGCACAAAATTTACTTTTTGAGAGCTATTTTTTTATTTGTCATCCACGCGATCTGCTAAGTAACTGTTTTCATTTTTTTTTTCATGCACATATTCCCCCCCCCCCTGGTATTGCAAAGATTACGGTATTTACATTTGAAATCAATTATCTAATTCAAGTTTAACACAATTAGCAATTCATATTGTCACTTGCTGCTTTTATATAGTAGTAGTTGCCCTTCTTTCCAGCCTACCTTCTTGTTGCTAATCTTGTTTTGTTTTTTAGAAGAAAATATAATTTCCATCATGGTGGAACGAAGCTCTGACCCAAATATCTGGAAGAAGTGGCTGGAGGAGTGTGATTCCGAAGAAGACCGACAGTGACCTTAGTGACTGTGACGATGATTTGTTACCAGACAACCACAATTCTGATACAGAACAGGAGGCGAGAAGCTCAGATAAAAGTGATCAGGATAGTGATGGTGATCAATTCACAGGAATAGATGGAATCACGAGTTGGAATAAAAAAGCGCCTCGAAAAAATGTAAAAACCCTGTCTCGTAATATTATAAGCTACTTGCCAGGACCTTAAGACTCAAGCAACTTTGCAAACACGGAAATTGATGCATTTCAACTTTTCATAAATGATAAAATTGTGAAAATCTCAATATTGAGAAAATTAAAAATAATTTCACCAGAGAACGAGATGCTCGCTCAACCGATGAAACCGAAATTAAAGCCTTCATTGGAATTCTTTTTCTGATCGGTTCTCTGAGTTGTAGCAGGACCAGTACTTGAAAGGTTTGGGATAACTCAAAGGGTTGTGGAATATAAGCCTGCTACTTGGGAATCAGCGAGCATAGATTTCGTTTTCTCATGTGATGTCTCCGCTATGACGATTATAGTACGAGAACTACCAGAAGGAAACTGGACTTTATTTAGCAATGATTTGTAGTGTGCAGATTATACTTAATAATTACATATTAAACACACATATGTAATCAATTTTATATTAGAAGTCAGAATTACAATAACAATACCAAAAATTAATCATAAATATGGGGAAAAGGAATGGATGACCATTGTCATCCACGCGACCTTTCTTGTTGCATAACAAGGTGCGACCACTCAAGGGTTAAAATACTTTGGAAGCTTTTCTTGGTTTCAAGCAAGATATATATAACGAGAAAAACCTAGCTCTTTCCAAGGCAGATACTCACATCCGGTGTCCAGCTAACTTAAATCATTAGTGAATACCAGCTGTAAATGTAAGATCTATTTCTCTATTCAATAATTTTATATGAGTTAATAATTATAGCCATACTGACAAAGTTGACTATGATGACTTCTAGTGAAAAAAATTGTCCAACCCAAAGGCATTCATTACAGAAAAGTTTTGCTTTACAAAATTTTAAATAATAAAAAATAAATAAAAACCTAGTTCCTAATATGGGAATAAATTCAAGATAATAAATAATACAACACATTTGTTTTAAATGAAAGTAAATTCAAGTTATTAAAAGTATTTTTAACATGATTTATGCCTAATGTTCCTTAAATTCTTTCAATTTCAATTCCTAAATTATGACCCAATTAATAGAAAAAGTAAGAGAATTTCTAATAAAAAATGTTTGCTTCTTGTTTATTCATGGAACATTACTTTATGCTGCCATGGCTAATCAGATGATGATACAATGGGAGTTCTAAATTTTGCCTATCAAGGTACGATTAGGACAGGGATCTTTAACGAGTGCCTAACACTGTACAGACTCGGGACCCCCATTTTGCATCCTTTTTGAAGGAAGACAACTAAGGATTTATTACTCAATTGAAAAAATGACAATGGTCTCACATTGTGATTAAGAAGATAATTTCTTAACATAATGGGAATCAGGAGAATAAAAATCTAGATTCACAAGGTACTAAGTATTTAAGTTTAGAAGACAAAATAAAAATGTTAAATCCAAAAACGTAAACAGCTGTTGATCCCCAAGAAACCTTAATTATATCAAGAACAAAAAAGTTAATATTTTTCTTCACTTCATACTTACCAAGAGGCATTAGCAATAGAAGCTTTATATCTCTTCATTTCTTTAGATGCCCAATTGGAAACAGCTTTTGTTTTGTTGATCCTTGACCTCCTTCCCTGTGTCAGAAGCTCATTTATTGGGTCAATATCCAATAGAGGTATAACCTTTGCACCAAAAGCAGAACAGAGATCTCTAAAAAAAATAAAATTGAATTCAAACATATGGAGTACGTTTAGTAAAATTATTAACTAATATTAGCATTTGGATAGAATAAAACTTGCAGAGTAAAAGAAGATAATGCAGTGTAAACAGATCTACCTTGCTTTTAAATCTACAGATCATAATCTCTAAAAGTCATAAAAAAATCAATACAGAACCATACCATGACAAAAATTACTTAAGATTTTTTTCATGCCCAATCCAACTTAACTTGCTTTCTTTAGCCAATTATTATTATTACTTTAAATTTTGCAAAACCAAAAGTTATTATTACTATATTATAGGAATAATATAAATATTATATTTTACTGATCATTAATAGTATTAATTCTGTATTACATCACTTTAAATATACGATTATTACTAAGTATTGGAAAAATAAATTCAGTATTTATTAAGTATTGTAGCTTTCATGGTAGATAGATAATAATTAGTTCCATTAATCTTTAATTGTTTTATTACAAGTTATTGGATAATAGAATTCAGATACCAATCGATTTAACCATTCTTAAGTAACGTCTCTAAGGGACTGCTAAACTATTCAAGGACTAGAATCATAAAAACAATGTCTCAAAACCTACCCAACAAGACCAGCTGAACCAGCCAACACTTTATCTTGTTTGGAGGTATCTCTTGAAATACAGGTTAAGAACTGAGCCATCACTGGGATATGAGGTTCAAGCAGTGCAAGATTAGCAGCGCTAGCAGCTGTGTTGTTATCTTCTCCTTTCAATCCCTGAATAATACCTGAGTAGGCTTCTACTATTCCTTCCCTTAATTCATTCAACCAATCAACCATGTCAAAATCGCTCTAGAAAAATTAAAGGAAAAAAATATGTAACAAACATAATCCCATTTAAATAAACTATCATTCAACCATTTGTGCAAACATAATATTTGTATTAAAAGTTGAATGATAAATGGAAACATTTACAAAACACTTGGAAATATACATATGTATGAAGAAATCCTCAGAAATGAAGTCAATTAAAATTCAACACACTAATAGAGTATAACATGTAATTTATCAATGATAATAATAAGAAACTAACCTACACTACTTAAAAAATAAAGTATACATAAACTTAAGTAAAAAAAACAAACTAACTACATATATGTAAACATATATACACACAATAAGTTGTGCTTTATTAGTACATTGAATCTTCATTGACCACACTTATGTGGTATCTTATATTTATTTGATTCATTAATTTATTTTTATAAAATGTAGTATAAACAATGAATCGCTATGATAAAAACAAATTGCAGTTTACTACGTCTTAAATATAATTTATTTTATGAACACGTACTGTATCAACTTGTGCCTGAGCAGCCTGCATAAGTGTGTGAAGTACTACATCTAAGTACTTTTTAAAATCAGGACCAATGCTTAATGCAACATCTCCAAAAGTTGATAGGATTTGTGGTTTTACAGAACGATGAACACTGTTATCCTAAAAAGATATAATAGAAACTTAAATATGAATATAAGTAATTTAAAATAATATAGAATTATACACATGCATCTCACTAATCCAGTCCTATTCCAAAACTGGTAGTGCTGAATTAGTGAAAGAATATTAAAAAAATAGAACAAACTAAGTTTGAAACTCCACATAATTACTAATGGAAATTATTAATAATATTTTATTGAACTAAATTATGGTTATTTATTGCCTGATGGATAATAAAAATAACTTTTATAATTGCTTGAATTACCTCACTAATATTTAAAACTACTTAGTTTAAAATTCTTAAATAAACCCATCACATTCCTTTTTTTTGTAACCTTTCAAATAGTTTTACCTAGTCTTTAACATTAGATAGTTATCTTAAAAACATCTAAACAGCAACACATATTTTAAGTGGGGAAATTAAAAGAACCATTACCAATAATCAAAATAAAACTTCAATAAAAGACAATCTAGTGTTGATCTTTAATTGTAATTGGATTTGATCAATATAAGGCCATCTCTCAGTTTTCAAAAATCAAAACTTAATATAATATAAATATAGACAGATGAAAAAAAAAAATGCTTACACTAAGATTTTCCAGAAGAAGCCGCATAATATCATCACAATATGGAAGAACTTTGTTTTTTAATGCCCGACAAATATCTCCAGTTAGTCCAACAGCAGCACAACAAACCTAAAAAATGAAAATTTATCATTGATCCAAATAATGAAAACCAATTTTTACATCTCAAATTACAACATAATTTAGTAAATAAAGATTATATCAAAGGTAACAAAGTATACTTTTGACACACTTAAAAGTGAATGTATGAGCTACAGATACTATTGGGAGAAATTCAATTACAAATTATATTTTTCCCTAGAAAATGGATTTCCCTCTGGAAGTATAGCACTCAAAACAATTTTTTGATAGTAACTTTAATCAAAATATCTGCTGAATTTAGTTGAAAAATACAGCAAACAAATTGATAATCTAATTTGAGCTCCTTTTTTTTTAACCGTCCAAATACAGAACAGAAGAATACAATAATTTCTCTCCTAAAACTTATTGATTTTCATTTTCACTAAGATTAAATGGTTCACCTGATATTCAGCATGATTTTTGAGACCCATGCAGAGGAAAGGTTGAAATGCTGGCATATATTTAATAAAGCCATCTCCAAGAACTTCAACGAGAGTTGAAACTGCCATTATTGCGTCTTCTTGCACTGAACCCGACTTGCATGAATTGGAGTTGAACATTTGAAGAAGTGCATTCATGATTGTATCAGATATTTGAGGTGCATCTTCTGGTGTCATTTTCCTTAAGACACTCTGCAATAAAACATAAATGACAATATTTGTATAACAAACATTGGCTGAATTAGAGCCAACAGGTATTTCAATTCTAATAATCTCTAATTTAAGATTAAATTTTTTAAAAAAATTGTAGTAATTGCACAAGGTTCATTTATGATGACAGATATCTGAAATTAAGGTTCATTTATGACAGACTTTAGAAATCTTATTAAATTATAACACAACATGATTTTTTTGAGGAAGGAAGGGTGTAAATAGATACACCATTGGACAGGTAATGATGATAATATATGAATAATACAGGCATTTTTCTCTTTTCATTTTCCCAAAATGAAGTTAAATCTGTCTTTATTTTTGAATATCTTAAGATGAACTCTTGAGAACGTGAATCAATTTAGTAACTTTCTTATTTCTTTTGTATGGTTTGCGCTAAATCGCTTGATATAATAGCAAATTAAGCACTTTTTTTGCTCAGAAGATTTTAATAAAACTTCCTTAAGATATAACAAAAAATAAGGGGAAAAATTATGATAGATAGAATATTCCATTTTAAATAAAACTAATAAAAATAATCCCAATACCTGAAGAGTGGCACAGAGAAGTGACTGGAGATCATTAAACTGTGCTCTATCTGAGTGGCTTTGAATCTGCTGCTCCATAGCCAGAACCTGATTTAAACGATCCAGTATAATGAGAGTGGCTCTCTGGACAACAGCATAGCAGTCTTTGGGCGAGTTCTTCACCATCTCCATAAGAGCCTCGTACGCAGCAGGGCGTAAATTAGCCTATAAGTATTCAATATTGTTAGTAATCATTTAGTAGTGAATGCAGGTTGTTACAGCTAGTCACATGACAGAGTGGTAAAAAATAATGGGAAAAAAATTAAAAAAGAAAAAATGAAATCACAAATAAAATATTTTTCTAGATGTCAATATACACACATATATATTTAATATATATGTAAGTGAAGGAATGAATTGTTGTTTTGTTTGGTGTATATTGGAAACTATAAGCCTAAATATTTCTTTTAACAGTATTCAAAAAATTATGTCAACACCTAAATTATCAAACCACTCAACTCATAATTTGTGGTAATTGAATCACGAGATTTTTTAGGGTAACGGTAATCTAAAATTAAATTTAAAATTTATTTCTAAAGAAAGCCTAGTCTTAATAGATGTATTAATAAATGAATGAAATTACCTGGGCGCCATCTACTCTATCAGTGGTAGCTAGAAGACTGTGCACGATGTACTCAAAGTATCTGGAGAGGATGTAAGTCTCAGGTTGAGAACCATCTTCTACTTGGTTTTCAGCCTGATCATAACTGGCTTCAGCCAAACCAGTAAAAGCCCAACAGACATTTGCTGCTACTCTTGGTTCTGCCTGTAAAAAAAGAATAGTAATGATTCATCATGAACACGAACAGGTTGACCATAAAAATTACATGGAGGAAAAAATACAAGTTGTTTCAAATGTTAATCCTTTACATAAGTTTAACGATACAGATTAATAAGCAAGATTTTCTTCAAAATTAAATCATAAAAAATTACAGTCTTCCAGTCAGAAAAATATAATTTGATTTTTGGAAAAATAAAATATTATATCTTTAAAAACGGCTAATATTGATGTTAGTTTGTAATTAAAATAAGGAAAGGCAGAGAAACTTTTTCTTTTTTAAAAATATTTTCTAGAAGTTAAAAAATTATTGAATAATATGGTTGCTGCTAACATGACTGAGTATTCCACATGCCTATCACTAAATTAAAATTAAAACCCACAGATCAGGATCAAATCACATGAATTTCCTTTTAAATTGGCCTACACTAGCTGTTCAGTCGCAAATCAATCAAATAGTCAAATTTAAATCTCGCGCTCTGGTCATAGCCACTGTTACAAATCTTGATAAGATGTAGTGGGGAGCTGTTCCCCCCCATCCTAGTCGTCTATCTCTAGGAGGACTCTGCAGATCGGCGCCGGCGAATCAACATCTCTTCACATTAACAGCTTTGCCGTTCACCTCATGAAGCCGGTACACCAAGTATTCGCTCATGGCTCAGCCACGCCTAAGACCGAACACGATACGCCAGCCAGTTCTGACACCACGAGATCGCTGAGCAACCAGATATTAAATTATATCTGGCCTAACATATTCAAATTCCCGATTCTACCCTACTCATTTATATTTTTATTAAAATTTCATTATTCAGTCTAATCACGCTCGAACACTAGCTTTTATTCATACAGCCTCTAATAAATGATTTGGGGAATCTGAATCATTAATACAAAGTTCACCGATTTCCAATTATTTTTTACCTTTAGGCCATTTAGAAGAGATTCAAGAAGAGGTTTAATATAAGTTTCGTTGGTAGCTGCTTCAGGTACAATTTCGCAAATACGACCAAATGCCCATGCAGCTGTGTCCCTCACAGCAACTGAAGTGTCATACATCAATTCAATAAGGGTAGGCATTGCTTGTTCAACCATGGGTTTCAGGGTAGTAGAGTGAAGCCCACTCAAAATAGAACCTAAAAATAAAATATTGCATTATAAACGGCTAAGAATATACACTTTTATAGATAATAACTCAAACTCTTTACCAAATAAGATTTTAGATTAAAGCCAGTTAATAAATTAATATAGGAAAAGTAAACTGAGAGGAAACGGTTAGATGTTTGAGATAAATGAATAGTTAATTATAGCTAAATATAACAACCCCTTCTAGAAAAATATAATTTAAATTGTGATAACAACAAACCAGCACTAAGTTCGCAACACAATCAATATATTTAAACTATTAAGCTGATAAGACATAAAGGCAGTCTGATTAAACTTACTTTAAAAACAATTGTTTTATCAAACATAACCTATTATTAAATATGCAATTACAATATTATTTATTTATAATTGACTTATACTGTATTAGTTGAAACCAATTCGATTATAAATAAAAGTTATGTAATTTTAGTAAATATATTTTAAATAAGTATGCAGGAGACATTGATTCAAAACAAAAATTGAAAACTTAAACTGAGTACATATATTCATTCTACATATGAACTTTCGCAATATACCATTTGATGAAATTATTAAATAATAATGTAAAAATTGAACTTTAATGAGATATTAAATACTAACCAAATGCCATCACAGCAGCATCTCTATACCTCCAATCTGCTGATTTTATATTTTGTTGAACAAATGGCAATACGTGAGGCACAATATCTTCTTCACAACATGTTGCCAGTAACATTAAGCAAACTCCAGCAGCTTTGCTTGGATTCCAATCATCTTCATCATCAAACTCCTCCTAATATTAGAAGAACAAAAATATCTTATAAATGTATATATGTATTTATAGCAACAGCAGTATAAATACTGAGGATTATAATATCTGAAATCAAGCAGACTGCAAATGAAATATACTCTGAAAAGGTATGTTACACCACTCTTTATGGGTGTAGATGATCTTTACCTGCTATTAGAATGAGGAGAGAAATTAAGCAGGTTATGCTAGAGGTTTAGAGCTTTCAAGAACCTCCAGGAAAAACGTAAAATGAATAAATTTATGTTCATAATTAAAGTACATATATTTTTTTTTTAACAACAATGGGTCACATTCATTATTCAGTGTTTGAATACAAGGAAAAGATGTGACACATAAAAATTTAATAAGGAGCACATATCACACAACTTTCACATATTACTCTAATTTAATTAGTAATTAATTACAGGTTTAAGAAGGTCAAGTGAAAGTTTTGTGAGACTATCACATAAACTAATCACTGCTAATTCTGTACACTAGGGAGATCAAAACACTGTCTTAACTGAAATTCCATGTGAACAAATTAAATTGGAATGACTTCTCATGGAGTTGGATTAAACTTAAAAAATTTGAGCATTGTACAGACAAAATCACATTTTTTTTTTTTTATACTCTTACATAATTATCAATATTTGATATCTATACATATAAAATGCTTTTTTCCTGAACGCACAGCCTAAACCGCTGATCATAGAGACATGAAACTTGGAGTGTGTGTTCTTTGTATGACGTAGGCATCCGATAAGAAAGGATTTTCTGAAATTCTACCCCTAAGAGGGTGAAAAAGGGGAAAAAGTTTGTATGCTTGCTCACGTGTTTCTTACTCGCAAAATCTGAATATTTTTGCTGAACAAAACAAATCAAGTAACAGTTTACAGGAGTATATTGCAAGAGGTAAGTAGGACCGCCAAAACTAAAAACATATTGATAAATTACCTACATAAGTACATCCTTTCAGTTTTAATTTCTCCTTGCCGTATGACAACCGTGAAACCGTTATACTAAGTAATCCTTTTCAATAAATTCAACAGTTAACTTCTGTCCGTCCTGTTTGTTAATCAGTGTCAATGTATGTTTCACGGCTGTGATGAAATTTGATATGGATAATCTCAAGCCTGGGGAACGACATAGGCTACTTTTTATCAACACACCACACAGATGAAGTTTATATAAAACTGTAACCTGAATGACTAACACAACCAGCAGTCAATGCCCAGCAGAAACCACTGAACTTAAAATCATGAAATTCGCAGATAGGTTCTTTGTATAGCTTAAATTAGGGGTTTAAAGATTGTGTGGAATCCATAAGTTTTGAAGTTAGACATCTGAAATTTCTGATGTATAAGTAACTCATAGTTAAAAAAAATTAAATTATTTATTTAAAATGATCAGTCACAAAACTTTATGTGGCAGACCAAATTCCACACGAGCGAAGCCATGGGCAAAAGCTAGTCTATCTATAAGTTACATATTTAGAACATGAATTGTTAACAATCATAAAAAATTCCCTTTAGGGCAAACATTATATAAATCTGATTTATTTACATATAAAACCCCTATATTGTGTGTTATGCTCCTGTTTAAATTCCATGTTTGATAGTGTTTATCTACAAGTCAAGCTTATAGAATAAATTGAATCTGCAATAAAGAAATCAAATATTGACTCATTGGTAAGAAGTTGGAGCTACATTGTTTGTTACACAGTTCTATAAAATTTAGGCTAGAAAGTTTTTAACAGATCAAGTTTATTCATCGCTACTGTTGTCTCCCCTCCCCAGAAGCCTTAGGCCATAACAATGAGGACTTATAATAAAGTGTTACTCAGTAACTCAGGATCTGCAGTAGATCTACTGCAAGATAAAAATATGTTTTTGTGTGGTTTTCAAAGTTCTAAAACATGGCTTGTAGGTAAATATCAAATATCAACTTGATAGAATAGGATTATAAATAACAGAATTTATATATATATATAAGTTCAGATTCTTAAAGTTTATCCCAACAGAGAGATATGTGCCAAAAAAAAAAAAAAAAAAGCTCAAGATACAATGAGTCAATAATTCAAATCCTAAAAACTAGTGTTATACATAAATACCAAACACAAAATTAATAAATCACATACATATTGAAGAAAATTAAACATTAAATTATTCAATTGAAATCTACATTAATAGAACCCAAAATGTATGCATAAAATAAAAATGAAATTGTGAAATTCAACTCAAACGAAAAAAAGAGGAATTTTGAGTTTAAAACTGTTAAGCACAGGAAAATAGAATGAGTCATAAACCTGGCCATAATCACTGTATAACTATACATTATTTATTTATATATATATATATATATATATAGGATTAAACAATCGAATTTCATCCAAAAGGGTAAAACAAAAATGATCACAAACAAATGGGAATAGAGATTAAATAGGTTAAGCAACGAACCTGTTTAGTCAGTTTGGTAAGGACTACAGGAACAAGATACTGAAGAGCCCCCTTGGCATAATAACGAGACGTCCTAGCCGGAGGTTTTCCCATTTCTACAGCTTCTGATTCTTCTATAGCTAAGTCAACTTCTTCATCAGAAACATTAGACCAAAACTCAATTCCTTGGAGAGCTACTTCTTTTATGTCAGATTTCATTGCTTCTAAAGTAATCTGAAAATAAATTTATTATATTTTACCACAGATTAATCATAACAAAAAACAATCAACAATAATATATTACTAATCTCTGACATCGATGAATCTAATTATTTATTATTAAATGATCAATTAGACAAGCAAAATTAAGAATACTTTTAAAAAAGAACATCTTAAAACTAATATAAATTAAAAATTGCAAGTAATGCATTGAAGAATTGCAAGAGTAGGCTGATATATACTGAAGGGGAAAAAAAATTAAAGGATAAATAACTATGGATATAAAATTATTAATCATACTAACTGGAAACAATGCTTGACCCATATAAGTCTCCATATATTGATAATAAAGAGTCATAATTTTGACAAGACATTGAAGAGCTGCGACACGAACTTGTGTATCAGTAGACTGTGTAGCTTCACAAACCACCTCCATCAAGTAGTTACGCTCCATCTAAAAGTAGTTAAATCACCAAAATTACAGGATGCACACATATAAAACTTACAGAAAGTGAAATTATAAACCTACAAAGGATAATAGGGAATGAACAAAGTAAAATAGTAATTTTTAAATTTAAACTGATTTCTTAGCTTAATAATTATGGTTCATTATTCTAAATAAATATTAACCAAATAAGCTTGTTGCCTGAGCAACAATACTTCTTCTATGTTTTTCAATACAAAGACACACTAGAATAAAAATAAAAATAAATTGAAGAAATAATTACATCTTGCTGAAAATTGGCCCTAGTAAATTCAAGTGAGTTAAGGAGTGCTGTTGTTGCTGCCAGTCGAACGTAATTACTCCTCTCAGCAGACCGCATTCCATGTACAATTGCTGTTAAAATTTGGTTAGATTGACTAGCTAAACAATCATGTTCCTGCATAAAAAAGAAAAAAACAAGGTCAAAATGTGAATATAAACCAATCACAAAGTATGTGTGTATACAAAAAGTAAAAATAAATGAGCATACTATTTCTTGGCATATGTAACCAATTGCTTCAAGAGTAGCCTCTTTCATAATCTCAGTCGAAGAGGGTCCAGTTACATTTGCAGACAATGTTGGGATTAAATCTGGCCATTGACCTACGGGTATCTCAGCTACTGCAACGTAAGCAACGCATTGTGCAGCTGAGCTAGGTCTAGTATTTTCTGTTCCCAGAGCACCTAAGATCTATCAACAGAAAAAGATGATATAGTAAATCACAAAACTAATTCAGTATTTAAATAATCAACATTGAAAAATATTTACATTTTTCTTAATATACATTCTTGTTTCTTCCGGAAAAGCGAGCCACCTGGCTTGATACTGTGCCTTAATATTGGGATCTTTGGAGGTAAGGTTATTTTTGAGCTGTAAGCTAGCTGCCATACGTGCAACTGGAGAGTTTCCGCCATGTTGAAGAATGTGTGACAATGTTTGCAGAAACTCAGCCTGTAAAACATAAACTAATAATATAAAAACCATTTTCTCATCTTATTAATAGCCCTAAGCCCTAAAATGAACAGAATACTTCCTTTAAGAAAAAGTATTAAACATTTAAGAGCAAATCTTTGTTAAAACTTAGAAGATTTTAATAACTTCTAATAGAATATGTTAAATGAGCCTCAAGCATATAATATTTCAATCATCAATCTATTAGCATTAAAAAATACAGTTTGAAAAAATTATAATTGTCAATATCAGTTTAAAAAATTAGATTAGAAAACAAAGTTCTAAAAAATAACATATCAATGAGCTAATAATTTAACAAAGTAATTACACTTGCACATTGTAAAAACTAAACAGTGCGGTTTAAGGCACATCAATATTACATACCGCTAATTTGTTATACCAATACTATTAAGAAAACAAACAGGTGTAATCAAAATGGGTTTAAGTTTCCCACATATTTGAGAAAAAAAGTTGAAGACATCACAGAGTAAAGTAGAGTTATGACTATATAGTAAAGAACATAAGAATGAAAAAAGTATTACCAATCTACTAAATATTACTTTCCACAAATCCAATGGCCACTTAGATATATTTCAGCAATATCTAATTTTTTGCCATTGCAAACGATTTTAAGCAGTCAAAAGAAGATAAGTTATTTCCTTTTTACTTCCCTGTACTCAGTATACGAAATATTTTATAGGCCTAAAGATTTGATTTTCAGATTTCTACAGACATAGCCATTTTGAACAGTTTTAAAATGACATCTAAAAGTATACTTGAACTATTGTACAACTCAAAAAAGGGTTAGCCAAAGATAATAAAAAAGAAATTTTAGTGTATTATCCAAATCAATATATTAAAGCTTTGTAATTAAACTTAATTATCAGATACTTAAATAATTGATTATATCAAGATAGGGGAAATCTTGTATGGAATTGAAAATGAATTTTCAAGCTACTATAAGGTTGATTGCACAGGTTGTCGCTTTGAGTTGAGTCACAAAAAGTTTCAACTTTCCACTTGTTTCCTTTTTAATATTTTCCAGAAATACAAGTTATCACAAGCTTTAATATGGAAAAGAGAATGTAATTATGGGAAATGTTTATACTTCGGTAATCATTTCATCTAGAAATGAACGTTTTAACAAACATGTATCATCCATACTTTGAAAAGTTAGTTGAAACTTTTATTTATTGATGAAATGATTACCAAAATCTATTCATTGCTCATAATTACATTTTCTTTTCCATACTTAAGATTACAATAACTTGAATTTAGTGAAAATATTGAAAATTAAAGGAATAATGTATATTCTATAAATAATGTAATGACTAAACATGTTCCATAAGTAACAGCAATATATGATTTGGAGCTAGTAAAACAGGAAATAACTTAATGCTCAAAAAACCTGAGTAAATGATAATAGATAAAATATAGTACAACTCCTGGGTGGCTCTTTGATTACTTGCAGCAAAGCACCAGTGCTATCAGACAAAATTTCTGTTGCTAACTACATTTAATTCAACAGTAAAATTCATAATTAAAGTTATTATTTAAATTTTGTTATATTATTGATGTCTGGGATACATCAATCATTTCATGTACCATTGTAGATTTTGATGTATATGAGACGTCAAGAACAGTCTTCAGTAGTATATAAATCCATATACAGTATATACACAGAGTGATACAGTACATTATTAAATAATTTTATTTTTATGTCAATTCAGTATTGTTTAAAATGTTTAAGTTGATATCCTTCTCAAGAGTTCTGATAAAAAAATCTCATCAGCATTCCAATGAATTAAAAGAGAAGCACATTGAAAGCAGTAGTTTTCTAGAAGTTATATTCGCTTGTTGTGAAGTTATGTTCACTAATGTGTTAAGTGCGAAACTGTTTTTAAAAATGGGTTGGTTATATAAATAATATTGTATAGTTGTGATCAGGAATTCATTGATCATATGTTGATATAAAATTAATAGAGAAGCTGTGAAGTTAAAAAAATATATTGTGTGCTTAAACTTGAACTGCATTTCGTGCGTTAAATTATTATCAAAGTTGACTCCTATAAAATCTTGTTTTTGGCACTTAACACATATATGAACTAAGGCATCGATATATAAATTTAATAAGAGATGAAAGTCTATTGGGCTATTCTAGTCATAAAGATATTGAAAACTGTCATGCTGTTGTTACTAAAGGGATGCCTGTCGATCTTTCACCCAAGTCAATTACCGTTGAATTTGCTAATTAAGGGGTTATAAAACTATAATTACTAGTGGCTTTCATTAGTTACAATCTCTCAAGAGATAAATGCAAGCCTAAGGAACCTTACACATTGAAATTAGTGCATTATATCATCTTAATAATTAATGCTGCTTAATTTATATCACAACAGTTACCTTGCTGGCTCAATAGTTATACAAACCGACAAGATTAAGGCTTAACTGTTATTTAAATTATTGTAGCACAAGGAACAACTTGCACAAACCAGCAGTAATTTTAAATCATGTCAAATTATAGCAGTAATATCTTTTAATAATTATGATTATGGATTTATAGCAGTTTGTAACCACAAAGTCATATATGGACCACAAATGTGGCATACAAAATTGATGAGGCGGCACCATTCCGGAGTTGTACCAAAAACCTTATCGCTCACCAATATTCAGAGGAAAATAGGAAAACTCTATAGTAAAAACAATCTACAAATACAAATATGTGTCCAAAAACAACTGAGCAAAAATTGTAATTAAACTTAGAAATATTAAGATAATACAAATGATTAAGGTATGAGTATCCGCAAACATAATTATTTGTATATACAAGTTCAGGCCAATACCCATTTTACCATAGTTTTCTTAATCTATTACAGCACAATGAATCCCAAAAAAAAATGACTAATCTTATTTAACTGATATAAATTAATGTAAAACAGGACATACATACTTTAAATGGTATTTAACAAAATTACTTACCAAATTGGTTTGGGCAGCATGTTCTAGATAATTTTGAGCAGCCTCGAGTTCGTTTTTATCTAAAAGGTAACCAAACTTTAGACACGAATATAAGATAATATTCAAATGTGATTAAGTACAATTATAATTACTAGACTGAAAAAAGTTCAAAATTTCGCTTAATGCTTGCCATTGTAGTAAAGCAAACCAAGCATGCAAGCATTAATCAGTCTAAGCTAATAGGTAAATCGTTATAGCAAATGAAAAATAATGGATAAAACCTTACAAATAACTTATATTAAGATTAAGCCCCATTTAAAATAGAAGCTACTGAAAAAAGCCCATATCAAGTTGAAACACACAGAAAAACAGTGAATACCCATAACCCCACCAATATCCATGTTCACAAGTAAACCATTCTAAACACAAAAATACACATTTTTCAAATCTTTAACGAAAAACATTCTAAACATTCGAAACTGTATCAAAAACATAACAAATCAGCAAATAAAAGGAAATATAAATAAATAATTGCAAAATGTTTTTGGTTAAGATAATATAAAAATATATTTATCAAATATCATTATGACTGACTACTAATTTGAATGCTTACATACTTAATTGACAAACTTACTCGACTATTACAGTAAATAAATTACATATTTCATATATTAGAATGTAATACATTATAAGACAAGGTCTAAATTGTGCAATAAGCAAAAATGTATAGTTTATTGGAAAACTAAGGACATACCTGGAGATACAGTCTTCTCTAAAATTTGTATAAGCTGTGCAGTAGCTTCGCTATTCATTTTCAACATCATTTTCGACACAAAACACTAATAATTTAATGATTTTAAGAACAACGTATTGTCGTCATACAATAACCGGCAATCGCCATATGCTTCAAGGACGGTTTGTATTCCTACGCTTGATTTGATACAGTACCTCCAGCCAACAGTCTAAATACAAACAGTTACATTTCGTTTTTCTGTGATAAAATCATTTAAAAAATATTTATTGAACAGGCTTATATGAAAATTTTAAAATTAACATTTATGTAATTTAAAAAAAAAATGCATATAATTTCGCTCTTTCTATTTAACGAAACAAAGGAATGATTCTTTAAACTATTATAGTTAATAAATAAAAATTATATTCAGTCAATTATATCTAATTATAATATTTCAACGTTAGAACTACTTTACTACAAATTGGCGCCAGTATGAATGAAGTGACAAGATACGTTAAACAGGCGGGATACCCTGATGATTTCATTCAAATGGCCGATAGTTACTGTGATTCTCTTTCCATTTTATTCCACCTCGGCAGTTTTGAATTTTCCATTTCAATAAAATTTACAAAAAATATTTACTTAATTTACGGAATGACTATTCACTTTGGATTAGACCTTCATCAAAATAATGTACCCTGTTCAAGACCGCGGTAAGGTAAGGTAATGTCGACCAACCGAGTTTTCGGGGAACTTTGTTAAAGTCATACTAAATCAAAATCTTAATCCTATCAAAACATCCATTTTGAAGTATTAAACGCGATGGATCACAAATTGGCTACTTGAGTTCGTCAAGGCGAAGCATAATTAATCATAAAGACATCAAACCCAACCTGTTGATTATGCTGCGCCTTTCATTTTCTGTTCAGATGTTTAGATGCATATGTATATCTAAAAAATAGATGTTTTGAATTTTTGTTGTGTGTTTGGAAATTGGGCATTCATTTCAGTAGCTAGTTTTTCGAAATACCTAAACTTACTTCGAGATTTGCTCATCTACTTGACAATTTTCTAGATTATTGACGCTAATTAGAGTAGCCCCCGGAGTATAGATAAGTGCATTTGGTATGTTTTGACAGAGAAACTGAGAATCGGGCTCTCTGGCGCTACAAAGAAATGACAAGTCATCTACCCATGAATTTCGATTTAGTGATCGCCAGTTCCTTACTCATAATCAATGAGCACTTCAATATCCACCCTATTGACTCATTGGTCTTTCTCTGCTGGTGCCTTTCATCTGCCATCCGCGAGACTCTCTCCTCCAACACCCTCTTTACACTTATACGATGCCTACTTATTCTACCCTAATAGTAAATATACTAAATTACTTCAACAATTTCTATATTCGTTCGTCCGTTACCGCTCTGCTCAAACATGTACCACCAGCAAAAATGCAGTGGATTTACAATACCAAACAATGATTGATTTTGAAATATTCTATAACGTTTAGTTCATCCAGTTAAATAATTATTATTACCATATGTTGTGTTTTACATAGTTTAAATGATATTTTATACATCATAAGTTGTTGTTTTTTTACACATGATACATTAAAGGTCTGTAATGTAATTGTGAATGTTAAACCGCAATGAAAACTTTTGTAAATTATTAAAACAGTTTTAATATATACAATTTATTATTCAGTATGATAAATTTCTGTAACCAGAGGGGTTCGAAAGTGATCTACTCGAGAATGAAATAACTGGCTGGAGACTTTCGAAAGCTCTATCGTGGCTTTCAAAACCACCGATGATCAAGGTAAGTTGAGCTTGCTCATTAACCACATTTCCCATTCTGTCTACCAATTTATTGCCGACAAGGACACGTACAAAACAGCTATTGATGCACTAAAAGCTACGTACGTGAAGCCGATAAACGAAATTTTTGCATCTCCTCAGTTGTCTCCAGATGAGACAATTGGCCAATATCATCAAGCTTTGCAGAAAGTAAGTAAAAACTGTGAGTTTGGTGACGTTGCAGAGATTCATCAGTAAAAGTACGTTCGTGCTTCATTTATTTGCAGCCTCAGTTCTCACCATATTATGCTTTGGTTCATTCTTTGGAATCTGTCAAAAACCATTCAGCTCACTTTTTCTGAGATAATACTTAATCCCTCTTCTTCTGTTCCTCAGGATATTGATCCATCGGAAATATAGCAAATTTGGCAGCAGCCAGGCCCAGTAATTCGATTTTCAAGAATCTAAAATGCTATTTTTGTGGTTGGCAGCAACATAAGACTCGTCTGCAGTGCCCAGCTGTTATTGATACTTGTGAAAAGTGCCTTAAGACAGGTCACTGGAAATCAGTTTACAAGTCAGCTAAAACTCCTCCCATTTCAGCCACACTCATTGCAGCCTCTACTGTTCTCAACAATGTTCAGGTAGAGTCTCAACAAATTTGTAGATACGCTTTGAAAGATACAGGGAGCTCCGAAACATTCATATCGCACTACTTTGCGGAATATTGCAATTGTATCCTACTACTGCTAGGGTCTCTAAACGAAATTCTATTTACAACACAGCATGCTGAACACAAAGCTTCTTTTAGGGGAACTAAACCTCCATTGACTATCAGTTACCTGGTTCCAGCAAAGATAGAACCTCCACCCCATTTCGAATTTCTAACTAAGACATCAAACCCATATTCACCAAAAATATTGTACTTAACATGATCAATTTCAAAATCATGACGAGGTATCTCAATCAGGAAAAAGATTGGCCATTCACCGCGTTTGCTGCATGTGGCCAGTTGTACAAATTTCGAAGTCTAACTTTTGGATTGACAATTGAAATATCCATCTTTCAGCGGGTTACCGACGACGTTATTACTCACAAAAAAAACTTCAGAAAGCATATGCATACCTGGATGATGTAACAGTGTGTGGTCAGGATGAGGAGGGACACGATAGAAATTTCAAGTGCTTCTCAGATGCAATCCAAAAATATTGGTTCTCATTCAATGAAGAAAAAAAACAAATATTCACTAACTTATGTAAACTTGCTTGGTTACAAATTCGGAAATGCAACCCTATCTTCCGACCCTGAACGTCTAAACCCACTGCTCAATCTTACACAACCAGAGAGTCGGAAAGCCCTTGAGCGCACGATTGGAATGGTTGACTATTCCAGATGGGTTCCTAACTACTCGGACAAAATCAAACGACTTCTTAATTCAAAAACATTTCCCTTGGCTCCTAAAGCTATTTCCGACTTCGACCAACTGCAGACCTGCAACGTCGTAAAACCTCAATTTTACAAGGATTTGAAAATTACTATCATAAAGGCAACGCATCCCTTTGAGAGAAACAGCATGTACTTTAAGGCCCCTCTTCCGTCAAAATTAAGGAATAAATACCTCTTAACAATCGTCAATGAGTACTTAAGGATTCCATTCTCCTACCCTTGTTCCAATATGAACTTGTCAACATTAACTAACTTCCTTGTTGACCTATTCACCACATTTAGCATACCTTCTTATGTGCACACTCACCGAGGAACCTCATTCGCAACAAGAGAGCTACGAGAGCTACAAGAATTTCTTCACACACGAGGAGTAGCAACTTCCATAACCCCATAGGAAACAGTCAAATCAAATGAGAAAATGGCACAATTTGGAGCACAGTATCTCTTGCTCTCAAACAAAGAAAGTTGGAACCCTCGGATTGGGAATCGGTGTTGCCTGATGTTCTCCATCGATCCCTATTGTGCACAGTAACCAACCAGACGTTCCATGGGAGGATGCTCCAACACGACAGGCGATCTTCAAACGGTATTTCACCCCAAACTTTGCTTTAGCCTTCAAAGAAAGCTCTAATGAAAATTCATGTACGATGAAGTAAATTCAATTCATTGGCCGAGGAAGACGACATCCTTGACGCCAACCCACTGTATGGAGGGTACGCCTCGAATACGGACGAGAGACGAATGTGTTGTAGAAATACCTTGCATCTCAAAGTGGAACGATGGAATTTTAAAAGGAGGGGAGAATTTGACGATTCATACACTTAAATAATTATTTTTACTTTATGATGTGAATACAGTGGTGAATACATATATTTTATAAAGTTTAAACATATTATGTTACATGTATATCATATATATTTTTAGTTTTTTATAATTTTTTATTAATTGTTTTAATTTTAAAATATTTTTATTTTGAAGAGAAAAGATTTGCCATGGCAGGGATTCGAACCCGGGTCGTCCGCCTCTCCGTGGCAGCGCTCTTACCATTTGAGCAAAATTGCGAGAACACGGGGCTATGTGATCGGTGAAGAGAACGGATTCGTCCTGACTGAGAAGCGACCCCTGGTAGCTCAAATGGTATGAGCGCTCCCACGGAGAGGCATTCCCGGACAGGAATTCCGGCCAGGGCAAATATTTTCTCTTCAAAATAAAAATATTTAAAAATTAAAACAATTAATAAAACATTATAAATAATATAATGACGGAAGTCAACAAGATTCTAATTAAAGTAATGTTCAATGAACATTCTTCCTCGTGTATACATCACAAAATTGCGAGAACACGGGGATATGGGATCGGTGAAGAGAACGGATCCGTCCTGACTGGGAGGTGACCCCTGGTAGATCAAATGGTAAGAGCGCTGCCATGGAGAGGCGGACGGTATTCGAACACGGGTCGTCGGCCTTCAAAATAAAAATATATATTTTTGATTTGATACTTTGAATGTCTGTAATGTAATTGTGAAATAATTCCGAATTTACAAAGGTTTTATTTCACCTTTAGAATAGAATAGAATAGAATAGAAAACAAACTTTATTCTGGGACCAAGTCCCTTTAGAATAACAATAAAGAACAAGTAAAATAAACATAATATTCATCTGGCCAGGAGGCTACATAATGATACAAATCATGAAGTAATCATGAGTGACAAAACTTAGTAGAAATAGAAAAAAAAAATAAAATAAAATAAATAAATGATTCAAAAGTAAGAGACTTTACAGGATTTTAACTAATTGTCGAAAAAAATAAAAATAAAACATATATATAAAGGTTTGATATAAACAAAATAATAATAAATGACATTAATATAATAGATAATAGCGGAATTGCTAAATAAAGCAAATGAATGGCATGGCATGCGATAAAGTATTTACAAAGTTTATATCTTCTTTGTTGTTGGAAAAATAAACAAACACGTAGGTAACGAGATCGAGTATTCGATACAAATTAATTCAAGCAGAAGATTGGCCTGCCTGGAGAGCATCTTTTTGGGATGCCAAGAGATGATGGAAAAGCAGGGATTTAAATGAGGCCAGTGAAGATGAATGGCGGATGAAATGAGGGATTGAGTTCCACACAGTGGTGGAGCAGGCGAGGAAGGAACGGTCGAATGCCTTAGTTCTGTGGGATGGAATTTAGAGATCGGAAAGGCGGGATCTTGTTTGATGGTGTTGGACAGAGGATTTGAATTGAAGGAGACTATAGATATATGAAGGGCGTTGCGAGTTAATGGATTGGTATAGAAAAACACTAAGGAAATAATGTCTACGAATGGGTGGGAAGAGCCACTTTAACTCATCATAATGATGTGACACCCGGGAACGCCTCGGAGTACCAAGGACAAATCTTAAAGCGCAGTTCATTATTCTTTTTAAGCGACCCTCCAGCAATTTCGAGAGGCCCCCGTATACCACACAACAGTAGTCAAAGTGGGGGAAGATAAGGGATGATACAAGAAGCTTCCGGGTAGATTGTGTAAGGAGTTGGCGGGATCGATGGAATAATTTCAGGGAACTAATTGATCGTCGGGATATTTTGGCGACATGTGGTTTCCAGGAGAGTTAATGCTTAGGTTTTTAACGGAGGAGTTGAAACTGACAGGGTTGTCGTTTAGGATCAATGTTGGGAGGGTGGAGATAGTTGTAAGGAGGGAGTTGGAACCTAGAACAATGACCTGGGTTTTCATTGCGTTCAATTCCAGTTTGTTCAGCTTTGCCCAGGCACTGATCCTATATAGGTCTTGCTGAATACGGGCGAACGCTAATGATAGCTCAGAAGGAGGAAAGGATAAATAGATTTGGAAGTCGTCAGCATATAGATGGTAGGAACAGTGGTGAACGGATTTAGGAAGATCGTTGATGTAACAGTTAAAAAGGATAGGAGAGATGCTTGAGCCCAGTGCCACGCCTGAGGATAGGGCAAGGAAAGAGGAAAGGGGTTGGTTGGGCATAGAAACCGCTTGGGACCTGCCAGAGAGGAAGGACTGGAACCATAGTATAGAGCTGTTGGAAAAGGACAATGACTTTAGTTTGGAAAAAAGGATATAATGGTCCAAGGAATCGAAAGCTTTGGAAAAGTCTCGTAGGATTAGCACGGTTAGTTGTTTGTTGTCCATGGCTTTATGCATGTCCGTAGTGATTTTGGTAAGGGCAGATGAGTGGAAAACCAGGACGAAAACCAGATTGCAGCGGATCCAGGAGTTTGGACTGTTTGAGAAAATTTGATATTTGCGGCTGGACTATTCTTTCGAGAGGTTTAGAAAGGTTGGAAAGTATGGAGATTGGCCGGTAGTCTTTGGGAGAAAATTGGTAGAGGTTTATAGGATAGACTAGGGCTTTTTTCCAAGAAGTTGGGGAATATTGCGTTTTGTAGTGAGAAATTATATATAAAAAGTAGGACAGGTAGGATATCGATGAGGCATAGTTTGAGTAGTTTGACGGGTATCTCATCAAAGCCAGTAGAACTGGAGCGGGATTTGAGAACGGAGGAAATAATGTCGGTAGGTGAAATGTCAGAGAAAAAAACGTTGTCGGGGTTGAAAGATGGGGTCAGTGAAAAGACGGAGGGTGATGATTTTGATGTGATAGTTGAGGTAGACAAAAAATACGAGTTCATTTCATCTGGAGAAGCAGGAAAGGCTCTGGAATATGTTGAATTGCAGAGGGAGAGTTTTCGGAGGAGTTGCCATTTAGATTTAGGATCGGGAGCCGAGGAAAGGGCTTCGTGGAAATATTTGGATTTTGCTTGTCTGATTATAGACTGTGTCAAATTGCGAAGAGCCCTGAACGCTTGGTAGTCATCAGTAAGCCTAGTGCGTCTAAAGCGTCTACGGGCAGCATCACGTTTCTTTTGCAGGTCTTTAATTTTTTGACACATCCAAGGAGCAGGATGGTGACGGAAGGTTAAAGTTTTGAGTGGGGCATGGGTATCCAGGATGCTTTTGAGATTGGCCGTGAGTATGTCGACCATTGAATCGACGGTGGTACAGGAATAGATTTGGTTCCAATTCAGGATTTCGAGGGAAGGAGATATAGATTCAGTGGTGAGTCCATCTAGGTTGCGGAACGTTAATGTTTTCGATAGGATTACTGGAGTTTGGATATTGTATGAAATTTGGATTAAATCATGAGAGGACAAGAATGGGGCAGGTAATTGTGAGGAAGAAAGGAGTCTCTGCGATGAGTCAATGATGAACAAATCTAACCAGGTGTCAGATAGGAGAGTATGATGGGTGGGAGAGAATGGAACAATGGAGAGGTGTAGAGAGTAAAAAAGGTTTTCAAGGTACAGTTTATCATTGGATTGGACCAGGATATGGGTATTAAAGTCGCCGGAGATTATGATGTGGTTATAGAGAGGAACATGGTTGTAAAGGACCGACTCAAAGATAGGATCAAAAGGGACCAAAGGAGGGCGATACACTACGACGTATAGGAGAGGATTTGAGTTGCATGAAATTTCGACGAAAAGGAATTCTATGTGAGGTAAATTGGACGCTGGTGAAGAGTACAGGATGCGTGATTTTAGGGATTTGTGGGCATAAAGACCTACACCTCCTCCAGTCCGGACAACTCGGTCGTGGCGGAGGAAGCAATAGTCAGGTAAGGAAACGGAGGAGGACGGGATATGGGGTTTTAGCCATGTTTCTGAGATTCCAATAGTGTGGAAAAAATTCTGGGTAAAATATAAAATGAAATTCATCAAAGTGAGCGGGCAAGGATTGGGATTTGATGTGACAGGAGGTTAGGGCACTAGACATAATGGGGAAGCAGAAGAGAAACTCTCAATATCTGAGGAGAGGAACTAGGAGGAGTAAACCTTATTGGCAGAGCTAATTGAAAAGTTTGATAGTGCCGAGCAAAGATAATCAGTGGCGAGTTATTGCTATTACTAAAAACCGCTATAAGTTTAGATCCTGTTACGGTCAGAGAGGGAAGAAGGACCGGCTGGGAGGATAAGACAAACAATGGGATTAAGCGGAAGGGATTATAGAATCGCGTAGATCCTTCTGGGTCGGTCTAGGTGGTTCTCGTCCTTCCGAGAATTGTCCCACCCCGACCTACCTTGCCTATATAAAAAGGCGAGCTGTTTTGGCCGCGCAGTCAGTAATAAGACGAGTCAGTAATAAGCAGTGAAGTAATAAGTCAGTGAGTAATAAGCCAGTGAGTAGCAGTCGTTAACTAGTGGCAGTGTGTGTGAGTTAGTTAGTATTAGTATCAGTCTGTAATAAGTGCTTAGTGAGCAACAGTGACAATTAGTGGCCGTGTAATAAGTGTAATAAACTGTGTGGCAGTTTGTCATATTTGGAGAGTCTTACGGTCGGTGGACTTTAGTTAGCGAACTGTAAGTGTTAATTTGTAATTGTAAACTATAGTGTAATATTATTGTATTTGTACAAATTTATATAAATAGTTTAGTTACTTAGTGTAAACAATATCTTATATTATTTGTATATTATCTTAGAAATTAGATAACATTTAGTAGAATATTATTATTGTAAATTGATATTAGTTTAATAATTTAACTGTTTTAAATAATCTCATTGTATTCTTTTTAATTTGTTAATAAATATTAGATTCTTGAATTAAGTAGTAGTTTAGTCCATTTTACACCCAGTAGCCCGTAACAATCCAAATGAATAGATAATAAAATTAAAGAATAACGAAATGAAGAATGATACGTAAGTAATGAAATAGATTAAACAATAAACAAAAAGAAGAAGATAAAAGTGAGAACAAAAAATAACAGTTAATTTTATATGAAAAAAAATAAATAATTTCGCGACATATTTCTTAGGAAAAAATAAAAAATTTAAGAAACACTTGAGGTTATCAGAGTAATACAAGCTGAACGCGTGGAGCACCGTTGCGAGAGCCATGGTTATTAACGCAACTAGAAGGCATAACGGTCTTCAGTAGTCAGCCGAATACATCCAGGTCTTGAGCTTGATCAATGAAGACCACTTGGTGCCCATCTTCTTTTCTGCATCGAACTCTACCACCCGAGAACCAAACATATTTTATTTTTCCTGTTACCCTCTTCTGACGTGCGAGCCAGTACCTTTATTGAACTTTAGTAGTACAAATAGACGGGGTGAGCAAGAGCCCCGACCTTGAGGTCATTGACCTCCCTTGCAGGGCAAGGGGGGTGACCTTGAGGGTTGTGTTAGGGCGAGGGGGGTGTAGGTTATGGTGAGGAGCAGTTGACATTGAGGTTTGTTTAGCACTGAAAAATAAGTTTTAGCAACGTCGCACATGAGATGTGGCAATACCGCAGTTGAAACTAGGTCATGGTTTGTTATGAATGGGAGTGTGGCGAAGTTTTGTTTTATGAATGGGAGAACTGTTATGAATGGGAGTGTGACGTCATTTTGATATAGGTCTGGATCAACCCGGGAGAGTGAGGCTTTTGAGATAGGGCTGTAATATTGGATGATGGGTCGTGGTTTGTTATGAATG
Organism: Troilus luridus; assembly: GCA_964056705.1. Classification (NCBI taxonomy): domain Eukaryota; kingdom Metazoa; phylum Arthropoda; class Insecta; order Hemiptera; family Pentatomidae; genus Troilus; species Troilus luridus. The sequence goes on from OZ057412.1 coordinate 83,067,721, forward strand.
GGAGTGTGACGTAATTTTGATTCATGAATCGGAGAACTGTTATGAATGGAACTGTGTTGTGAATGGAAGTGAGGCTTTTGAGATAGGGCTTGGATGACGGAGACTAGGCTCATTCATAAGTACTACATCATTGAGATATGCTGTTTGCTGTATCTGTATGAGCTTGGATGACGTATGCTTCACTATATGCTCGTATAATTTACCTCTGCGTTATACTTACCCTCTTCCGAACTGTAGTAAAATCTAGTAAATGTTTAAGGAATTGGATTGACAAAAAGGATATGTGAAAGAAAAAAACATACAGCTATACCAGAGATTTATTTTATATATACATCATATTCTTAAACATATTTGGTTTATTGTTATTAAATAAATCTTGTACTCTAATTACAGGTCTAATTTTCTAACCTGCATATTAATGTAAGTAAACAATAATAATCCTACAAGTAGACATTCTAGAAATAAATCTAGTACTCTAATATAGGTCTAATTTTCTAACCTACATATTAATTTAACTGCAAGTAGACAATCAATTGATACAAAGTTATTGATTCTTTTACATTTACAATACAATTTTAGATTCGTTGTTTTTTATTCATTGAGGCTATAGTGACCATAAGGGAGTGTAGGTATTCCATCGTGTCATGTACACCTTTTGTTATCAAATGAGCATAATGACTTTTTATTTATCAGTGTGGTTTGAACGTTATGTTTTTTAGATTGAATTGTATAAAATGAAGAATATACACTTTTGATGCCTTTAAATGTGTTTAGGTAATTGTTAAAAGTAAAATCGTTAACAGCCGATATTTTTATTCCCTTTGACTTTTTAACCGTTATTTCATTCTGTGTTATTTACGAATACATTTTGGCCTCAAACCGACAAATTCCACTATAAGTTCTCCAAAGGTTTCACCTTTAAACAAATCGACGACTTTTTATTTTTTTCAGAATAACAGAAATGAGAAGTGGGAAAATTGCTTTTATCAAAATATTTCTGTAACTCTCCAGAAATATCGGAATAAATGTCTTCAGTCCTAATATTGTATAAAAATGAATCGGTGTCAGTATAACATAAAGTAACATTTTCTATACCATATTTTTTCAATAACACAATTGTAGTGGCAATGATACATCAAAACTTTGCTCAAGTCTAACACTGCAAATCCCACGTACAAAGGTTTATCAAAAATAATGCTTTCTTTTTCCAGCTGAACCGCTGTAACATTATCTACAAATATAACCCTGCCTTTAAAATTTGGTTTATTGACTTGTCAAAATAATGATTTTTCATTTGTTACTATTTTTAAATCGATTCTGTTACGCACATTTTCCATAAATTTGCCGAAGCAGCTGTTATTCATCATTTTGTAAAAATCTGACTCGAATGTATTTTTTGCGGATGCTCTCATCATTGAATTGATTTCTATGTATGGAGCCAACCAATTTTTTTGTTTAAACTTCAACACTCTATGACTATTTGAAATCTTTACCCCAAGTTGTAAAGCTTGTTTTAAATTCACATAATGTTCTATATAACGTGTTTTGGCCATCAAAGTCGTCAATAGTTTAACAGTTTTAGTATTAGGTGGATTATTTTTTTCGGGTAAAAAAGGTAATTGAGAAAGATTATCAAGAATTTTGGGGGGTATTCAACATCAATGTCTAAGCACATAACCGGTTTCTGATTCATTTTCGAGATCTAATACATTTAATTTTTCATCAACCCACTCAAAATCGGTATACGGCAGGGGAAGGTTCATGGAAAAACCGTAAAGATTGTTGACATCTACGTAAAGTAAATAATTACTGGGTTTAGTCGAGTCATATTCATTTAGATATTTATTGTTACCTTTCGCATACCGAGAAACAACTTGGCGAATACCTCCCCTTATTCCCTTTTCAAAAAAACTGTACCATATCAATATCTTTTATTACATATAATTTTATTTTCGTGTATTTCAACATTGCATTCCAAGATAACTGTGGCAAAGTAAAAAACCATGCAGGATCTAGTCGATAAATTTGTTGATAGAGAAGTCGAAAGGCTTCAAAAACTTCGCAAAGCAAAATTACATCTGTTTGTATATACAATTCCGCATAATCTTTTAGTGATTTGATCTTGAAGGTTTTCCAGACACTTTTCGCGTACTCATAGTCCACATCGCTAATGGATGTTTTTGTTAAATCATTAAAAAATGAATTTTTGGAAGGTAGTCGAGTTTGTTAACATTGACTTAACAATGTGGGAGCGGACAACTCAGTGGTTGAGCACTGAGTTGCCATGCCGGAAATCCTGGTTCAAATCCCAAAGCGGGCAAGACATTAATTTAGTCTGTTTGCAGCGGGAGATGGATCATCTGGGATCTAGGGCCCTCCTGGGGCTCACCCAACCTCTATAAAATAATATAAAAATAGAGTACCCAAAATAAGGGGTGGAAATCTGGCAATTGAGCGTGACCTAGGACAAGTCACCTCTTAGCAGAACCTTTGTCCATGAAACAGTACAGTCTCTACCATGTACTGAACCCCAGACCCGTTCACGGGTTGTAGTGGTACAGGTTTTTAGTCGAGTTTCGTTTAGCCCATCAAAATTAGCTCGGGTACAAATTTACAGCTGAGGGGATATTCTTCTTTAGCCCCTTGGTGCATAAATAACTATTCCTTGTCAATAATTTAATTTTGTTTTCATCATTAATAATATTTGCCATATGTGGAAATATATCAGTAATTGATTTAGATTTATTTTGTAAATTGTTCACTAATGTATCCAACCTTGATTATAGAAATTTAAACGAGTCAACAAATCGTATGTTTGTACTGCATTCTTTAAATTGTTTGTTGAAACTTATATATTTTTCAGAATTACTATGAATTGCACTAATATTTTCACAACGGGGCAAGAGAGGGATTATAAAATGAGAATGGTAACCCTGTAAGTTGTGCATAAAAACAGGTATAAAATCGAGCTTTTTTGCTCTTAAGCTGCATGCATTATGTGCTGGACCAACAAAGTTTCCTGATAAGTGACAGTGATGTCGTACTCGATCGTTTTCGTCTAAAGGGTATTGACAAAAGATGCAATCTTTAGCAGAATAAAATGTTTTATTTTCCCCTTCGCTCATTTCTTCCAATCGAAGAGGATTACCGTATATTTTATCCGCTTCAACAACTATAGATTCGAATTTGTCTAAAAACGCAAGCATACAGTTTTCTCCCGTATAAACAAACAGTTTACAATCTAACATTTTTGACTTGACCAGAAGGTATATATTCTCAAGAACCCTTTTTTCTCAAACTAGTCCTGTTCCTCTAAAAAAATTTCAAAAATTGTTTCAATGTAATTTTCGAGGCTTATAGAAACATCTATCATACTAACTTTCGATTTAAAATTAAAATCTGTTCTTTCACTAATAGTATTTTTGTTTTTCTTAATATATGTACATTCTAACATTATGTTTAATTTTAGATTTTTCCATTCACCTACACAATTACTTAGTAGCTTTACTAAAACCTCTTTTTTCTTGTTTCAAAATTCTGAAGCTAATAATTTTATATTATCGCTAGGAATGTACACATCGTCAACCGCATTTCCTTAGGAAGGTTTTATAATCCCATTTTCTTGAGCGACTGTCTTCTCTCGCATCTGTCAGCTAAACATGCTATATTTTCTTTTTTTCTTTGGTATCTCCATTGTCTTCACGTCGAGTATATTATTACTACTAACCCCAAGTTGACAAGTTAATTTATGTCGTTCGAAGTAAAACTTTTCTAAATTATTTCCTACAGCCTCGGCAATAGTAAAACAACGATTGACTCTATGTCGCCAGTTTGCAAGAAAAAACCCACAATGAGCCCATAAAGAATTATTTCCGTTACTTTTGTAAACTACTACCCGTTTAGTATTCATTTTTAATCTAAAACATACTTAGTCAAACCAGACAAAAATATATACACTACCCCCTAAAAATAAAAAAAACAAAACAATTGTAGCCTAACCTGATTCAAGTTTGTTTTGTTTTTACATAAACTTTATGTCATAAGCATTTTTCTTCTTTCCCATACATTGAAATTTTAGCTGTCCTAAAACAGAAAATAATCACTTAGCTAAGTAAAAAAAAATATATAACTTTATTATTTGTTTAAAATGTAAGAATGTATCTTTATAGTTGGATATGTCTTCTGTAAATGCGTAGACATATCTTTCCTCGAATATTGCTTCTATTGACGGGCCATACTCCGTCTCCTTCTTCGAAAGTTGTAGAATTTGATACGTTCGTCCTGTAGTTAATTCTCCAATATTTTTATATGTAGGGTTAATTTAATTTAATTTTTTCAGAAGAGACATCTAAAAATTAAAATAATATCCTTAGTGGCGCAAATATGTAAACAAATAGCGATTTCATGTAAAATAAAAAAACTTACTTTACTGTAGTTGTAAGGAAAACTGAAGCCGTTAGGACGCTGAGGCCGAGGAATAAACTGTACAACGTTTTTATAAAGATTTAGTAGAGTACGAAACTTATATATACTAGCATAGTGACTAACTGACTGTTTGAGGAGTGTGCTAGGGAGGGGTTTATAAGTATGATATGGATCTGCGTCAGATGATGATTTTGCGTTTTGGGCTCGTAGGTCCGAAGTAGACTGATAGGAATAGTCATGTGCTCAGCGGTTATTGATTTCCAGGGCTATCGCTCAGAGACGAACTTGCTGATAGTAGAAGAATTATCAGTTGTCAGTGTGATTCATGGATCCTCGAGTCATTGGATTTTTAGACCGCCTCAAGAACCCGAAAATGCTGATCGTCTAAAGACAAATCTCTGGGTAAAAATACATCTTCATGGGTTGTAATGAGAATATGGTGACGTACATTACGAATCTTTGAAAAACGTTTTACTACCCGTTGCAGAAAACTATGACGTATTATGGGGAAAAGGAATGGAAAAGTGTAAGTTTATAGAAGACCTTATTGATAAACCTGTTTATGATTTGCACAACTTCGGATGCCCCAATCTGAAACAGTTGGAATATGACAAGATAGCATGTCATTTTCATTTAGACACTTCATTCGTTTGCTCTTTAAATCAAGCTCATCGTTTGGCTGCATGGGTAAATAAAAATAGTGAGGCTGTAGATTTCACTAAAAGACGTTCGTAAGCGGACGTAAAGAGACAATACCGATTCTCCTCATTTGCCGGATTCATACGTGGAGTCAAAAATAGTGTTAAATGTGTATACTGTGGACTATTGTATGGCACCGATTCATTAATCAACCCTCTCATGGACCGATTCATTAATCATTGTCCATGGACCTCAGCAGCCTGCGGTGGAGGAGCAAGAAGAATACGGCAATCAGGAGGAAGCAGAAGACGACTTCTAGAGGACTACTAGAAAGAGAAGGTGGGGGGGATAGGAGAGGAATTTTCAGGAATGGGAGCATAAAAGTTAGAATATAAAGATAAATATAAACAAGCACACACTGATCATTTTGTGAGGCATGGCTGATTGGACTAGGAGGACTTTAAATGTTAATTTTTTCACAATCACACTGTTTTCCATACTATGCATTTTACACATAAAAAATATAAAAGTATAAGATGTAAAGTATAAAATAAAAACAACCATTTTGAAGTAATTTACGCTTTTATTTTAATACAATTTACACATTTATCCAAAAAATGTAATTTAATAATTATAGTTTATAAATATTTTTATCACAATTAGCAATAAACAGTTATTTATTACTCATAATGAAAAGTATGAAAAAAAGGTACATCACAATTATCAACTAAAAACTTTAAAAAACCGGATAGTTTCACCCAAATCCAATTGTGACAGTTAAACTTTTTACACCTTTAGGTACTGGGTTGGAGACAAAGTCATTCAAAAGTATTTAAATAAATAAATGTTCATAATATTTAATATTAAAACCTTATAATATAACCTTACTAAGTCTGAACTGACTTTTAAATCTCTCTCTGCATGTATACTTTCTATAATTATGGCAACTATGGATCAAATATTTTTTTTAAATACATAATTAAATAAATGGAAGGTTTTATTTTAATATTTTTTTTCAAAAAATGGAGTTATGGTTATGAAAAGGAAAATAAAACACTAAATTGAGAACTAATATATTTAATTTGTTTAGGTTAGTTTCTGAATTCTGATTAAATTTAGTTTAACATTTCTTTTTGGCAAATCTATTAACTATTTGATCATTCATTTGAAAATTAGGTTAGTCAAGAATAATAACTTAACAACTAATCTACTAGTTAAACATAAAACTGCTTTGTAACTAAGCATTATCCCAGATCCAATTTTAAAAAGATTCTATTATTACATTCTCTCTCCTCAAAAAGTGTGTTGATAAGTGAAAAAAATTTCACTTCATATTAATACAACTTCATTATTCTTCTCAAAGTAGAAATGAAAAACATTTTAAATTGGCTTAAAAACCCTGAGGATAAATATCTTTAAACTCCTATTTTTCTCTTTCCCTCCTATCGAAAGAGATAATAAGAGTGGGATTTTGAATATAATCTCACCTCAAATATAGGTCAAACCCTTATTTAATACTTCTTTTTTTAAGTTTTTATATTGCCCTTAATTATTGCATACATTTATTCCATAATTGTAGACAATTTTATTAATTACTAGTAATTAATACAAACCCCAAGATAAAAACTAACGTTAATGGTGACCATTTAAACACAGACGAACTTGAGGAAGAAGAAAAGGGGTAAAAAAAGTCCTGAGGTAATTTAATTTTTACTACTGGAGGAGTAGCAAACTTACTAAGTGCTGGTTGACTGACATCAGTAAATGATATAATACTTGACAAACGCATACTGCAGAAAAAGGAAGATTTTGTACAGTCAATGAAGCGTTGACCCACAAGCTGTGATGATACACCAATAATATTTGCTTGTGGTTGCCATAGAGAGCCGCTGTAAGAGTAGAGAAAATCTGTCGACAGTGACGTAGAAACTGAGCAGGACTCTTGTGCAGCCATTTGCCAAAGATTTACAGGAATAGGTATAGGCCGTTTCAGCCATGTATCGGGATCTCCATTGGTACCAATCATATCTCCATTCCTTTGCATCAGCAAAAGCTTAGCAATCTACAAAATTTGTTAATCTCATTAATTATACAAAAAGGCAGCCAAAATTGCCATTTTCTTGTTTACGACAGTTGTGGATTAAAATATAAAGATAAAAAATGAATTACAATGGTAAAGCAAATTAGACGTTCCAAAGCAAAAAGTGTTTTTTTTTTCAACTTACATGTCTGAAAAGTTTTTCAAGGATGGGGGAATGCTCCCGTACTATCAAGACTTGGTACTTTTCATCTTACTATCCACAGGATATTGCTTTGTCCAAAGCAACCCTTATTCTTAATAACTCACAACTGCATTTATTCTCTAATATAATAAATTTAATTTCTACGAAAAAAAGCGAAAGATAAAATGCGAAAATGCCTTAATGATGACAGAATATTCACAAAACATTGACAGACTTGTAAGACATGTAAGGTAAAAAAAATAAACACTGTTCAACATTAAAAATTGTTCATTGATTCTAATTTGTTTTGTATAATATATAATAATAATTATGATATTTCTGAATAATTTAATGAAGAATTTTAAACAAAAATCATAAAACATTGGCTTCAGTAATCTCATACAATGGAGAAATATTCATAAGATTTACTAAATGTGAATTTATATTTTACTAAACAATTTTATTAATATTTAATAGACTACAAACAAATTCAAGTAAATATTTAAATTACTAAAAATACAGTTTAAAAAAAAATTATTACCTCTTCTGATAACCGAGTGCAATTTCTAGCTGAATCCAATGGTATTTGCAAAATACATTGAGTTCTGCTATTTTCTCCAAATAATATATTCGTTGATTGTGAACAATTTGGACCACTGACCACCGTTAAGTAATTTTTCTTAACTACTTTTCCTTCCTTTAGAAAATTTTTTTTAATATAAATATACACTTATACATTTGTAACAGTTGTTGTTTATATTTTAAAGTGATGTATGAGTATAAACTTTCTTAAGAAATTTGAAATACAATAAAGGATTTCAGATACCTAAAGTTTGTCTTAACAGATACACATAAGGCATCAAATTTTGGATGATTTTTGAATTTTCAATAATCGATGTAAAAAAACTTGACTTGTAGATAAGTACAAAAAAATAAATATATTGAGCTATATTTAATAGATAACAGAAATTTTATTTAAAAATTTCAGATTTTGAAAGTTGGTTCTAAAAGAGAAACAAAGAAAGTTTTGAGAAAGACTTATTGTTTATAAAAATTAAAAAAACTGTAAGAATGTCAATCAGACAGTATCATTGGGATTCCAGGACCTCTAGGACTGGTACTGTTAGGAATCCAGTTTATTCAAGAAAAAAAAAGAGGAAAGCATTAAATGTGGACGAAAAAGGTCATACCAACTACAATGAAAGAAGGCCCAGTAACATAGGCCTTGCTGAAATAGATAGATGGCAATTGTAAAAAAAGGGTGTAATAGAAAGTCTGGTCTGAATCACATCATCATTTTTATGAATTATCATCAATTTTCAAGTAATAAGTCCAATAAAATAAGAAGAGAAAAAAATAAGTTCAAATAAGTGACAGGATATTGCAAACTTATTTGCACTATATTTATTTTACAAGTAAAGTATTGTTTCTAACAGGACTTGGTAGATCTCAACTTCTACAAAAAAAGTTAAGACCTAAGTTTTATGAGTGTACAAATTTTGTTGTCTATTGGTTGACTACCTTCTTAAAAGTTATAAATAAAATTTATAAATGTTATATAAAAGTAATTTAATGACTGAACCTGTAATGAGCCTGTGATGACAGGAAGCCCAATCCTGTAACCTGGAGTGCCTGACCTCTTAAAAACTACAGAAGTATTGGACTGAAGAGCAGGTAAAAACTCTATTTTGAATTTTCGTTTAAATAAAGCTGTCTGAGGATCTGTAGAACTCAAACCAACACGACACTGAGCATGAGTTATACCTTGGCTGCCATTATGCTTGATTTCTAAATGCACACTTGTAATCACATTTTTGCAAACATAAGTTGATGAATCAAATTCCGGGGCAGGAAATGAGTCAACTTCATTACATTCAGTACCTCCACATAACAAATATTTTATAGTGATAAAGGATTCATCTGAAATCTCCTGAAAAAATAATAGAAAATTTGTCAATAAAAAAACTTTTTGGTCATTACCTTAAACTTGATAGAAATTAAAAATGCATAGTCAAATATTTTCAAAACAGCTGCTACTCAACATAATACAATACTTCTAACAAAGTAATAAAGAATCCAATACAATACAACTGATTTATTACAACATTTAAAATTTTGTACCTAATTCAGTTACTGTAATTTAAAACCAACCATCTTAATTCTACAAATTATTACATAAACCTAATCTGTAAAAAACCCTAAAATTTAAGATTTTCCTTTTCTCCCCCCCCTCCCCGATGAGGCCGAAATGGACAGAGATTTACAGATTTCTGTATAGACTTTGATCTGTTAATAGGTGCTCTTCCCACATAAACTGGTTCACAAAATAACTTTCTCTGCCCAAGAAAGGAACATAAACAGCATCATAGATTACTTCATTTATAATAAGAAAATTAGGAGATACTTTAATGATGTAAAAGTAATAAGATGTGCAGAGCTCAGCACCAACCACTTACTTCTCGCTGCAGATACCTGGATTATCAAGCCCGTCAATAGGAAACCAAAAACATATGAAAGGATTGATAAGGCAGTGTTGCGGAATCCCGAGAAGAGGACTTTACATGTAGAGCTGCTAGACCATCAACTCCTATCGATAGATCTCGGAAAGAATATAGATGAAATGTGGTCAGACATCAGATATATACTTGAGACTGTGAATGAAATATGCACTCTCAAGAAAATTAATATGAGGGCCAAAAGAACAGAATGGTTGAACGAGAATGTAAAATGTGCGGTTGCTGACAAAAAGAAATCCTGGAAAGACTATATGGCAAATTGGAGAAACATTAAGTGTCTAAGAGGTAAAAAGAGCAAGAATATTTGAAATGTGAAAAATGAAAATGGTGACTTGGTTACAGATGCCACTGAAATTCTAAAAAACTACACCGCAATATTTTCAGACCAATCAGTCTTTCAGATGCTGTAGGTTGGGAAAGCAGCTGGTAGGGACGAAATCTCTCCAGAATTTATTAAGTATGCTGGAAGGGAGATAATTAAGGTGCTGCATGCCTATTCCAGAAAATTTATTAGGAAAAGATAATTCCTAAAGACTGGGAAAACAACATAATCGTCCAAATCCACAAGAAGGATAGCACAAGTAAATGTGGCAACTACAGGTCAATATGTCTCTCCCAAGTCGTATATGAAATATACACCTCGATTATAGAAAAGAAGCTGAGGCCATTAGTCGAAGAAAACCTGGAGGAAGAGCAAGCTGCATTTCGCTCAGGACGCCAAACCCCAGATCACATTTTTGCCCTAAGAATGATAACTGAGAAATCCTGGGATCGAAACAGAAGCTTGCTTTTCTGGATATAAAAGTACCGTTTGACTCAGTGCCAAGGGAAGAAATATAGAGTGCCTTAAGAGCTAAAAACGTCCCATCAGGTCTGATTGAAGCAATCAAGTCAACATACCAAGCCTCCAAAGGCATTGTAAGAATAAATGGCTTGGAGTCAAAGTGTTTCCCAATTGAAAATGGAGTTAAGCAAGGAGACAGTCTAAGTCATCTACTCTTCATCATCTTTATGGATGAAATTATCAAAATATATAACAGAAGAACAGCAAAGGCAGTGATAGGTCATTGAAATATGCGAACAATACTGGCACATGCAATGGTTTATGCTGATGACATCGTGTTAATTGCTGATTCTACGCATAGCCTCCATCAAGCCCTAGTAGAATGGGAAGCAGAACTCGGTAGGAAGAGCATGGATATCAAAGTGGTGAAAAGCAAGATCCTACAAGTGGGACGAGAGCCCGAACAAATCCATCTGACCTGCAATAATGAGGAGCTTGAAGTAATAAATGAATTCTCCAGGAACTGTGACTTGCAGAAATGGGACATTAGAACAAGAACTATCCCAAAGGATAGCCAAAGCTAATAGTATATATTCCTCCGCCTGCAACACAATGTTGGGAATAAGAGAGATAGGGAAAGATGTAAAGCTCCACATTTTCAAGGCCGTATACATGCCAGTTCTGCTATATGGAGCAAAGAGCTGGGTCCTCCCAGATAAAAAATGGAGCCGAATAACTGCTGCTGAGATAAAGTACTTACGCAGAGTGGCTTCAAAAACCCCCCGGGATAGAATCCGAAATGAAAGAATTAAATATTCCTGCGATGAAAGAGACCCTGGAAAAGAGACAGCTGAGATGGTATGGGCACTTATGCCAGATGAGCCCAGAAAGTGACCTACAAAAATTTATGGAGGCGAGACCGGCAAGTACAGAGGAAGGCCTCGGCTTACCTACCATAGTTATATATCCAGTATGGGTCAAGCAACAGGAATGACCCTGCAAGAGATGACAACTCCTCCGAGAGACAGAGAGAGATGGAGATCTTGGGTTCGATCAAAGACTCTACGCTGAAAGGCACAAAAGATAAAGTTAGAGAAGAAAAAGAGATAGCAGAGGCTGTAAATATATCAAAAGAAAATGCAGGTAATGTTTTAAGTAATTTTTTGGGCTTTCATAAAGTCTGTGCGAGGTGGGTGTCATGTTTGCACTTCTTCATTCTCACTATCAGATTATTAATCGGAATACACTGAAACTTTATCTAAACATAAAAAATAAACTTACGAAAATGGAAAAAAAACAACCCAAAAATTATTTAATAATAACTAGCTCAATAGTTAACAACCACCAGCCCTCATCATCTTCCAGGAAACATATTTTCCCCATTATGTTGTTTCTCTCCACGCCAAACCATTGGGTACCGAGCCTGATTAATAGGGATTCTACAATATTCATAATAAAATGAAAACGGCTATTGGCATCATCCGAGGCTATTTTGTTGAGCTTTCATAACTATAGGTTTTTTATGTGGATGGGATTGTTAGCCCCTTCGCACAATACTCATCTTTTATCCGGGCTTGGGACCTGCTGTGATTCCCACTAAGCAACTCTCACAGGCAGAGTTCATTTAGCCATCATCAGGACTGAAAGAGAGTGATAGCAAAGGAAAAAACGAATAAAACATCCTAACCTCAAAAGGAGTATCATTTTATGGAGTTGCATTTGGGCTTTGGAGGTGGTGAAATGTTTCCTCTATTAGCGTCTTGCTGCATTTTGCGGTTAGGATGTGCTTTATTTTATTTTTTTCTTCACTATTATTCTCTTTCTGTCCCGATGATGCCTGAATGGGCCAAATATTGACAGGAAACAAACTGTTTTAGTTAAAAAACTTAAGGCTTTTTGGTTGGAATTATCCCACTAATGTCTTCTCGTGAATATATTTATAAGTATAGCTTTTTTGTAAGTGACAATTAACTGACTAAATATTACTCAGTCCTCTAGTTGGATTCTCATAAATTTCTCACATAACTATGTTAGTTAAATTATTATTCGTTGACTGAAGTTAAGAGGCATAGGTAAAACCATTTGAATCTTTGTATAACACAGCATATTTGTGGCTGAAATAAAGTTTGATTAAATATCTAACAAAACATTTTACTTTTAAAATAAAGAAATAAAAACATACTTACATTTAAATTATATGTATTATTTATTAGAGATGGAGAAGCAACTAGAACTTGACCAAGGTAATATTTTCCAGACTGATAAAGACACTGCTCCTCAGACATAGGAATATTTTCTAAACATTGACTCTCAAAATTTTGTAAATATAAAATTTGTTTGTTCTGGCCACAAGCAGATGATGCCAGTGAAGTGGGGTAAGCTAAAAATTTTAATTTTATGAAATTAATTGAAACAGAAGAAATGTAAACTACAGTGGAACATCAATTATCCGAACGTTCAATTAACGGAACTGTTTTTTGTTTCAAATGTAATTTTAATTAACATGATCAGATCGTCCAGTTACTTATTTGTATTGTTAAAATTATTGTTATTTTAATTAAAATTTAACGAAAAATAAAATGATTTTTCCATGGTCGTCAATAAGGGGGCCCTAATCATTTCTCGGAAACAGCAAAAAAAATGATCTTAGACTTCAATACTATTTGTTTACTAAGAACTGTAAATCTAATTTAGGTAATTTCATTTGTTTCTCTGAATCCCTTCCTATTCATTTGGTTGGTATTTTTTTTTAGTGAATTTCGATTATCCAAATTTTTGATTATCCGAGCCACCCCTGACAACATTAGTTCAGATAATCGACATTCCACTGTACTAGATCAATAAAGTATTTGAATTTTAAATAAATGTTAATGAATTCTTAGAGGATAAAATAATGCAATAAAAAAACAACTAAAATAACTAATAACAAAAAATCATTATGTCTAAAACAGATAAATGTTGTACAACATTGAAAAATGGAATTGTGAAAGTTGATGCTGCAAATTAATATAATATAATGATAAACCTTATAGTTTTAAAATTTGTAAATGCTTTCATTAAATCAATGTGCTTTAAATATTTTTATTTTAAAAATAAATAATAGTGATGTTACAAATATAAAAATCAAATGAGTACTGGAACAGAGAAGTTAAATAATTTAGAATGAATAATTGTTGAAAAATTTTACAAATAACAAAGTAATCAAGAATCCAATACAATACAACTGATTTATTACAACATTTAACATTGGCTAATCTCCCGGTCTTCGAGAGGAATATCCTTCGAAGAATCTATGGGCCGGTAAGGGACGAGGAAGGCTAGAGAAAAAGAAGAAATAAGGAACTCTATGAGGATATAGATGTTGTGACCTTTATTAGGCCGGGACACCTTGGGCGGGGGCGGGCAAGGGCATGTTGCACGGATGAGTCCCGATGAAATGCCTAAAAGAGTCATGGAAGAGGAAATTTATTGTCCAAGAAGAGTCGGACAGCCCAAGCTACGGTGGATGGTACAAGACGCACGAGACCTGCTTTGAGTCCGAAATTGGAGGAAATTGGAAGCAGCCCAAAACCGAGCCAAATGGCGGAGGCTCATAGAGGAGGCCAGGACCCATCGCAGGGTTGTAGCACCATCTGATAGATAGATAAAATTGGCTACCTAACTTCAGTAACTGTAATTTAAAACCAACCATCTTGATTCTACAAATTTTTACATAAACCTCATACCTCTTCATAAGTGGCAAGTCATCATTTGCCAGGGTAATAATAATTGCAGTTATATTTAATTTATCACCTTGCTAGGTTTAATTATTCCTTATCTTGTTGACCATATAAATTATATGGAGGACAAAATGGTCTGATTGGAGATTGTTAAGGCCAGATGAAGTAGTAACTTTATAAAAGATTACTAGTTTTAATAAGAAAAATTAAATCATTTTATTTGTAAAAGAATGAACATTTTCTTTCTTTAATTTATTTTTCACCTTTTTGTAAATATAATAGAATAATTTAATTTAATGAATATAATAATTTAAACATTTAATTTTGTAATTGTTTACAAAATTAATTAATTATTCATTTGTTAAGTCTAATATTAGTTGTAAATATAAAAACACATGTTACAAAAGTGAAGAAAGAAAAAACGAAAGGGAGTCGATCTACTTTTGTTCGCTCCAGCTGTATCAATCCAGAAAGTGTTGGCATGAGCCTCTTAACGTGCACATCGTATGCTCTATAGGAGCCCAAAGTTGCATTTTGGACTTGAAAAGATACTAATTTGCAGCCAACCTGCAGGTGTAATTAGTTTAACATTTTTATTGATTCGACCACATCGAATTGACCAGTTCTATCATTTCAACCTCTAATGTCTCGCTCGGTGTGCTGAAGAGACTCCTCTGCTATCTACTATCTACTAGAATCTACTTCGACAGACAGATAAGAGTTTTTTGTTTATATCATTTCAACTAGAAAACCAGATAAACATTTATTATTTTGTAATTGATTTTATTTGAACATTTTACTTATTTGTAATCTAATAGAATTAAACTTGTTATCGTAAGATTAAATAATAATTGTTTTCTTTTTGTTATTAGTTAGTTGTAATTTTATAATTTAGTTAGTATAAGTAACTTCATTTTTCTCATTATAAAAACGTTTACATTCTTCTGTTAAATCAATCAGTTAGTATAAGTAACTTCATTTTTCTCATTATAAAAACGTTTACATTCTTCTGTTAAATCAATCAATTGTTTGTTTTTTTCTATTATCAAAAGTATTAGTTATTTAATTTATAAAAGTGATTTAAGTTATTAGTTTAATAAAAAAGGTTACATTCAAATGACATGCAATCTGGTGTAATTGAATCAGAAATTTTATTTTTCCTTATCTATTTTGGAGTTCTCATCAAAAGGTCCTACTATTTGGAGGTTCCTCAAACAGAGATAAAAATAAATTCTCGATATGTAAGAAACTATTTTAAGTCATTTCAATACACATTGCCGATCTTCTTTAGATCGTGAAAAAAATAAGAAATATGATAATATTAATGCGTTATGTAAGATTTTACGCATTATAGATTGTAAAATAATTTCTCGTATAATTTTATTATCTTGATAGACTTCATTTCACTCTTGTAATTTTTTAATCACCAACTGTTATAAAATTTCACTTTGTTCATTATATTCAATTCTTTTCCTTCCTATCATTTCTGCCTATAAAACTAAGATTGTTTTTTGGTACTGCACTGATTTAATATTTCTTCTTCTTTTTTTTTCTCAACCCTGATGATGACCTAAGAAATCAAGCTGAAACTTTGAAACAAAATAAATAAGTTTTACTGATTAATGTAAAATTCATTGACCTCACCTCCAGACCATTTTCAACATTGCACAACATACACACTGTCCATTATTTCATCATCAAAAAATAATATATATATATTTTTTTTAAATCTTGTTATTAGTGGATCAAAACACTAGTTTCCAATAAACAGTATCTTCCTGTTTGAGAATTTATTTTGACCTCCACTCGGGATGTTTTCACCTACATATTATAAGTTTTTCTTATTAATTCCTTATCAAAGATTAAGATGGGCTTGTAAAATTGCTGGGCTTAGTTACGGACGAATTCACAAAAAGCTAATAAGCACTGTGCCAACTGTTTAACATCTGAGGGGTAGACCGAGGCATAGGTAGGAGTGATCTGGCAGATTTGGGTTTGGGTAGTGGTCCATGGACGGAAGTTTGTAAGCAGAGATTGGTGGTATCGGTATTGAGCCTTCGGGTTCGCTAAGCCTTATTATTTTTACTGATTCCTTAATATTATTTTAAAGATTTTAGTATTTACTAAAATTCATAAATTGAAGTTGTAGATATAAATTTAACTAATTGTAATATTTAAGTGTAGAAAAGACGAATTTCTAGTTCTAGGGAGCATTATATCACCCTTCTTTTTGGGGTATATCGGAGCATACTATAGAGTCTAGTTTGCTTCTGCTGTTAGGATAAGCAGTGGTAGTAGCAATAAGTCAGAAATAAGACAAAATAAGATATGTTTTACACACTTTAAAACTTATTTCTTACAAATAATAAGATACTCCAACTAAAATTATGAAAGTATAAAACAAAAATAAGCTGAATTAAAAATATATTTTGTTAAAGAATTACTGAGCTGGTTAAGAGATCATTAGAAAATCAACTCCCACGAAACAGCATACTTGCTTCTACTAGTTGAGATTATCTCTCTAGATAAATAAAACTCATCATCAGTTTAATTATTATATGATAAAACAAGAGCTATAATGATAAAAAAAAAACTCACCCATTTGTTGCACTGTATTAGTAGAATTGATAAAGACCCAAAGTGGATCTCCATACTTATAGACATCTTTTTTACCAAACTTGATAAACTGTGATGGATGTAGAATTCTCCAAGAGTAATGTCTGTTTCTTTGCCAAACTTTTTCAAATACCCTTTCTGATTTAATTATCTACAAAAAAGAAAGAAAATGTTTGGCAATTGAAAGTGTGTTTTATCTACTTTTTTGTCAGAGAAATTTTTATCGATGCATCATTGAAAATCTACACACTTGATGGCAAAAGGTTATTGATAAAGAAGGTCATTTTATCATTGATTAAAACTAAAAACTTATCTGGGGGTGCAGTCAAATAAAACACTAAATAAGTGGTTACTTATTTTAATTACGTGCCGACGTTTAATTATCTTCCTTACATCTATCATCCAGTCAACCATCCCTCGCTTCTCATAAAAACTTATCTGTTTGAATTTAATTTGAAAAAACGACATTACTTTCTGGCCTCTCCATCTATAAAACAAAGTCCTCGGTGCGTTTGTTCGTGCTAAACTCAATAACTACTGCACGGATTTTCATGCGGTTTTCACCAATTGATAGAGTGATTCACCAGGAAGGTTTAGGTATATAATTTGTCGAGGTTTTGTGTAAATGGGTTGGAATATTGATGGGATTCACCGAAGATGCTGCTTGCCTAATCCCATGCAATTGTCTAACGTGCAAAATAATAAATTTGTATATAAAGAAATATTTGGTTTTGTTTTTATTTTTATAATTTCTATATAATAAAGAACATTAGCTGAGATGGAAAGAAAGAAAATCAAGATTCCCAAAGAAGCCTAACCAATGATATTCGCGTAGTCCTTAGTGGCCGGTACATGATAAAAAAAAATAAAAAATACATTACACAGACAAATTATGTAGGCATAATATGCCTAATTACCCGAGCAAAGCTGGTATGTATATATAATATAAATGCAATTATATTTTGAAAAATATATAATATAAAACTTACACCCTGTTCTAAAAACCAGTTTCTTTCCGGAAAGTTGTCTTTTGAAATACAAAAAAATCCATCTTCTGATTTGAATATCCTGTAGGATGTATTGTTTTTATAGACAATGGTGGTAGAAATACAATGACCAACAGTGGGGATTGGCTTTGTCATTATGCATTCTGAAAAAGCTTCCTTCTCCCATTTGTTACAGTCAATATCACAGCAGCAATTTATATTACACACTCCTACCTAGAAGGATAACTTTTAATATAAACCAACAATCAACAAATATTTATATCGATGAAATTCTTTTTGTAATTGTTATAAGTTATAAGTATAACATAGGAGATAATATTTAATTGATATTGACATACACCAAAAGGATATATTATTGACGTATCAGCAGGAGGAAGTGCTGTGGGCAAGAGCAAAAGCACAATTCACAAGCAAAATTGATTTCCCAAAGTAATATTAGGAGAATCTAGTAACAATAATTCACACCCTTACAGATATTAAAAATATTTATAAAATAAAAACATTAATAATTTATTTATAATTGATCAATATTTCATTATGGTACATTAATTTTAATTAACATTAACTCTGTACCATCTTCATTATTAGCTAAATCAAATAAAATGTTTCATGTACTTATCTATGTTTTATGGTTTGTGAATCCTTTTCCATGCTAAAAAGTGTTTTACTTGTTATCTCACAGAAAGGGTTTAGAAGATTAATTGATGGTTAAATGAAGATTAATTTTCCAAAATGTTTCATGATTGCAATACTTCCTCTTACTTTTAATTTTTAAAGCACTAATACTATAAAAAAACAAAACAAAAAAAATCCTGTACCATAAGCCTTATTGGAAAATTAATCTTCATTTAACCATCAATTAATCTTCTAAACCCTTTCTGTGAGATAACAAGTAAAACACTTTTTAGCATGGAAAAGGATTCACAAACCATAAAACATAGATAAGTACCTATTGATAGTGAATGAATCGCATATTTTAAATTTAATGGACAAATCATTTAACTAGTTATGTAGAGGTTTGCAAAGGCTATTAGAAATTTTTAAGATAATGTTACGGTCAGAGCGGGAAGTAGGACAGGCTGACAGGATTAGGCAAACAATGGGATTAAGCGGAAGGGATTAAAGAAGTTGCCGAGGCCAATCTCGTTCAACCTGGATCGGCCTGGATGGTTCTCGATCTTGTTCCGAGTAATGCCCCACCACGACCTACCTTGCCTATATAAAAAGGACAGCGTTTTCGGCCGCGGCAGTGAGTAATAAGACGAGTTAGTAATAAGCCAGTGAGTAGCAGTCGTTAACTAGTGGCAGTGTGTGTGAGTTAGTTAGTATTAGTATCAGTCTGTATTAAGTGCTTAGTGAGCAACAGTGACAATTAGTGGCCGTGTAATAAGTGTAATAAACTGTGTGGCAGTTTGTCATATTTGGAGAGTCTTACGGTCGGTGGACTTAAGTTAGCGAACTGTAAGTGTTAATTTGTTATTGTAAACTATAGTGTAATATTATTGTATTTGTACAAATTTATATATAAATAGTTTAGTTATTTAGTATTAGAAATATCTTATATTGTTTGTATATTATCTTAGAAATTAGATAATATTTAGTAGAATATTGTTATTGTAAATTGATATTAGTTTAATAATTTAGTTGTTTTTAATAATCTCATTGTATTCTTTCTAATTTGTTAATAAATATTAGATTCTTGAATTAAGTAATAGTTTAGTCCATTTTACACCCGGTGGCCCGTAACAAATTGGTGTCAGAAGTGGGATTTTGTGTAATTGTTGTTATTTTGTCTTGCATTTTGTAATAATTGGGCTACTGTTTGAAAAATGGCTTCTCAAAGTCTTAAATTGATGGATTTAAAAGTTGCGGATTTAAAACGGGAATTATAAGAACGTGATCTGGATTCTTCCGGAAATAAAAGTGTACTGCAACATCGCTTGCGTCAATTTTTTGTAGAGTTAGGGGAAAATCCAGATGACGTTCTGTTTGAAACTGATTTAAGCAAGTTGTCTGCAACTTTTAAGAATGAATTAGGCAATGTAAATAATAAGCTAGGTAATTTACAAAATGAGTTAAGCAATGTAGAAAATAAGCTAGGTAATGAGTTAAGCACTGTTAAAAATGAGCTAGGTACTGTAAAAAACGATTTAATGGATAATAAAGTAATTTAATTTAAATAATAAAGTAGCTGATATAGAATCTAGGCTAGGAGAAAAAGTGAACGAAATTAGGCTAAGAATGGAAACTCTCGAGGGACGTAAGAGCAACCCACCGACGAACGACACCGACCATTCATCCGAGGGCAGCCATCGTAATAGCATTCTACCCGCCTATGCTGGGGCGCCACCAACGCACAATACCATTCCAGTATTCGACGGGAAGACGCCGTGGGAGGACTACATGACTCTCTTCGAGACAGCGGCTTCGATCCACGGGTGGTCACAGGAGACCCAAGCTTCAGCGTTGTGCCTGGCCTTGCGTGGAGACGCCTTGGGAGTTCTGCAGGGGATACCCATGTCGGAGAGGTCCAACTACGGGGAGCTGATAAGAAGACTGGAGATGCGTTTTGGCCACCGCCACATGGACCAGCTGTATCGCTCACAGCTGAGAAGCAGGGTCCAGAAGACCAACGAGACTTTGCAGGAATTTGAAGCGGATATTGCCCGGCTGGTGAGGAACGCCTACCCATCGGTCACCGACGATGTCTACGAAAGCTTGGCTGTCGACAAATTCCTGGATGGACTTCGGGACCCAGAGACACAGCAAGCGGTGAAGCTCGCCCGGCCGAAAACTTTGGGAGACGCATTATCCCAGGCCATGGAGTTCGAGGCTGTTAGACAGTCCGTACGGGGCCATGCGCGAGTACGGGCAGCAGAAGCGGAGCCAAATGTAGTCCCCAGCTTCGAGGACCTAGTGACGAAAGTTTTAGAGGCTCTCAGGACCCGTAAGAAGGAGATACGCTGTTGGAGCTGCGGCCAACTTGGACACCCTAGAAGCAAGTGTCCATCGAAGAAGCAAGAAAAGCTACAGGAAAACTAAATAGGGTTGATGGGAAGGGGCAACTGTCAACCCGTAACGTCAAAGGCCCCAGGAAGACCATCAGGGTCGCGTCAATAGGAAGCAGACTTTGCAGCTGTCCGTTCACCATCCCATCAACGTAGCAACTGTTCGTTAGAATGCTATTACGATGGCTGCCCTCGGATGAATGGTCGGTGTCGTTCGTCGGTGGGTTGCTCTTACGTCCCTCGAGAGTTTCCATTCTTAGCCTAATTTCGTTCACTTTTTATCCTAGCCTAGATTCTATATCAGCTACTTTATTATTTACATCGGCTAACTTATTATCTACATTAGCTAACTTATTATCTACATTTTCCATTAACTTAGTCTCTAATGTGCCTAACTTAGACTCTAATGTATCCATTAAATCGTTTTTTACAGTACCTAGCTCATTTTTAACAGTGCTTAACTCATTACCTAGCTTATTTTCTACATTGCTTAACTCATTTTGTAAATTACCTAGCTTATTATTTACATTGCCTAATTCATTCTTAAAAGTTGCAGACAACTTGCTTAAATCAGTTTCAAACAGAACGTCATCTGGATTTTCCCCTAACTCTACAAAAAATTTACGCAAGCGATGTTGCAGTACACTTTTATTTCCGGAAGAATCCAGATCACGTTCTTATAATTCCCGTTTTAAATCCGCAACTTTTAAATCCATCAATTTAAGACTTTGAGAAGCCATTTTTCAAACAGTAGCCCAATTATTACAAAATGCAAGACAAAATAACAACAATTACACAAAATCCCACTTCTGACACCAATTTGTTACGGGCCACCGGGTGTAAAATGGACTAAACTATTACTTAATTCAAGAATCTAATATTTATTAACAAATTAGAAAGAATACAATGAGATTATTAAAAACAACTAAATTATTAAACTAATATCAATTTACAATAACAATATTCTACTAAATATTATCTAATTTCTAAGATAATATACAAACAATATAAGATATTTCTAATACTAAATAACTAAACTATTTATATATAAATTTGTACAAATACAATAATATTACACTATAGTTTACAATAACAAATTAACACTTACAGTTCGCTAACTTAAGTCCACCGACCGTAAGACTCTCCAAATATGACAAACTGCCACACAGTTTATTACACTTATTACACGGCCACTAATTGTCACTGTTGCTCACTAAGCACTTAATACAGACTGATACTAATACTAACTAACTCACACACACTGCCACTAGTTAACGACTGCTACTCACTGGCTTATTACTAACTCGTCTTATTACTCACTGCCGCGGCCGAAAACGCTGTCCTTTTTATATAGGCAAGGTAGGTCGTGGTGGGGCATTACTCGGAACAAGATCGAGAACCATCCAGGCCGATCCAGGTTGAACGAGATTGGCCTCGGCAACTTCTTTAATCCCTTCCGCTTAATCCCATTGTTTGCCTAATCCTGTCAGCCTGTCCTACTTCCCGCTCTGACCGTAACATTATCTTAAAAATTTCTAATAGCCTTTGCAAACCTCTACATAACTAGTTAAATGATTTGTCCATTAAATTTAAAATATGCGATTCATTCACTATCAATAGGTACTTATCTATGTTTTATGGTTTGTGAATCCTTTTCCATGCTAAAAAGTGTTTTACTTGTTATCTCACAGAAAGGGTTTAGAAGATTAATTGATGGTTAAATGAAGATTAATTTTCCAATAAGGCTTATGGTACAGGATTTTTTTTGTTTTGTTTTTTTATAGTATTAGTGCTTTAAAAATTAAAAGTAAGAGGAAGTATTGCAATCATGAAACATTTTGGAAAATTAATCTTCATTTAACCATCAATTAATCTTCTAAACCCTTTCTGTGAGATAACAAGTAAAACACTTTTTAGCATGGAAAAGGATTCACAAACCATAAAACATAGATAAGTACCTATTGATAGTGAATGAATCGCATATTTTAAATTTAATGGACAAATCATTTAACTAGTTATGTAGAGGTTTGCAAAGGCTATTAGAAATTTTTAAGATAATGTTACGGTCAGAGCGGGAAGTAGGACAGGCTGACAGGATTAGGCAAACAATGGGATTAGGCGGAAGGGATTAAAGAAGTTGCCGAGGCCAATCTCGTTCAACCTGGATCGGCCTGGATGGTTCTCGATCTTGTTCCGAGTAATGCCCCACCACGACCTACCTTGCCTATATAAAAAGGACAGCGTTTTCGGCCGCGGCAGTGAGTAATAAGACGAGTTAGTAATAAGCCAGTGAGTAGCAGTCGTTAACTAGTGGCAGTGTGTGTGAGTTAGTTAGTATTAGTATCAGTCTGTATTAAGTGCTTAGTGAGCAACAGTGACAATTAGTGGCCGTGTAATAAGTGTAATAAACTGTGTGGCAGTTTGTCATATTTGGAGAGTCTTACGGTCGGTGGACTTAAGTTAGCGAACTGTAAGTGTTAATTTGTTATTGTAAACTATAGTGTAATATTATTGTATTTGTACAAATTTATATATAAATAGTTTAGTTATTTAGTATTAGAAATATCTTATATTGTTTGTATATTATCTTAGAAATTAGATAATATTTAGTAGAATATTGTTATTGTAAATTGATATTAGTTTAATAATTTAGTTGTTTTTAATAATCTCATTGTATTCTTTCTAATTTGTTAATAAATATTAGATTCTTGAATTAAGTAATAGTTTAGTCCATTTTACACCCGGTGGCCCGTAACAAATTGGTGTCAGAAGTGGGATTTTGTGTAATTGTTGTTATTTTGTCTTGCATTTTGTAATAATTGGGCTACTGTTTGAAAAATGGCTTCTCAAAGTCTTAAATTGATGGATTTAAAAGTTGCGGATTTAAAACGGGAATTATAAGAACGTGATCTGGATTCTTCCGGAAATAAAAGTGTACTGCAACATCGCTTGCGTCAATTTTTTGTAGAGTTAGGGGAAAATCCAGATGACGTTCTGTTTGAAACTGATTTAAGCAAGTTGTCTGCAACTTTTAAGAATGAATTAGGCAATGTAAATAATAAGCTAGGTAATTTACAAAATGAGTTAAGCAATGTAGAAAATAAGCTAGGTAATGAGTTAAGCACTGTTAAAAATGAGCTAGGTACTGTAAAAAACGATTTAATGGATAATAAAGTAATTTAATTTAAATAATAAAGTAGCTGATATAGAATCTAGGCTAGGAGAAAAAGTGAACGAAATTAGGCTAAGAATGGAAACTCTCGAGGGACGTAAGAGCAACCCACCGACGAACGACACCGACCATTCATCCGAGGGCAGCCATCGTAATAGCATTCTACCCGCCTATGCTGGGGCGCCACCAACGCACAATACCATTCCAGTATTCGACGGGAAGACGCCGTGGGAGGACTACATGACTCTCTTCGAGACAGCGGCTTCGATCCACGGGTGGTCACAGGAGACCCAAGCTTCAGCGTTGTGCCTGGCCTTGCGTGGAGACGCCTTGGGAGTTCTGCAGGGGATACCCATGTCGGAGAGGTCCAACTACGGGGAGCTGATAAGAAGACTGGAGATGCGTTTTGGCCACCGCCACATGGACCAGCTGTATCGCTCACAGCTGAGAAGCAGGGTCCAGAAGACCAACGAGACTTTGCAGGAATTTGAAGCGGATATTGCCCGGCTGGTGAGGAACGCCTACCCATCGGTCACCGACGATGTCTACGAAAGCTTGGCTGTCGACAAATTCCTGGATGGACTTCGGGACCCAGAGACACAGCAAGCGGTGAAGCTCGCCCGGCCGAAAACTTTGGGAGACGCATTATCCCAGGCCATGGAGTTCGAGGCTGTTAGACAGTCCGTACGGGGCCATGCGCGAGTACGGGCAGCAGAAGCGGAGCCAAATGTAGTCCCCAGCTTCGAGGACCTAGTGACGAAAGTTTTAGAGGCTCTCAGGACCCGTAAGAAGGAGATACGCTGTTGGAGCTGCGGCCAACTTGGACACCCTAGAAGCAAGTGTCCATCGAAGAAGCAAGAAAAGCTACAGGAAAACTAAATAGGGTTGATGGGAAGGGGCAACTGTCAACCCGTAACGTCAAAGGCCCCAGGAAGACCATCAGGGTCGCGTCAATAGGAAGCAGACTTTGCAGCTGTCCGTTCACCATCCCATCAACGTAGCAACTGTTCGTTCTGCTTCCTATTGACGCGACCCTGATGGTCTTCCTGGGGCCTTTGACGTTACGGGTTGACAGTTGCCCCTTCCCATCAACCCTATTTAGTTTTCCTGTAGCTTTTCTTGCTTCTTCGATGGACACTTGCTTCTAGGGTGTCCAAGTTGGCCGCAGCTCCAACAGCGTATCTCCTTCTTACGGGTCCTGAGAGCCTCTAAAACTTTCGTCACTAGGTCCTCGAAGCTGGGGACTACATTTGGCTCCGCTTCTGCTGCCCGTACTCGCGCATGGCCCCGTATGGACTGTCTAACAGCCTCGAACTCCATGGCCTGGGATAATGCGTCTCCCAAAGTTTTCGGCCGGGCGAGCTTCACCGCTTGCTGTGTCTCTGGGTCCCGAAGTCCATCCAGGAATTTGTCGACAGCCAAGCTTTCGTAGACATCGTCGGTGACCGATGGGTAGGCGTTCCTCACCAGCCGGGCAATATCCGCTTCAAATTCCTGCAAAGTCTCGTTGGTCTTCTGGACCCTGCTTCTCAGCTGTGAGCGATACAGCTGGTCCATGTGGCGGTGGCCAAAACGCATCTCCAGTCTTCTTATCAGCTCCCCGTAGTTGGACCTCTCCGACATGGGTATCCCCTGCAGAACTCCCAAGGCGTCTCCACGCAAGGCCAGGCACAACGCTGAAGCTTGGGTCTCCTGTGACCACCCGTGGATCGAAGCCGCTGTCTCGAAGAGAGTCATGTAGTCCTCCCACGGCGTCTTCCCGTCGAATACTGGAATGGTATTGTGCGTTGGTGGCGCCCCAGCATAGGCGGGTAGAATGCTATTACGATGGCTGCCCTCGGATGAATGGTCGGTGTCGTTCGTCGGTGGGTTGCTCTTACGTCCCTCGAGAGTTTCCATTCTTAGCCTAATTTCGTTCACTTTTTCTCCTAGCCTAGATTCTATATCAGCTACTTTATTATTTAAATTAAATTACTTTATTATCCATTAAATCGTTTTTTACAGTACCTAGCTCATTTTTAACAGTGCTTAACTCATTACCTAGCTTATTTTCTACATTGCTTAACTCATTTTGTAAATTACCTAGCTTATTATTTACATTGCCTAATTCATTCTTAAAAGTTGCAGACAACTTGCTTAAATCAGTTTCAAACAGAACGTCATCTGGATTTTCCCCTAACTCTACAAAAAATTGACGCAAGCGATGTTGCAGTACACTTTTATTTCCGGAAGAATCCAGATCACGTTCTTATAATTCCCGTTTTAAATCCGCAACTTTTAAATCCATCAATTTAAGACTTTGAGAAGCCATTTTTCAAACAGTAGCCCAATTATTACAAAATGCAAGACAAAATAACAACAATTACACAAAATCCCACTTCTGACACCAATTTGTTACGGGCCACCGGGTGTAAAATGGACTAAACTATTACTTAATTCAAGAATCTAATATTTATTAACAAATTAGAAAGAATACAATGAGATTATTAAAAACAACTAAATTATTAAACTAATATCAATTTACAATAACAATATTCTACTAAATATTATCTAATTTCTAAGATAATATACAAACAATATAAGATATTTCTAATACTAAATAACTAAACTATTTATATATAAATTTGTACAAATACAATAATATTACACTATAGTTTACAATAACAAATTAACACTTACAGTTCGCTAACTTAAGTCCACCGACCGTAAGACTCTCCAAATATGACAAACTGCCACACAGTTTATTACACTTATTACACGGCCACTAATTGTCACTGTTGCTCACTAAGCACTTAATACAGACTGATACTAATACTAACTAACTCACAC
This sequence comes from Troilus luridus, assembly GCA_964056705.1. NCBI lineage: Eukaryota > Metazoa > Arthropoda > Insecta > Hemiptera > Pentatomidae > Troilus > Troilus luridus. The sequence goes on from OZ057412.1 coordinate 83,094,658, forward strand.
ACACTGCCACTAGTTAACGACTGCTACTCACTGGCTTATTACTAACTCGTCTTATTACTCACTGCCGCGGCCGAAAACGCTGTCCTTTTTATATAGGCAAGGTAGGTCGTGGTGGGGCATTACTCGGAACAAGATCGAGAACCATCCAGGCCGATCCAGGTTGAACGAGATTGGCCTCGGCAACTTCTTTAATCCCTTCCGCTTAATCCCATTGTTTGCCTAATCCTGTCAGCCTGTCCTACTTCCCGCTCTGACCGTAACATTATCTTAAAAATTTCTAATAGCCTTTGCAAACCTCTACATAACTAGTTAAATGATTTGTCCATTAAATTTAAAATATGCGATTCATTCACTATCAATAGGTACTTATCTATGTTTTATGGTTTGTGAATCCTTTTCCATGCTAAAAAGTGTTTTACTTGTTATCTCACAGAAAGGGTTTAGAAGATTAATTGATGGTTAAATGAAGATTAATTTTCCAATAAGGCTTATGGTACAGGATTTTTTTTGTTTTGTTTTTTTATAGTATTAGTGCTTTAAAAATTAAAAGTAAGAGGAAGTATTGCAATCATGAAACATTTTGGAAAATTAATCTTCATTTAACCATCAATTAATCTTCTAAACCCTTTCTGTGAGATAACAAGTAAAACACTTTTTAGCATGGAAAAGGATTCACAAACCATAAAACATAGATAAGTACCTATTGATAGTGAATGAATCGCATATTTTAAATTTAATGGACAAATCATTTAACTAGTTATGTAGAGGTTTGCAAAGGCTATTAGAAATTTTTAAGATAATGTTACGGTCAGAGCGGGAAGTAGGACAGGCTGACAGGATTAGGCAAACAATGGGATTAGGCGGAAGGGATTAAAGAAGTTGCCGAGGCCAATCTCGTTCAACCTGGATCGGCCTGGATGGTTCTCGATCTTGTTCCGAGTAATGCCCCACCACGACCTACCTTGCCTATATAAAAAGGACAGCGTTTTCGGCCGCGGCAGTGAGTAATAAGACGAGTTAGTAATAAGCCAGTGAGTAGCAGTCGTTAACTAGTGGCAGTGTGTGTGAGTTAGTTAGTATTAGTATCAGTCTGTATTAAGTGCTTAGTGAGCAACAGTGACAATTAGTGGCCGTGTAATAAGTGTAATAAACTGTGTGGCAGTTTGTCATATTTGGAGAGTCTTACGGTCGGTGGACTTAAGTTAGCGAACTGTAAGTGTTAATTTGTTATTGTAAACTATAGTGTAATATTATTGTATTTGTACAAATTTATATATAAATAGTTTAGTTATTTAGTATTAGAAATATCTTATATTGTTTGTATATTATCTTAGAAATTAGATAATATTTAGTAGAATATTGTTATTGTAAATTGATATTAGTTTAATAATTTAGTTGTTTTTAATAATCTCATTGTATTCTTTCTAATTTGTTAATAAATATTAGATTCTTGAATTAAGTAATAGTTTAGTCCATTTTACACCCGGTGGCCCGTAACAAATTGGTGTCAGAAGTGGGATTTTGTGTAATTGTTGTTATTTTGTCTTGCATTTTGTAATAATTGGGCTACTGTTTGAAAAATGGCTTCTCAAAGTCTTAAATTGATGGATTTAAAAGTTGCGGATTTAAAACGGGAATTATAAGAACGTGATCTGGATTCTTCCGGAAATAAAAGTGTACTGCAACATCGCTTGCGTCAATTTTTTGTAGAGTTAGGGGAAAATCCAGATGACGTTCTGTTTGAAACTGATTTAAGCAAGTTGTCTGCAACTTTTAAGAATGAATTAGGCAATGTAAATAATAAGCTAGGTAATTTACAAAATGAGTTAAGCAATGTAGAAAATAAGCTAGGTAATGAGTTAAGCACTGTTAAAAATGAGCTAGGTACTGTAAAAAACGATTTAATGGATAATAAAGTAATTTAATTTAAATAATAAAGTAGCTGATATAGAATCTAGGCTAGGAGAAAAAGTGAACGAAATTAGGCTAAGAATGGAAACTCTCGAGGGACGTAAGAGCAACCCACCGACGAACGACACCGACCATTCATCCGAGGGCAGCCATCGTAATAGCATTCTACCCGCCTATGCTGGGGCGCCACCAACGCACAATACCATTCCAGTATTCGACGGGAAGACGCCGTGGGAGGACTACATGACTCTCTTCGAGACAGCGGCTTCGATCCACGGGTGGTCACAGGAGACCCAAGCTTCAGCGTTGTGCCTGGCCTTGCGTGGAGACGCCTTGGGAGTTCTGCAGGGGATACCCATGTCGGAGAGGTCCAACTACGGGGAGCTGATAAGAAGACTGGAGATGCGTTTTGGCCACCGCCACATGGACCAGCTGTATCGCTCACAGCTGAGAAGCAGGGTCCAGAAGACCAACGAGACTTTGCAGGAATTTGAAGCGGATATTGCCCGGCTGGTGAGGAACGCCTACCCATCGGTCACCGACGATGTCTACGAAAGCTTGGCTGTCGACAAATTCCTGGATGGACTTCGGGACCCAGAGACACAGCAAGCGGTGAAGCTCGCCCGGCCGAAAACTTTGGGAGACGCATTATCCCAGGCCATGGAGTTCGAGGCTGTTAGACAGTCCGTACGGGGCCATGCGCGAGTACGGGCAGCAGAAGCGGAGCCAAATGTAGTCCCCAGCTTCGAGGACCTAGTGACGAAAGTTTTAGAGGCTCTCAGGACCCGTAAGAAGGAGATACGCTGTTGGAGCTGCGGCCAACTTGGACACCCTAGAAGCAAGTGTCCATCGAAGAAGCAAGAAAAGCTACAGGAAAACTAAATAGGGTTGATGGGAAGGGGCAACTGTCAACCCGTAACGTCAAAGGCCCCAGGAAGACCATCAGGGTCGCGTCAATAGGAAGCAGACTTTGCAGCTGTCCGTTCACCATCCCATCAACGTAGCAACTGTTCGTTCTGCTTCCTATTGACGCGACCCTGATGGTCTTCCTGGGGCCTTTGACGTTACGGGTTGACAGTTGCCCCTTCCCATCAACCCTATTTAGTTTTCCTGTAGCTTTTCTTGCTTCTTCGATGGACACTTGCTTCTAGGGTGTCCAAGTTGGCCGCAGCTCCAACAGCGTATCTCCTTCTTACGGGTCCTGAGAGCCTCTAAAACTTTCGTCACTAGGTCCTCGAAGCTGGGGACTACATTTGGCTCCGCTTCTGCTGCCCGTACTCGCGCATGGCCCCGTATGGACTGTCTAACAGCCTCGAACTCCATGGCCTGGGATAATGCGTCTCCCAAAGTTTTCGGCCGGGCGAGCTTCACCGCTTGCTGTGTCTCTGGGTCCCGAAGTCCATCCAGGAATTTGTCGACAGCCAAGCTTTCGTAGACATCGTCGGTGACCGATGGGTAGGCGTTCCTCACCAGCCGGGCAATATCCGCTTCAAATTCCTGCAAAGTCTCGTTGGTCTTCTGGACCCTGCTTCTCAGCTGTGAGCGATACAGCTGGTCCATGTGGCGGTGGCCAAAACGCATCTCCAGTCTTCTTATCAGCTCCCCGTAGTTGGACCTCTCCGACATGGGTATCCCCTGCAGAACTCCCAAGGCGTCTCCACGCAAGGCCAGGCACAACGCTGAAGCTTGGGTCTCCTGTGACCACCCGTGGATCGAAGCCGCTGTCTCGAAGA